>PVKZ01000292.1:308841-891397 GCA_004027375.1 Macroglossus sobrinus
CTCTCTCTCTCTCTCTCTCTCTCTCTCTCTCTCTCTCTCTCTCTCTCTCTCTCTCTCTCTCTCTCTCTCTCTCTCTCTCTCTCTCTCCCTCTCTCTCTCTTTCCCTCTCTCTCCCTCTCTCTCGCCTGTCTTCATGTCGTGGATTGATGAACGCGAATCGCGTGTAAGCGCCGCCACCGCCGGGAGTCTGAGGAATTCGCCTGGGCTGTTAAAGGAAAGAGCTAAGTGAGGGAGCGCGAGCTCTACCTACCGACAGTGAAGAGAGCCGCCGCCGCTGCCGCCGCCGCCGCCGCGCCCGCTGCCGCTGCCGCCCGCCCGCCCGCCCGCCCAGCCCGGGAGCTGCGTGAGCCGGCCGGCAGGCACCCGGCGCCCCCCCACCCGCCCGGCCCAGCCCCGGGAAGCCAGCCGGCCGGGGGTTCGCTCCCGGGGGGAGGGGAGTTTCGGGGGTACAGGGCGGGGGGCGTCGCGAGCCAGAGGGGAGGGGGCGGCGGGTTTTCATGTGCCCAGCATGAGCTCCTACTTCGTCAACCCCCTGTTCTCCAAATACAAAGGCGGCGAGTCCCTGGAACCGGCCTATTACGACTGCCGGTTCCCCCAGAGCGTGGGCAGGAGCCATGCGCTGGTGTATGGGCCGGGCGGCTCGGCGCCCGGCTTCCAGCACGCCTCGCACCACGTCCAAGACTTCTTCCACCACGGCACCTCGGGCATCTCCAACTCGGGCTACCAGCAGAACCCGTGCTCGCTGAGCTGCCACGGAGACGCCTCCAAATTCTATGGCTACGAGGCGCTCCCTAGACAGTCCCTTTATGGGGCTCAGCAAGAGGCGAGCGTGGTGCAATATCCCGACTGTAAATCCTCCGCCAACACTAACAGTAGCGAAGGACAAGGCCACTTAAATCAAAACTCGTCTCCCAGCCTCATGTTTCCATGGATGAGACCCCACGGTGAGAAGTCTTTTCTCTTTCCCCCTTGGTCTCCCGCGCTCCGGGGTTCCCCCCCTTGCCTCCTTTTTGTCTGCCCTGGCTTTCCCTTCTGGCTTTGGGGTCTCCCTAGCCCCACCTCCATGCCTGAGTGGGTTTCTTGAGGTTGGGAGGTTCAACTGGGGGTGGGGCAGGAGCTCGCCTTGGATATTTTGAGGACTGGGGTGAAGGTGGGGGGAAAGGTGGTGTCTGGGTGCAGAGGGTTAAAAATCGTTTTCTCCACCTCTGTCTGTCTGTCTGTCTGTCTCTCTGTCTCTCTCTCTTGCGATCTCTAAAGTCAAAGTTGTGGAGGTGGCTGGGAAGGGGACTGAAGACCCTCAGCTTATCAGCCTTTGGAGTAAACCAGTGTCTCCATAGGCACAGAGCCTTAATCCAGTACAGTGGCCAGGCTGTCTTGGGGTGAAGGGAGACCCTCTTTCCCTTCCCTAGCTAGGTCAGAGGGTGGTGAGACTCCAAGAACAGGTATTCTGGTTCTCTGGAGGCACCAATTGCCTCGTCTCAGAGAACTAGTCTTAGGGCTACTACCCCAACTTTGCTGTACCTCCCTCAGTTGGAAAGAAGAAGAGTCAGAGAGGAGAAAAAAGAGTGCTGGAAAAGAGGCCATGCAGATTAGAGGGCTTTGAGGTCCTAGGGACCCTAGCCAAGCTGTTCCCAATCAAAGGCTTGTAGGGTCTCCTGGAGACCCTCAGAGTAGCTCAGGTCATGAGCCCCTCAAAGGATAGCCCCTCATGGCCCAATTTCGAAGTAAAAGGGGAAGCGAGAAGCGACAAGTTCCAGCAGGGATGGCCCGTGATTTATTTGCTGGTCTCCAGTAAGCAATCAGGCCAAGCAGTGATACATTCCAGGAGATCAATTATTTTTCTTCCTGGCAAAGCATTAGGCAGAGATTTGAGGAGGGGGCAGTGAGCAAAGCCCCTCTTCTTTAACCCTGAGATCTTTTTCCTGTCTTTTGAAAACAGACTGTCTTCAGCCCTGCTTGCCAAATGCCACTCTGCACTTGTAAACAAAGCTGCAAGGGTCAGTTTCCTGGGACTGCAGGCCCCGGGGGGACTCTGCAGTTCTCCCCTGGCCTCTGCCATTCCCTGGTTTCCAGACAGACCCCAGTCCCTGCCCCTACCCCCACCCCACTGCCCAAGGTGAAGCCAAACCAAAACAAGCTCACAAACTTTCCTGCCCTTGCCTGCTTTCTGCTCTCGCCTTTTCTGCAGAAGAGAGAACTGGGGAGACTTGAGGGGGGACTTTAGGGGAAGAAGAGTAGCAGGGGAAAGCTGAGCCCCCACCCAAACATAACGAGACTGGGGTTCTGTTCTGTCTAGCTCCGGGGCGGCGCAGCGGAAGGCAAACTTACAGCCGGTATCAGACCTTGGAACTAGAAAAGGAGTTTCTCTTTAATCCTTATTTGACACGAAAGCGCCGAATTGAAGTCTCTCACGCCCTGGGACTGACTGAGAGACAAGTGAAGATCTGGTTCCAGAACCGAAGGATGAAGTGGAAAAAGGAGAACAACAAGGATAAACTGCCTGGAGCCCGAGATGAGGAGAAGGTGGAGGAAGAAGGAAACGAGGAAGAGGAGAAAGAAGAGGAGGAAAAGGAAGAAAACAAGGACTAAGCAAAAAAGAGAGATCCCCCACCCCTTTAGCAACTCCCTTGAAGTTTCGTTTTATGGTAGCGGATAAATTGAGAAGTTTACGACTGTCATTTGCTTTTATAGAGAATAGAATGACACTCACAACTCTAACTACCTGTCAGATACTTGCAGCTCTGGTTTTATTACCTTTGGACTTCCCCCGATCTTTATTTGTTCGGGGGCTGGAGGGGGGAGACCAAGACACAGCGAAAAGTTCGGAGTCTGTCTCAGTCGTTGCCCTGACACACACACTTATCCCTACCCCCCACCCTTCGGAGTTCTGCCTAGATTTTAAGGTCTGAGACCTGGCCTCTTTGCTCCCTCTCTCTGCCCCTTCTTGTCACATTCCCACCTCCCTGCTTCTCTGGTATTTATTTTAGAGGGAAGCCCCTCAAAATATGGAAGAAGACTCATGGTTTTGTTTTTATGCTACAATTAGTGTTAGATTTACTTCTTTTCAAAGGATAGGAAAGAAAAAGTGAAGAGGGGAAGGAAAGAAAGGAGGGAAAGGAAAAATGTTTAAAGAAATAAAAAAAAATGATAGCAAGAAATATCTCCTTTCCCTCTCTGGGGCTCCCCGCTTAGAAAGACTCCTAGACTTTCTCTAGCAACCTGATGGAAACCTGAAGATGTGGGTCTCTGCCGCACCCCTCTTTCCAGGGGGTAAATAGGAGCCTGCAATCACCTCTGAAGTCCTACCTAGTCATTTCATGGTCACTTGGGCCCATGCCTTCTCCCCCTTCGCTGTCTGATTTCTGTTGTTGGGCCCAGCTTCCTCTGAGTTGCACTCAGAAATCACCATAATCATTAAAATAATAATATTAATAATAAAATTTAAAAATACTACCTAAAGGGAACCTGCAATAATCTTGAAAAATAAAAAAGAAATTTTTAAAAATCCTAATATGGGAGAAAAAAAGAGAAAAATTTAAAAATTAAAAAAAAAAAAAGAAAGAAACCTCCAGCGTATTTTATCACTACCTATAGAAAGAAATCCTGCTTTGAGTATTCGTAATGCGGTTTTGTTGTCGTTTGTTGCTGCTTATCTCACTAAGAAAAACCCAACAACTGAGACTGCCTAGCTCGCCGGTCCTGTGCGCTTTTATTGTGCTTCTAACCCCAGTAGAGTAGAACTAAATTGCACTGAATGTATAGTTAACTCTGTCTTGAATTCTGTTTATGCAATGTGCTCGAAAGAAAAAAAATGTTAAAATATATCTATAATGATAATTTTGGTCATTTGTCTTTATGTCCAGCTATGAATGTAGATTTTGTGTCCCGGCAGCCCTGTTTCTGGTCCAAGTACTTTGTATTGTATACGTGAGTCATAATAAAAAAAAAAAAGGAGAAAAATATATGAAGCTGGAATGACTTGTTTTTTCTCCAGTGCCACCCCCCTTAACATTCTCTACCCTCTATATCCCTTATCCTTCTCTCCCAACACTCTAGAAAAGGTCTCCTCCACTGATCTTACTTTGATGTGGGGGGAACTCAATGTGGAGTTGAAAGATCAGGCTGGATTGGGAGGGCAGGTAAAAGGGGGAGGTGAGGAGGAAGAGGAAGAAGAGCAGTGTGCTCCTGGGAGAACCTTGGCTCCAAGTAAAGTGAGTTTCTGGATACCAGGATCCTAACGGGGAGAAAGTATCTCCACACTTATCCACCAGCTTCCTCCTCAGCCCTGAGCTGGGCCCAGACAAAGAATCTGCCCCCATACTCCTCCACAGCTAGGCCTTTTTCTTGCAGGGTTTGGGGCTGAGGATGAGGCAATGGGATTCTTTCTGATCTCCACATGGCCCTTATGGCCAATCCTGGGCACCTAGCACCCAGCACTAGAACAGTGACCAAGGTGGGAAGAATATGAGGCTCAATGAAGCCTGGAAGATTTGGGTGGACGATGCCTAAGGGGTTAGGCAGTGGAGATGAAGAAGCTTAAGCCTGGGAAAAGGAGAGAAGGGGCAAGTGAGTAAGCTGGTACCCCACAAGGACTTGATCCACATTCTAAAATTCAAATTCAGCCAGCACAGAGCCATCACTGTCACCCAGCCTATTTGCATCTACTCCAGCCTGTCTGGCTATTTTGCCTGCAGCTTTACCTTGGCAATTGGGCAACCTGTACTGTCCACAAAGTAAGGGCCATTGGCCTGGGAGAGGGAATGGGCCTGCTGAGTGGACAGTCCCCTTACCCCAGCCTCAGCAGAGTAAGGAGAGTCCTCCTTGGACTCCTTATTCTCCAAATAAAGGGTCAAAGGCTAAGGGACTCAGGGGGCAAAGGGGTCTCTAACTCCTCCCTGGAGGGTTTTAGATGGAGAAATCTGTTTATGCCAGTAAAATTCTGGTCAAATAATACCAAATTCCAGAGATACAAGTCATCTGACTCAGAAAGGAGTAGGGGAAAGGGGAGGGGATGGGATCTTCTGGTCTTAAAACTCAGATCCCCAAAGACTGAAATATTTTTGAGGCCAGATCTCTCTCTCTCTCTCTCTCTCTCTCTCTCTCTCTCTCTCCCTCTCTCTCTCTCCCTCTCTCTCTCTCCCTCTCTCTCTCTCTCAATCTCCCCCCCCTCCATCATTTCCCCAGACTTTGGCCCCAGGCCGACACTCTCCGCCACCCCGCCCCCCGCAATATGGGTCCCTGGCTCCGACGCAAAGTGGTTCTGAAAACAGGACTGGGTCAGGCATCCTGGATAGGGGACTGCTGTAGCCCAAGAGGCTGCCGATTGGAAGAAAAGGCTGGGGGCACCTGGAAACAGCTTTGAGCAGCTCTGGAGAAAATCTTTCGGAATCTGGGGTCCCTAACCAGGGCCGAAGTGCCAGCCAGGTAACCCCTTTTGCTGCGGGAGATACAGGCTACCCGCCTGTGAGGCCGGAAAAGAGAGCATTTCGCTCCGACCTCAGGCCTTTCCAGAGGCGGCCCCTCCAGACTCCGAGGGCTGGCAGAGGAGTCGTTTCATTTTTAAAATGTGGAATTGTGATTTCTATTAATAAAAATCGCTGGCCTAGTAGCCGAGTGGGTTGAAACCTACATTAAGTGGTTCCAAAGACCCTTGCCGCATTTTTCCCACACCAAATGTCCCATTCATCCCTGGTCCTGCTCTGCTCAACGATGCCCGTGGCCCCAAGCCTGCGGGCGTCGGAGGGCGGGGTGCGTCTGGCGCCCGGCATCGTTTGAGATGCGAAGCATCGGATGGGCCAGACGGAGAGAGCTCCAGCCACCCCCTCATGCAGTACCCGTTCCTCCACCCCTTCTGCCCACCGCCTCCGTTTTCTCGTTTGGAGAGAAAAGGAGGTAAAACCCGTTTTATGGGGGAATTTAATTGCGAGCAGGATGCGCTGTCTTTAGAAACGCGTCCTCCCAAATGTTCCTGTCGTCCCATTACTGGAATGGGGATCATTCTGCTGCAGCAGATAGGACTCTCTCCCATTCTTTACTTTTTATTAGCCAATCAAAGTGGCTTCCGAAAGCTATTTGTGATTTGTGAAAAATAGTATCTTTCAAAATGCTGAGTTGAAGCATCTCTCTCATTTTGCCTTGAATTTATTATTCTAATCTCAACCATAGAGATGGGATAATGTAGCTATTAAATTGGGGGGCAAATTCGTTTCTTTAGATTTTTTTTTTTTAATTCTCGTCATTTTCTCTCTCCTCACTTCATTGCAGAAGCCAGGGGAGGTGCGGGCCTGCAGGGGATCTGGAGGCTGAGGGAGGTTGTGAGTGTCCTAGGGTGCTCCTTGGTGGACCCTAAGATGGGAGAGTGGATTGGCCTCCCCAGCCTCATCTTCTCCAAATGAAATACCCCAGTGGCTGGGAACCGGCTGGAGAACGTTACCCTGCCCCAGTTAGAACAAACTCAGGACAGGTTGAGCCACAGACTAGAAGTAAAATTTCCGGTGAGCTGCCCGCAATGCTGTCCCATTTTCCTCGCGGCCCATTGTGAAAAGCTGGGCCAGCGCTTCCTTGTCGTAATTTTTAACTACCTGTTATAAAATTTATGAGTGGGTTTGTAAAAGAACCGAGATCCCTCATCCGGCTGAGAGAACTGCTGCGCTTACTATGGAGGAAGTTTGGGGAGGGGATGAGGGACCCCTGTTGGTTGGGGTGGGGCACCCAGCTGTGGAAGTCACCATGCCAGCTCCCAGCCAAATCTAAGGGAGAGCTTTGGGTCTTCAAATCTCCAGCAAATGGGAAGAGTGGCTGGGCTGTGACTGGTTGGCAAATCATCTCTATGGGAGAATTTATTCTGGGCTTCCCACACTGGACATATCACCAAAATTCGGAGTCTGGAGAAGGGTGGGGGTTAGTTACCTCAGGTGCTCAGAATTTAGCTTGGAAGGTGCAATTTAGAGAGGGATAAGGTCTTTTTTTTCATGGCCTCAAAAGTGTGTCCCAGCTGCCTGGACACCAGAATTTTTCTGAAAAAGACAGGCAGGTGTGAGCCACCTGACAAGAAAGAAAAGGCTTCAAACTGCCTTGTACCCAAAGGAAAAAGAAGTGAGAACCAAGATCTTGGGCCTTACTTTTCTTTTTAATCCTAAAAAGATTGGGAGTTAGCTTCCATCTGAACCTTGGAATTGAGGAGACCTGGCACTAGGGATGGTCTAGGGGAAAGGGTTGTAATTTTCTCTGAAAAAGAAACCTGGCAATGAGGGGTGCTTTGGGAGTTCTGTAGGCTGTCCCCAATTCTCACCCCTCCTGCTGCCTCCGCATGACTGCCCAGGGCCAGCCTAAACCTTTTCTGCTCTGTAGACCACGGCCAGGTCAGGCTTGGTTATGAGGCTTCCAGCAGCTTGCCCCTCCCGTTCCTGTCTGGGGTGGAGTGGAGGGCTGCCGGCGGAACACCCCATTGGGAAGAATGTTGTTCTTTTCCCATAGGAATAAAAAAAAAAAAGGTAGGCGTAAGGAGCTCATCCCTTCTTGGTCCCTTCACTCTGTCAGCCTTCACTGTCCCAATGCCAGAAACCTTTGCAAAGCTTCAGTCCCCCAGAACCAATCTTAATACCCCATTTATTAAGAAAATGTTTTAAATTCGGCGTGGCAAAGGAAGACAGCCTACTCAGTACCAGAAACCTTCCTTCCCTCCTTTCGCGTCCCCCTTTGCCCTTTCTGCGCTAGCCTGGTGCAGCCCGGCCCATGGGGAGTGGGCGGTGGGTGGGGGTGCAGTGGGGGTCGGGGGATGCTCCCTCTCGGAGAGAATTGGGTAAACATGGCGACCGCGGCGCCCATTTGCACACGCTACACAAATGCATCGCATTCCCGGTTGTTTGCAGAAAATTTACAGCTGAGTAATAAAAGTTTACGATCGACTCACAAGTTGGATTGGCCACAAGAAGTCATGTGGATTCCATCCATGAACGTGAACTTTTTATTGTGGTTTGTCCGTTCGGAGCGCTCCGCAGAACAGTCCTCTCTGTAAGAGCCTAACCATTGCCAGGGAAACCTGCGCTGGGCGCTCTCTTCATTACTAGTATTTTTTAAAATTAATATGATTAATAATTATTTTCTCTCCCCATTTAATTTTTTTTTCTCCCAGGTGGAGTTCCTGGAAGCTGGGGGCACCTGGGAAGGGGGAGGGAAGAGGCAGGAGTTGAGGGCAACTCTCCCTTCCCAACCCTCCAGCCCCCCAAGGGGCAGGAGGAATGCGGGAGCAGTTGAGATTTGGAGCTGCAGATGCCTCCCCCTTCCCTCTCCCAGATTCTGCCTCCTGTCCCCTTCTTGAAACTCTCTTTAATTTTATTTGGCTTTTTGATTACTGGGACTATTCTTTTTTTATTTTTAAATTTACATAAAGTATATACGTGTGTATGGAGCTGAGACAGGCTCCGCAGCGGCACAGAATGAGGGAAGACGAGAAAGAGAGAGAGTGGGAGAGAGAGAGGCAGAGAGAGAGAGAGAGAGAGGGAGAGGGAGAGTGACAGCAGCACCCGGTAAGTGTTTCCTTATTGGTTCAAATATGTAACTAATGGTCCGTAGCTGGGTGGCGGTTTCAAGATAAGGACAGCAGCGGCTCGTCTTGGTTAGAGAGGAGTGGGGGATGGAGAAAGGGTGGGTGCGTGGGCAATTATAGGGAGGAAAAGTGTGTGTGTGGGGGGAAATTTGGTTAAACTAGAATATGGTAGTGGGAATATGATTGTTCTGATGTCACTGCGCGCCGAAGTTGAGGGTCGAGGGGCCAAGAGGACTGCGCCTGTGGGGCTCAGGCCCGGGTCTAGTGCGCGGACCATGCCTGATGCCCACCTTGTCCCTACCTGTTATACAGATTTGTGGCCTCTTGGCTAATGGAAGCGGGATAGAAGGAGCCCGGAAGCTCAAATTCCAGGGCAGGAGAGAGAACCTGTACATTGCCCCCTGAGCAAAGTCGGCCTCCCCAACCCCCAAACAAACTTTCCAGCGCCCCCTCCCTACTTCGCAGCCCCCTCCCTGCCTGAGAGCGCGACCGCTAGAGCTCACACATGCGCAATGCAGGCCGGGCCGCCGAGCAGGAAGAGAGCGCGGCTCCGAGAGCGGCAGGGCCTGTTAATTGGCAATTAGTGGGGAGGCTGGTGGCTGGTGCGCGTCAGCAGAGGGGAAAGCATCTGCCCACCCCCTACTCCCGCCCCCACTAGAGCGGATAGAAAGATGGGAGGTGCCCTGCACTGTGAGGATGGGTGGGGGTGGGGGACGTGGGGGACGCGGTACTCAAAAGCCATCTTGTGCTCGGAGAAAAGGGGCCAATCTGCCTTCTCTCTCCCGGAGGGGCGTCTCCCACCCCTAAGTGCGGCCACCCCACCCAGGGTACCCACTGAGCTGCTTCACCCACCTCGGCCGGGCTGCTCTGGGTTAAGACCTGCCCTGCCTGGGGCGGAAGTGGGATTGGGGAAGACCCCCCGCACCAGGCTGGGTGGGGTCTGGCCCAGGCCTCGCTGGCGGGGCCTCCTGGGTGAGTGGAGGCAGTGAGTACTCAAGGCGCGGCTGGCTCATGGGGTAGGAACGTCAGAATTGGGCGGCCGGGAGGGTCCTGGGAGCTCGGGATCTTCCAAATAATTGGTGCTAATGACGAGTTGTATAGTTTTAACCGGACACATATGGTTTTATAACACAGTGGCTTAATTTCTTCCAAATGTACGTGGCCCTGAATGTGTTGCAGTTTGATATATGACCGCGCCCTGCTCCCTGGCCTGAGTCCGAGGCGGCCCCTATATGTGTGAGCTGTTTATAAAGGGCGACACACACGCAAACGTTTACACACCCAGGCAGATACACCCCAGAGCTGGGGGAGGGGGCGCATATTCCTGGAGAGGGTCGACAGTTTGGGGGCTAGACTCGCCTTCGGTCGGAGCCAGGATTCCCCCCCCTCCGCCGCCCCCCGATCCTCTCCCAGAGCCGCGACAGGGCTTCTCCACCAAGCCCTAGTGGGGGAGGGGATCGCTCCTCGATTTCCTGTTTAAACCCTGACCCGTAGCCTGGGGGCGGCGGGGGAGAGTACCTGTTTTTATTAATTCTTAAAAATATAGTTCGACTGCATTCAAATCAAGCCGCTTGGGCTCGAGTTAACGGTGAATCTTCACTCCCCTCCCCCCACAATCCCCTTCCCTTTCTCTCCTGCCCCCCCAAAATTCCCCTTTCTTAGCTGACATAAAGGCCTCTGAGGTATTCTCCTGGGGGAAGAAAAGGCATTTTCTCTCCCCCTTCCTCCCGCCCCCCCCCCATAAGACTTGTGTGTCGGTAGAGGCGTCTGCCCAGGAGCTAATTTCGCGTTCCTTGTTTACGATCGAGAAAAGCGCTTGGCTCTCCCCAAATGGGCCCAGCCTGCCGCCGCCTCAGGCTGCCGCGCGCTCTCCCGCCGCTCCAGCGTGGTCCAGGGACTGCCCGGCCGGGAGCCAGGCCGCGGCCACCAAGACCTCGAGTCTGTGGGATCTGGAAAGGGCAAGGGTTGGACAGTGGGCCAGTGGAGGGAACCCGGAGGCCTGAAAATGGGAGCCTTCCTCCTGGAATAATGTGGGAACCGCGGACCGGTGAGGCCTCTATTTCTCTTTCGCCTGTGTTTTGTCTGACCCCCGCCGTTTGCCCCCCACCCCCGCAGGTGGCTGCACTGTCTGGGGTGGTACAAAGCTCCTTTGCCCTCAGGGAAACAATTTCTAGAGAAGGCCACTCAGGCCAGTGGGGATTCACCTGGGATATTAAAGGGCCCTCTCCCTTCGGAGGGGTGGGCCTGAACTATTTCTTTGGCATACAGGGATCTAACCCAATGCGTTGTTGGCGGGATTTCAGGGTGTTAGGGTTCGTGGCTGACTGGTTAACAGCACCATCCTGACACTTATATAATATTTTTATCAATTGATTTTCTGTATCTTCCTGGATAGGATCCTACAGACCCCCAAGCCCTTCACCTCTAGACTCATGAGACAGAAGGATGCAGAGAAAGTATAGCAGCAGTGACTGGCCCTTTTTTTCCAGTTTTGTATTCTGGCCAGGGTATAAACTTGGTCCCCTAAGCCAGCCCCCTACTTCCCTTCTTACTTTCGATTTTCTTTCCCTTCTTTCTCTCCCTCTCTGGCATTCAACCAGAAGCACAAGGGGGGCCACCAATGGCTACCCTCAGCCTCCTTGCAGGTCACATTCCCTGTAGATATGGTTCTTCGCACAGAGGATCACTGCTGTGATTATCTAATAATAGCCAGGGCTGCTGAGAATAGAATCTGGCTCAAGGACTCCACACCCAGGGCTAAGGTTGGGCAGAGGCACTGAATCTGTGGGTCAGTGCCTGGCAACACTCCCAGGAACCCAATGCTCCCAGCATTCCCCTCTGAGCCCACTCTTTGGGCACCTTAGGCCTGCCCTTACAGGCTTTGTCAACCCTGCCATGGGCTGTATTTCATGCACCAGTTCCTAGCAAGGGAGAAATGGGCAGAGCAAACCCTTTCTCTCCCTTGTCTGATCGTTGTGATCCACAGGAAGAATGCAACCTTGTTTTCAGAAGGCAGCTTTGTTGAGTTTTACTGTTGTGTTCCAAAACCAGGCTTGGTAGCATTATACACTTATTATATACAGGCGTGAATTTACAGACTCAGATTTTTGCATGAATATATATAGACTCGTATTTCCACGGTTAATCGTGTATTACCATGCCTGCTCAAAGACTGTTTTATGTGCAAGCAGAATTTTGTTATCCCTCACTATATGCACATGGTCTCAAGGGGGTACTGGGTGCACCAAGAAGGCCCTCTGTGCATGCTCTGCTGGAAATGTCTCCGTGCTGAAATCGGAGTATGCGGGTTCCAGTAACCATTGGATGTTACAAAGGCTTTTTTTTCCTACCTTATTGCCTTTGCTGTCCAAGCATTGGGCTGGGGAAATACTGATCCCTTCTGCTTTCTCTCCACACTTCCTCCCAAACTTCCCCAACTCAGAGACTGTTTTACCATGTGGAACCCAGTAGTGTTGAAAGTAAGTTCTGTGGGAAACGTGTGGGTAAGGTGGGGATGCCAGCGCTCGGCTGGGCCCTGGTGCTTGAAGCCTTGCTGGGACAGTGAAGGGGATTGAAGTGGTTAATAAGGTGGCCTCTGGGCAGTGGTCTGGAACGGCGGCCCCTAGGGTACATGGAGAGGCCAGTTGAGAAGGTGCCAGAATAGGTAGGGGTGTGGTGAACATCTGTCTCTCGGCCCTGCTCACCTTATCAGTTTACTGGGCCCAAGATTTGCCTATGTCTTCTGTGGGGCAGATTAGAGGCTAAGTTCACCTAATACCCAGATGATGGGACTTTGTTTGAATTCTGTCTGCTACCTGAGTTGGGGAGAAGGCTGATGGGTTAGTGCCAGAAGAGAAGCTGGGTCTAGCTGCCTGTGGGTCTGGAGTGCTGAGTGTGAGCCATGCCTGGGAATTAACCAGCCTCCTTTCCTAGCCTTTCTTCCTTCTGGGGCAATGGAAAGACAGAGTAGGGTGGGGGGAATATAAGTGATAAATAGTGAGGAAACCCATAAAAGAAAGTAAGGACAGGAGAGGGGCTGGCGGGGTTTTCCTATACTCCCTAGGTGATCAGGTCCAGACATGCTGTGGGTGCGGAGTCTTGCAGCTTTCTTTCACCTTATCTCCTCTGGCCCCAAGAGCGGCCTCGCACACTCTGGGATGCTGGGGTGACATCACCCTCAAATCATGTCCCTCCTCTGGCCCACGGCCTCTGCCATGGTGCTGCAGCCGCCCCTGTTTATTGTGTCTGTGAGGAGTTGTTTACTTGTTTTGTCTGCTGCCACCCTGTGTCAGAAACCCGCCAAACCAGCAAACTCACCCAGGAGAACAAAGTGCAGCGTTATCCGAACTCCCTCCCCTTTCCGGCACCCGCTCCCGCCATTACCTCCTCCCTCACTCTCCCTTTCTGAGAGGAGGAAGCAGAAATTGTCCTAAAATCGGCAGCTGTTTATAGGGTTGGGGGAATTATGGGGACATCATAAACCTCTGGTGTCCTGGTGGTGGAGGGACTTCAAGTTCTCCCTTTGCCCTGGCTTTTCTTCCTACCCCCTGGCAACTGCTTGCTTTAAGGGGCCACAGTCACTGAGAAAGTTGGGCTCCCCTCATTCCACTCCCCCATTTCCCCACTCCTTTCTGCAGGAGTTTTCCCTGAGACACAGGTTGTTAGGTTTTAAATCAGAGTAATGTTGGCTGATTCATAAAGCCAGATAAAGCATGTCGTTCTTTCCTCACCCTCCCTTCTCAGCCCCCCAAAATAGCAGTGAATTTAAGCAAATCCTACAAAATTAAATTGCCCCTTCGCTAAAGATCCTATAAATCTCCAATCCCGCCAGGTGTAGAGCCGGAGAGGCCGCTGTTCGCCTCTAATTTTGCTCCTGGCTATCAAATTTAAGAGTATCATCGAAGTAAGTAATATTCTCGTTTCTGAAATTAATTTCCCCCTCCCCATCTCTCTCCCTCTTTTTGCCAGAGCAGATTAAATAGTTCTTTCAGATCTGCAAACAATAAAGGATAAAATTATTTATAGGGAAATGAGGACTATGTTTCATTGTTGGCTTATTGTTCCAGAACATAATAACATTTTATTTTCAAGTGGGAGAACTTAGACCAGAGAAAGAAGAAGGGGAAAAGGAAAAACAAATGAGGGGAGGCAGGGCACCCACACACAAAACTACTGCTGTATATAACTTTATTTGACATTTACAATTTCCTCATGACAACTCACGGTGACGTCATAAATACCACGTTCTTGAATTTTACATTTCTCATAAACCTCCAAAATGGGTATAAGCAGTGCTTGCTCAGTGTGGAAAGGTATTAGAGAAGCCAGGAGGATCCTTTAGCCTTATTCTGGGTGCCAAAAATATTCAGAATAGTCTTGTTTTTCATTTTTCCTCCTGGACAAAGCAAGACCACTTTGCTTTGCCTCCCGGAAATGTCACTGGAGTCTGAGTCCCATTCCCAATGGTGTTGAGATACTATGTTCGAAGGCTCTCTGTGTGCCCCCTCCTTAGCTGATAATCAGCTGCTTGGGATAGAAGTGGGAGGCTTGGGGGCAGGGCCCCAAAACCCAGAAATAATTCCTTCTAGAGGGAACCAACTGGGGCTCAGGGCTGACTGTAATGGGACAGACACTTGGAACCTGTTTTACTTTTAAAACCTTCAGCCAGAGAAGTGAATTGAAAAGCCAAACAAATGCTGATGTGGGAGTTGGTGTCTGATGATGGTAGCAGCATTAAGTGGAGTGGTAATAAAGGTTAGGCAGAAATCTGGAAAGAGGGAAAGAAAAAGGGAAATACAATGTGAGTTAGCAAACCCCTCTGTGTACGTTTCTTCTCTGTTTAATGGCAAATAAAACAAAAGCAGTTTGGGCAGACTCTAAACCTCTTAGCTCAAAAGAGGAGTCACTAGCCCAGGCCTCTGAGGTGTTTGGGGCAGTTCTCAGATACTTGACATGCCCCATCTGGCCTCTTCCTCCTTCTCTCTTCCCTGTTGACCCCCAACTTCTTTAGCTGGTCAGCCTGGGCCCTGTCCCCAGAATATCAGCACCCCCAAGTGAATCCATTTCCAGGTTGGGTGTGTCAGATTTCCTTTTTTCCCAAGTGTCTCCTTGCCTGAACTTTGAAAGGGGGATTATTTTAAGGAATGCAATGTGTATATGGGGAGGTATGTGCCCAGACAACTTCCCTCACCATATCTGTGAGAAACTGGGGGCTCCTAGGGTGAATTATTCTTTGGTGTCTCCAAAAACCCAGTTCCCTGTGTTCAGGTTCTCTGGCAGACTGATAGACTCTTTGGAATTCTTTTACTCTGGATTCTGTGGAGATCAAAGGAGCTCATGTACAAAACACTAGGTGTTTGGAGTAGGATTTATTCTTTTAATTTTTAAATAAAAAATCTAATCATGAGCCAGTCGGGCCAACTAAGCAGTCACTCTAGAATAGCAAAGCCTTAACCAAACAGTGCGATTGTGAGGTGAGCTGAACAATCATTGAAACTCGGCTTTCTCTGCAAGAGGGATTTCAGCCCTCACCCTGTGGCACAAAAGGGGTCGGTGGGGTAACCACTCCTCTCCTGCTCTGGGAATCGAGAATTGGGGAGGGTGGGTCAGGCAGCTGCAGTGGCTTCCAGGAAGCCGAGCCGAGTCCGTCAGCTCCAATGTCTCCGTCCCTGAGCAGCCTCCGGAGGCGCCGAGCTGTAGTTGGTGGCGCCGGCAGCCAGGAATGGAGTTTGTGTATCTGTGTGTGAGGCTAGGTGGATCACAGACGTCCACGTAGGGTTGGAAGATCTGGGGAGAGAAAGAAGACTGGCAGAACACAAACTAATCAGGACCTCTGGAAAAGACTGCCCTTAAATAAGAATTCCAGATCTCATCACTCTCACTTCAGATACCCTTCCCCAAGAAATTAATATATTTTCTAGAGCAGAATGGAAAGCAAAGGCAAGCAAGGTGAGACCTGCCCATGAACCCCTTTCAGGCTAGAGTCCAGTCCCACCCACATTCTCCCCATTTCAGATGTACAGAGGCCTGAGTCCCTGGCCTGGAGCAGGATAAGTCTGGAGTAGGAATGCTTGACTCACCCTGGGAGACACCCTCAAGTACCCAGTCTGCAATGCAACTCTTAGCCTTGGGTGACTCCAGGCCAGTCAGAGTACCCCACTTAGGCCCATGGGGAGCCTGCAGTAAGTTCCTCTCCTGTAATTAGCTCTCATGAAAAGCATATGATTTGGAGTGGCGGGGTTGGGGGGTGGGGCTGGAGCAGCAAGCAGAAACTTTCCCCCTTTATTTCTGTTCTGTGTTTTTTGAATTCTGTTTTTGAACCCATTAATTACAGCTCCCAAAGCGAAAATCTGCTCCTGCCGACAAAACCCCTCGGAATCCCTGATTCCGGAGGCCGAAGGGGCAGAGCAACTCGGAGACCTGCGGGTCTGATGGGGGTTTTTCTCTGATTCTCTAGAATTATTTTATGGAAACAAAGAATAAGTTCTCCCCCCACCACCACCTTCCCAGAATTTGTGCATATTTACAGAGCTCAACTGCAGTTTTAATAAAACATCTGTTCTTGCTTCTGTTAATGAGTTTCCATAATTGTTTTCAGACAATATAAATATAAATAAAAAGACAAGAAAATATAAATATATTTTGAAAAATCCAAGTCCCAGCTTTCCCCCATAGACAATCGTTCTTTCACTAAATAAAATAAAATAAATATGAAATGAGAAAAGGAAAATTTAATCCAATGGAGGGAAGATCGGGCTCATCTGACCTGCTCTCCCCCCTTGGAGCGAATCCTTCCAGCAAATTTCGCATAATTAAAGATCTTACTGAAAGAAGAAGGCTTCTTTCCTCGGCATGGAAGGTGATAGGACAGTGTGTTGGAAATTCATTTTTGGGGAAATTATTTGTGTTTCTGCTTTGCCTTCTCTCCCCCTTCCAGCATTTCTGCTTTTTTTTCCCCCAGCAGCTGGTTTCTGTTCATTATAAATCCGGGAGACCTTTCAGTCTCTGCCTTCTGTTTAGGGACGTAATAAAACACTTAACTTTCTGCTGAGACTTACATTGTGCTCCTCAGGTCGCCTGCCCCCCATGCCCACCACCTTAGGGCCCCAACGGAGACTCTGCCCAACTTTGGGGCCCTTTTCCCCTCCAGACTTGGTTTAGGAAACCTAGGAATCTTTACTAGGAAGCTGCAGCATGTGCATCCCCAGAAGTCCCTTCTTCTAACATCCTTCCTTCTCCCACTCAACATAAAAGAGATTTAAAAATACATAGAAGATCTATGCATTGAAAGCGAAACCTCATTAAGATATCCTATCTTCCATCATTCAATTTGTTGTACATTGCAACAATTTAATATCTTGAAGGAAATATCACTGACATGATTTATCCCTCTAGCAATCTCCCTCTGATATGGGGGGGGGGTACTCTTTCTTCGGCCTATTCTATGTGTTACACACTACCTTTAGGGAAGAATTGAGGCGGGGAACTCTGTGAACGGCTACTTGTGTCAAGGGGTGCACTGACTTGTTCCTTAGCTCAGCCCTCTGGGTCACCCCACCCCTAGTTCTCTCTCCCTCTCCCTCTTGCCCTCCAGGGGGCCTGTAGCCACAGCCAGCTGGTGGGAACCTCTGTCCAGGCATGCCATGAATTCGAGGACAGCTGGATTCTAGAGTAGAAAGCAATTCATGTTGGTGTCTGTTTGTGCATCTGCCATGTCACCCCAAAATGAGACAACTCATCTCGAAAAATCCTTCTTAATAAGAATACTCCTCTACCCTTTCACTTTCATCACCTTGGGGAGAAGAAAGTATGGTCCAAGAGGGATAACCTTTGTAATTATAGGGGTCTTTCCCCTACCTTTCTAAATACCAACAAAATTCCCTCTTTTCTGAAGGATTGGGACTGTTGGGTTTTTTTTTAAGCCAATGTAAATTGTCTAGCAGGCAGACTCTTCAGTTCCTAACAAGGTTCATGTATTAACTAACATGTGTTCTCCGCTAGCTCCTACACACTGTCTGCTTTTGGGTTTGAAACTTTATTTTTCCCCCCTAGCGACACTCCAGGGAAACCTTAATGTTACAGAAGATGAATAAACGAGTTTTTCCCCAGTGTAGTCCCGTTTATGGCTTTATTGCTACCCATTGATTACTCCGCTTTGTTACACAGAAGGAAAAGATCATAAAATCCGGCGACATCCGGGTCCTTGTTATAGCCAATCCTCTCTCCCTCTCTCAAAAAATGATGGAGGTGGGGAATATGAGCTTCGCTTGCCCCACCACCCCTTCTTTGTCAACTCAAAGCATTTTCAGCCTGTGCCACGATATAAAATTAACTTTGGATTAATCAGGAGAAAAATCCCATCTGCACACCTTCCGCTGCTTCAGTTCTTCCACTGTGGCTTCCATAGAAGCTTCCGGGCTCGACTGCCTTTTCCTAACCTCTCTTCCTTTTTCTCAGCCCCAGGGTGGAAAGAAATGGGGCTAGGCGCTGCTAAGAGGCTGGGCCCTACCAGGTGTGACTGGCCCTTGGGTGAGAGCTCCCTAGGAATGCTTTGCTGGAATCTCCAAGCCTGAAAGCTCAGGTCCAGGGGCGCCTCCCTTGGCAGGGCAGAAGGCCCGGAGGGGGCAGGGAGCTTCTGACCTGTACAAGGGCTTGAGCCTGCAAGACGCTAACAGTGATCTGAGCTCCACTAGCCTTCTCTTCCTGGCTGGATCTTGTGTGAATTACCCGCAATGTCCCTTACTAGCTCCAAATCATAAATTCTCACCAACATAAACAGGAGTTTATGTGTCTAGAAAGACTCTCAGAGTTCTTTCTCCTTCCTTCCTTCCTTCCTTCCTTCCTTCCTTCCTTCCTTCCTTCCTTTTTCTCTCTTTTACTTTTTTCTCTCCCTTTTATTTTGTATTTTTATACATTATCCCTTTTGGGGGAAAATGCTGCAAGAGTTTCCACCAAAAATGAGCTCCTGAGAAGAAGGCAGATGGGGAGGGCTTGCAGGGCGGGGGAGGGCAGATGCCTGGCCCCTATGCCCTGCTCAGCTCTGCCACTCTACCTTGAAGTCTCACCTTTACCCATTGAGACCTGTGTGCTCCCCACATTTCCGCTACACCTAAGACTCTCAGCCACACTCTTTTTCCTCTGAACACCATGTTTTATGCAATTTCTTTCTACTTTTTAGTTTTTAAAAAAATTACTGGGAAAAATATACTGGTTTGGCAAGGAGGACCCACTTGAATGTCAAACTAGGATTCCCTGTAGGATTTCTGGGGACTCCCCCTGAGCTGGGAAGGAGCTTCTCTCATGGAGAAACTAGGATATAATTTTAGAAGGGGGCAGATATAAAAGGTGAAATCAGATCGAAAATACAGGGATTTCTCCAGCCCTGGCTCTGGCCACTGCACAGCAAAGTTAGCCGGAGCTGAGAGATTTCCTGGGAAAACAGCTCTCCTTCCCTGGGCCCCAAGGCCCTGCTCACGGATATTCACCCTTCCTTCACCTCGAAATCAGTTCCCTTATGTATATATATTTTAAAGAAATCCAAGTCTTACTTTCAAAGCACACACTTAGTCTCAACTAGGGAATCAACAGAAGCAGAAGCGATTTTTTTCCCCCTTCTTGACATCTGGCTTGCGATTGGCTGGAAGGGGGTCAGCTGACTTTGTCATTTTGTCTGTCCTGGATTGGAGCCGTCCCTATAACCATCTAGTTCCGAGTACAAACTGGAGACAGAAATAAATATTAAAGAAATCATAGCCCGACCAGGTAAAGGCAAAGGGATGAATTCCTACTTCACTAACCCTTCCTTATCCTGCCACCTCGCCGGGGGCCAGGACGTCCTCCCCAACGTCGCCCTCAATTCCACCGCCTATGATCCAGTGAGGCATTTCTCGACCTATGGAGCGGCTGTTGCCCAGAACCGGATCTACTCGACTCCCTTTTATTCGCCACAGGAGAATGTCGTGTTCAGTTCCAGCCGGGGGCCGTATGACTATGGATCTAATTCCTTTTACCAGGAGAAAGACATGCTCTCAAACTGCAGACAAAACACCTTAGGACATAACACACAGACCTCAATCGCTCAGGATTTTAGTTCTGAGCAGGGCAGGACTGCGCCCCAGGACCAGAAAGCCAGTATCCAGATTTACCCCTGGATGCAGCGAATGAATTCGCACAGTGGTGAGTTTTACAGCTCCAAGATATAAATTAAATAAACTGAACTGGCTTTATGACCGGCTTCCCTAGAAGAACGGGCGGAGAGAGTTTTTTATGGCCCCATAAAAACAATCACGCTCGTCTCCTCGCCGACGCAGAGACAGGGCCCCCTCTTCTGCCCCCTCAGCTCGCCTCCCGCTTGCTCACAGGGGCCTGGCCCCCCTCGGCCCCTGAAGGATTGGAAGGCTCCAAGGCGAGCTGAGGGGGCAGGAACAGGGCAGGGGCTGAGGGGGGATAGAGGATGGGGGAACCCCAAAGTCGAGTCAGGTTGAGGAGAAAATAGGGGAAGAGGACGGAGCAGAGAAGTGGGGAGAAGTTCCTAAGGAGCTAGGGTACTTGGGGAGGTGGGGAAACCCAGTTGTTGAGAAATTGGGCCCTCACCTTCAGTGTTTGAGATTTTTCAAAAATCAGCTTTTAGACTTACAGCTTTCTGCCTGGTTATTGCTCCCCCCGGCCCCCCACACACACACACCACTGTTTGGGACACACACTTACCAACCTATGGTGGAAACTGAATGAAGTTGGGATCCTGGTTATACCCCCCGTGGGGGTGGGGCAGAGCACAGGGGAGAAGGCTGGAACCCAAGGGGGCCCTGACCTGCTTGCCAACTTGGGAGGGTCAGGACTTCGCTAGGCTAAATTGTCTGCGGAGGAAGCCTTGCTGATTGTTTTTAGTGTGTTTTGTGCCCGGATCTCTAGGGGTCGGCTATGGAGCGGACCGGAGGCGCGGTCGGCAGATCTACTCGCGGTACCAGACCCTGGAACTGGAGAAGGAATTTCACTTCAACCGCTACCTAACACGGCGCCGGCGCATCGAGATCGCCAATGCGCTCTGCTTAACCGAGCGACAGATCAAAATCTGGTTCCAGAATCGCCGGATGAAGTGGAAAAAGGAATCTAATCTCACGTCCACGCTCTCAGGGGGCGGTGGAGGGGCCGCGGCCGACAGCCTGGGCGGAAAAGAGGAAAAGCGGGAAGAGACAGAAGAGGAGAAGCAGAAAGAGTGACCAGGACTGTCCCTGCCACCCATCTCTCTCCTCCTTCGCTCCCCTAATTCCCTCCTAATCACATGCTCTGTATTTATCACTGGCACAATTGGTGTGTTTTGACTCCCTAAGACAAAATTAGGGAGTCAGATATGGACCTGAAAGTAAACTCTGGACCCCCTCCCTCACCGCACAAACTCTTTCACCACGCGCCTGCTCCTCGATCCCGCGCTAGCTCCTTCTCGGCTTATCTGCAAGCCTCTTCCCCCGCCCAAGCCTTGGGGTCTCCGTCCCTAAACCTCGCTTTAGATTCCACAGATCTCCCTGAAAATGAGGACTTGGCCTCCCACCCGCTTGGTGCTCCCCGCTTCCGCCCCCGCGCAAAGAGCTGGCTCCCGGGCCCCGGGCCTCCGCTCCGGGGCCTCAGGGCCCGGCCTCTCCGCAGGGGAGGGCGGGAGGCCCAAGGAGGATGCGTGGTGGCCCCACAGCAACCCCCAGGGCCTCCCTGCAGTCCCTGCCCAACCCCTCTGCCCCAGCAAATGCCCAGTCCAGGCGGATTGTATTTAAAGAATCCTGGGGGTCATTATGGCATATTACAAACTGTGACCGTTTCTGTGTGAATATTTTTAGCTGTATTTGTGATTTCTGTATTTATATTTATGTTTAGCACTGTCCGTGTTCCAATCCCATCTTAAAAAGGGGAAAAAAAGAGAGAAAATTACAAAAAGGGAGGAAAAAAGTGAATGACATTTGTTTAGCCAGTAGGAGAAAAAAAATAAATTAAAAAAAAATCCCCTCGTGTTACCCTCTTGTATAAATCTGACCTCTGGATCCGTTCTCGAATATTTAATAAAACTGATATTATTTTTAAAAGTTTACATTGGGATTTTTGTTCATTCGCTCTCCCGCCAGCCTCGGGGTGAAAGTTGGAGCAGGCTCCCAGCGCTCTGCGTCTTCGCGCCGTCTGCAAGCCCCCAGCCCCTGCACTAGCCTTTCCTGGAATCCGGCGCCAGCCCTGGCCTCCCCTTCTGGTATTCGCGCTGGGGGGCTGAGAGGTCTCTCTGGGCTCCCGACGCGGAGCAACACACTCACCCCGCAAAAAAAGGCCGCATGGGATTTCCATGGGGGTTATGGGGAGAGCTGGGGTTAGTCTTCAGCCCCATAGAGGCCTTTCTTCCTGCCTGTGATAGTCTGGGGTCCTTCTCTTCTGAACCCCGAGCCTCAAAGGCCAGAACAGCGGCATTATCCACGCACCAGGGTCACCCCGCCCACTCCCCGAATGAGGAGGGGGTGCCCTGTGAGCGGTCTCCAGCCTGCGCCAGGCCGACTGTTGCGAAACGTGGCGGAGGCAAAGAACGGAGGGGAGAGTGAAGACCGCAGGATTTGAGCCTTTCGCAAGTGATTGAACGATTCAAGGACATCTCAAAAAAGAAAGCCTGTAAACTGAGCTCTCATCTGCTCTGGAACTCCTGACATGGCTGGGACAAAATTCCTTCTTCCTTACAGCCTTAGCCCCAGTCCGGTTCCTCACTCTTCTCCCCTGAACACCGCGGGTGAGGAGCGCAGCCAGGCCCTAACCTTTCCCCAGCTCAGGCCTTCTCTCCCTAAGTCCAGACAGAAACCTGAGTGGACCTAGGGGGTGAGGTAGTGAGGGGGTCTCCCGGAGGGAAAAATCTGCCAGAGTTTTCCAGACGTTCCAGATCCCTGCCAGCGCCCCCTCCAGCGCCTCCGCCTGCAGGGGGGCGGGCGGGAGGGGGGCTTCTCCTGGCAGGGGCGGAGATTTCCTGGGGAGAGGCAAGCAGGAAAGAATAAGACTTGGGACTAGGGGAAGGGGGGTAGGAAAGGGGCCGAAGGGCTGCAGAGACCCTAGCCACGGGCTGTGAAGGTTGCCCTGGCGCCTGCCCTGCCGACCCCCCATCCCCCTACCCACAGCCAGGTCCTTTCTATGCTTTCACATAGCTCACAAATTCCTCTCCGGTGGACTTTCTGGATCCAGGTTCCTAGAGAACCCAGTCCAGAGGCTTTTCCCCCACAGGGCACAAAACAGGTCGTTTCCTCTGCCCTACTCATATTTTTAGAGGCTTGAATCTTGCTTCTCCATACCCTCAATTAATATCTATTTTCTATCCAAAATATCTGGCATAGGTACCATTTGAGGGTCAAACACAGGAAGCAGAGCAGTCCTCCAGGCCATTGTGCTTGGTTCTACACACACACACACACACTCTCTTGAAAATTGCTTTGTTGCCACTCCAGGGGCTCTGGCATGGTGAGGAGGTCTTCTCAACTCTCCTGCCTCCTCATCTGCAGGCTCTTCCCTCCCAGAGTCCCCAGTACTCTCAGTCTCACGACCCCCTCACCCCCCATCTAGTCTGCCCACCCAGGATCCCTCCTGTCCACCTCTCCAGAGATTTGTTTCACTTTCCCATGCTAACAGGAACCTCCTCAGCAATATCAGGGCCTTGGAATCTCCAGGGAGAAGTCTCCACCCTTGGTATAGAGAACCTGAGATAAGCCCCCTCAGATGTCCAACCTGGGCAGGGGCCACCCCACCTAAATTCCCTTCCCTCAGCCATTTTTGAAGATTGGAAGGCCCTCAGGGTGGAGAGGATAGAGCTATCTGTTACAAAAAACAGCGTTCATGCATCCTAAATTAGGCCTCATCATTCCTTAGATACAATTTTAAAGGCCATTTCGGGGGTTTGTAGCAGCAACAACCAGCTTCCGCTCTGCAGGGTAGGAAATCCAGCGGCCTGGAAGGCGAGTCTGCGCGCAAGGCTGCAATTTCTTCATGTTGGCACCAGGTGTCGCTGTGTGCTCGTTGTCCCGGCTACCCCCCAATTCCAAGAACCATTTTTTTTTCTCCTCCTTCTCTCTCTTTCTCGCTCACTCCCTCTCCCCCTTGGTTGGGCTTTGCCAACATATCAAGATGCGTTTCGCCAGCTTCCATCACTAACCTCCCAGAGGTCATCAAGCCAAATTTATGAGTGGCCGCTCAAGTCACGTGACTCTATTTAAGGCTCCCTTATTTGGGAAGAGCGCATAGGATAAAGAAAGAGATATCTCCACCTATAAATTGTGCACTTTGGAGAACAAAAAACCCCTCAACTTCAAAGAGTCACAAATCACCCTTAATCAAAAAGGGTGCAGAAATTTTTTTGGGCCCTCCCCGCCATGAGCTCCTACGTAGCCAATTCGTTCTATAAGCAGAGCCCCAATATCCCTGCCTATAACATGCAAACTTGTGGGAACTATGGATCGGCCTCAGAGGTGCAGGCATCCAGGTACTGCTACGGTGGATTGGACTTAAGCATCACTTTCCCACCGCCTGCGCCTTCCAACTCTCTCCACGGGGTAGACATGGCTGCCAACCCCCGGGCTCACCCCGACCGCCCCGCCTGCACCGCCGCGGCCGCTCCGGGACACGCTCTGGGCAGAGATGAAGCGGCTCCTCTGAACCCCGGGATGTACAATCAGAAGGCGGCTCGCCCAGCGCTGGAGGAACGAGCTAAGAGCAGTGGGGAGATCAAAGAGGAGCAGGCGCAGACAGGGCAGCCTGCCGGACTGAGCCAGCCACCGGCCCCGCCACAGATTTACCCGTGGATGACCAAACTGCACATGAGCCACGGTAAACTTTAGGACTTCATTTTGCGCGCTCGGGTCCGCCTGGGTTTTATAGGCCATGCGGGGCAAATAAAGAAAAAAAACCTGCGGCCATAAATTTTACGATCCAGGCATCAATGGCTCGTAAAACTGTCCACTAAAAGGCTTAGAGGCTGTGTGCGCCCAAATTTACGACGACATAATTGGATCATAGGAACAAAACGTGTATAAAAGGCAATATTCAATTTTGGGGGGAGAGGGAGGGAGTTAAAAAAATAAAGGGATTTGAAGGGTGAGGAGGGGCTCCAGAGCAGGGATCCCCCCGTGGCTCCCTCCCTCCCCTGTGAAGCCAGCTCGGCCGGCGCTCGCCGCTCCGGAGGATTCCAGCGACTCGGGAGGGGCGGGAGGGGGGTCCCCGGTGCTCGGATCTCGAGGGTGCTTATTGTTCGGTCCGAGCCTGGGTCTCCCTCTCCCCCCACCCCTCAGCCACTCCGGCTGCTGAGTGAAGGCTGCGGCGGAAAGTTTCCTGCCTGGGCAGAGGCACCTCTCCCGGGGCTGGTCTGGGCCCGGCCAGTCTGCAGCCCACCGGGCCTGTCTCACCCTGCTCGCCTCCTCGCCCTTTGGCTGTGGGTGGGGGCCTGGGGCTGGGATGGGGACTCTGGGGCGCTGCACGCTATTCACCCCTTCCGGCTTCGGGGGGATGTTATATTCCAGAGACGGACGGCAAGCGGTCCCGAACCAGTTATACGCGCTACCAGACTCTGGAACTGGAAAAAGAATTCCACTTTAACCGCTACCTCACTCGCCGCAGGCGCATAGAGATCGCCAACAACTTGTGTCTCAACGAGAGACAGATCAAGATCTGGTTCCAGAACCGCAGGATGAAGTGGAAGAAAGATTCCAAAATGAAAAGCAAAGAGGCTCTTTAGAGGCAGCAGGGAGGCCCGCCGAAAGCACTGCAGCCCGCTTCGCTCCATGCGCCTTTTCTTTTCGGTTTTCCTCTCTCTACATTTTGGGGCAAGGGCGGTGGCTGGAGCACCGACTCCAGGGCCTCACAGACAAAAGCGCTATCCCTTGGCATTTCGCATCCCAACTGACCCCAGGTTCCCACGGGGCCTCCCGCGCTGTCCGGACTCCCCTCAGTTCTGCTCAGCATTGAGGTCCTAGGGCAAACATCGCAGGGGTTCCCCAGGGCTGTGGCTTACGGGGAAGAGCTGACCAAATCCCGGCCTGGGTCACCTCTCAAGTTTCCAACCCCAGGATAGCCCGTCCGAGTTAAGGTGGGCCCTACAGGCGCCCCAGGCCCCGCGCCCCGATCCTCTTGCCTCGCTCTCTCCTTTGTTCCCAGTTTAGGCTGGCCAGGCAGCTTCGGGCTGTCAAGAGAGTGGTTGTGCCTGAGGGAGTCCAGCGCGGGACTTGGGGTGCTTCCTAATAGTGACAAACTCAAGATGTTCGTTTTATGATTTGCATATGAAAAGGGGAAGATGACTGAAAATCCGATAGGGCCCTTTGGTTGTCCTAGTACTCCAAACCTTCTGCCCCAACCCCAAACCCTGGGAACCTCTCCAGCCCTCATCCTCTGCATGCACTCTTAGGCCTTCAGTCTCTGACCACTAGCTAGCTCAACTATTGGGGTTCCCTGCCACAGGACCCTAGCAAGCGGTACTAGAGGCTCCTGGCTGCCTAGTAGTCCTTGCCGACTTTCTCTGCCCTCCTGCCCCATTGCTGTTATACAACTATTTATTGACGTCAGGTCTTTCCTGAAACTATATTTTGTCATATCAAATAAAGACAAAAAGAGAACAGGACTAAATATTCAGCGGCTCCTCTCTGTTTGGGGCATGTATTGGGCAAAAGTGTCTAAATGGGCTGTGGGGTGTAGGGAGAGGGCCACAGCCCTTAAGCTTCTCCTTTAAGAGAATTTTTAGAGTTTCTTGGGGGTACTTAGACAAGGAAGGTGAAACTGAGTTCCTATCCTGATCCCTGGTTCCAAGAAGGGCCTGTGGGGGAAGGGGAGGACACCCAGGCCACCTGTACTGGTGACTGTCCAAGGCATTCAGGCCTCTGCACCCCATTCCTTTCTTGGCTGGGTGGATTTGAATCTTCTAGATTGGCAGAGGCCTTCACTGCATGCCAGAACTAATCTGCAGGGAACTTCTGGGCCTCTATCTCTCCTAGGCCTAGGTGGTCCCTGAAGGCCTCACTGGAAGTAGAGGGAGGACTGAGTGCTCAACCAAGAGGTCCATTTGGTCCCGGAAGTACCTTCAGAAAGAACTGATACTGCTTAGTAAAGGGACGATGGGGGAGTTGGAGGAGGTGTGGCTCAGCTTTCTCAGAGGAGGAGAAGTTGGGAGAGCAATCTGCAGCCTATACCTGCCTGACAAGAATCTTTCAGACTGTCACCCCTACATTCTAGGGCCTAGGGCTTTGCTGAACAATTAGCTTGAAAAGGAGCCACATACACCAGTGCCTGAGTCTCGTCTGTTTGCCATCATTTATCTCAGTCTCTGGGATTTTGTGTTGGGGAAGGATGGGCTAAATGGAAGGGGAAAAGTAGATAATTCAGGTGGTGCCTGAGGCTGGCTTAGACCCAGGCTCTGCTCCGCTCAGGACTCTTAGGATGGGATGGGGGAGGAAGTACTTTATAGGAGAAACAAATGTGGGAAGGGTCTATAAAACTTTACTGCATTTCCTCTCCTGCCTCCCACAATGGGATGATTTCCTGGTGTGGGGGGAAAAGTTCAGGAGCTGGGTAGAGAAGGCTGCTCCAACAGCCAAAAGAGAAAGAGAGAAAAGAGCCTCTGGAGAGGGACAGGGGAATATTTATGGTTATTAATCCTGATGCTCCTTGGATTTATTATAAGGACTAACTTCTTTAGTTAGCATCCTACTGCCTAAGCTACCTGTTTGTCACTTTTAAAAAGATCCAAGAGCCTTTCCTCACCCCATGCCTAGCACATAGGAGGTCTCACCGGTTTATTGAACTGCACTCATTGCTACTCTCCTTCACATTGCACTCAGGCCAGGTTAGGGCACCCGGTAGTCTGGAGAAGTCACTAGCACACAGCAGTCGGCCCAACCCAGCACCAACTCATCTCCTCTCTAGATCTCCCCCCACCGCCCCTGCCGTTTGTCTCAAATAAAATGTGTAATTTTCTTCAGGGAGTTATTTTAATTTTTTCTCCATGCTGAGTAAAACTATTGGGTGAGCAGTGAAGCGTGGAGAAGCACGGGCATCTCCAATGGGTAACAGTTAACTAAGAAAGAGGTTGTGGAGCTCAACATGGCCCGCCCCAGCCACCCTGGAGGTTGAGGTCCAGCCCTTCCATCCCTGGGAGATACACTGCCTCTGGGGGAGAACCAAGGGCTTTGTCAGAGGTGGGGGCAATGTTGCTCAGGCCCACTGGGCAGGATTAACCAGCTCCACCGGTACATTGACTGCTTCCTCCTCCAGAAGTTTAGGCCTCTCTTTCCTGGAAGTGCTAGAGGACTGACTCAGGTTGGCCAGGCTTGGGTAGATGCAGCCATGCCTGCCTGTTTCTCCCCTCCTGTCACAGTCTGCAAGTCTGCACCCAGGCCTCTGTTTCAACGGCATTAGCAGCTACAATCTAGCCAGAGGCCTCGGACCTACTCCCCCTGCAGTGGGAATGGGTCCGGCCCAGACCATTGCTTTCTCCTTGAGCAGAGGCTACTACTTTGGAATCTGGATAGCTTCCTCCACCAATCAGCCTCCTGCAACAATCTCTAAGTACCAGGTTTTGGCATTGCTCTGGGGGTTAGTGGTGGGGCTTCTAAGTCCCAAACAGAGACCATGAAGCCTGCCCCTCCACTTTGCCTTGAAACCCACCCGCTCTGGCAGTGAGAAAGAAGGGGAAGAAGCATGACTTACCTTCCCGGGGGAGTAGAAAGAGAGGGACACGGCCCACTCTGAGCAATTAGAGGAGAGAGGAGGAAAAAATATAGGAGGAAAAAATATCAATACGACCTCGAAGTCGACAGGTCCTTATGGAAATAAGTAAATAAATAAGAATCCACCCTCTCCCCCCTCCCCACCCTGCAGGGGAGTGTGGGGGTGGGGCAAAGGAGCAGCACAAGGGCTTTTTAGTGTAACTGAGCATTAGAGAAATACTAACAGCTTCTATGTGAATTTAGGAGTTTGAAACTTTTGGAGGTTATTTATGTGAATGGCCTGAAGGCAAGCCCGTGAGTGGCTCTTGGGGGACCACGTGATGTCATTAAACCAAGTTTTATGGTGTAGGGAGAGCTGACAAACCCACAATATATTTACATCATATATAATCTTAACTGTCCAGCCACGCAGCTGCTGGTGAGCTTTAATGCTAGGACAGAGGGCCTGGCAGTTAGAGGGGATTACGGCGCTGGGGATGATGGTGAGAGAGGTTACATCTTCAAAAATGAATCCCAGGCGAACGCTGTAAGTTAATATTCTCTCTCTCTTTCTCTCTCTCCCTCTCTCTCCCCCGCCCCGCCCCACCCCACTGTACCTAATCTTCCCCTTCCATGAGAAAAGGCAGTTCTCATTCATTAAGGGGAGGCCTCCTCAGGCCTCCCCAGGCTGGGGTGGGAGAAGAGAAGAAGCCGCTGGGAGGTAAGAGGATGAGAAAGCTTGTTTTCCCCTCCCTGCCTAGCTACAGTCAACTAGGGTAAAGAGAGGCCTGGGCTCCGTAGAGTTTTGCCAAGTCTCCCTGATCCTTCCTTCCCCCTCAGTTGGGAAGAAAGACAGTGGCATACACATGGGCATTTGGTTTTTGTAAGAGTGTGTAGACTCTAAGAGCAAGTGCAAAGTGCTTCTGGGGCTTCGTGGTCCAAGGAGGGTCCAGTTCGGTTCTTGGTCGGTGGCCTAGAGTCCAGGTGGGGTGGGCAGCTGGAGAAGGAGGCAGAGAAGGAGAGCTTTGGGATGTCTGAGCCCATAGGCTGTGACCTAAAAGGGTAGAAACATCTTAAAGGTGTCCAATTGAACCCCAGGGGTCACAAAGCATCCTCTCCCTCCTCATCACCAGGCTTAAGTGGGCAGCTGTCCCAGCCTCTGTGGTCTGAGGTCTTAGTCTGTCTAAGGCCAGCCTGGTTTCATGCTCCCCCACCCGCTTCTAGCTGTTGGGGTTTTTCCAGGCATCCATAGCCCTTGCCTGAGGTAACACTAGGCCACCGGAGGCCTAGAAGGTTCGTACTGTGAGCAGAGTGTAAGCGTGTTGCAGAATAGAGGCAAGGTCTTTACTAGGCTGGCCAGGAAACACGCCCCAGCCCTGAGGAGCGAGTGGCTTCTAAGGGATGGAGCCATCAGAGCCCAAATGGGCATGGTGTCCTAGGGCCAGTCTCAGGCTGGAGCTCCTTTCAGGTTTCTAGGAAGGAGCAGCAGAGGTGTCAGGCATAGGAGACACGTGTCCTCCATACCTGTGAGTGTGTACCCTTCCCCCGGTGTCACCCAGAGAGCATCAATATATGAACTCAGGTTCCTTGAAGGGGATGGCCCGAATCGCAAGGGATTCCGAAGCAGGATGGAAGGCCCATGGAGGGAAACTCTAGAAAGAAGAGGGGAGCAGAAGAGGCAAGCCAAATCGGCACCTTGGCCGGGCCTGCCTTGGGTCGTGAGGGGTTCTGGGCACCCTCTTTATGGGGAGGTGCGTTTGGGCAATGGAGAGAGAACGCTGTTAGCGTGTCTGCGCCGCCCCCAGAGCCTGAGGAAGAAGCAGGGATCAAGTAAAGGCAGAGAGCCCACGCAGACCTTGGGAGGGTGAAGGCGGACAGAGACTCAAAGACACCCAGCGACTGAGCCAGAGCCCCAGCACTCGCTGTCTAGCGGTCTGTCGTCTGCGTGAGGAGCGCGGGCGCCGGACTGGAGAATTCCCCCCGATGCCTTCCCTCACGGCCTTAGTCCCTCGCCAAGACTCTGCTTCCCTACTCTTTTCCTCACTCCTTTATTTACCGGGGAAAGTGTTAGGATCCCAAAGGATTCTCCCCAGCAGCCCATTTGAAAAGTTAACTCTAAGGTTCTTCCTTCGTCATTACCGGCTCTCCTCAACTATCTCCTCCGCACTAGTCTATAATTTTGAGGGTTTCTGAAAACTTTCCATCCAAGCAGCAGGGAGATGGGAGTTTCCCTTGGTCCACAACTTGACTCTTCCCCTCTCTACAGCCTCCCCCAAAGCTTTAGGGAGCGAGTCTAATGGTCTTTTATCCAGGGCGCTAGACCCACACCCAGGCAAGACTCGCCGGCTTCCCTGACTCCTGGCCAAATCTCAGTCCCATTCCTTTTCGCTCCGTGTAAAGAGTTGTATGCGTGTGTTTCTGTTTTACAGATTTGCACAACGTCTCTTGGGGGACAGTCTATGACTTTCTCGTCCCCTTTTCTGTTTCTTAGGCTCAAAAGTTCCACTTAAATATCACCCCCTCTTCCTACCAAGTGATAATAGATCGTCCTGCTCAAATAATTGACGTCAGTGTTTGTTCTGTTTTATATGACAAATATAAATGGAAGTAGGACGAATACAAACGGGGCCTGAGGTTCTTGGTTTTCTCACCCCCTCCTCCTGCGCCTGAATGGGGAGGGTTGTCTTTGGAGGGGGGCGGGGGAAGGCGGAATGGGCGGTCAATCAGATGCCAGTGTGCCCCAGACAACCCGGAAAGCTTTAAATTTTGTTCCTAGGTCTTTAACCCTAGAAGAGGTCAAGCAACCAATCAGGAATGCGCTAAGTAGGGTCACATGGCCCCCACCAACCAATCAGACAAAGAATACTGGGGTCTCTGCCTCTCCCTACCCCTCCACTTCTCTTTCTCCCACCCTCCCCACCACCACTCTTAGCTCCTGGGTCAGCCCTATCTCATATTGGAAGGGGATAAATGACGCTGAGAGTATTCTAGCCCCCTGCCTCTGTCCCTGAAGCATCTCTGAGGAGTCTTTGGTTTGTAACCTCAGTTCTAACAAAATTGTACCTCGATGTCAATCTCAATTGTACAGGGATCTGAAGTTGTAAGGGTGTCCTCTGGATTAATCTCATTTTGACCTGTGTGATCTTACCCAATTTTCTGGGCTTTAGAGATACGGACTCTAGATTATGCTGTGCAGCAGGCATGGATAAAACTCCAAAACTGAATTCAAATTCTGTGATTATTACCTATACAGTAACCAAGTTCTCTTCTGATCTTGGGAGTAGGGGGGACAATTAGAAGAGGCCTCTTCTGATTTGTGTTTCTGGAAATGTTCCAGGAGCCATTAGTTTTATCAAACTGCTTCAGTCATGGTTGGAAAAGGGAGCAAAAGTGGAGACTTTTTGAAAGTTGTGTTTGGTACCTTCAGTTTTTTTTTTTAGTTTGTTGAATAACTTAGAGCTAGTTGAATGAAAGTTTCTAAAAAAGGGAGGGAGCACAGAATATCAGGACCCTCCCCCCATATTCAACAGTGGATGAATTTGTTTAAGCCCCTTTCTTTTTCATTCTTTTAAACAAGGCATTGATAATAATAGACTATATGATGATGCTGTGTCCTGGCCAATAGCTATCAAAGAACTCAGCCACTGAAGGTGTGGATTTCACTGTGTTTATGTGGGCTGGTTAGTACAAGCAATGGGTGAGAAACTATTTGTGAGCATGAGCATCTGATGGCACGGAGAGTGTGCATGTATGACAAAAGTGTTTGTGTTTCTTGAACATTTGGGCTGGACCCTGAGTCAACCCATCCGCGAGTCTGGACCCAGGCATTTCTCCCCTCATGCCCCAGTCTCCAGGGCTTTGTTACAGGGTTAATTTTCTGGTTGAGTTCCCCGCCTTTCCCTTTCTCTTTATGATCTCCTGCCTTCCTTGAGCTGACTGAGGATTGGAAATTCTGATGGGCTGTGCCATCCAGACCTCAAAGCCCTCCAGTGGGTGTGGCAAGGGTGCAGGAGTGGGAGAGGTAGCCCAGTTTGTGCTGGGCTTCCTTAGCACCCTGAGGAAGGCTTGTTTGCCTTCTGGGTGGGGCTGATTTGAGGACTATGCCACAGGCCAGGTGGGAAGGGATACAATGAGAAACCGGAGGGAGAGCAGCTTGCCAATCACCTTTAATTACACTGCTCCACTGACCTCTTCTATGAATTAGAATGAAAGCACAAATACTTATTTTCCCCTGGTAGATGGTGTGGAGTCTTGTCTGAGACTAAGCCTCACCTCCAGTGTGGATTTCTCAAACTGAAATTTCCAGAGACCATGAAGCTAGGGAAAGAAAGACAGGGGACACTGGCTGTCTAAGCAGGCACTGGGAGGAGAGATTTTATTGCCTCAACCCTCTTACTATTCATGTAAACTTTGCCTCTTTGACTCTCCCTCTTTGTGTGTAGTTGCTTTGAGCCAAGTTTCTGACCTAAAACATCATTTTCCTGGGCTTCAATTCTGTATCCTTTTGCGGAGGAGACAAGAACCATTCTGAGCCTCCTCCTCAGTGAGACTGGAGACCCTGGAGCTCTTCGAGATGGAGAAGGGAAAGAATCAAGATCCCAAGCTTGAGGTTTTGGGAGGTTAGAGACTCAATTTAAGGCAGAAACTAGGTTACTAAAGGGCCAAGAAAATCATATTCTCTTTTATTGTGTCCTTGTAACCCAGAATGGCATGTCTGTTCTGATAATATCTCCTCCATGGCTTTGCTGGGGCCCCAAGAACCTAAGGAGTCTGGACTGACGAACTGGGCTGATAGAGATCTCTTGGTCCTTGAGTCCTACAGAACCATGGGATCCATCTCCGTCTCCCATTCCTAAGGCTCGATGATGGGCTAGAGGAAACAAAGACACCAAGGAGGAATCACTGTGTGTATGACAAGAGGGAGATGAAATCTGGGGCTTGGGAAAGTTTTCCTAAGTAGTCTACCATTCTGTTTAGCCTCTGATGACCAAGCCTTAGAAGCTACAATAGGAGGTTGAATAGAAAGCTTTGGGCATGCTGGGGAGCTAATGAAGGCAGGATGCTACTTCTCCACGCCTGACAGAAGTACAGAGAAAGTTCTACCGTGATCTGCAGCCCTTTATGGGCTGAGTGGAATGCGTGGGTTCAGTTCCCTGGAATCTTTCAGTCCTGCACATGCCATAGCTCTCAGAGAGGCAGAGTAGGTTGGGTTCTCCCTAGAAAGATCTCCCCTCTTGGCCCTGGCCCCAAACACCACACCTGAACATGCAGAAGTATATGTATTTGTCCAAGTGTGGTAAAAAAGAAGTCTGAAGCCACAGTAAACCAGCCTTGAAACAACTTTCCAGTTTTGTCCTGTTTCATTCTTTACATTAGCCCAGCCTAGAGACCATTTGTCCTACCCTTCCTACCTCTGCCCTCAAGACCTGGGCAACTGTTGAGTTTCCTCCCTCTGTCTCTCTGGAAAACTAAAACCCTGGAACAGGTCCCACAGATGGTGATAGCCAAGCTCTTGGTGACCTTTTGTGTCCCATTGACCTATTGGGTTGTGAGGGTTGGAAAGCAATAAGGGACTATGAGGCCAGACCTTTATCTGATCAAGTACCCCTTTATTATCTTTTCTAGGCTCAAAGTCCAAATCTCTCAAGCCTAATTCTTTGCACAGAAAGTGGAGAAAAATCTTGTTTAGTAAATACTTTTTTTTTTTAAGTTAACTTTCTAACTAAAGACACACACACGTGTGTACGTGTGTATGTGTTTATGGAGTAAAGGTCAGGTCTCTCATTTCAGATTGTGTCTCTCCCCCTCCTCTGGATAGAGGATGGGGGTGTGGGCCAAAGTTTTATTGAGGATGCTTTTCCTATTGGGAGTAGAGACCCGGTCATAAAAGCCTAGAGGAGGCTGTTTTGATCTGGTGACTTCTCAGGAAGTAGCATCTGAGGTTTTGCTTTGTAAATCACTCCCTTAATCTAGCCAGCTAGATTGGATTGTACTTCCCCAAGCCCACCTGGGGTTTGGGTATACTTCCCTTTCTCCAGTAAAGCAAAGAAGTAAAATAAAAGGAAATCCAGGCCTCCCAAAATCCTCCACCTTCAATAAGAAAAGGACTCATTGGTGATTCCTCCCACTTTCAAAGTTCCAAATTTTAAAATCGTGCAACCATTTATTTTATTCTGTCCATGCAGACCTTGGTCCCCCAATCCTTTAATTAAAAGGGAACCAACATCAAAAGCAGTCACCAGTCATGTCTGGTGGTAGAGACATGACTCCTGGGGGTTCTGCTCTCTTCTGGGGATGCTGTCTCTTTGTGACCCCTTTCTGAGTCCCAAACTCCTTTTTGACAAGGTTGGACAAGGTGTATAAGAGAGAGCTCATGAAGAGAGGCGATGGGAATGAGGCATGTTGAAGTGAGTCACTGTATGAATGCAAGAGACTCTCTGCAGTCCATGACTGGTTTTATATAATTAAGATGAGTGCCCACAGCCTTCTTCTGTCTTTCTCTAATCGAGCTGTCTCCAAACAAAATCATATTTTACCTAAATGGCTTCATTTTGTAATGTTAATGAGCTTTCCCTAGGTAAAGACACCCCAGTTTCTCATGGGTTCCTCCCCTGAGCCTGGAGCTAGGAAGCTGAAGAGCAAAGAAGTAAAGAGCCCTCTGTTTCCGTCTCAGTTCAGGCTCCATAAGTCAGGATGCTTTCAGGCCCAGGCATTAGGGCTCTTACCCACCACCAGAGAAATGCCCCCATTGCTGGAAATGAAGCCATAGATTATATGAGTGCCCTATGCCCTCTTAACACTTTCACAAACTCTAGTTTACTTTCATTTATTTCCCAGAGAAATCCGGGCTGGGGCATCCCAAACCCACAAGCACTAGAGAATCGCCCTCATTTTTAGTACTCCATTCAAATTCACGTGTCTTTTCAGAGAGCGGAGCAATGTACACATGAAAATGTATTTATAGATTGCTCTATGTCTCTATAACAGGATGTATGTTTTACATCCCTCTCTATTCCACATTTAATGCAGATTTATAGATCTCTAGATTTATAGATCCACGTTGAACATAACAGTCCTCTGTTGAATTCCTGTGTGCACATTACCAATCTTTCTATAGTGTTGGATGTATACGCTAGGATGTATTGGTACAGCTCTCTCTCTAAACATCTAGATGAATATTTTGTGGGTCTTTTTTCACACTTGAAAGAACTATGCGTGTGTTGCTCAATCTCTATTTTTGAAAATTTTATCTAGATTTATGCAAGGGTCCCAACTCATAAAATAGCTACATATTGAAACTACATATTTGGAGATCTTTATAGTCTTTGCAGTTTTGCTACAAACTTAAATATTTGAATATATGTTTAGAGATGGTTCCATAATGCATATGTCTATTTGTAGGGGGCACAGCTCTCCTTCTGAAAGAGTGTAAACTTAATTTATTTCTATGTCTATCTCTGTGATCAATAAAGACAGGTGAGTAGGGATAGGGAACAATTACCTTTTGGATGTTTTACTTATTGAAGGGAGTAATTCTGCAGCTAATCTCCAAGGTTATCCTTAAATCTAGTCCAACTGAATTATCTGCTTTCTGAAAACCCACTCACTCTAAGGATCACATTCTCTCTCTAGGCTTTCTTTGTGACCTGAAGTCCCAGCCCAATCTGCAGTACCTCCTAAGACAGACACTTAGGAAAAGGGGAGAGAAGAAAGGGTAAAAGTCTTTCAGCCCAGCTCCTCTGGGCTCCCAGGGTAGAGAGGCTGACAGAAGCATGAGAGTCTCCCCTACACTCACTCTCTCTCTCTCTCTCTCTCTCTCTCTCTCTCTCTCTCTCTCTCTCACACACACACACACACACACACACACACACACACACACACTCTCACACACGGACACGTACCCCAACTGGGTCTTTGACATTTGGAGAAAAGGGTGTTCAAGTCCCTGACTATTTTTGCAGCGTGCCCAAATGGTGCCAGGGTCACTGCCCAATCCATTGGTGTCCCCTCCCAAACTGTTCTTGGTGCCTAGGGCCCAATTAAGGGGCCTCCTCGACCCCAGCAGCAGCGCTCTTATCGGCGGGATTAATGCCTCGGTGGCTCCTGTATATCATTTCCAAGATTTTTTCTGTCCAACTCCTCCGCTTCTTTGGCTTCCGCGGCTTTGACTAATGATTGCTACAGATGCCAGCGTCTCCAGAATTCTAATAGCCAGGCAGGCGGACTCTTATTTACCCAGCAACATCGCTTCGCGAGTGGGGGAGGGAGGGAAGGAATTTGGGGAGCAGAGATCCGGGTGTTGTACGTCCGAGGACAGGGAGAAGGTAGTGACCAACTCAAGTTTCACTGAACTTCCCCAGTGAGAAAAACATTCCCAACTCCCTCCTCTGCCTGAGGGGAAAAATATAGTCATAAAATACTGCTAATAGTAACTCACTGCTTGCCTCATTGGAAAAGATCAAAGAATGAACAGGCCGTGGGAGAATAATCAGAGAGGTGTTTATTAGCGGTAAATAAATGAGAGATTAAGCGAACACCAGCGGTTTGAGGAGGAAAAATAATTTTTTCTTCCAGAGGCGAGAAAGGAAGTCAGCCCCGGTGGAAGAAGGGGCTCCTTTTCTTTATTTCATGTCTTCCCCTTCTGCTTCCCACCCCAAATCTACCCTATTCATAAATTAAAATTCCTCCCCTCTTTCCCTTTCTTCACCTCACCTTCAGTCCCTCCGGTGTGTACTGAATGCCCTGCGTGCTCCTGGACGGATATGCCCGAGGCCGCAGCCCGTGCCAATAGGGCTGCCAGGGCTGGGGCCCTCTGTCTGGGGCTGGGAAGCAACATCAGACCCCATGGCCAAGTGCAGGGTGGGGAGCTCTGAGCAGCCGACCCTGCGGTCCCACTTGCGCTTAGGGGCGGAAAGTTGTGGCGGAATTTGCTTCTCCGGGCGCTTCTGGGCCGCAGGCGCAGGGCCGGGTCTTGGGGAACGTGGCTGGAGCTCCCCGCCGAGCCCGGAGACAGGCGTCGCGCTTCCTCAAGTCCCAGTGCAGACCTTCTAAATACACTCCTCATCCGATGAGGAGGAGACAGCACCGCGGGCAGCCCAGCCCCAGCCCAGGCGTGCAGTGATAATTCAAACACGGACCGTTTCGCTATCAGAGAATAATGGAGCACGAAATAATTAAGAAAGGCGAACTGGGCAAGGACCACAGCCTCAGAGCCCCGCGTGCCGGGCCGGCAGCAGACCTGGTCGCGCCGAGCTGGTGGGAGAGGACCATTTCGTTGGCGTGTAGGGCGAGGCAGCATCACGACCAGACCGAGGCCGCGGGAGAGTCATTCTCTAAATTACAGCCCGTCAGGAGGGCTCGGAGAGACAGGGAGCCTAAAGACTTAAACGGTCGGAGGCAGAGGCGTCCTGACGCAGTCAAAGCGAAAATCAATCACGTAATTAAAACGGGGAGTGGGTGAGGCCCAGGCTGGGGGTCTGGGGTTCAGAGGAGACGGCCAAGGTGCTGGCCGAGGCAGGTGAGCAGCCGAGGAAGGGGCTCACCCTCCCGGGCCGAGCACCGAGGGACTGCTGGCAAGTTTAGAATAGATCGCTACTGATTCCGCTGGGAAGAGCAGGCTAGATCTCCTCTCACAGGCTGGGTTCTGAAACCCCCCATGGCCCCTCTTGGGGCTCTCTCATTTTTATGGGCTTGTGGCGTGTGGTTAAAAGCTGCTCCATGGATTCCAGTAATGCTTCGGATATGCCTAGGCAAGTTTGTCTGAGAGCGCAGATGGCACTGAGGTGCTCCCACTAGGTTTGAGAAGGTAGAGGAAATTGGCACCCTCGTTTCAGGCACTTACATACTGGGCTCAGCCTTGAATCCCCCAAATCAGGAATCAAGGCTCGCCTTTGGAATGATTCTCATTTATGGGCCCAGCCTTGGAAGGGGGATAAGAAATGTGTGGGTTTATTAAAGGGGAAACTTGGAGCTGAGCAAACTGAACATCTTTGAGCAGGGAAGGAGAAAGAACAGTTCCTAGAAGAAGAAAATAAGGCACACAGGTAGTTCTGCTTTGTGAGGGAAAAATGTTCTTGGTATTATTAAGGTTAATAATGGTAATGATCTGGTACGGTTGGGGTCAGCCTGGAGAGATGATCTCTACACAGCCCTTTCTCACAGGGGCTTCCCTGGAGAAGTCTATGTCTCCCCAACTTGGCTGTGATTAGGAAGAATAAAATAAAGACCTCTCATCTTCCCCTGCCCTTTCTTCTTCCACTCTTTAAGAACTCCAGCAAAAAGAGAACCTTATAAAATCTCCATTGCCTCTTCCTACCCCCAGTCATTTTCCTCTGTTCTCTCCATTTCACTAAAATGCACCATCTTTAGCATTGGGCTTTTGCTGGGCACCCTTCTTATGAAGTTTGGCAGATAGGCCAAGTCTCATGAATCCTGTCTCTGACCCAAGATTCTCTTCCTGCTCCATGGAATTCTCCCTCTGTCCTTACTTAGCCTTTCCCATTCTCTGCCTTCTTTGGTTCTGGGTGCCTGATCCCATAAGTATCTGGCAGCTCAGAGGCCAAGAACAGATGAGGGCATCTCAATGCCCTCATCAACCCCTGAAAAGGATCCCAGCTTCTTACCATTTTCTTAATTCTGGGAGCACTAGGCTGGGTAGCTCTCCATAAACTACCCTAAAGCCATCTTAACTCCTGAATCTTTCAAAACTGCATTAGGCTCCTTTAAAAGTAAAAGTCCTTACCCTTCTAAAAGAAAGTTCAGGTCACAAATCTCCAACAGCGCAAATTTCCTGCAGCCATTAAGTAAGAATTTTCAACAACATCAATATTCATAATAATAAGAATTATTTGCATCAAAGAGAGAAAGGGACACACCAGCCTAGGTTTTACAGGGGTTATAATCCAGCAGCTTTGGATAGGAGTAGGGGTCAGTGAGGCCAGAATGAGCAAAAAAGGGGGTGGGGAACCCAACTTATAACTAACAATTTCTCCAGCATAAAAATAAAACATCAAATTCGTTAGCCCAGGGCCTTCATTTTTCCCCTTCCACATTATAACTAGTTATTGAACTCGCTGGAAGATCTAAAGGCCATTTGCGAAGAGACAAATTTCAATGGAGTTTCCCCATCAATAACCCCATGGCAGTGACCTATTGGAACAAGTCAAACACCCGAGGTGAAATGCAGGTCACTCTGTCTAACCAATATTAAAATGCGGCCACTTTTTTAAAAGCCACTTTAAATGAGATTTGAGGAAAATTGAATTCCGAGAAAGGCAAGGCAAGGCAAGGAGGGGGAAATCCATGAGAGAACCTCATCTCTGGTCTCCGAACAAACAAGAGAAATTCATCTTTAATATTTTAAAGGGGGCAAATTAACATTCCATGATTGCTTTTTATTTTTTTTTTGAGACTATATGATTCCAGGAGAAAAAAAAGTTGAGTATTTTCTGGCGACACATCAGGTTATTAAAATCATTTTAGATCAATTTATTACTTTTACTGACAAGAGATTTAAGAAAAAATCAATTAAGTATTTACATATTCTTTTGCATATATTAGCCCTGACTGCTGGCATTAGAAAAAGACAAAACATACATATATACATACGTACATACAAACACATGCACATGCATAAAAATGGGATGAGTCTTGTTTTAGTTCGGAGTTTTCAAGTTGCTTGAAAAAAAAATGAGTTACTCGATTGCATACTGTCTAAAAGGCAATTTATTTGAAGAGGAAAGAGATATGTTGCAATTTTTAATCTCTAAAAATAAAACAACAAAAACCGCATACACACACCAAAAAAAAATCCCCTGCACTTCTGAGAATGGGGAAAGGAATGATTCGTTTTCCTTCTCTGTGCCTTCCAAATCTTGAGTTGGTTCTCCCATTTGTTTTTCTCCCTAGGAAAAATCCAGGGAGTCTGAGAGGTGAGATTTTAACGCAGCACAGAATCTACGGAGCCGCTGAGGTCTCTCAGCCGGCAGCTTGTTACAGGGGAGGGGAGGAATATGGGTTATCCAACGGTCAGTATGGTAATCTGGGCACAATAAGGCCTCGCACACAATGGACACATATTTTTCTTCAGTGGTGTCAGAAGGGAAGCGCTTTGTACTGAAACATGTTTCCGAAAGAGAAACCAGATCGAGATTGTAGAAAGGAGATGGGGTGGGGGCATTCGGAGAGTATTTGGAAGCTGGTAAAAGGTGGTCAGCAAAAAAATTTTTAAATGAAATGGGACAGAGAGAAGGTGGAGGGCATTGCTGGGGTAGAGATTCTTGGGTTGGCAAGACAGGAAGCAGGAGGGCAAAGTACAAAAGGAGACAGGACCAGATACAGGATTCATCACAGGAAAGAGCTGTTTTAGTCCTCTCCACCACCTCTATTAAGCCAATGTTAAGTGCAGAAGCCCTCTGAAAAGGTTTGATTTTTCTATTGGTAATAAGTAAAAATGTATGTATGCATATAGTGGAGTCTAGTTTGCTATTTTCTCCATATGATAGGCGACTTCTTGCTATTAAGCTGTAGGAGCCCAAAGAGAGTTTTTTTGTTTGTTTGTTTTTTGTTTTTTTGGTAAATAATGTAGATGAGTATAGGCACATTTGAGGGAATCTCCCAGATTTTGCTTTCTGGATGAGCACGATAAATTAGCTATGCAAACCGGGGATGAGAACCTAATATATTTATGCATGCATAAGGAAACACCTAATATATTAATCAATATTAATAGTATGTACACATATATGTTTGTTAGCTTTAATTATGAAAGACAGACAGATTTGACATTCAGTTGGAGGCATCTGGACTGTCTGTATCTACTTACATATACTGGCTTGAAGTGGGTTTTCTGCTCCGGCTTCGTCGATCCACCTGTAGGAAGGAGCTCAGAATCCTGGGGAGTGGGGGTTTAGAATGGGCAATGCCTTGGGAAAGACTCCCTAACAAACCCAAGAGGGTGAAGAAATTGAAGAAATGAGAGTTGAGGCAAAGGCAGGGCTGGTAGGAGGTGAGTGTAAGGCCAACACCTCACCTCTTTAGGTGGGGAAAAGAATATTACTGGCCAGGATGGGATGGGGCAGCCTGATCCAGGTGCTGGCCCAGAAAGAAGGTTCAGGGTGGGGCTGGAAGACTGTCTTCTCCTTCAGCAACCCTTACCCCACTCTACCTGAGATCCCTGGAGCTTTGGCTCTCCCCACAGGGCAGCCTGGGGCTATGGTTCAGACTTTTTCTGTAGATCAGCATTTGGCGTTAGTTTCCCTTTGCCCTCTTCCAGCACCTTACAATCATCTTACCTCCACCATCAATAATTACAAAAAATAAAACCCTCACATACTCTAAATCACTGTCAACCAAGCAGCAGCATTCCCCTTCTCACAGTCTCAAGTTCCTCTACCAACCAAACCAGCCAGTCCTCACGCACAGAGAGCCCTAGACAAGACTGGGCAGGGGTTCTCAACCAACTGTGGAAATTTGGGAATCTCCTCCAAGAGATGGTCTACCTTCATGGAATTCCTGTTCCCTTACTCCCCTGGTAGCAGGTGGGCAGGGCACTGTCGTCTTAGGGAAGAAGGTATCCAGGGACCATCCAGGAACCCCCCCACCCAGGCACCTGGTGGGCTTGGGGTGAGAGTGAGGGGCCTTGAGTACTAGAGAAAGGAAGGTGGTCAAGGGTCAGGCAGAGAATCAGCCCCTTTGGGCATCGGCTGTGGCCCAGAGCCTCTTTCTTAACTGCCCTCAAGGTGAGCCCTAATTTGGAAGTGGGGACCTTCTCCTGTATCTCAAAGGTGGGAGAGACAGGTTGAGAATCTCCTGCCTTCAGTCTCCCTCTCACAAGGGCTTTATTTTTTTCTCTTTCCCCTCCTCATTCCCTTAATTGCAGATGTTCTAATTAAACCCTCAAATAGTTGTTATGCCGTTTTAAAAGGTACTTATTCAAGTGTCAACCAGGCTGGGCTGGGAGGAGGCAGCGTAGGGCGGCAAATTAAAGGTAGATTGACTAATCACGGCGGTGATCATAATAATAAAATCAGAGGGAAAAAATCACATTACGACTTTTCGTGGAAAGGAGGGAGCAGGCAGCCAGCGGCCGCCAGCCCTGCGCCGCCGCCGACACAAAGAGTGCAGGCGATTCCTCGAGACTGATTTATGACGTTTTACAGCCCTATAAAAGCTGTAGCGACGAGGCAAGCGCTCCTACCACCGCTGGCAGATTTAGTCTAATAAATAAAACATAAACAGTTAACTTTATGTGTCACTTTTATTGTTATCAAGTAAAATATAGCCGAGCCTCGGCAAGCTATGATTTTAAACTATAATTGTTATCAAGTACAACAAGGGGACCAGGCTCCCTCCCTGGGCTCTCCCTTCTGCCAGCCCCCTCCCCTGCCCCCAATTCTGAGTTATGGGATCAGTTAATTGGAATTGGTGGCATGATGTGGCCACCCCTAGCTGAGGGGGTGTTGGAAAGCATCCCTCCTTGCCCCCTCCCTCCTAAGAGCATTCTTAGGGGTGGGTAGCAGAGAGAAGGGAGGGCGCAAAAATGGACTAGAGACCCCTGAGGCCTGCCCAGCTTCCCCAGCTTGGTGAGCTCACCCCTCAGCTTTTGGAAAGCAGCCTGGAGCTGGCCATTGGGAATGTGTGTTTACATGTAAACACATGTGTTTCATGGATACAATTCCTGGTTGGAAGCAGGCCCTAACCACACAGGCCTCCCTCTTAGCTAGGTCTGCCCTCTGTGGGGATGGAGAAGGAAGAATTCCCAGGGCCTTGGCTGGGCACTATCATGGGGCACTGACTCCAGGCAGATGGCTTTTCTCCTTGCCCCAGCTCCTTAGGAAACAGTCTTGGAGCATAGTTGTCGGAAAGCAGCAGAACAGACTGAATGAAAAGTGGAAACAGCAACCAGCAATAGAAGCGATCCTGTACTCCTGCGCTGAGACAGGGTGGGTCATTTGGTACAAGGGGAGGGCAAGGCTTCTGAACTCTGCTTTTGCCAACCACTTCCTGTCTCTCTTCAGCGGGGAATCTACCCCCCAGACCTCCAGAAATGACGTCAGAATCATTTACATCTAGAGGCCTCTACCTGCCCCGTCCAGCTGGGACCCTGCCTCGCCAGCCCCATGGCCAGAGGGTTGGGTGAGTGTGTTTGGGGAAGGGGGCTGGACTCTGGTATTCTTGGATGGGGTGGCATCCCTGGCTCTTCAGCCTCCTAGGCTCAGCCTGGGTCCCTCCCCACCCAATCTCCACTCCAGTCCTCATTCAACCACCTTTTCCTGCGAAAGAGGGGCACTGCCCAGTGACCTACACAGACTGAAACAGGATCGCCATGTATGGAGACCTCTGGAAAAGCTCAGAAGCCGAGGGCCAAGGGGCCCACCGGAGGCCCAAGGGAAGACTTTGCGAGGGGGTTGAATCACAGCCTCCCGACTGCCCCCCAATGCCCAGGCTTTGGAGGGGAGCTGGGGGCTTCTCATCTCCTTTTGCAGGGGAAGGTTGTCAGTCGGCAGGGTGTGCACGGAGGCACCCCAGCCCCTACTAGCTAACCCCAGATCACCATCACCACCACCCCAGCAGCAGCAGCACCACCACCACACACACAAAAAAATTGGATACATTTTGAATAAAGCGATTCGGTTCCTTATCCGGGGACTGGGTTGCTCCGTGTGATTGGCCGGCGGAGTCACATGGTGAAAGTAACTTTACAGGGTCGCTAGCTAGTAGGAGGGCTTTATGGAGCAGAAAAACGACAAAGCGAGAAAAATTATTTTCCACTCCAGAAATTAATGATCATGAGCTCGTATTTGATGGACTCTAACTACATCGATCCGAAATTTCCTCCATGCGAAGAATATTCGCAAAATAGCTACATCCCTGAACACAGTCCGGAATATTACGGCCGGACCAGGGAATCGGGATTCCAGCATCACCACCAGGAGCTGTACCCACCACCGCCTCCGCGCCCTAGCTACCCTGAGCGCCAGTATAGCTGCACCAGTCTCCAGGGGCCGGGCAATTCGCGAGGCCACGGGCCGGCCCAGGCGGGCCATCACCACCCTGAGAAATCACAGCCGCTCTGCGAGCCGGCGCCTCTTTCAGGCGCCTCCGCCTCCCCGTCCCCAGCCCCGCCAGCCTGCAGCCAGCCAGCCCCTGACCATCCCTCCAGCGCCGCCAGCAAGCAACCCATAGTCTACCCATGGATGAAAAAAATCCACGTTAGCACGGGTAGGCAACTTTGCTTTTTGCTCTCCCCCTCCCTCCTCTCTTCCCCAGCGCTCCCCACCCTCACCGGCCCCCTCTGGCCCCCGTCTTCCTTTCTCTCCTTCCCCCTCTCTCTCCAGGAGCGACTCTGGGTTAGCACAATTGAACTGGATTTACGAGCGAGAATGGGTAATTACATCCCCCATAAATTTTATGGCTTAGCTACTCTGGGCAGTCCGAGCCATGTGCTACGATCTGTTATGTATGTGTGAAAACTATGCTCGCTTTCTAAGGGCGCATAAATAATTCAGTGTCGTTACAATGAGGATTCCCCTCTTATTACACTACAAAGTCTCCAGCTTCCTTCAACTTCTTTATAACCCATTTAGCTTGATGACTTTATTTCCACCACCCCTTCCTCTTGTTTCACAGAGCTGAGGTTGGGGTGAGGGTGGGGGGCAGGGAGCCTGCTGCCTCTGAACCCCACTATTTGCTTTTCCCCCTCCCCATCTCCCCAGTGAACCCCAATTATAACGGAGGGGAACCCAAGCGCTCGAGGACAGCCTACACTCGGCAGCAAGTCCTGGAATTAGAGAAAGAGTTTCATTACAATCGCTACCTGACCCGAAGAAGAAGGATCGAGATCGCCCACTCGCTGTGCCTCTCTGAGAGGCAGATCAAAATCTGGTTCCAAAACCGTCGCATGAAATGGAAGAAGGACCACCGACTACCCAACACCAAAGTCAGGTCAGCGCCCCCGGCAGGCGCTGCTCCCAGCACCCTCTCGGCAGCTACCCCGGGCACTTCTGAAGACCACTCCCAGAGCGCCACGCCGCCGGAGCAGCAACGGGCAGAGGACATTACCAGGTTATAAAACAAAACTCACACCCTGCCCCCACCCCATGCCCCCATCCGCCCCTCACATACAAATTGACTCTTATTTATAGAATTTAATATATATATATTTTTTGGTTCTCTTCTCTCTTTCTCCCACCTTATCCCTTGTTAATTTCCAAGCAGACAAAACAGATAAACAAACAAGCCCCCTGCCCTTCTCTCCATTCCACTGTTAAGGACCCTTTTAAGCATGTGATGTTGTCTTAGCATGGTACCTGCTGTTTTTTTTTTTTTTTAAGGCCATTTTGGGGGGTTATTTATTTTTTAAGAAAAAAACTGCAAAAATTATATATTGCAAGGTGCGATGGTCTGGTTTGGGTGAATTTCAGGGGAAATGAGGAAAAGAATAAAGGAAAGAGATTTTTAAGTCAATTCTCATCCTTCTTCTCCTCCTCCCCCCTTCTTTCCTTAGGCCTTTTGCATTGAAAATGCACCAGGGGAGGTTAGTGAGGGGGAAGTCATTTTAAGGAGAACAAAGCTATGAAGTTCTTTTGTATTATTGTTGTGGGGGGAGGCTGGGAGGAGAGGGGGGAAGACAGCAGACAAAGCTAATGCATCTGGAGAGCCTCTCAGAGCTGTTCAGTTTGAGAAGCCAAAAGAAAATTAAAATGAACTTTCAGTTCAGAGAGGCAGTCTAAAGGTAGAATCACACCCCCCACCCCCTCCATGGTCATTGTGTTTTTGGACTGAATTTACTTGATTATTGTAAAACTTGCAATAAAGAATTTTAGTGTCGATGTGAAATGCCCCGTGATCAATAATAAACCAGTGGCTGTGAATTAGTTTTACGTCAATGTCTGATGGTTTCTTTTTATCTCCCTCCTCCTTTTGGCCTGGTAACATCCCACCTTCTCTATAGTTGCCTAAGTTCACTCTAGGCAAACACACAAATCTTAACTCCCAACTTCAGTTTTCCAATGTCCTTAGAAGAACCAGCAATGGGGTTGGAGCAGGGGATCCTCAGAAGAGGGGATGTGGAAGATTAGGGCTGATTTTTCCTGTTCCTTCCCTTTGAGTCTCCAGAGGCAAGACTCTCCTGGGGGGTACTTACAGTGGAGCTGAGGGATCTCACTTTTCTAAAGTTAGGCACTCCCTAAACTTGCTTTCTTTTTGTCTATTTTCCTCTCTTCCCTTCTCTTTTTTCTGCTGAGTAGGCTTTCCAATTTGCAGACAAGAAGGCAAGTTTATGGAGTAAGAAGGAGAAGAGTTTTCATCTTTTAGGGTTCTTTTGGAATAGAGATTAAGAAAGATACCTCCTCAACATGTGCATTCTTCTTAAAACAAGAAAGATTTTGAGCTGGTGATTCTGAAGCAGCAAAGTTACTTGTCAGGATGGCTTCTCTGTTTGTTTAGACTTGGAAAGAAGAGTGAAGTGGAGGCCAGAGGCCTGCAAGGCCCCCTTGCATGGGTAGGCCTCAAAGTCTAATGCCTGGAGATAATGAAGTTTTATTTTTTGTCTCCAACTTTTATCATGGACCTGCCAGGTGTTGAGAAAAGACATGGAGGAAGGCAGGGACCACCCTTCTTCCTGCAATCTCCCAGGTCCTGAAGAGCTTGGAGAAGGCTGGAACTAGGCTTTCTGTGTGTGTGTGTGTGTGTGTGTGTGTGTGTGTGTGTGTGTGTGTGTGTGTGTATGTGAGAGAGAGAGAGAGAGAGAGAGAGAGAGAGAGAGATTTCCTTGGAGCTATAAAAAGAAACGATAAGAAAATTAGTCTGAATTACCTGATTAATTAATTAAATTCTGGTCCTGAAGACCAAGCTGTAAGTGAGGCCTGTTCAAATTTTTGCTTGTTTCTTGGGAGAAGTTAAGAGAGGCAGTTGGTGAGCTTCTCAGGCAGTTTATTCAAATTTCAGGATAGAGGGCTATCAGAAGTAGAATAGAGAGAGAGAGAAGAGATCTGGGATATATAGGGGAGCCAGAGACACTCCTTTCCTCTCTCCCCAGATTCTGGAGTAAAAGGCAACAGGGAACCAAGGTGTGAAAATTTATTTTATGTACTCTGGATTTATTTCCTTTTGTACTACTTACTGGTACTTGGAGTGGAGTGTGTGTATGTGTTGGGGGGAATCACTTGGAACTATAGGTCTACTTTCTCCTCCCTCAATGGTGCCCTGGAGACAGCAAAACATGCTGCCTACAGTGTGAGGAAGCAGGGCCAACAATTATCTGGAGTTATTTTATGTAATCAAGTGAATCAAGGGCCAAATCTGACTGTAGATCCTGTCATCTTAAGGCAGTTGACTTTGGGACAGAAAGAGAGAGTCTAGCTGTGCTTAGGAAAGGGAAGTAAGGTCTGAGTGGTGAACCTGGGTGTCTTTACAAGCTTATGGAAAGCTAAGATGGAAAGGGAGAGGAAAAAAAAAAAGAAATTAAGATTCATAGTCCTTTCCTAACTTTGTTCCTTTGGTTTTAGGGAAATTTATCTCCTTTCCTCCCAAAAGTGGAAGAGGTAAAAGCACTCCTTTATTTTTTAAGCTTCTCCCTCAGCTTGCTGAAGGAACACTCTTTAGCTCAGGAAAAGCAGCATAAAAGGATTGGGACAGTTCTTTTATTTCTCTTCTTTAGCAGCTCCAGTTTCTCCTTCCCCTCAGACATACAGACATAGTCATTCTCTCTGTGTCTCTTTCTGTCCCTCTTGGTCTGAAAAGGGGGAACATCAGAAATCCACGACTCTTGACAAATAAAACAAAACTAAACCCATTTACATTTGAGTTTTTGAAGATTTTGGCCTCTGGCCTTCTCTCCAGTAGGCTCTATTTTCTCTTCTTCCCCTAAAGCTCTCCTTTGCCTTGAAACTGACCACCCAGAATGGGATCAGGCTGCTGCTGAAAAAGATCAGGGTGAGGGATGTAGGGGGCCAACCTGAGCCAGATACCCTAGCTCTAGCAGTCTTGGTCTCCCGCTGCTGCTGATCCATGGACGCTGCTACAGCCTCACTGGGAAGCTGAGGGCCAAGGGCCTGAGCGCTTTTATTGAAGTTGGGTTGAGCAGTGGGGAAAGGCTGGGGTGGGGCAGGGAGGACGCAGCCCAGGTTCATGGGGAGGACACAGCATTTTCTCTCCCATCGCCTTTATATTCAACAGCGCCTCTGACCTCTCCCCCACCCCCATCTCTGACCCTCCCAAGCCAGCCCTGGCTCAATCCCTGGTCTTCAGACAGGATGCCACTGCTTTTGTGGGTCTGGCGATTTCTCTCCCAGAGTAATGGGAGAGGCAAGGCATATGAATGCCTTACTATCTCATTGTATCTCTCTCTCCAATGGCCAAGTAAAAAGAAGACAGGGTGAAAGGACTACACCGTCCAAAATCCTCTCCAAACACCAGGATAGCCCACAGGTCAAAAATCCCCTTGACATGTAAGTAGTTAGCACTGATCTGCTCTGGGGGCGAGGAGCATAGCAGTTTCAACTCTTATCTCTGTCTGCCATTCCATTTTTACCTCAACTCCAGTCTTGGGGAGGGAAGGCTTTTGTTTGGGGAAAATGGAGTTTCTGCGCTGCTCATATACTTGAAGAGTGAAGAAACTTGGCTCAAAAAGGAGAGAGCTGAAAATATGAGCCTTGGGGAAAGGACAGGGGAAATTTGTTTCTCTAAGCGTTTCTCACTGCTGTTTGTATGAAGTTTTCTACAAAGTTTTCTCCACAATTTGTGCATCAGCTTTTTTCATGTGTGGACGTGGCAGATTGCAATCCGGAGACAGCTACTTGATGTTTGATGTATGTATATGTGTGGATTTGGGGAAGTGGTAAGGAAGAACAAAATAATTAAGGGGTTCTTTAGAACTTGGGGCCAGGGTACTCCCTGGTAGGCATGGTTTGTCTGCTTTTCTAAGATTAAAGGACACTCACTGTGAAGGGAGCCCTTGAGATAGAGGGTACTATGACAGGAAAGAGCAGCGGGCTGGGAGCAACTCCATTTATTTCTCTGCTTTTGCCTAGTACTGGGGGTACATGCCCTCACAAAGCCAGTTCTCAGGTTTACACAGCTTCTATCTGACACCCCACCTTTGGAAAACTATTTCTAAAAATGCTCCCCTTTCAAGAAACCTGTCTCAGGCTTAGAAAAAGAGACGGAGGATCCCCTAATTCCAGCGGCCATCAGAACAGAGGGAATATTTATTACCTCTCTGGATATCATTACCTAAGAATACAATTTTATGAACTTCCTAATCTGTTAGCTTGATTTATCTGTATGGGCAGGAGCCCAAAATAAACATGTGGGGGATTTAATAGAAAAGAAAGTCTTTGCCTCTGACCAGTCTTTCTGAGAGAACTGGCCACGCTTCTCAGCCTGCTTTTTCTGCACCCGGGATCCCTAGCCCCATTTTAATTTTATTCCTGCAGCGTATGGCTGCTTTGGGTACCCAATTTTTAGCTGCCTCTTGATAATTAAAAATGGTAGAGTATACTGTTTGAATCAGAGGCCTGAAGGGGTCTCTCAGCCACATTAAAACCTGTGCAGCTCTAGGAGCTCGTATCTCTTTTGGATTTGGGGAGCAAAGAGGAAACCAAGGTTTGCTCACTGCTCTCCAGGTCTGGGGACCCCTTCTCAGACCTGGCTCTCCCTCTGTTCCTTAGGATTTTTCTGCTCTTCTCTCTGGTGTCAGCACTGTAGCTTCTGTGAGCATAGGGTACATCCAGAAGCTGAGCCCACATCCACACAAGCAGGGTAAGGGCTTCTGCAGCTCCACCTTCCTGCTTGCGGGTTGCTGCAGGCCCAGCTAGCTGATAAATCAGGAGGTAGGGAAGACAAGGATGGGTAGGGAGGGTCTTGGAGTATGTTTGAGGGTGAAAAGGGTTACAGAATCCAAAAAATGGAAAGGGACAATTTTTAATTTTCAGATTCCCTAAGAGTAGGGTCCTCTAAGTCCACTCTGCTAGCTGTAATGGGATATGGGTCAAGCCCAAAGAAATATCACCTCTACACACTCCTCTTTTCTAACCCTCTTTTCTCAGCATTGGAGACTGTGAGAGGAAAGTATATTTGAACTTCTGGGCATAAAACCCTTAAAACGGAGCGTGTAGGAGGCACTGTTAAAAAGCCCAACCTTGAGTTTCCGCTACCGCCTCTGTCTTCCTGGGAAGCCAGGCACAAGAGAATGGGGCAAAAAGCAAGCTGCCTTCACTAGGGGTCCCAGCTCCCCTTCTGTGAGCAGCGGGATCTTGAGGATCACTAAATAGGGCCAGCCTGGGCAAAAGTGAGATGCGAGAGGCCAGCGGCGGCCAGGCTCTTCCTCCGGGGTCCTCGCTGTGTCCGCCCTGGGCGCGGTGTCGCCTTCAGCTGGGTCACGACCCCGAGCTCGGATCGCGGACAATAGGAAGCGGGGCGGGGGCCGCGCGGGCTGCGTGGCCGGCTAAACGGGTTCACTGCGCGGTGAACTCCGCTCCACCCCCGCCCACCCCTCCAGGTCTCGCCCTTTAGAACCCAAGCTCCCCTTTCTTTGCCCTGTTACACCTTCCAGTTTTTCATAGAAAATTGAGCAGACTCTCAATTGCTCTTTGACTGACCAATATTTCACTGTTCCCATCACCAGATAAGGAGATTACATTTTCTTTAGAAATGAAAGAATAGTGTTCTGAGTTACAAGAGCAGGAAATGGGACCCTCTCAAGATTTTTGAGGGGATGGAGATGGAAGATCTAGTTAGTAGTGGAAGCATTTCCTAACTGGAATTTGGTAACTGAATGAGCCCCCCACCACCCCAAATCATAAGAAAAATTGCCATCTTCTTCCTCTGGCCTTTGTCTCTGGAGGCCAGGTTAGGGTTAGGGTTCTTATAAAGGAGAAATAGGTTTTCAAATCTGATGGTCAGGGACAGGGCTGGGCTATCCATAGGTGGGGGTGGGGGAAGTGGGGGTGGGAGGTGGGTGGGTGAGTCACTTGGAAGATGTCCCCCAACCAGTTTATTCTTGTTGGGGCAATCTCTACTCACTTCATGGTTCTTACTTTGTACATGTGATGTCTTTCCATTCAGCTGGAACAGACTTTGGAAAATAAGGTTACAGAAGAGGAGTCAAGTTTTAGCTGGAGGGAAAAGAAAAGGCAGACTATTTAAATAGAGGAGAAAATGGAGGAGGTACGGAATATTCCCCATATGTATTTGCTCCTGCATTTTAGCTGCCTTTCTCCAGCCCCTCATCTCACTCTAACCTGCCTGACTAGGCTTAAGGTATGATGGGGAGATGTAGGCCTCCCAGCTGAAAATCTCTCTTCTTGGACTCAGTCTCTCTGATGATTTTGGACCATTTTATAATGTGTCTGCCTCCAGCTCTATCTGTCTGTCTTTGCTCAGCTGTTTCAAGGTCTCTGCTTAGCATTCCTGCTATTTTCTGTGCTCCATATTTCCTCACATCCTTGCTCCTCTGACCCTCTCAACCTACAGTAATCCTCTGGGACAATCCCCAACTTCAGTGCTCCTCCTTGACTCGAACTCCCCTTCAACTGAGTAAGTAGAGGAAGAGGAACCAAAAGGTTGCTGGCGGGGGTGGGGAGGGAGGGGCAGCAATTTGGGAAGACAGCTGAGGTTCAAAGGTTCCTTGCTGAGCTTCCAGTTCAGGCCACTTTAGGGTCTGAGTTGACCACTCGAGAGTGGCCCCTGGGCCAGCAGCCAATGGAACAGATTTTATAGCTGGGGGCAGATGTTGGTTTAACCATTTCACTTAGATTCCCCTTTATCTCTTCTCTACCAAAGAGGCTCCAGTCCCCACTATACTTTTGTTCTCTTTCCTTTTTCCCCCTCTTCCCCCTCCTTTTCCTCCATTTGATCCTTCTTGCCTTTCCCTTTCAAATTATTTCTTTAGATCTGGAAGCATCTGTTCTTGCCTGCCCCTCCTCCCAACACCCCCCTTCCCTCCTTTTACCCCTTCCTCCACCTCTACCACTCAAAGAAGCCCCAAAATGAAAGACCTCTGTCCTCTAGCCTGTTCTGTTACCTTAGGGCTCAGGGATTTTTGAGGGCAAACCTTGAGACCCCTCCCCAACTCCCAGTCACTTTCATTTTATCTTCTCAGCTAGTAAGTGTCCTGGAATTGCACAATTTGAGTCTTGGACCAGCCAGAGACCAGTCTCTTCTTTCTCAGGGATAGTTATAGTAAAAGCAAGGAATCTGAGCTCAGAGGGTTTGGTGCTAAATTATTTAAATGACTGCCCCAGTTCTCTCCTGGGCTCTTTCGTGCTCTAGCTTTTGAATGTATCTTTATATTCTGACCATAGAAGGGAGATGGTCTTTACTAACTTATTTACCTGGTCATTATCACCCTCTCCTACCCCTTACCTTGGTTGCAAAGTCATTTTCTGAGTAATGAGAATGTCCATCAGTTTCTCCCAGAGTTCCATAACATAAACTGAGGAGATCAAGGCAGTGTCCACACTACTCACATTGAAGGGCCTCTCGTCTCTGTTTCCCAAAAAATAAAAAAATAATGACTCCCTCACATTCTTCTTCATCCACTTATATCTAGGTACATGTTGTATCTAAAGCTTGAAGAAGAGAGTTGTAAACCCATTCAGAGTAGACAGTAGGCTGTATTTTACTCTCTTAGTCAATCTAGTTAGATCTGAGTCGAGATAATTCAGGCCCAAAGCTCTTGAACTCTGCCTCGTAGACCTGTTTCTAGCAACAACCAACCTATATCCCAGAGCACCAGACTGGAATAAGCCCAAGGTTCTTGTTTTAATGACCACAGTTAGGACAAGAACCTACTAAACTACTAAAAAAAATCAAGTTCTCCTCCCTCCCTTCTATTTAGCTCAGACCTGGGATTCTGCTCTCTCTTCTCTTCTTCACCAAGAGCCCCAGATTCCTGCTGTGCCACTCAGTTCCATGACAGTGAGAGGCAACTGAACTACCTCTACCTGTTTTCTGGGTGAACCTGACCTAAGAATGATGCAAGAGATGGAACTCTATATTTCATTATAGCATCTTTGCTAATTAATCAGGATGGAAGAGGAAAGACTGGGGAGGGAGTCCCTCCAGTCTATAATTTCATAGAGTCCTTTCTCTCTGCACGTGTGTTTACTTAGAGGCACACTCTCAAAACACACCTGACAAATATATGCAAGGACCTCAACTCAGTCATTTTTTCTGTTCATATATGCATGGGTAGGTGATTTTGTTGAAGGTGATATGTGTGTGTGAGCGCACATGCATGTATTGAGGTGACAGAGAACAACATTCCAACTAGAGCAGCTGTGAAGTAGGGTCTTCGACTTATCGCTGATGTCACTGGTGACAGAAGCTTTGCTGTCCCCTCTTCCTCATATGCTGTTCTCAAAGGCCTGACCCTTTGCTGAAGATCATGTGGCCTCAGGACTCATCCTTGATTCTGCAACTTTGTTCCCTAGGTCAGGGGTGACTATAGAAGAAGCAGGTAGGAGTTAGAGGCTTCTCTAAGATCAGATTCCTTATTTATTATTCTTGTTTCTATATCAAAAGTTATATCAGTGCCACAAACATTTATCTAACCCTCCAATCTACACTTTTCTTGCACATATGCAAGACCAGAAAACAACCACCACCACTACAACTTCAGAGTAACTATCTCCTAGGGTTGTTAACTACTTTACAGTGGTACTGAAGGGTTAAGTGGATTATTGTATGAAAAACACTTAGATAAATGCTTAGCATACAGAAAAGTTTCAGTAAGTACTATTATTATTATTAACAATAATAGGCATTTTCTTAAGTGCTTACTATGTACCATGCATATTTAGCACTGTGCTAGATTTGATATTTCATTGGAGCCTCATGATAACACTGTAAGGAAGTTATTATATCCCTATTTTACAAAAAGAGAAACCAAGTGAGGCCTGGGAGGCTAACGATATGCTCCACTGGCAGAGCCAGGACTCCAATCAGACTTGCCTGACCCCGAAGTGGGTGCTCTGAACCACTCTAAGTTTTTACTAATAATGGCCATGGGCACTGGCTGTTAGGATAGGTCTGAGATTGGCAGAGAGCACCAGTGAGGGTGTAGGGCAGCACTAGCCCAAGAGCAAGCAGCCCAGAGCAACTGAGTTTTGTTATGTGGTTTGGTCTTGCCTTGGCAGGTTCTCATCTTCTAACATAGGCTCTAACCCAGTGGTTCTCAAACTTTTTGGTCTCAAGACCCTTTTACACTCTTAAAAATTATTAGAATCTCAAGGAGCTTTTTAAAATATGGGTTATATTATCAATATTTATCTTCTTAGAAATTACAACTGAAATCTTTAAAAAATCTTTTAAAATAATAATAAATCTCTTACATATAAACATAACAAACGTCTTGTGAAAAATAACTATATTTTCCAAAACAATTTAGTGAGAAGAATGTCATTGTTTTACATTTAGGCAACTCTCCTTAATGTCTAGCTTAATAGAAGACAATTGAATTCTCATATCTGTTTCTGTATTCAATTTGTTGTGCTATATTACTTTGGTTGAAGTGTATGAAGTAGAAAGCAGATATATAGTTGGGAGAGAAAGGAACTCATAGAGCTCCTGAAAGGGCCTCTAGGACCCCAGGGATCTTTGGATTACACTTTAAGAACCACTAATTTAACCAACTGAGATTACCAGTGGAAGTTACTCCATAACAATAATAATTTTTTTTTACTCTTAAATATAGACAATTTTTATTTGTCAATCAAAAATCAATAAAACTAAGGGAGGAAAGTTTAAAACAAACAAACAAACAAAAAGTCACAGGCATTGCAAACTAACATAGAGGAAAGAATGTAACCAAATGTCTCTTTATTTAAGAAACCTCACTCCTACTTACTCTCCTTCTCCTTAGCTAACTACATTCCTCCGGACAGTGAACAAAGTGCAACTTCACTCCAGGTGTGGTTTTTATGGTAATGGAATTAGCTCCCTATGTGGGGCTCACTCTGGATGCCTCAGGACTTGTATCCTTCAAAGACGAGCATTTTCTTTTTCCTTTCCTTTCCTTTCCTTTCCTTTCCTTTCCTTTCCTTTCCTGTCCTGTCCTGTCCTGTCCTGTCCTGTCCTGTCCTTTCCTTTTCTTCTGTATTAGCTTCAGGAATACAGTACAATAATTAGATATTTATATAGTTTATGAAGTGATTGCCCGGTTACTCCAGCACCCCATCTGGCTCTACACATAGCCATTACAATAACATTGGCTATATTCTCTGTGCTGTACATAATGTCCCCATGACTGTTTTGTAATTACTAATTTATACTTCTTCATCCCTTCACATTTTTTACCAAGTCCTCCAACTCCTCTCCTCTCATAATTATATTGCATACCTTTTTAGCTATTTAGTAGTATTTCTAACTCCAAAACTCATCATCATTTCACTATTTCATACTGTATCAAATTGGTTATCTTAAGCAAGTTACTCAATTTTTCTACCCCATTGAGTAGAGAAATAGATATACAAACATACATGTTCTATGTGTATTATAGGTATGCATTCATTATTTTTTGTATGAATATGTAGAGTAAAATATAGGTTTATAGATAAAATAGCTTTTATGTGTTTAACATTATTTGATGTGAACAGCCTAGCTATTAACATTAATCTTGTTTTTCAGAAGGGGAAACTGGACAAAAGAAGGGTGATGTGACTTGCTGAAGATGACATGCTCAGCAAGTGGTGGACAGTAGACTAGAACTCCTGTCCTCTGACTCCTAAACCTGTTTTCACCCCTCAGAATCCCTCTCTCTAAAGACATGCTGCATAACATGTATATGAGAGGTGGATGTGTGCAATGTACAACTATTTATGAAAGTATATAGATGGATTTTTTATATGAACATAGCTATGTATGAGAGGAAAAAATGTCTTGTATCCCTTGTGTGCAAAATTACAGTTTTGTTGAGAGATACAAGGCACCAGCTTGCCAGTATTTTTCCTTCCTTACCAGACTAATTGTCTGTGGTCCTGGGCTTGATCTGTCCTTTGTCAGGGACATCTCTTCCTTCCAGGTTTCCCGTTGGTTCATTCTCACCAAGAGTATGTAGATAACCCAGTTCTTCACATGAGCACACAGAAGAGGCACATGAGGAAGTAAAAATCTTATCCTCTTCTTTTTTTCCCCATACATTATGTCTAACATACCTTTCAAAATAAACAATCTACAAATGTACAACCAAGGAAAGCATAGCTATGTGAACTGAAGTGTGTATGTGTCTCTGCAAATGCAAATGTGGAATACTTGAGTGTCTATATACTTGTCTAAGTATGCCCCATGCAAATGTATGAGCAACCGGAGTTTCAGTTCTTTCATTAATAGGTATTTACTCACAAATTCTACATTTTATGGCTGTATGAAGCTCATGTTTATGCACGATCTAATGAGAAGAACCCTCGGTAAGAAGTCAAGATGCCTGAATTCTAGTCAGAGATTTCTGCTCCCAGTTGCCTTAAACAAATCATGCCCAGTGAAAGCCTCCACTTCCTCATCCACATAATGGGGGGAAATCATTATAGTCTCCGCTATATCTCCAGATGGGGAATGTAGTGAGGAAATAGTAGGAGATGACTGAGTGAACGAGATTCTTTTTCTTTTTCTTTTTTGAACGCAATTCTTTTCTACTAGAGGAAAGTCAAATAAAATCATAAAGAGAATAATGTAATCAAACACTCATGTACCCATCACCTCACTTTAACAATAATCAATTCACAGCCAATCTAGTTTCATCTAAATTGAACCCAACCCTACCTCATATATTCTGAAGCAAATCCAAGACATCGTAGCATTTCTTCTGTGAACAGTTGAATGAATATCTATAAGATAAAGACATTTTTTACAGCATAACCACAATATGATTATCATACCTACCTAAAAAAAATTTTAGTAATTTTTTTTTAGCTTTTAAAATGTGAAAAAGATCTAAAAATGCAAAGTAACTGTTTCCATTGTGCCTGAGGCTCAGGGTTGATGAATGTCAATAAGGGAAAATGAAGAGAGCGGGGAGAAAAAGATGAAGTTTCTTTTTTTTATTTCCATCTTAAAATCCCAGTTCACTTTGAGAGACTCATCTCTACTCATTGGGTCCATTAAAAATGGGCTGAGAGAGGACCCTTGGAGGTCTAGATGTTGTGGAGATAGACAGAAGCAGTCCTTGGAAGACATTGCAGACTTCATCTTGGGCAAAAATGGTTGTCAAGCCAGAAGGGATCTGAGCAGAGGGCCAGCCCAACTATTCTCTAGCATCAGATTTCATCCTTGGCTTGCCAGGCATTTGCAAGATGTCTGAAGTCTCACTTTGGAGTTACTGATCTCTAAAGACAAGCAGATACATGTAATTGCATCCTTTTACAGAAACCCAAAAGGAGATGCACAGAAGCACAGGCAAATCTAACTGGTCATACACAGGCCATGTACAAACACATGCAAACAGTCAGAGACAGATGCAAATGTACAAGTACATATCAGCAGACTCAGGCATGTCGGAAAACAGGAACACAAACCCAAACATTCAGACATATGTGAATATGTGGGGATACAAACATGCAAGTCCTGGAACAAAAGTATAAAAAGCTAAATACAAAAGCCCAAACCTATGCAAATATAAATTAGGTCATTTTTATTCACGAATAGTTAACATGGCCAAGCCCCATTCTAGTTGGCTCCTTCTCTCTCATTCTATCAAATGGGGCAATTATTGGCCAAAGCTTCAATCTGAGTCCCTTTTATAAAAATGCACACCTGAGATAAGTCATCCCAAGGTCTTCCCACTGCCCCTGCCAGCATAAGTTTTTTATCACCAAGTCCTTTCCCAAAAGAGACGACTAAGAATAGTGTAGTGTGGTATGTACGTGTGCATGTGTCCATATGAACACACATTTTTTTGTCCTAACAAGTCAGCTCAATAAGGGAGAGAGAGGACACTGGCCATTTACAAAGTTAAGTCACCTCGGGCTGACAGGGGAACATTGTTTTGCCTACACTGTGCAACAACTGGTGATTAGACTGATTTCTCAGTGAATTGATTGACCCGAGTGGATGTTTTGGCATCTTATAGACATGACCTGAGAGTGCTTCCTCTGGACCTGAGTGAGGCTGTGTCAATTGTCTGGGTTGATTCTTTTGAGTGAACTTACCAATCAATTCAAAGAATAATGGTGATGGAATTGACTAGGACTTGCATGGCCACAGAGCAATTCTGAGTCAAAAAATATGGACAGAATCTGACAGTTTAAAAACAAGATCCATCAATTATGTAGTGATAAACCAGTGAGATATTTGGCACTATGTTCACCAAAACTATCAACTGACTAAAATGTTCAATTCCAACCAATTTTTTTGTGAAATGCAGCAAAGGGAGAGCATCTGAGTCAGGGAACACAAAAGTGTTTGCATTGCAAGCTGGCTCTACACTGGCATTTAGAGTAGTGAAAGGTTTGTGTAAGCGACTGTAAACTTAGAAAGATAGCGTGGTAATAAAAGGCTATGTAGGTGGTTGCATGAGTACATGTGTCTAGAACTTTGTCCTCTTACAAATAACATCATTGGCAAGAAAGTAAAAGTTGTGTAATGTAACTGGGGGTTTCCTTTTATAAAGACTCACAGAATATTAGTTATTGAAGGAAATTTAGAGCTCCTGTGGAAACTGAAGCTCAGAAAGTTTTAAATGACTTGTCCAAAGTCATGCAGCAAGTGAATGGCTGACATATTTAGATGCTGTTTTAGTTTGCTAGGACTGCCATAACAAAGTACCATAGATTAGGTACTGTACATTTATTTTTCACAGTTCTGGAGGCTAGAAATCCCAGATTATGGTGTTAACAGGACTGAATTCTTCTGAGGTCTCTTTTCTTAGCTTGTTGATGGTCTTCTTCAAACAGACTTTCCTCTGTATCTGTCTGAGTTCTAATCTCCTCTTCTATAAGGACACCAATAATATAGGATTAGGGTTTACTCATATAACCTCATTTTACTATAATCACCCCTTTAAAGGCTCTGTTTCTAAGTATAGTCAAATTCTGCAATACTGGGGGTTAAGCCTTCAACATATGAATTTTGGAGAAACATACTTCAGACTATTACAAACAACAAGGCTCTGAACCCCAAGTCTATTACTCTTGTGCCCACATCAAACTGTTAAGTGATCTGGTGGTGGTGTTTTTTTCCCCAAATTGGTTCCACTTTTTTCCTTTAGGGATGAGGAAGTTGTTGTTTAGGACGAACATAAGATTTAAAAATGTTTTCAGAGCCAAAGCCCGATAAGAAACTGAGTTAGCATTGCTTGAGGAATCTGGAATTAGACCACCAAACACTGGGAAAAGAAAATTTCTAACCAGAACCTTTGGACTAGGAGGAATCCTTGAGTTTAACCTGACCTCAAGTGCATTACAGGAGGGTGAGAATTTACCTGGTGTAGGTGGAGAATAGAGGTGTCCAACAACTCTCATGGCTGTGAGTTCTTTCTTATGTATAATCAGCATTACTCATGCTAAGCTCAATCCTCTTCCCTTGCATCCAGTCCTCAAAATTGGACAATAAGAGAATTTTTTTCTTTTGAAGACTGAGGAAGGTTTGCCGACATATTCAGGTTTGCCAACTTTTTATTCAAGACAACCTCTTTTTCTCCTCATCTGAGGCTGAGGGTAGGAAGTCAGAGGCAAAAAATGGTGCTCTTACCCCTTTGCTCTCTGCCCTGAGACTTTCAGCCCCTGGCCAGCTCTAAGGAGTGCATTGAGGTGAGTTGACATGTTGTGTGGTACAGAAACAGGAGAAGAGAGGCCCTCTAATTTCACAGAAATCACAGGTGGGCAGCAGTGAGATTATGGTATGGATGTGATGAAGCAAATGCCAAAAAGAGGCCACATCTAGGCAGAGGGGCCCACATTATCATGGTGGTTAGTGCTTGCGTTCTCTACCATGGTAAGCAAGCTTCGATCCTAGAGTTGGGAGGAAGCAATTCCAAAAGCATCCAGCTGAAATGCAAAAAGAGCTAGATGCAGTGTGGTGGTAGGAAAATTACTGGCTTAGGGATCAGAACACCTGGGTTCTGGTCTCTGTCTGGGCCTCGGTTTCCTTTCCTTCACAATGAAGTGGTTTGATTTAGATTATCACTAAGATCCTTCTAGCTCTGAGACTCTAAGCAAAAACTAGAGGATGCTGGGGGCAGGGAAGGAATATTCTTTGTAGCAAATCAAATGATGGACTATGTGTCTTTGTGAACCAAACCAGGCACAGAAAACTCTCCATCTTCATTCCAGAGTTGGTGGGGGGTGGGGGAGTGGGGGTGTTAGCTGTGGTGTCTCCTCATTTGACAACTCAACCTTTTTCACAGAGCTTCTGCACACATACCATGGGGAGCTGTTTCCCTTAAGGACCCTGCCCCTGAGGGGAAGGAGGCAAAGACAAGATGGGGCAGGACGACAGGGAGGGTGTCTGCATGATGCTAGCCACCAGGTAAAAACACTATCTGCTTAGTTTCAAATATCAGAATAAAGGCATCCAATTTTAGAGCTTTCATCTGAAGTTAATGGATAATGAGATGCAGGATCAGCCTTATGCTGTGATGCAGTTTAAAGCCCCTGGGAAGGCTCTGTTTCCCCCTCCCAAATTATCCTGCTACCGAAGTACTTTAAGACTAAGTTTCACCATTAGAGCACATGATGTTAAGTGCAGTCCTCCCAAATCATATCCCTTAAAATACAAAAGCACAATAGTGATACTTTATCAAACAAGGATATAACCAGAAAAGTAGTGCTTAGCGGGGAAGCTCAGGGAGATGAGGGGCTCTGAAAATTTATCTCAAGATACTTCTCATTTCATATTGGCTGGCCCTTGTGAGAAAGCTAGACTCTGCCTGGGGAAATGGGAACACAGGGACTCTCCTATAAATCAGATGCCTGAACTATGGGTATATTTCTACTCTTGGGGAAGGGGTGGGTAGTAATCATGCTAAAAAATCACAGGGGCTGCCAGTAAAACTGAATTCAGGGAGATGAAAATTCTGCTAGCACTCATGCACTTGGATGAGCCACCATAGAAGCCAGTGTAGTAGTGCCTTGCGGATCCCCACTCTGTATGTCCAGAGGATGTAAAACTATTTCAGAAAAAAATTTTTTTCATTTTCATTATTATCTGCTTTTTATCTAACTCAAGAGGCATGAGTTAGTGGTGTTAAAACCCAGCAGATGAGGAAACACACAACTAGGGTTCAAACCTGGCTACGCAACGTTGGGCAGGCGCCTTAATCTTTCTGAGATTACATTTCCTCATCAAATTCAGCACAAAGCACCTGCCATATAGTAATTCTCTATAAATGGAAGCTATTATAGTTATGAGTATTGAGGGGACTTCAGGACATTACCCATGAATTGGTACCAAGTCATGAAATGAATGACCACCATATTCTCAACAAATCAGAAGCCCAGACCCTGATAATTCATGCATAATCTTCTTACTTGGATAGAATCCAGTCTTCTTCCAACTTAATTTTACCTTTTAAGATCTGGTGATAAAAGAAACAGAAAGGGTTTTGGACCCCTCCAAGCAGCCTGAAACACTTAGATTTGTAGCAAGGGTGGCCTTACCAACAAACAGGATGGGTGGCTGCCTCCATGCTATGGTTTAAGAAAAAATTATAAACCACCCTCACACAAATTTATACTATGTTACCTGCCATGGGTCTGAAATTCTATTCCTTCCATCTGGGAAATAGTTACTGAAAATCCCTACCAAAAAGCACAGTTTCCTGGGAGAAAGTACATTTCAACACATTGGTGAAGTTTTTCTAATCGGGCAGTCTGGCCTAGAGATGGGGCTGGGATTGAGGACAAGTAAATTTTGATAGGTTTAGGGACATAAAAGTGCCAGAGGCACACAGTGGAAAGTATGGGTAGCAGAAAGACATAAGGACTATGGAAAGAAGAAAAGACACCAAATTGACTATGGGACTCAGTGAGAATGCCAACTATGCTACCTATGGTTTAGAGAGCTAAGAAGTACATTCAATTCTGACTTTTCCAGTTCATCTTGATATTGACTCTCCCTTGCTCTTGTACCCTCCATTTTGGAGTTGCTTCTTCCCAAAAGCAATTGTGTATTTGGACAGAGAAGAGAAGTGCTGACTTCAGTGTCTAGGTAGCAATACCCAGTATCTCAATAACAGGTCCAGTAGCTTTGTCTGTGACCAAGATTATTATGACATCAGCTACAGCTCTCCACCCTGGGTTGAGACCAAAGAAATGAATAACTAAAAGTATGCTCTGCAGAGCACTGTGACTCCAGGGGGACTTTTAGGTGGTCCACCCAGAATCTGTCACTAAAAAACATGTATCTGGTTTGGGTTTTAACCATAATCTCTGAGAAGATATGAATTTATATTTAAAAGGACAAAGAAATTAGTGTTTTTAAAATGTAACCATTGTCATGGCTATTCACTTGAAAAAATATTTATAAATATGTGTATGTAAATTTATATATATACATACATGTACACAAATATACACACGTGTTTTCCCTCCTTCCTTTCTTCCTTCTCTTCTCTTCTTTCCATTGTCAAAAGAGGCCAATGAGGCACATGGGGCCAGGCATCACTGAGGTCTGATGTGGATGGTATATTTGCAAGACTGGTCACACTCCTACACTTGACTCATGTTTTGACATCATGGCAGCACAAGTCCTCTCTCTAACCTGGTCTGCCTCTAAACCCTGTTCAGGCGTTTCTGTCCCCACAAAGAACAATTAGAGAAGTAAAAATGTGGTTCCTACCACATTATCCTAAACACTGCTGTGATATCAGAGAAACAGCTTGTCCAAGCCCTCAGCCATCAGGAGACTGACACAGAAGGGGCCTCAGTTACTCCCCTCCCCAGGCTTTCTTCCTCCAAATTATGGGGAAATTTCCCTACTAAGGATGGGAAAAAAACTAGAAATGGGAGAGGAGAATTGGGGAGGGGGAGACTTGAGTTCAGCAAGTATGAAACAGAGAGGGGTTCTGTAACTGCTCCATCTCTGAGAGGGTGACTTTGTGGGTGGGAGGAGGAGAAGGAACTGAAGGGTGGTAATTAGCTTATTATTGTCTCCCCTGGGTGTTGTGAGAATTCCTTAGGAGACACTTATGAAAAAGGAGAGGGAAGGTAGTAAATACACATCTAATGATATGCTAAATAAATTATTATTGTTATTATTATGACTATTGTTATAGCAATTGCAACTTGCTCCTTGCATCCAAGTTTCCATTAGAGATAGGAATTGGTCCCCATTGGGGTAGGTGTACCTCCAGACTCCCCCTGCCCCCACCTCAGGAATTAGTGGAGTAATTAGGCAGCGTAGACCCGGCTTCAGTTAACGGCTGCTCTCCTGATTTCTGCAGAAGAGCAGTTAAGGAGCTCGCATAAGTACGAAAGGCCTCTGCCTGGTGCTTGTTCTAGTAAAGCAAAGACGGAAAAGGGCTTCATTGAGAATGGCAAGGTTTACTCCTGAGGCGGAACTTCCTGAGTCCCAAGCAAGGGAACTAAGGGAAGGCTAAAGCTAAGTCAGGCAACTAGGGATGAGACACAGAAAGAAAGGGAAAATATGCAAATCAGAGATGTTCAACCCAGAGATCTCAAGCTTCCCGAGGAATCTCAGTAACTATGAACACTGTGTATGCGCATTTTGCTGGGGAGAGAGCAATTGTTTTTATCAGCTTCTCAAAGGGATCTGGGATGCAGAAACAGTTAAGAGCCATTTCAGCCCAGGTAAAAGGACCCAAACTCTCTAAGCTCAACAATCTATGGTTAGTATCTCTTCATTTCCCGCCTTTGGCCAAGGCAATCATTACCTGAAGCCCGCAGCTTTTAAGGTTTACGGCAATACCCCCCTCCTCCTGGCCAGAGCACAGACACCTGCCTGAGTCCCACTTAGACAAACATATGTAAATGTAGGCTCCTCAGCTCCCCCTCCCTGCATTTCTTTAGGGAAAGCTTCTACCACTCTGTGGGCGTTAGGTGTTGGAGGGAGGAGAGGAGGAAACTCATAGGCTGGAGGACCAGAAAAGAGATTCAGGTTTAACTTAGCCCCCTCTCTGGACCTCAGTCCCTCACCCAGATAACAGGGCAGGTTGCCTCTAAGGATACTTAGGGGAAAAAGGAACCAATTTGGGAGGGTCCATCTCACTCATAACCTGGGAGAAAGGAAGACTAACCTTTCCCTACAGACTGGGATCCTCACTGGATGGAGAAACTGACCCTGTTTATTTCATCCCACTCACTGACGATGACTGCCTGTCCCCAAACTCCTGAGAAAGGAACTATTCTACAGGGATCAAAGTGCCAGGAGCGGGGCAGGGAATGATGATGCTAAAAAATAACTACGCAAAGCAATCTGATTAAAGGGTATTACTGAACTAGAAAATTTGTGAGCTTTGGAAAGTTTTTTTTTTTTTTAAAAACTTTAAACATTAATTCTGCTCCTTCTGGTAGCATCCCTGGAGCACAGCTGGGGCAGAGAGAGAGAGGCTTTTCCTTCAGCGAGGCGGGCTGTCTCTGCTGATTTATTTTTATTTGCATATTTCTTAATGGAGCAAGTGGTGGTTCCTTTTTGGGCCCCTCAGACCTATAGGGGGCTCCTTCCCGCGCAGGTCTTGGCTCTGGTTTCATTTCATACACTTGGGAGTCTGAGGAGCCAGGAGACTAGGGGTGGGGGCAGAGCCTGCCTTGCCCTCTCCCCCATTTCCTGGCTCTGGTTACCTCCTGCCACCTCCTCCCCTCCCCTATCGCCAGCTCCTTCTACTTTCCCACCCTGGCACTAACAACTGGCCCTGCCTGTAGCTGCAGGCCATGTGATTCTTGGCCTAGCTCCAGCCAGGGACCTGGGTACCTGCTAGCCTGCTGTGGCCAAGTGAGACTCCCTCCATGTTCCCTGTTCTTAAAAGTCAAGTTCTCCTCATAAAAACCCAGGACAAAGCTGTTAGTAAGCTGGAGGGGTCCCTATGTACCTAGTGGGGGAGGGAAACGCAATTTGGGGAGCAAAAGAGGAGTGGGTGACCCAGCAGAGCAGGATCAGGCCCCTGATGCACAGGGGTGAGGAAGGCCTCCTGAAACTCCCATCAGAATATGCCCAATACTGGAAAATTCACCTCTCAATCCATCAGGCTCCCAGTCCGAGCCACACAACTCACCAGGGGCACAGGAGGCCCAGGTGAAAGCAAGCTTTACTTGGCCACATTACCTTGCTTTCCTGGTTGTATTATCAAAAAGCAGCAGTGGTGAAAGTGTACCCTGCTCCCTGCCCTTTCCCTCCTAAATCTTTCCCCTCCAAAGCCCACTCTTTGAGACCTCAAAATTAGGGTTCAAGAAAAATGCGCTAGGAATGCAAGAGAGGCTAGGTGGTAGCTGACCTTTAGTGCACTAAAAGCCCAAATGGAGGCCTGCTCCCTCCCTGAGGGAAGAGTATCTCTGGGTTGTTGGACTATTCACTGCCTCACCTTCCATAAGACCCACACCCATGCCTGCCTGTGCTGGCCCCTCACAAAACTGGTTTCCACCTTGGGGTGAGTGCTAGGTGTTTATCTCTTTTTTCCCTGTGTATCTATTTGTTCTTGCGAGCCCCAATCACTCTCCATTCACTTCCTCTCCTTGAGGCTCCCTATGCTCTCTGTTTACCCTTGTGTAACTTCATCCCTCCGTAAGTAAGAACTCTGCTAGCTGGTTTCCTAGATGGCCCAATACGGCTTTCCAGTTGGCCCTTGGAAATATTTCTAAGAACAAGTCTCTCTCAACCTCTACATATAATATGTCTGTAACAGAGATAGACTAGCTTAAGCCTCAATTCACACACATCATGAGACAATTACACCCTTATATACATACAGATATCTCTAGAGAGAGATAACAGCATATACATATAGGACTATAATTACTTATGTCTATTTTTACAACTATGTAGTTATAAATAGATATGCCTATATATAGTGATAATAATATAGAAATATCTCCATAGCCATATATGGCTCTAAGTGAATGCTCTAACTACTCTATATCACAATCAATAAGTACATATCTCCTGATACATAATTCCAATGATATAGATGCTCAGAGATATAAATCTGTCAGGATATCAAATGTCCATAAAGCTGGATGGCTATAAGAGAGTTATATATTTTCCCATATATAAATCTGCTCCTGTAGCCATTGTATATGCAGAAACACAATGAAAATAATTATATTTTCCTCAAGCATAAATCTGTAAATACGACCACAGCACATTTAGGTATGGTTAGAGATAGAGCAATATTTTCTAGACATCAGTCTGTCAATAGAGCCACCAGTGCTTCCAAACAGAGAGAGTTATAGTGGGAGTTATAAATAAACTCTCCAGATGTGAATCGGATCAGTAGAACTAGATGTAAACACGGCTCTATGCCGGCCTTTCTTCTTCTTCTTTGTAAGATTATCCTGAAGTGAATGCAGTCATATATGACAGAGAGCAGAGGTGTCTGGGCACTGATATTTTCCCCCAAGGAGGGTTGAAGGTGGCTGGACTTTGGGAAGCCAAGCAGGAGTTGGTGGAGGGCAGCCCAAAAACCCCTTCCATGTCAGTCTCCTGGTGGCTGAGAGCTCGGACAAGTAGAGAGGCCTAGGGGAGAAAAATGAAGCAGAGACCGGCTTGAGTGACTTTGCTCCCTCTTAGACCACAAACCCTCCAACCAGGGAAGCCTCAACTGGGCATCCCTACCGAAAGAGCAAGAGGGATGCAGAGGTTGGGGAGAAGGGGGCTAGGGAAGCTGAGACCAAGCAAGATCATCAGCCGGTACCCGCCGGCTCGGCGCCTCATGGCCTGGGCAAGCTGCCTCACCCGGCTGCTGTCTGCAACCTAGACCGGGGCCCTCTCCGCGCTCCCTGCTCTCAGCGTTGCAACTGGTTTTATTTCATTTTATTATTTTGCCCTATTGGTTACTGCAGTGCCCTCCACCCTGTGTTGTTTTTCAAATGCAAGGACACCCAGGATCTTTTTCAAATCTTTGTGTGTACACTGTTCTTAAAGAAGTAACTCAGTGGAAAGTATCTCTCCGTTTCTTTTCAGACAGATGGGTCACCGGCTGTTGAAAAAGCATCCAAACCTCTGAAAAGGTTTGTGACTTAAATCTTTTAAAAGTTCTCATTCTCATTTCTCTTTTCTTTCTCTTTTAAAAAGTTGTCTATTATTTTTTATATTTCCTCTTTGATTTTTTTTTTTTAGATACAATTGTTTTTAAAGAGGGAAATTTCGTTAGACCCGAAACTGCTGGGGTGCTTTCCTCCTCAGCCAGCTTCGTATTTTTATAACTCTGACTCTCTCTTCCCCAAAGTAAATAAATTAATAAAATTATCAGAATATTGTACCTGGAGAGAATGAGATGAACATGGAAGGATCCGAGACCGTGTCTTCTCTTCCCTTACGGAAATCTGCTCCACTTGAATCCGGTGAAGGAAAATTCAACGAGCCTCAATTCCTTTCTTCTTCTCCTCTTCTCTCTTCTCTTTCTCTCTTTCTCTCTCTTTCTCTCTTTCTCTCTCTCTCTCTCTCTCTCTCTCTCTCTCTCTCTCTCTCTCTCTCTCAAAAGACAGTAGGAAGGGAAATTTCCCTGGGCCTACCGGAGCCACGAGCCTTACTCTACCCTCTCTAGGGCCGGCCATAAATTCTGTCCCTGCCCGGCGGGTGGCTAGTTCTCTGGGGCACCTCAGCCACCCTGCCATCGTGAAAACCCAGCTGTGGTCATCGCCTCATCCTTCTCTGCTCCTCAGCTTGACCTGCATGCTTGGCCTCCTCTTTAAAATAGGGGCTCCAGAGAGTCCCCAAAGTCACTAACTACCCCCATATGTGGGATCCCTCTCCTGAATCACGCAAAGCAAAAGCTCAAGAAAAAGCAGCATGAAAGAGTGGCCTCCTGGCTCTCTCTACTCCTGTAGCCAGAGGACCTTGTCTGGGGAAGGGGTTCTGAAACCCAGTCCCCGGCCAAAGGTAGAGAAGCTAACTTCCTTTCCTGTCTTCCTCTCAGATGCTATGATCATGACTCCTTCCTCTGTCCCCTCCTCAAAATCTCTCCTCTTGCATTTTATTGTTATCCTGCTAGGGAGGGACTGTTAACTACCATTTTTATTGTTATTTATTATTTATTGTTATTATGATTGTTGTTAGAGATTTGTTCACTGGGTTCAGGGGACAGCATCCAGGCCCAGATGGGGGCCTGATTGTCATACGAACGAACGCGTGTGCGTGTGCACACACACACACACACACACACACACACACACACAGAGCATGGTGTACACATACTCACAGGTAAATGCCCATAAGTGCCCTCGCACAGCAATTCACAGGAGGCAGACATCCTCCTACTCCAGCACACAAACAACACACTGCCTGAGCACCAGCATTCAGGTGCAAATGCCACCCCCCCCCCACCCATGCCAAAACCCACATACATGGAGCTGGTAAGGAAAGAAAAATAAGTAAGAACCCACTTGCAGAGATCCCTTCTCTCCCACAAACTGGAGGGGTGAGTCAGACCTCTGTCTCTTTCCCCCAGTCTCTGTCTCTCTCTTTTTTTTTTTTCTCCTTGTTTACAGCTTCAGAGAGCTCAAGGCCCATAAATCTTGAGGGGCCTACAGAGCACAGAGCACATTTGTATGCATCGTTAGGACTCGCTAATACCTAAGCCCATTAACGAGCGTGTATGCGCGTGGTTTCCGGTGTGTATTAACTTATAGTTAAATTCTGGAGAAAAGGGCATTGTGAATTAACATATACCAAATCCATCAAGGCTTGTCATATCAGATTAGTTGGCCATGGGTTTGGGGGAGCAGGTTGACTGAGTCGGGGTGTACCCACCCTCCAAACTTTCTGGAGCAAGCCTGGGGGTCCAGAGCACAGGACACTCTTACCCCAGACCCTGTCCTTCAGATCCCCCAGGCCAGCGGCTGCACACCAGCAGGGACGGTAGATGGATAGGGGACCCGGTCCAGGAGGTTGTCGCAGGTTGAGGGAGGCCCTGCCTGCGGTAGGCCCAGGCTGGTTTCTGCTTTTCGGAGAAAAAAACGAGAGGGGAGGAAAGGCAAGTGGAGTTGCTGAACTTTAATTAAACGGAGAAGTCAGTGCGGGGGAGGGAAGGAAAAAGCTATCGAAGTAGGAGGCGGAGAAGCCAAGGAAAGAAGTGAGTCCCGGCTCCGGGAGCTGGAAGCCTGGAGATATCGCACCGGCTGAAAGCCGGGTCTTGTATGACGGTGTTTCTTTTCCCCACCCGCTTCTCCGCCCCAGTCACGCGAAAGCCAATTCCAATTAGAAAAGAAAGCAGAAAGAAAGAAATGGAAAAAAAAAAAAAAAGAAAAGGGAAAAGAAAATCCTTTCTAATTATATGGCATGTTTCAGCCAGGTATTCTGGTTCCAATGACTCAGATCCTATTGGTACCCCAAGGATCTGTATAATTGGAACTGTGCAGACAGAGATGAAGGATCCAGTTCTAGAGGGAGGAAGGAGAGCGGAAGGTCCATCTCTTGGGGTCCTGTAGAAAATGCCAAAGAAAAAAAAAGCTAAATTATTGTGTCCGTGTGGATCTAGTTGCCTGTTTAAATACAGCAAGCAGAGAAGCAAAGGGCGGAGGGCAGATAACTGGCCAGGATGGAGCGGGGTAGAGGGAGCAAAAGTGCACTCCCTTTCCTTTGCAAGCGCAGCTAAGGGGCCTCCTCGCAGAGGGTCGGGCGGCCGCCGCGGGCCGGAGCCGGGGCCGGAGCCGGGGCCGGGGCCGGGGCCTGGGCCGAGCCCGGGGGAGGGGAGGCGGGGGCGGGCTCTCGCCGGGCTCTGTGAACTTTAGCTGGGCCGCCGCCTGTCAGCCCCAGAAAGCGTTAAAGGTGCAGCAGCCCGCGCCAGCCTCCGCAGCCGCCTTTGTACGCGTGATTTATGACTTCAATCTTGGTTCACCGAGAGTTCACACGGCTTTCGCTGCTGTTGAAGGTTAAAAGATGGTCTTCGCTTGACAAGTGGGACTATTGAAAATTCCTTCTTCTTCGTTTTTTTTTTTTTTTTTTTTTTTTTTAAAGAAGCGAAGAGAGGAGGCTCTGGCGGAAGAGAGGAAAAAATTGGGGGGGGGAGGTCGGGGACAGGGGTTGCAGGTGGAGAAAAAATTGTAGATCAAGAAAGTTTACCCCTTGTATTTAGAAATTTTTGTAGCTAGGATTTGAGAGTGTCTGTTGGGGAAAGGGGTAGAGAATAGGAATATCGAGGGAAGGGATTTGAGGATCTCATTTTTAGAGGCCAAAAGACTGGCATTTTTTCAAGAACAACTGCTTTCACAGTTAATTATCTGAATAACTTGGATCACACCTAACTGATGCTCCTCTAGAGACCAAAAGTGGGGCCAAGGAAAGACGGAGCTTAGGATGAAGGGCTGGCAAGGTGTGTGGTCCTCATGGCCCTAGATGCCCACCCTGTGTGCTTGGCTGATCATCTACCTTGGTAGCAGCTTTTCAAGTATGCACATGTACCCACAGATTTCGAAAAGGGTGCTTTTAGGTCCCAATGTTCCAACTCGCTTCATCCTGTAGATTTAGCTTGACATGCGTATTTGATACAAATGATGAGACTGATGGAAAAGCTGTAGAATTGAGGATGGAAATCCTTTCTAATGCCAGATCCCCTTGGCCCATGATCTGCTCACTTCTTCCTTCTAGCATTTTGAAGAGGGTGGTTTCCACAGCAGTGATGGTGGGCAAGAATCTCCTATGGCTAGAAGATAAGGCCCCTTTGTAGCCTAAGGTGTTGATTATTTGGAAGAACAAGGATCTCTCCTTCTTTTCAGATTCCTGAAAGAAGAAGATCCCCTGGGGCTGTGAGGGGCTGTGAGTGGTTCTTCTCAAGGTTTCTGTAAGATATTTAAAAATCTGCTGGAGTGGAAATTTGGGATTATGGGTTTTGGAGAAGGAAGCAGCATAGAGTTAGGTCTGGTGTTGGACATGCCTCCCTAGCCCATTATTGATGCTATGTTGATGTCTTCTCAAGAGATCAGTCAGCCCCTCAAACCCAGAACCTGGAACCAACAATATCCACAGGAGAAGGAGTACTCCCTATTTCCCTTCCCACATGAAGTTGGAGAGGCCTTCTATCACAATATGAACAGTTCAAGGCAATCCCCATGAGAAAGGAGGTAGAAGAGGAGAAAGGTTGCCACACCTCCCTGGGACACCCAGCGCCACCCAGGGTATCTCATATATAAATAGCAGAACATGCAGCAGGGAACAGAGAGACCCCAAAAATCCGAAGTCCAGGTTCTGAGGTCATGTTGGCCCTCTGGCCTCAGGAAGAACAGAGAGGCAGTGTAGTACTGTGTTTAGAAGCTTTGGGGGCAAGGGGGTATGTGTTAGAAGGACTAAGAAATGAATGAATCTCTGCTAGGTCTGGTTGGGAAGCAGAGGAATGAATGTAAGGGCCTCTAGAAGTAATGACTGCATTGAAGTCTCCTTTCCACCCACTCCCTGGGAAATAATTTAGCAGGTTTGTGCTTATCTGCAAGTCTGGAATAATTATGAATTATTAATTCATAATTAAGATTGTAATTGTGACCATTGCTCTCCACTGAGCTCCTTTATTTCCTTCTCTGAGAAGCAGAGGGCAGCATCTGTTAGCCCCTGCCCTCTGAACAAGCAAACTGAGTCCCAGCCTCTCTGGAACGCAGCCTTTGAACTCGGCCCCTCTGTGAAATGGTTACCTCATTACCAGTCAAATCATGCTGTATCTCACAGAGTATTTGCACTTGATAAACTACTTCTCACTAACTTCAGATTTCAAAGTGCTTTGTAGGCTTAGCTCCTGGAAATATAGAATGGGAACTGGGAGTGAGACCCCAATAAGAGAAGCAACTTGGTCAAGCTCTGTGTAGAGACAGGAATGAAATCCTAGTGACAGGACTCTTAGTGATCTGGGATCAGGGATGGGCATTCTGCCTCCCCTGCCCTCAGGAGTTGCTGGTCTCCCTCAGCCCACTGGAGATCCCTGAGTATACATCTTGACCTCCCTTTCTGCCCATCCTGCTGTCCTGTAGGAGGCAAAGGCTTCAATATACACCATACCCTTGGATAGCTGGAGCTGGGAATATGGAATCTGCCATTTGTTTCACATCTGCAATGACCTAGAGGGGAGAAAATTGCTCCTATTCTGTGAGATAATTTCCATCTAAATCCCTGCCTACAGCTCCAGTCCTCTCCTCTGAGAGATCACTTCATCCCCTTCTCTCTCCTTCTGCTCTCTGAAAATGCTGGTGGGGAAGTTGAGGCAACTGTACCTAGAGAGAGAGACAGAAATGAGGTAGGGGAATTCAAATGTCTACTTTCCAAAAGTTTTACCCCCACTCCTCAAACCTAGCTCAACACCATGATGCCAAGGCCTCTCTCCTCCTTCCCTCAACTCATCTGTCCTCCCTGAGGCCAAGGCTGCTCTAAGAACTTTGCCTTAAGAATATGCTGCCTTCCATAGGACATTCAGGGACCCAACTGCTATGCATCTCCTCATGCCTGTCTGGTCTAGAGGAAAGCCAGTGGATCAGCCAGCATGTCACCACTACATGACCTGGTGGAGCAGTCCATGGAGACATCTCAACTGCCATCCAAAAACCCACTTGCTTTTTCCCGAGCCACCCCTGGGTCTCCCCCAAGCCAGGAAGCAAGTAAGAAGCCCATCCAGAGAGTCCCCCAGAGCTGGCAAGTATATTTTAATTTACTGTTTGATGGCAAATAAAGAGACTTTGGGAAAAAAGGGAAGGAGCAACTGTGCCTGGCATCCTCCCCACTGCCCCTCCTCTGGACATTGGGTTTCTGGATGAAACAGTGCACTGTTGTTCTTGGACAACCATTCCCCACCATCTCAGTTCTAAGGGTTTGAGTTTCACCCTCCATTCACCCCCATTAATCACCTCAGCAGCTAAACATCACCCAGCCCCCTCTGGCCCTTTCTCTTCTTCTTGCCCTTAGTATTCATGGCGGGGAATTCCTCACTGCTGCGTGCCTCACAAAGACCCCTCCTCAGCACAAGGTCCCTCCTCTTCTCCAGCTACCCAATCCACTGTGGGCACTACTCACATTCTGTCATTCTGTCTGTCATTCTGGCTGCCAGCTCCCATTCCTGGATCCCAATCCCCAGCTTTCTCCACAGTCACTGCCCCATTACCTCACCACACCCTCCTTCGGGTACCTTATCTCATCCCCACGCAGCCTCTCTAGTCTCTCTCATCCACCACTACTCTTCCTTGCATACTCCAACCACATGTGGCCCCTTTCTATACTTCTCCTTGCTTCCCTTTCCTTTCCCTTCCCAAGACATTCCCTAGGCCCTTCAGATACCTTTTGAAGCACTGCCCTTTTAGCACTGAGAAACTGAAATGCAGGGTTGCATAGTGCTTAAAAGAATGGGTTTTGGATTCAAAATCCCAAATCTGCCACTTGTTACTTGTACAGCCTTAGGCAAATTACTTAACCTCTCTGAGCCATCTATAAAATGGACATACCCACTGACCTTATAGAGTTGTTGTGTAGATTAGATAAAATTTTATTTGTATAGATACAGGCATTCAGCAGGGGCTTGATAAATGGTAGTTATTAATATTAGAAGCTTCTTGTGAGGAGAGAAAAGTATGCTCTTCAGATTCCAATAAAGGTGAAGGAATCGCCTCCTCCAGCACCTGAAAGAGGAATAAAAATTATATAGTCTTGTGGGGCCCCTATATAAGCAGGGCCCCTTTATCAGGCAGCCATACTCTTCTCTTAGCCCTAGAGGTTCTCATCTTTTGCTGCATGTTGGAACTCTCTGGAGACATTTAAAAAAATACTGGTATCTGGCTCCAGATTCTAATTTGGCTGGTCTGGAGCAATGCCCAGGCATCTGGATTTTTAAAAAACTCCTCACTTGATGCTAAGATGCAGCCAGAGGTTGCGATATGGGCCCTAGGAGGTGATATAATAAGTGAGATAAGGGCTGCCACTTTGCCTTTCTCCTGTGTGTGAGTGAGGAGTGGAAAGGAGGCTGCTGAGCTGAGAGCTTCTTCTCCACATGGGATACCCCCATCAGCAGCCACATTACTTCAGTGGGGGAGGGTGTTGCTTAGGATTGCTTCTCTTTAGATCTCAGAATTTCGAAAACTCTCATCCTTTTAGTTTCCTACAATTATCAGGAAATAGAAAGGGGCCACCTGTTTAAGGAAACAGGAAAATGCACAAATTGACCTCCTAGAGGCCTCTCTCTCATTGGAAAAGCAGATGGCCCCCAGACCATCAGAGGCAGAGGCAACTAGTAGGAAAATTTATAGTTACTTAGTAAATGGAATTTCTACCTGGTTGCTACAATAATAGGCCAAGCAATTAGGGTACAAGTTTCCAGGATCTTTTCCTGTATTCCCAAAAAGATAAATCACCCTCAGGAACAGAATCTGCATATTGTAATTAACTGATAAATATTTCATGCCTGGTTCAAACTTTCTTCTCTTCTATTTAATGGCCACAAACTTGAGCACAAAGGAAACAGGAAAGCAAGGAGAGGGGGTGGGAGAAAGTTCCATATTGACTTTGGGGGAGGGAGAAACTGTCTTAGCTGCTTCTTTATTTACTCTCCTCTCGTTCCTTTAAGGAAACATTGCTCACCTGGAGAAAATTGAGTCCCAAGTGATAGAAGGTGTGACTTGGGCTTGTGACCTCAGTCCTGACCTCTCCCACAGAGGCCAGTCTCTCCTGATTCTGGGGGTGTTGGAAACAGCAGGCTTTGGAGCCCAATAGTTGAATATAAACTGTTCTGCCATTTATTGACTAGTTGGCTTTAGGCAATTTACTTAATTTACCTGAAACTCAGTTTCTTCTTCTGTAAAATAAGCTTGACAGTCTTTTCCTTGTAGAATAGCTTGTGCTTTTCAAAACATGATAATTATGATTATCGACAGTCACAATTTATAATAGTCACCCATTACATTGCATTACACCCCTTCCCTTGCTCAACCGTATCCCAATGTTTAGGGCACTTAATTGAATGCCTTATCTCATTTAATCAACACAACAACCCTGTGAAGGGAGTATATCTTTATTTGTTATCTTTATTATCTATGTTATGCAAATGAGGGAAGTGGGGCAGGTAGCACTTAAATATCTTACCCACAGTCACTCAGCTAAGTGGTTAAGAGCACAGGCTGTGTAGTCTGACTAGTTTCAAAGTTGGGTACTGCCATTTAATCAATAGCTGTAGAATGCAACATAAGCCACTCAACTTCTGTAAGTCTCAGTTTTTTAATCTCTTAATTGAGAATATTAATGATACCTACCTGGAAGATAATTGTAAGAAGTGAGAAATGCATGGACAGTGCCTAGCTCAGTACTGACACATGGGAGGTACCCGATAAATATTGGTTGTCATCATTATCATCATCATCATCATCGTCATCATACCACCAGTGGCAATCAAGGCCATGGTGTCTCCTGCTCTTTGGTATTGCTTGAAGGTTAAGTGTGTGTGAAAGTTCTCCACAATGCATTGAACTGCACTCATTAACCCCCATCCCCTCCCCACCCCAACACACACACACACACACACACACACACTCTCTCTCTCTCTCTCTCTCTCTCTCTCTCTCTCTCTCTCTCTCTCTCTCTCTCTCTCTCTCTCTCTCTCTCTCTCTCTCTCTCTCTCTCTCTCTTAAGTACCCAGGGCTTGGGAAAAAGGACACTAAGCAGATTATGACTCCATTTCAGGAATTAAATCAAAACTCAAGACTAACTTAATTTGGCTTCTGACAAGAGAGAAAAAGAGAGAGAGAGAGAGAGAGAGAGAGAGAGTGGTTAAAAGGGAGTAAGGAGGCGTCTGGGCATGCTCTCAGAATTGTAATTGGCTCTGGATCTTTGCCTCCAGTTCCTCAGCATGGCCCAGACCCAAGGGGATTCCTCTAGGGGTGGAGGAGTAGAGAAGCCTTAGAACTCCATGTCACCTGGAAGTGTGGGTGAGGGATTGGGAAAAAGGCCAAGAACATATCCCCAAGGGGGTATCCTCTCCTCACAGTCTTTAGTCAGCCTAGCCCTGGATTGAGGGAGATCCCAAGACTGATGGGGGAATGGGACTTAGACAGTAGGTGGTCTTCAGTGGAGTGGAGAAAGAGTCCTGTTCAAGGCAGTCACCTGAAGAAAACCTGTGTAGTTGTGCTTCTCTTTAATGACATCTAAGCAATACTATTGTTGCCATCTCTTAAATTCAGATATATTTATTAGACAGCCCCCAAACATTATGACGTGTGTATGTGTATAAACATATATTCTGTGTGTGAATATCCATTCAGTTTCATAAATTAGCCCAGATTATACTGAGTCCTGTGAACTAAAAGTAAAAATCGATTTCTTCTTAAGGGGGACTGGTAATTTTTCTCAGTGTTTTCTCCTTTGCTGCTAACACTCTCCATCCAGGTTTAGAAAGTCCATTAATTCCCATTACATAGAAGGGGAAACTGAGGCTCAAGGAGCCTAGTAGTTTGTTCAGCATCACAGACCCAGTGTAGATCCCAGGACGATTACAAAACAGAAACCAGTGTCTTGGGAGAGAGAAGGTAGGGAAAGTCCCCACCTCCGCCCAAACTCAAGCCTCAGGCTTCCTCTGAGCCCCGTGGGTTGGGGACAGCGCCTGGGAGGCAGGCGCTATGGAGGGAGGGATTCTCCAGCTCGCCAAACAGCCGGCCGCGGGCACGAGAGCGTCGCCAGCGCGTCCTCAATCTGCGATTACTGTCATGGGACCATCCATCAGCGCCGCCCAGGACGCTCGGCCCAGACTGCCCGCCGCCCGCCCGGGTCTCTCCAGATCACATTAGCGTGGGGCGAGGGCGCACCGCGGCTCCCGCTGCTGGGAGAGGGGCGGGTCGGCCACCGCAGAAGCAGGCCAGAGTGTTCTTTAGGGCCCCTCCCCTTGTTCCAATCTCCTGCTCTGGCGGCTAAGGTCAATGAAAGGGACGCTAGAAACGGGGGCGGGAGGGGGGAGACCCAGAACAGAAACCTGCAGGGAAGTAGTTAGTGCCCAGAGAAATCACCAGAAACAGAAAAGGGGAAACACTTGTAAAAAAGGAAAACAGGAGAAAGTTGGCTGTGGAGGGAAGAGACTGAGAAGGGGAGGGCAGAGGATGTGGATGAGGTGGGAGAGAAGGATTTAAAGGGCAGAGAATTGGAGAAGAACAGTGTGAAAGAATAGGGAAATGGGGGTGGAAAAAACTTAGAGATAATCTAGTGCAATCCCCTCCTTTTACAGATGGAGAAACTGAGGCCAGAGAAGGGATCCCTTATCCAAAGACCCACTATGGCTGCAGGAGGGACCAGCATTTGGCCCCCAGACTCATTTATTCATTCATCCCATAGGTTTTGAGCATCTGTTCTGTACTGGGCACTGGGGCTGCTGAAATGATGCAGCACCAGTTCTGTAGTCCAGAAGCTGCAGTCTTTCCTCAGAAGGGTGGAAGGCTGAGCATCCAAAAAAGTTCCCTCACTCCAGCCAGAGGGTTTCCTGAACTCCACCTCTTCTGGCCACTCAACACCCCTTACCTTCTGCTGCTCTGCTTACATCCTCATGGAGTCTGGCAGTTCCATGGAAGAACACCCTCTTTTACTCTCCATGGGACTCCCCAGGAACTGAGTCAGGTGCTTGAGAGTTTGGCCAACTCGTTTTGCTCCCAGAGACAACAGGCTAGACCGGAAAGCAAGGCCCTTATTTCCTGCTCAGTTCATCCTCTGGAGATGGGTAAATTCCACACATTGCAGTGAGATCAAAGCAAGCTATGGTAAGCAGCACTGAGGCTGGATATGAAGAAATACTTCCAGATTCCACAGTCCGGAGCCATTTTTTGCTGGGGCTCTAAAGCAGCTGTCCTTCCCTGATGGTGGAGTTGACACCATCTTCCAGGGAATGACTTGTCCTCTTTGGTCAGATTCTCCAGTCTGCTCTGTGAGGCTTTGTGCTGGGCATGTTGGAGGTTCCCAAGAACTTAGTCCCTGTCATAGGGTTTGTGCTCTAGACATGGATGAGCTGACATCTCCCTGGCTTCCTCCCCAGTGCCTGCCAACTCTGCAGCACCATGGAATCTCTGAATCCTTTGAAACCCCAAGATCATCTTATCCTTCTCCCAGCTCTGAGAAAACTGTGTCTGGAATCGTTCTAATTCTCTACAAGCTCTCTCCTTAAACCCAGTTCCTACTAATCAGGAAATGCCTCCTTCTGTCTAAACTTGATTTCTCCTTCTGCAAGGTTCATTATTATCTCTTTGACTTGACTTGGGGTCTTATCATGACCAGGACTGAAGCAACACATCTTTTCTACAAACATCTCTTCTTCCAAGTGATACTCACCCAATCCTCAATGGCCAGGGCAGGGAGTGGGGACAATTTCCCTCCAAGAGCTCTGGAAACGTCTCTTTTCCTCATCTGAAACAAGCTTCTGTGGTTGTGGTGGTTGTTTTAAAGAAGGGGCCATTTTCCTTCCACAGCCCAGGTTATATTTAGAGGAGGGCAAATGTGAGTTTCCTATCCCAGATTCTTAGCCTCTGTGCCAGCCCTCAAAGAGCTGTGAGTCTCAGGAAAGGAGAGATGCAGAGTGGGAACATGAGCAGATTCTCAGGAATGGAGCCTCTAGAGATTGAGAGAGATGGACACTTCTGAAACTCCAGACTAAAGACTCACATATGAATTTCAGTGTTATTCCTTCTTGCAGGCAAAGCAGTGCCTTGGATCTAACCAGTGGAAAAGCCTGGGAAAGAGGCTATTCCTGCAGCCCCTGAAATTTTATCCAGAAAAAGATGTCAGCCTTACCCCAGGAACAGTGGTGGAAGCTGAGAGGTTGGGAGTAGACTGAAGCAATTCTCCCAAGAGCAGGCTAGATTTTCACACTAATCACAGAAAAGCAGCCAAGGAAGGTGGCCTTGGCAATAACTCTCTGTGTCTCTGTACTAATTCCACATATGTTGTCTTGTGTGATCCTCCGTGCTGAGTTCAGCGCCTGGCACAGAACACTTGCTTGTTGTACAAATGGATGAATGAAGAGCTGTGGGAGGAAGTTCATAGTCTTTGATTACAGAAGAGACAAAGGCACAGAAAAGTTAAGTGACTTGCTCAAGATCACATGTCTTGTCAGGGATGGGGCCAAATTGCAGTGGGGAGCCACTTTGGTGGTAAAGAGGAAGGAGGCAGAAAGAGAGGGAATAAACTATCAGACACCACACAGGGGACAGAGGAGAGCTCCATAAAGATATGACTTTCTGGGAATGATAGCATTTAAGACAATGCACATTTAAAAATATTTCTTTGAAGGTTGATTCATAGCATCTACACAGCCCTGCAAATAACAGGGAGAGGTCAAGGGGAAGACTGGGCCATCAAAAACCAGGAGAGAAAGCCGACACTGAGAGTCTGGACAACTGATCCCCAGACTTTTGCTAACACCTAAATGCTGTGTGATATCAGACCAGCCACACCCCTCTCTGAACTTCTAGAGAATGGAGACACCAGATGAGAAGGAGAGTAGATGTGGGCCAAAAGGGCCAGGTTATTGTCCTCAGGGTTTCAAATTCCCACCTCCCTGGATCTATTCTATGTTGTTATTATTGTTGTTTTTGTCTGATTTTAATTATTTTTAAAAAATGGGAAATACATATACTTGGCTGAAATATCAAAGGCATCATAAGTTGTACAATGGCAGGTAAGTCACCTTCCCATTCTCAGGACTACCAGGCCACCTGGGTCCCCTCTCCATTATAATCACAGGAACCACTGTCTTGATATTTTTCTAATTCTCCAGGCATGTACCCTGAAGTCACCACAAAGCCAAGTTGAACACTGAGGTTTCAGGGAGAGGTGGTGAAGGGACATACCAAATACTCTGTTTCCCCATCCACCCAGGAAAGATGGCTGAATGGCTTATGAGCTCAGAAACCTGGCAGGTGAGAGGAAGATTCAGAGGCCAGGCAGAGGCAGAAATCCTCTCCAGGGCACTAGTCTCTAACACTGTCATCCCAGGGCCTCGCAGATCCACAGGGCTCTCAGTGTTAGCCTAGCTGAGGTCCTGCTCAGGTTCTCCAAAGAATAAGGCTCTCCTCCTTCCCTCTACTACCTACTGTACTATTGGGAAGTTTTTTTTGATGTCTAACTCCAATTCCTTCTACTTTAGATATAGCCCATGGCTTTTTCATTCTGCCCCCAGTGAAGATGGAAACATCCTCTTTGAATGATGACTTGATTCCCTCCCCTGACTTATACATATACACAATCTTCCTTCAGGCCCTATAATTCCACCTTGATCTTTTTTCTAGATTTATAAGACACTTGCCTGTTCTTCTGTCTCTCAGCTAACCCTTCCCCTCGACCTCAAGGCCCTCTAAAGTCCCAGTCCACACCTCATTTCCAACCACTTCATTCTTGCCTGGCACACCCCTTTGTTACTATTTCATCAAAGTTCAGGTTGGTCTTGGAGATGATGAAATCTCAACCTAAAGCCAAGATTTGCATCAGATTCAAGGGTAAATCTAGACTAGTCTCTTTGCCAACTGAATCTACCCATTTGGATAATGCCCTAGCCCACCTCTTGCACTCGTGCCCATCACCTTGTCCCTCAGTTTCTCGCACATGGCCTGTGATGAGATAAAGCACAAGTTAACTCCAAGTCTGGAATGGCCTCTCCTGTGCTCCCCTACAAACCCTGCTCTGGTTAACTATATCCTTTGCATTTACTCATTAAGCAATTACTATTCATCACTATTCCAGTTTCTCAGAATACATCAATGAACAAAACAGAGAAAGACCTCGCCTGTGTGGAATTTACATGTTAGCAGGGAGAGACAGTAATAATCAATACATGTATTAAATAAATAAATTATATTGTATATTAGAAGGTGGAAGGGTTACAGAAAATGTGGATCAGGGAAAGAAGGACCAGGATTGAGGGAAAGTCTGCAATTTTAAATATGGTAGTCCAGGAGGTCTCATTGAGAAATAGTATTTGAACAAGACTTAGAGGTGAGGCTATAAGTAAGCCTCAAGGATATCTTGGGAAAGGGAATTCCAAGCAAAGGGAAAGCTGATGCAAAGGCTCTGGGGCAGGTACATTCCTGGCAAGTTTGTGGAACCTAAAGACTACTGTGGCTGGAGTGGAGTGAGCAAGGAAAAGAATGGGAGGGGTTGGCATCAGAGAGTAATGAGAGGCCAGATGATGCTGAGCCTTGTAGGCTGTCTTAAGGACTTTGATCTTTACTCAGAGTGAAGTAGGGAGGAAAGACATTTAAATGGTCCTTCTGTCTTTTTCTGTTGGGAATACATTGCAAGGAAGTTAGGGAAGGTGCAGGGAAACTTGTTGAAAGGTTACTGCACTAATTCAAGTGAGAGGTGGGTCACTTGGACCAGGGTGGCAGCAGTGGACATGGTAAGAAAGGCCTGGATTTTGGATTTGGTAACAGTTTTCTCTTACTTGACTTCCATCCTTTCGTTCTCTTAACTCTATTTTCTTTTCTAGGTTGTGTGTTTTCTCTTTCCTTGAGGCCTGAGAGCTCTCTGAGTGCAGGGCTTAAGTCCTATCCCTAGGATCTGCCCCAGCATCCAGGGCAGAGCTTGTGCACAGGGCAACAAGCCCCAGTGCTGCCTAGGAACAGGCTGATGAGTGGGGCAGCCTGGCAACCCTCCCCAATCCCCGGCTCCCTGAGCCATGGGGAAGAGGCTGCTGTCTCTAAAGACACTGTGATGGACAGTTATTGAAGGCGCTCAGCTGGGGGCTCCACTCTAGTCTTAATCTGAGCTGCCCTCAAGGAAATAATAACCAGCTCTTAAAAACATGTTAAGACCAAAGCTGGCGTGTGTTTGAGCGGAGATTCAGACAGCTACTTAACACCCAGGGCCTCTGGGCCTTAGATTCTTCTAGCCTTCGTCCTGCCCTCTCCCCGCATCTGGCTGGTGTTTATCAGCCAAGACATTGTTTAAATCACACTCGTTTCCTATAAACATTTTACTTGAACTGCCATCTGCTGCTCCAGAAAGTCATTTATCACTAGCTCAGGGGTATATTTGAGGAGCCTAAGGGTGATGGCTCCCCATCTCTCTCTCCTGTCCCCCATTATCCCTCCTCCCCTGACCCTTATTCTCAGGTTTCATGCCATAAGAACAACTTCCCTTCAATGTAACAGGGCACTTACTGCCAGGATTATTTATAACAGTAGAGATGGCAACAGGCTTTGGGGAACAGCCCAGTCATGGACACTTTCTCTTGCAAAGCTCAATAAATGAACCTGGAACATTACCTGCTGATATTTCAGCCTCTTCTGTGTTTCCTGCTGGCTTTTAGGGACATGGGGGGAAGGGCAGTAGTCTAGACCAGATCAAGACTGTTCTCAGAATCTAATGTGCTTATAAACCAGGACCTAAATAAAGTGATATTCTACTGTATCTCTATTCTCTGCCTCTCATTTCTGGCCAGTCACTTCCTGCCTCAGGTGAACTCTCATCTTAGAAATGGGCTGCTCTTGGGGCTTGCTCTCCAGCAAGGAGCCTACTGCCTCCCCAGGAAAGCCATCATCATTCTCTTACCACAGTGGCAGAGCTGGAACTCAAGCTGAGGAAGGCATTGGATCTGACTAGAATGGGGGTGAGGGAGATTTTTGGGGTTCTTCCAAAGAAAAGTTTGAATTGTTTCAGCTCAAGCTAGAGTGGCGACGGAGATGGATGAAGTCACTTTCTGAAGACTGAAGACTTTCTGACCATCTTTCTCCTCCCCAGCAATAGCCAATCACTAATTGTCCTAATTTGAAGGCTCTGCTGGAATTTGGAGCTAGAGGATTATAACCTATTTAACTACTCTCCCCGATCCCATTTATTTGGCTAGAGTCATGTTAAGGAAAGGCATCATCAGACCTCCTAGTTCTTCCCAAAGGCCTGATCTAACCCCTTCTCAGAGATACCTCCACCTTCTTCCTTTCATACCTGTGCCCACCCACCACACTGGGGAGGCGTCTAGGTTAGGTCCCGGGAAAGCCCAGGTAAGAAACTTCTAGAAGGTAGGGAGGGATCAGGGTCAAACCCAAGGTGGGGCATACAGGGGAGCAGCCCTGGTATTTGAGGGAGTCACCTAATGCCCCTTTACAAGCCAATGAAGAAAAAATTTCTAAAGGGAACATATGACTCCATAAAATAAAGGGACGTAATTGGGAGCGATATCTAATTTATCTATTGAATGCCTCCTCCATACTCTTTTATCACTTAGATGGACAGAATATAATTGGTGTGCTGAACGCCATCAATCTCAGGGCCTGGGCTTCCTGTGCTGGCTACACCTATTACTGTCAGATTATGACACTGTAATACCAAGATCAATGACATTTTAAATGTGCTCCAGTTATGGGCAATTGCTGACAATAAAAACAGTGACAAATTGATAAAACTTGGGCAGCGATGATCTGGTGTCAAAAATAAACCATAAATAATCTGCTTTCCAAACTGGAAGAGGTGCCCGGGATACCAGTTTAGGAGGAAAAGGCCCAGCAAGGGTAGAACCCATCTCACCCACAGCATCTTGGATGCTCATAAGCCGCACCTGCTCTGGAAAACTCCCTTCTGGCTGGGCTGCAAGGTCCCAACAGGAAGATGGAGAAGCAGTCTTGGGTCAAGACCTGTAATCCCTTCAGAAAGAGTTCCCATCACGGATACTTTGGAAAGTGCCTGTGTGCCTGCCAAGGTGGGCCACACGGTTCACCAAGACATGAGTGACTGGTCTTTTGGGGTCTTGCCCACAATGAAGAATTAGGGCTGACTGGCTAAGTTTCAGATCCAAACTGAGCCACTATTAAAGTTGGGAGAGACTGCGAGGGTTTGTCTTATTTGGAGTGTCTGGCTTTGTCCTCCAAACTGGCTGGCAGAGGGACCTGGATCCTCCCTATCCTCGCCTTAACTTGCCTCAGGAGTTCTTTCTCCAGGCCTTTCTCCTCCCCACACACAGCCTTTTACAGGAGATGTTTGGTGTGTCTTTTCTCAGATGGGTCCCGGGTATCAGGCACCAGTGCAGCTGGGGATGGGTTGGAGGAGTGTTCTTTATGGGATCATGGAGAAGTGATGAGAGAAAGAATATGAAAGAAAAAAAAAAAGAAGAAAATAAGCTGTGGCTCCTTCTCTGGTTTTGACTCATGTTAGAGGTTTCTCAATGAAAGGGAATTCCATGCCTTTATCCAGCAGAGCGATCTGGGGGTACGCTAAGGTAGACCCTTCTCCAGTTCCTTATTTTTAGGGGATAACCTTACTTTGTAATTTTGCTCTCACACGTTTCCCACATTTTAATCATCACAATTTCTTAATATGGGCACTATTGCTGAGACAACTACTGCAAAGCATTTATTGAGCAATGACTATACACCAAACTCTATTCTAGGTGTTTTATACACCTCCTTGGAGGTGCTCACTCAGGCAGGTGCTCTGGCTCTGGTCCTTGAGAGGCAACAGGGGGCTGCAGTCTGCCTGGAGTCAAGCAGACTGGTATTTAACCCTCACTCTGCCACTAAGCAGCTACATGACCTTAGGCAAGTCACTTTACCTATCTGTATTTCAGGTGGTTGTAAGAATTTCAATGACATAATGCATATAAAGCATTTGGCACGAGAGCCAGGCAATAGCAGGGAAGTCTGACAAATTAAAAAATCAAACAGAGAAGGTATTTACTTGGGGGGCCACCCACTGAAGCATTTCTCATCGGGCATGCAGGTGTCTGAGGGTCACACTACTGTGGCCACATTGTGGGGGTGTCACAAGATACATAAGAAGACTCTCTGAGGACCACAGAAGTTTTTTGATGGCAAATTGTTTAAAACATCATTTTTATATTAAGACACAAAATATACTATGTAATAAAATGCCAAGGTTGCATAATTTTAAAGCTAAAACCTAAGACCTCAAAAGAATTTAGTCCTCAATGAGGGCTCTTTGAACTGAGCCCCCAGACTGCTGAGATCCAATTCACTCTCCTCCCTCTAATATCGAAGGGACTTTGACAGAAAAGTTTGAGAATCTTTATGCCAGAGACAGAGCCTGGGCAATAGCCAAGATTTCTGACTTGGGGCTGCCCAGGGCTTAAGGCTTCTGTGTTCGCAATGTCTCCTGGAGTGGCCCTCGACTCGTTAGACCATCCATAGGACACACACCTGACTCTGTTACTAACTCAGCAGTGGCCATCACTATGGCCCTCTATATCTATACTCCTAACTCCTGATCTTTCTAAAGTTTTACTTTCTTCTTAATAGTACAAACAATATGTGTTGATTGTGGAGAAATTTAACAGTCCAGGTAGGTGAAAAGGAGGAGGGAAAAAAGTCCTAATGGTTTCTCCACTAAGGAATAATCTTGGTCAGCTGGGCAAGTCACATGACTTAAAGGAGGGTTGTTTCATCTAGACCTATTAAAGGTGGAAATCTACATAGTGTGACTCTCTGCTCAGTGTGAGGGATCAGGAAGACAGTATTCTATAATGTGTATTGCTCTGATAAAAATCAGAAGCCTGCCCAAGTTCAAGGTGGGAGGGGACTGGGCCCAGCCTGATTTGAGAATCATTAGGATCATTTGGTGGTTCCAGGGGTTGGATCCAGAAGACAAGGGGCCTTTCCAACAGATCTCACCACCCTTTCAAATGGCAGACTTTTGGAGACATGGGCTGACCAGATCCTGGCCAGCCCTTCCAAGATTTTCTCCTATACCTACTCTATTACTTCATGATATTTAAAATTCATTGGATAAAGAACAAGTCTAAATTGCAAGATTCTTAGGAAGAGAATTAAGCGACTTATTCCCATGAGCGCTCTATTTCTGAGAGATGAAAATTCCTTACTCTGCCAGATCTAATGAAGCTAAAGTGACCCTCCCCAAGAAAGGGGCACTGGCATTGTTAAAAGCATTTAGGCACAAGAACCAAGGGATAACAGGGAAATGCCACTTAACCATTCCCAAGATCCAAAGAACTCAGATGCCAAGCTATTAAAGGCTCAGATAAGGAGATGGAAAGAGGGACAAAGACTGATGAGGACAGAACTGGGAGCTGTCAGACTAGTTCAGGACAAAGTGTTGGGGTCAGCACAAAATATTTGGGTCAGGAGAAAGGCAGGGCATGGAAGGCTTCCATGGAAGGGGACTATGTCAGAGAAGAAGAACAAGATGAACAGGGGACTGTTTCAAAGTGAATTGGCAGCAGAGGGTAAGTGATGACTGGGCCTGGGGCAGGCGGTAGTGGGAGGCGGGAAGAGAGGGTCAGCAGTGGCTATGAAGAAACTTTTTGCAGAGGGTAGCCTTAGGAGGAGATGACCAGAACTTTGGGTCCTAATGGCAGGAAAGCAGGTTATATTTCACATCCTTCCCTGAATAGAGAGATTGGATTTGGTCAAGAACAAGTCCCTAGGAAGCAATTGTCTGCACCCCGCCTGTCCATCTTGTTGATGAATATGAAGTGAGAGCAAAGTTGGGAGTGTGGGCATCTGACAAGGTTTTTATAATTCTAGAATCACCTATTACACCTTCTTCCTCCTCCTCTGCCTTGGCTAATGGGCTGCGGGTATCCACTACACAAAGGGCAATGAGACACTGTGGGTAAATGCAGAAGCTGGGCCCTGCCTTCCCTGTCTTCTCAGGAGTTGGTTTTTGAATTTGGTTTGTTTTCAACTAACCTTTGCCCCCAACAGAACTGAACCTTTCTCCCCTTCAATCTCTAGTTTCTTTCAAATCCTTCATAGCCTTCAATCCTAAGAACTAGAAGTCTGATCTACTCTCTAATATCAACTCCTCCTGTGTAGTGCAGCCTTATTTCCTCTGGCCCAGAAGGATGGCTTCTGGATTCATCTTTCCCTATAATCTAGCTTTTCCTCCTGGGATCCTCATCTTGGAGACTGTCACATTGAGCTAGGAATCTGGGAGTCATCTTGGATTCTTCTGCTCCTACCAATCTCTCAGTCAACAAGTATTTATTGAGCATCTTTCAGGAGATAGGCTCTGTTCATGGTGCTGAAGAATAGCATATATAGAGCAAATCCCTGCCCTCACAAGCTTGCCATCAGTAATCTATGGTGTGAATTTGATCTTCTGAACATCTATTAACTTTTTCTTACTGTCACCACCCTCAGTCCTACCCTGTTACCTGGAATCCCCAACTTGGTAGCCACGGTGATCTTAAAAACCCAGATTACTCTTAGCAGTGCATTGCCAAAATTCTCGAATGAAGACTTTTAAAATGCAGAGTGAAAAAATCAAGTTGTAAATTATATCGTAACAGTTGGACAGCTTTAAAAGAATGCACTAAAGCAATATAGTATGTTATTCATGGATATATATATATATATTAGAAAAACATGGACTGGAAGATCCACCCCAAATTCATGATGGTGGTGCCTCTAGGATAGGGGAGAATGGTGCTAGGAAGGGAGCAAGGGAGTTTCAGTTTTATCTGTAATGACCTGTTTATTTAAAAAAAAATCCAGAGCAAAGTTGACAAAATTTTAACAGTACTTTAATAAAACTTTAAGTATGGATAGTGGGTACAAGATTGCGACATTATTCTATTTTCTGTATTATAGAAAAATTCATCAAAATTTAAATCATAAAACCCTCAGGAGTCCCTCACTGTCCGCCACTTCCCGCCGTTCCCACCAACTGACATATTGGGCCTGCATGAGCTTATGCCAACCTCCTCCCTCAATTTAGGGAGCAGCAGTTCCCCAAAGATACCATAGGTGCTGTTGCCTCTGGGCCTTTGCCCAGGTCATTCTCTTCTCCTGAATGCCTTTCCTGCTTTGCTACTTCACTCCTGCCTGATGGCTGGTAGGGGAGCTACTTAGGATGGGGCAGGTACATTCTGAGAGAACAATTCTTTCTTGTCCTGGTTTGTATTCAGCTGCAGCTAGATATACAGATCATCTGTTTCTTTTTATTTAAAATCTGGTTTGTTTCAAAACTGTTATCAGTGAGAGGGAGGTGGAGTGAGACCCTCCACAGAGCCCCCTACCTCCAGCCTTCCCAAATAGACTATCCCTGAGGCAGAAGCTTCTCAGCAGAATAAGGGAAACTGATAACCTCATTTGCTGGTCAGGCTGTATTAGAATGATCTTCCGACTCTCCTCGCTGCTATTGGAAAAGCTGCTTTGGGACAGGCCAGTGCCATCCTATGCCTAGAGGGAAGCAACTCAGGCTGGACCAGCTCCTATGGGATGCTGAACAGGCACACAAACCTTGAGCCAGAACACCCTCTTATGCCATTCTCTGCATTTTTTGAGGTAGATTTGGATTGCCTCTTCCACACTATCCTTGTTTCCCCTTTCACAGACTAGGGTAGGAGTCCTGCATAGGTATGTCCCCTCTTGGCAGCTGTTCCTTCCCCTTCATAGCACACATCACTTTGAATTCTAACTGCTTGTTATATACCTATCTTCTGTACCAGACAGTTCTCTGCAAGAGGGTAGTGATCAAGTCTGTCTTTAGCTCCTGTAAATCTGCCTGGCTCATAGCAAATGCTCAATACTTTTTTTGAATGATTGAATTATCTCCCCCACTAGACTTAGAGCACTTTGTTCACAAAGACTATGCCCTGATCTTCTCTAGATCCTCAGTGCCTTATATAGTGCTTGGCACATAGTGGTTGCTTGATAAATACTCATCAATTTGAGTGACTAGAACTTGGTTTTTCCCCCTACAATCTGGGCGGAAGTAAAGAATCTTTGTTTCTCTCTCCCTCCTCCCAACTGTGTCAGGGCTGGTGAGTGAAGCTGTGGGACCCTTCCTGCCTTCTATGGCCATACATCCAAACCTCTAATGGTATGACAGAGTGGTGGCTGAGTCCCTGAGTCCAGGTATCTTTCCCATAGCTTATCCCAAATATAGGAGGACTCCTTGGAAAAGGGATGGGTGTTTCAGGAACCCTTCCCACTCACTTTAATCTCCAGCATCATCGAAGATCCCAGAGTCTACTCGACTTCTCGGACTTCTCGCTACCACACAAATCTTGTTTCATTTTACTCTTTTCACAGAGAAGATATGTTGTAGCCAAGTGTATGGGCTTCTCAACCCAAAATAAAATACAGAATGTGTCCTACTTTAGGGCCAGTGTTTCCCCATCTGGAACTTTCTTTTCAAGTTTATATTCTACTTCCAAATCCAGTCCCCTCCAGGAATTCTTCTTTGATTAAGCTAACCATGTTTTAATTTTCACCTCTTTCTCCTACTACTGTATAGCCCAACAGCACTTGCCCTTTGCTCCCTGTATTGTTTAAATGAGAGTTCTGTCTTCCCAACTATACTGCATAAGTATGTGCTATTTTAGGCAGGCTTGATAGATGATTATTACAAATTGACAACAAGAAAAAAGTGTACACTGAAAAGCAGAAGAGTTTTTTTCCTTCTTTGTTTTAATGTAGAATGTCATCTTGGTGCTTGTAAGCTCTTTTGCACAATGAGAAGAGAATTTGATTTCTGCAAAACCTTTCAGGACATAAAGTATAAGTAAATACCCAAGAATAAAGACCACATTTTTTATTCGTATTATTTTTCTAATTCCTCCACTCTATGGAGTTGCTCAGATTCCTTGGTTTAAACCCTGAGTGTCAGTTGGTTGACTTAGCTTTGGCTTGTGGTCCACTGAGATCCCTGGATCCTTTTAAGCCAAAGAGTTATGCCAGCCATGTGACTGTAGGTAGTGGAAGGACTTTTAAGTGTGACCCATGAGAGGAGGTAGTTCACCTGAGCCTCAGGCTCCAGACAGTGTGTATAGGGGGATGGGGAGAATAAAGACAGACATATATGTTGAGCTGGCAGTTGCTGGTTTGGGGGAGTGGGGAAAGGGGAAGAGAGGAGTCTGGGCCAAGGCCAGAGGTGGCTCCCAGGGGAGTCCTCAGAGAGGGCAGCCGGACGTGGCTCCATCCTTCCCGCCTGACGGATGGGTCTGTTGCTCAGGCACAAGCTGTCAGGCCGGGCCGCTGCCAAGGCAGAACAGTGGCGCTTCTGTGCAGGCTCCTCCGTGTGTCTGGAGAATGGGGCCAGCCTGGGAGGCTGAGAGAATAATGGAGAAAGCAGACTTCTCAAAACATGAGTTGTGAGGGGGTGGGGCGGGGACCCGGAGCCTCAGAAAATACGTCTGCCTCCTTGAAACAAGGGCCAATGAATGCCGGCAGAGGGAGGTGGTTTGAGAGACCTAAGGTGTGTGCTTTAGGGTAGGGGGAATGGTGGACTATGACTAGCATGGGAGCGTTTGGGGGTTGCTGTTGGCCGGAAGAGGCTGAAGGAGGGTTGGTGTGAAAAGCTCAGTCCTTTGGCCCAAAGTTCCCTCCCCTTTAATAACAAGAGCCATGTGCCCTCAGTTACACGATGTTTGTTACCTGGTCAGAGTCTCAGAAACCTGCCAACCTCTTTTCCTCCCCTCTCCTCCTTTGCCATCTCTGCTGGCATCTTTCTCGGCCTCACCTGGCCCTCCACGTTCCCCATCTGCCAGGTCAGGCGGGCAGGATCCCCGACGCTCAAGCTCAAGACCAGGCATCCACTAGGCTCCGCGATCCGCGCCCTGGCCCGGCTCCTGCCCTGCGCGGCAGCCGCCTCCCCCTCAGCGTTAATTAAAACTTCCGAGATGGAGAGGCTGGCGCGGGTGGCTCCGTTTTATTTGCAGCATCTTTCATGCTGCTGACGATCGTAAAGGGCTTTAATATTGAAATATGGGCCATTTTCTCAGCTCTAGCCCTTGCCGCGCGCTCCTCACACCCCCACACCCAGCCACCCCGTGCTTGATGAAAGAGCCCCTGCAAATCCATTAAGAAGAGATAATTGAAAACTCCGGTGTAATATTTAAGGCCGCGCGCCGACGCGGGGCGGAGGGCCCAAGTGTGCCCGCGGGGCCCAGCAGTACTTGGGCGTGCCTGTCCCCTGCGCTTGAGGACCCCCAAAGCCCACGGCCTACGCAGGGCCTCCTTGTTGCACTTTGTTGGCTCCGCAGAAGACTTGCCTCGAGAGATTCATGGTTCAATAAACAATATCAAGTAACACTGAAAGATGGCCCAGGGGCCAATGTGTACAGTGGACTCAGCATCCTGCCCCACTTATCCGGCTGTGATCAGCTTGGTACCCCCTGGGCATTGCATTCCCCTCTGCCTGCAATGTCCCTCCAGCACTTCTGCAAGTAGGAAGACCTACTTGTGAAAAATGCATGAATGGTTCAGGCATTTCCACCATACCCAGCTGACGTCTACTCCTCTGCAAGGCCTTTCCTGATCACTCCTCTTGTCCCCATACTTCTCCACACAGTGCCAAGCATCCTGCAGGGAGTTGTACTTACAAAAGGCGCCATTGAGGGAGGGGCCATTCTGACTCAGTTCCCACCTCCACATTGTCTCTGGGGCACAGTTGCAGGGACTCCCTCTGTATGGCCAGGATGAGGTTCGTGCCCTTCCAACTCTCCACTTCCAACCCAAGGACTCCTTGTTAGAGCCACAAAACACCAGAGATGCAAGGGGCCAACAGAACATTGGATCTAGCTTTTTCTTAACATCTATGGGACAGCTGAGACCAGAAAGGGTATATATGTGAGGCCATTGGTGACAGAGCCAATGCTCTGTCTCAGCAAATTAGTGGCAGAATTGGAATTGAAATCCCAATCTCTTTACCTACGTAAATACACTCAATTAGTATTCCCTTTTGTAAACTTTATCTCATTTAATTCTCCCAAATCTATGAGATTGTATCACAGTTCCCATCTGCAGATGAGGAAATGAGGCTCCAAAAGATCAGTGATTTGTCCAAATCTACACATTGGTAAACAATAGATCCAGGATTTGAACTCCAGCTTGACTGGCTCCAATTCCAATGTTCACTTCTCCAATGTCCACTCCCCCGACCCTAACACACAGCCAACCTGGGCCAGTTTCCCAGACACTCACTCTTCATTCCTGGGATTTCTGTAGCCAGAGGTCTTTCTTTTTCCAGCCCCTTGCCCTCTCCCCAGGGCATTACTTTTGTCCCAAATGCAGGAGGTGCGGGGGAGAGGGCATTATGGTCCATGAACTAAAGTCACGCAGAGCCTAGTCTCCTGCACACAGCCCTGCTTATGTCTGTGGCCACCAAGGCCTCAGCTATAAATCCCCAGGTCTCAGCTCATAACCATTAAGCAAGCGATTGGGCTCATCAGGATGCATTTATGAGACTTAGGTCAGATAAATGGATTGCCGGAGGTCAGGAACAGGGGATCTGCTTGCCTTGCCTTGTTTCAGAGGTGTCCCCAACCACCCAGAGGCTAGCAGTTTCCATTTGACTTGCAGCTGCAGGTAGAAGTTGGGGTGTTGTCACAGTGGAGTAAGGATATAACCCCAGGTAATCACACTCATGGAAGGAAAAGGGCCGGGAGATGTGTAAAGACTCAGATAGCTCATGGTCATGAGGGCTGGACACACACACACAGGCACATACAAAAATGCATGCACGTTCTCACACCCCATCTCTGATTTAAATCCAAACTTTTCAGCAACCACTCTGCCCACCCGCCCCCGCCCTCCTCAACAATGTACTCACACTGTTCCACCTTTGAGGTGGTATCTAGATCTTGCTTCTCAAACAACACTGTGCTTACAAATAATTGGAGATTTTGATAAAATGCACTTTCTGATTTAGTAGATCTAGAGTGGACCCTGAGATTATTTTTCTAACCAGCTGCCAGGTGAGGCTGATACTGCTTCTCCAAGGACTTTAAACAATGGTCCTTCTGTATTACAGGGATAGGAGTAGTCAGAATGCGAAAGAGATGGGAGTAGGCAGTTTGGAAAAGTCTTCCCTCTGCTCCCCAAGATTCTGCTATGCACACCCAGGTGACTGAGCCACTCACTCTTCACTGGACTCCAGCTGGCTCTTCGAGTCTCAGCCCAAATGTCACTTCCTCAGAGAAAATTTCTCTGACCACTTGATTTAATGGGCCCCCATTCTATCCTATCTGTGATTACTTTAGCCCTCTTTATAGCAGGTATCACAGCTTGCATTTATGTCTTTACTTATTTTTTTGTTAGTCTCACCTCCTAAAATACAGTGTCCCTGAGTTCATGAATCATGTCTGTCCTATTTATTTATGAATTCTCAGCACCTTCTGCCTAGCACGCAGAAGATACTCAGTAAATATTGCTGAATGAATGAATGGCTGAAGCACTTCCATGCTAAAAAGTGGTGGGGGAAAAAGTATCTGAATCAGGGCCTGAGACCATAGGCAATTAGAGAAACTTTCTTGAAAGAAGGAATATGGGATGAAAAGAACATTGCATGGAGACTTAAGAGAGATGACCCAAGGAAAGTTGGGGAATAAAGTGCATCTGGGTAACACATTGGCCCCTTTGGTCCCAGTTTACATGGAAGGGTCCTGGTGGAGACATCCAGGGGGAGGGGCAGGTTTTGCAGAGTCTCAAAAACCATGGCAGGCTCTGAAAAGGCACATGGTTCTACCCCAACCTTCTGGACAATAACTTTATTTATTTTTTCCTATGCTTGTCAAGTCCTTACTAAGCCTCTGTTACGTGCCAGGCACTGTGCTGGTGCTGCATATACAGAGATGAACACAACAGATCCGATTCCTGCCCTAATGGAGTTAAAAGTCTACCAGAAGAAACTAACATTAAACAAATTAAATTGTTACAGTTGGGCTAAGTCTACAAAGGAGAAGTGGATGATGAGGGTATGATGGATGGTGGAGAAGCTTCCTAGGGAATGACAGTTACCCAGAATCCTGAGGAGTGGAGCTTTTCCTCATCAGCCCCCTGACTGCCTCAGTGTTCATTCTGGACTTTCCCATATCCCTCAACACTGCCCCTTTAAGAGGTGTGCCTCTTTCCTAAGCAAAAGAGGTTCTGGGCACACAGCCGAGCCTGCCAAGGTTGTGGGCTATAAATCAATGCTGGCACTCCCTTGGCAGTGGGTTCTCCTCTGAGCTGCCCAGATGGCGGGCAGGCCTGGGCCTCTAAGGCCAGCCAGGCACACAGGAGGAGCGGGTAATGTGGGGACACAGCTGGGCCCCAGACCCTAGTGTCAGCTGCCCACCTCTGTCTAAAGGCCTTGGGCCAGAGAAAATGCCAAGATCTTTCCATGCCAGTTGCAGGGACCTTCTGAACTCCTGAGTCACAAGCTGGCAGGGGCCTTTGGGATCACTCTCCTCATCCCTGCCAGTGACCCAGGCCTTATAGACATCCTCTGAGACTTAACACTATAGGTTTTCCCTTTTGGATGATCTCTCGGGGTCACAGTCTGCTCTAGCACCCAACCTGGAAGTTCTGCCTGTGGTTTGATCCTCTTTCCTCTTGTCATAGCCAAGGTGTGTTCTTTTACACTCTCTGAAGGACAGCAGCTTCACATTTGGTGGAGGCTTTGGGACTATGACGCTCTGTCTTCACTTTAAGCCTCCCAAAAAGACAGAATAAGATTTCTCAAGGTCAGCTGGGGAAGATGGAACTCTTCCCTCTTGGGGGTTGCCATTCCTCAGCTACCTTCACAGGTGCTATGACAGAGGGAACATATGTCACTTCCACCCCAGAGGACAGTGACATCTCAACAGCCACAGCCCCACAGAGCTGGGCTCAGCAGGCCTTGATAGAGCTGGAAAAATCAGCTTCTCTCCTGGGCCTGGGCCTGGGCCTGGGCCTGGGTCTGTGCTATGAGTGAAGGGGTGGAAGTAAAGCCTGGGGACCCCTCTCACAAAGAAATAAACAGGCTTGACTGATCTCCCCCTCCCTCCACCACAAATACCCAACAATGTTTCTAGGACAGTGGAACATTCCTGGATTAAAGAACAATGGAGATCTCTTGAGATGTCCTTGTCCTCAAATTCTCCTGTGAAAAGTCAGAGCTCACAGGGCTTAAAGATCCTCTTACACACTTGTTGTTCAGATGAGGAAACTGATACCCAGAAAAGGAAGCCTAGGTCTTTTAGCATTCAGGTTATTTCCCTATATCACATTTGCCTCCTGAATAGAAAGCCCCAGAGCCACCACTAGGCAGGATGTATTAGACTACAATTATAATAGAGCAGATAGAGGTTAGATAACAAGTAGAACTTTCTCAGAATAGTGGATAACAGAAAAGGCTGAGAAACAAAGTAAAGGAATTGAGTTCAAAACAGTGGAGTGGGGATAGGAGGAATGGAATCAGAAATCAGGTTGGAATTTTGCAAAAAAATTTGGAAAATGACAGAGAAGGGAGCTGGTATGGAGCTCAGAGTGGGGCAACTTGAGTGTGGGGCTCTAGGGTCCTTCACTGAGGACCTTCAGCCTTTACCTGTTCCAGGCTTCTGAGTATCTACAGTATCCAGGCCTTACCTCAGCTGATACTCTTGGCTTATTCCCTGCTCTCCTGGGATGGCTTATCTGGTTGCCAGAGTCATTTGCTGTCTCTAATTTGTGTTTAAATTAAAGTTCCCACAAACAGGGGCTTAATGTGCTGTTACCAAGAGCTCTTAGGCCCCCTGTAGCACTGGGAAGGTGAGGGGGCTGGGGGGAAGAGGCCATTTTGCAAGCATCGAGGCTGATCCCATTGGGTATAGGGACCTGATGTGGACGATCCATCTAGGTGTCCCTGGTCCTTGTGCTCTCTCCAAAATGGTGGTGGCTGGGAGGCAGGACAGGGCATGTCATGCTCACAAATGTCTTGGAGATCAACAGACTTGTCAAGGCGATCCCCCGTGGTTGTTCACTCTTTTTCAGGACTTTGAGAAGGCAGTAGGGGAGGAGTGCATTAAGAAGAGGGCAGGGGGTTGAAAATGAGGCGGCATGAGGTTCAGGTTTTTGACACAAGCAATGTTCCAGGGGTTGCTGCACTGTTCCCTAAGGACCTCCTAACTACTCAATGAACTGTCTCCACAACCCTATGAGGTAGATGTCATTATTATTATCAGCCCCTTATTTATAGATGCGGAAATGGTGGCACAGAGAGGTCAAGTAGCATACTCAAGATCACACAGCTAGAAAGAGGTGGATCCAAGATTCACATCTATGCAATCTGGCTCCATATTCCCTGTGCAATGCTTCTACTTAAGCCCAGATCTATTTGTCACCCTTCAAATCCTTTGATTACAAAGTGAGGCATTTCTTAGATTGTCTGAATGACCGAGGCAGATGAAACTTCTGTCCTGCTCTCTCTTTTCCTCTCTGAGCCACAATCTTCTCATCTGTAAAATGAAGATAAGGTACTTGGAGGGGTTAAAGGACTAAGAAGGCTTAAGGAGAAAGATGTCACAGTGGCCAGCAAATGGTAGGCCCTCAGCAATAGTCAGCCTCTTTCCCTTTGGCCTAACCACAATCCTTCTTGCGGCACCCGCCTGCACTACTTTTTGATTCTCTTTTCTGAGGAGCTGGTGGCAGCAATTCCTCATCCATCAAATGAAAACCCTGAGTAGAGAGTTGTCACCTATTCACTGGTCCAAACCCTCTCTCTTCCTCTGGGAGCCCTTGGAGAAGAAGGATAATAAAGCTAACTTGGAACCCCATACTGCCCCATACTCCACTCCCTCTGCAACCAGGTGAGCCAGTCAGGGTTCCAACAAGAAGCAAATGCCTCATTCAAAAGGGCTTCACTAAAGAGAGTTCAATAACATGACAATTTTCATGGCATGGACAAAATTAAGAAACCATGGACAGAAATAAGGGCTGATGAGGCACCAGGAAGATCCAAAGGGGCAAGGAATGAAATGGTGCCAGCAAAGCCTGATGTCAGCTGGGGTCAGAGGAGAGCGGTTATCCGGCAAAGCTGTGGCCATTGGGGAACCATGACTCCTGCCAGGACTTCAGGCAGGCAAGGAGCGGGTGAGCAACAAAACCTGGCTCCTCTCTCCCTTCTCTGCTAGGACCCCTGCTGGCCAAACCCGACTAGAAACAAGAGGTGAGGAACCCAGGTGATGCAGGCTGCATGGGGTAGCCTCCAGGCCCAGAGAACACAGGAGGCCAAGGGGAAATACACCTCCACTCCTTCTACCAGGATGCCCTCCTGACCCTAGGACCTTGTCTCCACTGCTTAGTGCCACTTTTGTCTCTGCCTGCAACCAAACAGTGACTAACAGGGAAGGAGATTCAAGATTCTCTTTTGACATAAATGGTACAGCTCACAAGGAAAGTGGGATCCAGGCAAAAGAAGCTGGAGGGAAGGTGCCTGCTCTGGCTATGTGTGAAGTGGACCTGAGCACAGGGGGAAGATAAGGATGGACAATTTTGGGGTTAAAGATGTAAAATGGCTGTGTTAAATGATACTCCTACCTCAATATTTGGTACAAATCATGGTAATCTTGCTCCTACCTTCCCTCCCTAGACTGAGTCCTGTGAGACAGGGATGTTGTCTTGTCCATCCTCAACACCTAGCTCAGTGCCTCTTAGGTGCAATCAGAATATACTGAATAAATAAGTGGGTAATAAGTAAAATAATGAACAAGTCTATTCAAAGCTCATGGTCACACCCCTGGGCCCATGTCAGGAAGTACTGTTAAATGAATGACACACAACTCTCCTACAGAAGTTTTATTTCAATCACCCACCAACTCAAATGTTCCATGCAGCCATTCACTCACAGGCCAATGAACCCACATATGTCTCTGAACTGGCCAGAGGCTGTGCTTTGATAGCACTCGCTCAAACGTGCAGTGACTTCATTTGGCTCTTCTCGAGGAGCATAGGGGAATAGGGGAAACAGCAAGTTACTTCATTTCTCACAGCAGACTTCCTGTGAGCTTTCTCTGGAGAAATCTTGATCCATGGCAAACCGTCTGTGGTATTCCTGGCTGGAGCCCTTGGCAAGAGATGGGAGGTAAAGATGACAGTGCCAAGGAGGCAGCTGAAGGATCGTCACTCTGGGAGCCACAGCTCTGACTTGCTTGTTCCAATGGGCCATAAAGACTGAGGGAGATGGGGGGATGCGGGGGGGTGGTCACCAGAAAAACAAACTAGAGTTCCCAGATGTAGTCACTGTGCCAAGCCCACCTGGTGTAGTGATTCTGCACAGACTCTCGGGCCGAAGACTGGCTTCATAATCCCTATTCTGCCACTTGCCGGCTACAAGACCTTAGGCAAGACACTTCATTACTATGCCTCAGTTTTATCATCTTTAAAAAATGTGGATAATACTAATACTTGCTTCATTTTGGTGGTAGAAAAAAGTAGATGAGTTAATGTCATGAAATATTTAACAGAGTACATGGTCTATAGTAAGCTCTATATAAATTTCACCATTGAGCAGGACACTTGAGTTCTAGCCTCACAAACTTTCTTTTTCTATAATAAGCCCAGTTTTGGATACTTCTGTGTTTCTGTGAGAAGTGGACGAATGCATATGAAAATTACAATGTGTTAAAGTGTGTTATTTATAATCAAGATTATGTAAGAGGCTTGATTTAGCAGGGGGAAGGGGATGTGTAAGGGCTGTCAATCATCAACTTCTGATTATCTGCCTTGTTGAGGTCCCCTTCTTGTCAACAGCATCAGCTCTTTGGCTCGTTTGAGTCTTTGGATGACACCAACCAGGCCTCTCATAGTCCCTCCCACACAGCAAGGACTGGTAGGAAAAGGCTTTTGAAAGCAAAACTGACCCTTCTCTTCCTACTCACAAGGCAGATATAGCCGGGGACACAGCTGTGAGAGAGGCAAATCCTCCTCAGCTGGCTTTGCCTTTGGACAGGAGGGAAGGGACCGAGCAGAGTCAAGACAGGGGAGGGTGGCCAGTTCCCTCTGTGCCAGAGCCTCAGAAGATGTATGGAGAGCTGAGACTGAAAACAGATACACGCCCCAGAGTCCAGTACCAATGTGGTGTCACTTACTGCTGCCTATCTGATTTCAAATAGTTATTAATCTCTTTGAGTCTCAGTTTTTCTCATCCTCAAAATGGGGATAATTATACCTAATTTAAAGGGATAAATCAATGTGATATGTAAGTTCCTAGGTACACGACTAATCCAATAAATAGTAGCTATTATTAGCTAATAATTTGCATTATCTGCACACCATCTCCTCTGAGGGAGGAAGTAAGTGCAAACAGCCAGACCAGAAAAGGTAGCCAGAGAAAATGATTTTTAACTTTGATTTGTTTACATTTTTTTTTCTGGAGCACATAGTAAGTACTCATTTTTTCACTCATTCATCTTCATTCATTCATTCATTCAACAAGTATTTATAGAGTTCATACAACTCTCCATTATTTTGCTCACTTGTATTTATCTTACCCTTACTACTAGAACTGCAAGGTTCATGAGGGCAAGGGCAGTGTCTGTTGGGTTCATCAAATGCTTAATGAATGCTTACTGGTCAAGTGAATGGATGAAGCTAACAGCATTTCTGCAACACTGAAACAGGCTGAGCAAGGAGGTATGGGCAGGAGGCCTGCATTCTAGGCTTAGTCATGCCTCCACTTTCCCTTGACCCTAGAGCCTCCACAGACCTCTCTTCGGCTGTGAGATACTGGAGGATCACTGGGGACCAGACTCAGAGAACCTCTTCCCCAGTGGAGAGACATCCGTTCATCCACTCAAGTATGTCAGAAACACCTGGAGGATGCTCTGAGTCCTCCAGTCTGAGGAGTATAGCAAGTAACCAAAATAACAATAATGATAAGAAAAAAGAGGGAAAGAATTGATGTAGAATGGGCAGTAGCTGCCCCCTGGGTAACTAGCACAGAGAATATTCCAGCTTATTATATGTCATTAACACAAAAGAAGACATGACCAAAGATCCTGCTTTCATGGATATTGGGTGCTCCCACATATAAGACACACTTATTCTTGCCTACAGACCTCATTCTATAGGATCCATGCTATCTAGAGACATAAGAGTAAAGGAGGAATTATAATATCCAAAAGGTAGAAACAATCCAAAAATCTATCAACTGACAAATGAATAAACAAAATGTGGCATGTCCATATAATGGAAAATTATCCAGCTATAAAAAGGAATGAAGTACTGATATATGCTATGACATGGATGAACCTCAAAGATATTATGCTAAATGAAAAAGTGTCACAAAAAGCTACATAATATATGTATGATTTCCTTCACATGAAAGTCTAGAATAGAGAAATCTATAAGGACAAAAAGATTAGGGTTTGCTAAGGGCTGGAAGGGGTGTGAGGAGTAAAGGGGTGATAATTAAAGGGTATGAGGTTTCTTTTGAGGCAACAAAAAATGTTCTAAAATTGACTGGTGTTAGTTGCACGTATTTGTGACTATACTAAAACCACCGACTTATATACTTTAATGATGAATTGTATAGTATGTGAATTATATCTCTAGAAACTTGTTTTTAAAAATAGAGAAGAGGAAAAGGGGCCATTGAGGTGGAACAGGAAGGCTGTGATTAAAAAAAAAGCCCAGGCACTGTTGGTCCTGGCTGCCCCCCAACCCAAGCCAAGCATGTGGGTCACACAGGCAGTGTTATGGCAGCCCCTAGGGCATGACTGGGAAAGATAAATTGGCCTCAGGAGGTATGGAGCTGGGTTCCTTCTCCCCTGACAGCTCCTTCTCTGTGTTTTTTCTGGCACAAGAAACATTCTGTCTTCTTGTATAAATAGGGGAAATTTATGATAGTGTTCCCTCTTCTCCTCCCTGGTGGGCTACTAGGAAGGGAGGAGGGAGATGTGGGAAGACTAGAGGGAGTCAGAGGGGTTTCAGCCTGCCTCAGTTGTGGCCCTGGTTCTCTTTTGCATGTTTGACTATCCATATGAGGCAGTGGCTAGAGAAAAGGTGCCACTCATTGGTTCCCCAGGCCCAGGGAGGCAGATATCCAACAGAAACGACACAGGAAATGAGGGAAACATAACTTGACTATCCCAAAGCATTATCGGAAGAGACACAGGTTCTTTGCCTGGTTTGGGTTATTTTTGTTCTTGTGGGTTGTTCAGGCAGCCAACATGGTGGGAAGAGAACTTGTCTCCGATTCAGAAAACTGACAGAAAAACTAAGTGCATGACCTTAAGCAAGTTACTTCCTCTCTCTCGGCCTCATCTGTAACAAAGAAATGGGAAAGGGGGACTGAACTTATCAGGGGTTTTCAAGTAGTTTTTAGCTGTGGGGTCATTTCTTCAAATAAAGCTATGTAGCAATGCATCATCTAACATGGGTGTCTAGCCGAGTTTCTTAGGTCGAAGTGGGGGTGGGAGATGCCCAGGCCCTTGGGGTGATTGTGAAGGAGCTTGGCCAAGCACAGCATGATCTCCAAGGTCTCTTCCATTCCTGTCCTCAAGAAGGGATTTGCCCTATGATGAAGAGTTTAAGCTCTGCACACACTATGGGTCGGAATCCCAGCTCTACCACTTACTATGTGTCCATTGGCACATCACTTATCTCCTTTGGGCCTCAGTTTCCTCATCTGTAAACTGAATAATAGTTTCAATTATCCTTGGAGGACTGTCATGAGGATAATTTTAAATAATGTACAGCATCTCTGGTACTCAATAAGTGTTATTATTACAATTATCCATGATCCAATATAATCCTGCTTGTGGGTTTGAATTGACAAATTTGGTGTAAGAAGGTATATTAATTAGGAAGGATGATGACAAAAGTACTAAAACAAAAGGGTCCAAAACACAGTCACATATAGAAAACAAATTTATTTCTCACGTAACAGTCTGAAAGGGAGCAGTCCCAGAGAGTAGGCAGCAGGGACTTGGGTTCCTATCATATTGTTGCTTTATCCTCTGTCAGGGATTTCTCCTCATCTGCAGTCAAAGTTCAGTCTCAGGTACATCTGTTCCAGCTCATAAAAAGGAGAACTTACCCAACATCTTAAGGCTCCGATGACATTATTTGGCTCATATTCCCCTTTGGACACATCTTGCAGCAAGGGCAGCTGGGTACTGGAGTGTTCGGCTGGGATGTTCTCTGTCCTCATGCAACAAGGAGAGAAGGGACTTTAGTGAACAACTGGCAATCTTAATCCAGGGCTTAAACCCACACCTAAGCTGCCCTCTTCCTTTCCCCTCCCAGAGTCCAAAGCCCAGAAAATAATGTGACCTCCAGGGAGGTCCTCTCATCCATCCCAAGATCAGCAGTCCCAAGAAAGTGACTTGGAGGCTTCACTCCGGAGGGAATACCCTTCTATTCATCTTCTTCAAAGGATGTGAGAAAGGCTTCTGTCCCCACTGCCTGCCAGCCACCCTGCTCGGTTTCATCCTAATAACACCCATCTCCAGTCATTAGATGGGACTACAAACGTGGGGTGCAGGAGGACCTGAACTAGGAATGGAAGGCAAGGCATGCTTTGCAGGCAGCCCAAGCATGGGTTTTGGTGCCAGGGAAACCCAGCTACCAAATGTGTGACCTGAAGTGGAAATTAAGCTCTCTGAGCCTTGACTCTTTTGGACATAGGAACAAAAAACCCAGTTGTCAGGGTTGTTGTGAGCTTTAAATGGGATAACGTATATACCCGGCACACAGTAGGCCCTCAATAAATAGTAACTGATTTTACTTGGTGCCAGCAAGGCAAACCCAAGGCAAACCCAAGGCAAGCCCCAGGTATATTGGATTCATGTCCTCACCCAGCCTTTGAATAGCCCTTTCTTCTCCTTCCTTGCCAATGTACCACCCCCTCCCTCTTCTTTACTTTCTATCCTCATTCCTTTCCCATCCAAATCCTGAACTATACTTTCCTCCTCCAGGAAGTCTTCCATAATTAAAACATTCCCCCTTGGCCTCTTCCCACTCCCATTCCTACCCCTTGCCACCATCTTCCAGCTGCCCTACAGTCCTGGCCTCTTTTTGGTCTCAACTTTACCTACGTCCCACCTTACCCTTCATCAAATGTGTAGCAATGGAAAGAAGTTAAGATTTGGTATCAGCAAATATGCCATCATTCAGATCTCAACTCTCCTACTTTCTAGTTTTTTGTCTTTGGCAAGTCACCTCATGTCTTTGGCTGTATGTTTTCCCCCACCCTCTCTAGTGAGGTCAGGTATGTGGGAACTGGTCCATAGTTAGAGGGTATTTGGGAAATGTCAGTCTCCTCTGCCCCACTTTATCTTCCCACCTCACACTCCAGGAACTCTCTACCAAAGGGAGCTTTTTATTAGACCAGGAAAGTATTTCTCCCATCATAGCCCTCCCAGGGAAAAAAGCAATGACCTCCTCTTAAGTCTGTGGGCACTGGAAATGGATCACCAAGAGCCAGAGCAGAGGCCAGGGAAGAATTCAGGTGTCCCAGCTCCCAGGGCCCCGAATCTCACTCTCCCCTGCTTTTACCCCATGTAACCCAATTGTTAGACCAAACTCAGGGATGGGGGGAGAGGGAGGATATGATCACAGTCTCAGAGAATCTGTTAAGTTCTCAACCTTTCAAGAGGTTCCATGCCCCTATTTCCAACATTCTCAGACCAGAAAAACAACATCAATAATATGGTTATACAGGGCTTCCCACATAACTGACATTGTTGTAGACACTTCATATATATTGACTTGTTTAACCCTCACAATAGCCTATGAACTAGGTACTAGTAACTCTATTTTACAGACAGGAAAGTGAAGTATGGAGAGGTTTACTTGCCCAAGGTCACACATATAGTATAAGGCAGGGCTCAGAGTCCAAAGCTGGCAGTCTGGCTCAAGAATCCATGCTTCTAACTACCATGTTGTGAAAAAAGCTAACATTTACTGGTAATTTCCATGTGCCAAGCACTGTGGAAAATACATTACATGTATTTCATCTAAACTCAAAAAAACCCTGAGATAGATACTATTATTATTATCTCAGTTTTACAGGTCAAGAAAATTAATGCAGAGAGAAGTTAAGCAGCTTGCCTAAAATCACACAGCTCAGAGAGCTTTAGGACCCCTAGCTGCTTTGTCTCACACCCCACCCTCACCCCCAGCTCCTCCTTCTCTAGATGGGTTTTTGAACTACCAGCACCATACTTCACAAATCTGTTTTACCCCACAGCCCACAATCCTTGTTCTGTCCACTTCTGTCTCTTTCCCTCCCTGCTTTTCCCCCAGTCCCTCCTCTCCTCCACAATGTCCCCCAAACCTTTCTGTTCCTCTCCCTCTTTACCCCTCTGCCCTCCCCCAGGCTCCAGCTGAATTAGATTAATTTCACCAGAAGAAACTATCAGACATTCTCCAATCAGGCCCCCATTGTGCCTTGATCTCCCGCCTCCAGGGGAGGCACCACAGTGGCTAAGCTGGAGAGTCAGAAATAAAATCTTCATTGACTCCCCCACCCCATTTCCCATCACTCATCTGGGATTCCGGAGCGAAGAAAGGAGCTAAAGTGCAGAGCATTCATTTAATATTAACAAATTGAAATGAATTCTTTTAATGCCAATTAACTTGGAGCGGTCCCTTATTAATAGTAATTTAGATTCATACTTGGGAGAAGCTGGGTTGGGGGGTTGGGCTGAATGTGCCCGGAATGTCAATGTGACAATGGAGCTGGAGTCCTAGAAGGAGAGGAGCAGTGGCAGTTTTACTTCTGCCCAGTTGAGTTCCATTTCCCTCAGAGGACTGAACAAAAGTCACCAGAGGCAGATCTTTGGGACACAGATTACTCTCGTAATTTTATTTTTGTGCCTCTCTCAGCAGGTAAGAGATCCAACAGTCTCTCATCAAGCTAATAGCTTATACTTGGGAGAGAAAAAAATTTTTCTTGTACTTTTCTTAGAATTTAGGGAAGAGATAAGAATTTTAAATTCAACTTTATGTACCAAAGAGGTGCCCAGAACAGAGCCATGGAGAAAGAACTTACTCTCAGACTAAAAAGTTGAACAGAAATTCTGCTCTCCCTGATTTTGCTGGCTTAGGTGAGGGGAGGGAGTGTCAAACTAGAGATGCCAAGAACTAGAACTCAGAATATAGGTTCTGACCCAAATAGTACATTTTCTTCCCAGGCATCCCTCACTGGCTGGGAGGGTGGGTCAAATTTGAAGCTAGGAATTGCAGAAGTCGGCGGTAGGGGTTCTGAGATGGAGGACGCTGGAGTGCAAAGGGGGTTGGGGAGGGGTAAAGAAATGTACAAAATGGTGAAGTTATAAAATAAAAACTTTTAGAATTGTTTAACATCAAAAAATTAAAGGAGAAATCAGGTTTTAAAAGGAGGTAAAATATAGTACATCAAAATTGAGACACAACAAAAAAAATGAGGAAAATGTATAAAGCACATCAAATAGACTGTTCTTCAAAAGAAGAAGGGTTGAAATTAATCAAGAGATCTCAAACCACCATAGAGTTTCCCAAACAATAAATTCATTTACAAAACAAAAAGAGAAATCAACACAAAATTAACTTGCAGTCCACCCTTGGAGAAAAAAATCAGAGAGATTCAGTAACAGCTGAAAATTAGTGAGGGGGGAGAAAAACTAACGAATAAACTTGAAATCTGTTAAGTGATTATTTGTAAATATCGCAATGGGGAAGATTGGTTTGAGAAAGGCGTGAACTTGACATCATCAGAGAAGTGAAACTTGTAATAACATAAGGTGTAACTCAATCCCAAAGAAAATTAATTCTCCATAAGTAGAATGTTCTTCTCCAAAAGAAGGGAATATAAAATTTATCAAAGAAGTACCACTCATCCCCCGAGAAAAGTATATTAATTTGAACAACTTTCCCTAAATCTAATATAAATTATACAACAAATACAAAGGAATTGTTTTCCTTCGACTAAGAGAGAGAACAACAAAATCGAATTTAAATTGTCTAGTGGGGGCAGGAAGGGGGACGTTGTTTGCAGGTGCCAGAAAGGATGGAGAAGTGGTGTCTGAGGGGTGGAGGACCCGCTTACCTTGCTCTGGAGCCGCCGCCACATGGGACAAGAGAGGAGGACCCTGACAGTGCCTGCATGTGTTGGGGAGAGGTGGGATAGGGGATCCGGGTGCCCCTGGACTAATGAGGAGGGTGAAAGGACTGGGGGTACCTATTTCCCCACCTCCTCCCGCCTCCCTCGGGTACCCAGGCCAAGAGAGCTACTGAAAGTTACAAATTGCTTCCATTATTAGCTCATCCCGGGCAGCCTGGTCATTGGCCAGTCCCAGATCACGTGGTCCCTCGTACCAATCGATCGAATTTCTAGTTGCTATTCTCTGTCCCTCAGCTCTGGGCAGAGAAGGGGGGAGCAGTGGTGCGGGGGCTGACGAGGGGCTGTGGAGGGTCTCTTCGCCCTCCCCATCCTCTTCTCCTTGTCCCGGCCCTGAGCGCCCCCCCCGGAAGGGATCGAGGGAATGTTGTGAGCTAGGACACACCCGAGAGGGCACAAACTGGAAGAAGCAAGAGACGTCGTCAAGGACCCAGTCCCTCTCCTTCCAGTTCCCCGGGCGGCTGGCCCCCTGGCCACTCCCTCTATAGTGCCCACTCAGCCCCGGGCAGTCCCGGGCTTCCAGTCTGGCCCTTTGCCCCGGGGGGTTAAATGTCCCCTCTCTGGAGCACTACTTCACTCCCCACTTTGGGGACAGTGACCCGACTCCTACTTCCCTGGGGCTTGCTCTGAATGAGGAGCCTTCGCCCTTGGGGGTGCCCTTCCCACTTTGATGGCAGAGTTTACGCTCCTCATGGGACCGTTTGAAAGAAGGACAAACTTTTGAGTGGATCAAAATCAAGAAGAGCTCGTCCGGAGCAGGTGAGTTGGGCCCGAGAGGGCTGCGCCTTAGCCTGAAAACAATCCCTCCGTCTGTCTGTCCCTCCCTCCCTCCCTTCTCCATCCCCTTCTGTCTTACTCCATCCCGTTTCTCCTGCAGGCAGATACTAATCTGCCCACCTCGAGAGCTTTGGGCTGGGATTGAACGTCTGTCACAAGCATGGGGCAGAGCAGCTCTCCTTGAGTTCGGGGACTACGGTGGCAGCTGGCAGAGGAAAGAAGCAGGTTGCAACTGAAACTGAGGACAGGAGAAACTGGGGGTCTAAAGACTCAGAGAGTCTGCGGGTGATAACTTCTGTTTCCAAACACTACTTGCACGAACTTAAGAAAAGTTTTTTGAAGGGAGAGGGAGAAGGGAGCAGAGTTGGGGTTTTGAGGTTTAAAGGTGGGGTGGGGGAGATGCTTTTTCTGGTTTCCCAATCAGGGCTGATGACCGCTTTAGAAAAACCCGGAAGGTCCTGAACTTGCTAACCCCAGCAAACTCTTATAAACGCTTAGAGATCCTAAGCGGGTATCCGCTGACGCGAGAGCAGTAGCCGAAAATACTGCTTCTGTGGGATGGGGGATTGGGTACCGGCCCAGAGCCTCTGCCCAGGACAGCCTCAGTACCTGCTGCCCCGGGACCTTTCGCTGATTTTAACTTAGGAGTGACACGAAATAAGGAATAACTTCCAAATATCTTCTTTTAGATTCAGTTAATTTAGAGACCCACGTCCCTAAGATGGAGTCAAGGGAGTGCCTTCCTCCGCCCCGCCCCCGCCCCCAGCACAACCGTCCTATTTTCTCAGCTCACAAAGGAGGGCAGCCCCGTCTTGGGGCTGAGATTGGCCCCGCTCCAAGAAATAACCTGTGTTTGGGAGGAAGAGATGGAGGAGGCTCCGCAAAAAGGAGTCAAGGGCAGAGGGTGGGTTCAGAGGGAGCCGCTGAACTGGAGGGCCCGGGAAGAGAGTGGCGGAGGGCGGGAGGCCTGGGCAGGCCAGACCTGCAGGGTGATCTGGGAAAGCAAGCGAGGGTGGAGGCCGCAGCAGGTGCACTGCGGAGTAGCCAGAGAACTCTAGAGGACCGGCCAGGGCGGAGAGAGTCAACTGCATCTGAGGTTTGTGGTGCTGCCTGAAGAGCTGGGCAGGCGACAGCCGACTCATTTGATTTGGACCTGTTTTATTGTTTTTTGTTTGTTTTTTATTTTGTTTTGAAAGAGCCAGGAGTGGCTGTGGATCACAGGGGAAAAAATTCCCACATCCACGCAGTGATCTCTCTGGTCCCGCCTGGCCCACTCCTCAACTTCCAGAGGCCGCTTGGCCCTCCTCGGTCAGGAGAGCCAAAACCGCCCAGGCCTTTGTTTTTGCTGAGCCCGAGGTTTTTCTGCTGGTAATGCAGCGGCTTCCGGCACCTGCTTCTACCGGGCCCCAGGAATTGAGCCCTTCTAGCTGAGGTGTAGGAGGCTACAGCCGGCACTGCCTAGAGCTTGGTCTCCAAAACACTGGTTCTTGAAAGGGACGTGTCCAGGGGCGTACCGGGAGGCGACTGTCTTCCTATCCTGAGACCCTGGGCACCTCTCAAGCCTAGAGGAGTTGGCTGGAAGGTCTCATCCCGTAGCCATCCCAAAATTAAAATAGAGCCGCCTGCGGCTTCTTTTGCCAGCTGCCGGGCTCTGGGTGCTCTGAGAGAAGGCACCTGGCTCCGGACTTTGCCTCCTCCTTCCTTGATGAAGCCAGCCCTCTATACCCCTACATCCCCAACACTACCCCCTTCCCACTCCACACCCCACAATCTGTGGGACTGTCTGTTTTATGCTTTCCTTTCCTCTCTTCCTCTTTCTCTTTTTTATTAGGATTGACAGAATGAGTTTGGCAAGACTTCTCTAAGCCGGTCGTAGGGAGCTGTGGATACAGCCCCTAACTTCTCAACTAGGGGGAACAGGCCTCTTCCTGGGCCCTTGAGATTGAACCCCAAGTTGAGGGAAGATGAGAAAGAATGGTATGAAGGATGGCTGGCCAGACAGGACAGAAGCTCTGACTTGGAGAGGGAGCAGTTTTATGCCATATGCCTATTGCAGAGAGAATTTAGAAACAAAGGAAGATAGAAAGAAGGTTGAGGAAACAGCACAAAAGACTGGAAAAATTGAGAATGACAACAACAAGGAGAAAAGACTGGTGAGGGAACCAAGGATTTGGGAAAGCCCTAATGCTGGGGGCAGAGGAAAAGCCTCCAGGGAGCATGGCTGAGAGAGCTGACCATGAGGGAATAGTAACAAAGGAGAGAACAAATAAGCAGGATTTACTTTTATGATGAAAATAGCAGAAAGGAAACAAAGAGAAATAAAGAAAAATAGGGAAAGAGAAAACAAATTAATAAAAGGAGGGAACTAGAAAGTAAGAGAAAAGGGAAGCAAAATAAGTAAAAAATGTAAAAGAAAAGAAATAGAAGACAGAGAAATGTAAGAAAGGAGGGAAGATAGGAGAAAAATAAAGGGAAGAAAAGGTGAGGGAAGGGAAGTATATAAGGAGAAAAAGTGAAGGTGGGGAAAAAAGAAAGCAAAAGGAGGGAGGAAAAGTGGGAAATAAAGATACAGAGAGATAATAAGAAAAGACAGAAAAGGAAAGAACAAAAACAGGTCAACAGAAAGGGGATCTCAATCAGGAGGAGCATAGGCAGGGAAAACATAGAGTGGAGGGTGGGCAGGGAGAGGCCAGGTGGGGCCGAGGCAGGGTCTCCTAGGTACCAGGTTGCCCCCACAAGGCTACACATAGGGCTGCTGTGTCCCTGACCTACCACCAGCATTCTCCTGGCCCCGGTGCCCACTCAGGCCTTCTGCAACAGCTTCTCCAGCAAGCAGCAGACCAAGCTTGGAAGAGGAAGGAGTTCCTTCTGCAGCTGCACCTGCTTCAGCCAGGCTGGCCTTGAAGCGTAGCAGGTCAAGGTTTGATTCTAAAACCAGCACATGAAGCAGAAGAAGCAGTTGAGAGAGAAACAGGTGGTAGACCTGTTTTGTTTCCTAGGCTGTTCCCTCTCCGGCATTTCCACTCTGACCCTGCTGGCCGAGGCTGCCTGTAGACTGAGCTGCTTTATTCTTTGGTGACCCTCTGACTCAGACCTTTAGCTTCAGTTTGGTTACACGTCAAATGAGCCCTTTGCACTAGAAGGTCCTCCTGTAACCTTAGTGAGCCTGCCTGTATATGTGCAGAAGAGAGAGGGGGAAAGATAAGTTCTAGCCCACTCTGGGAAGGACATCTTTTTCTTCTTCTTTGGTGAGAAGAAAAATCTTCCTCCTTTGCCATCCTTAATCTCCAACTCTGCCCCAGAAAACTACCTTCTAGGCCAAGGGGTTTCTCCATTCCAGAAGGGGTCAGATTAATCTGTAAAGAGCTTGGCATGAGGTTTGCAAGTGCTGGAGGAGCCAAAGAAAGTATCTCACTCTTGAAAGAGAATGAGGACGTTTCCTACTAGGGCAAGTGAATTTTAGGTTTGTAGGATATTTCACTGAACTCATATGTACTAAGAGATTAATTGGCAAAGTGAATTTAGATTCAGCCTGCAGAGGAGCTCAGGTTGGGGTAGCTATGTGTCTGGCCTGTTAGACCTGCACTCCCATACCCTATTCAAGTGCTCCCCAGACAACTACCCAGTTAGAGCCAATTAGATAACTCCTTTGTTTCCCCAAAGAGGGATGGGGCAGGTTACGGAGTTCATCCAGGTCTTCTGAGAACATTGTAAGCCTTGAGGATAGGCTAAAGGACCCTCAAACCAGCTGGAAAGCCATGTCCACAGTAAACTTTGCAGTCTCCCCTTAGGGGTCCTGCACTTTCCAGCATTGCTCTTTTAGCTTTTCTTTCCTTTTCTTGAGCTTCTGTCCTTCATTTATATTTCTCCCTCTTCCTTCCTTTCTCCATCTGGGGTTCTTGGACTATCTTTATATCCCAGAGGCTTTGCTCTGAGACCTTTAGGTAAGCTAACAAGCTCCCTACCCTCAGGAGTTCATTATGTGCATGCAAATATTAGGATTGGAAGTAAAGGGCAAAAATGGGAGTAAGCTTTGCAGATCAGGTGAGGGATGAATCAACTTGTTTTCTGTATCAATCAAGATTATTACCATCACATCCCCATGGCTAATCCCAGAAAATCCTTCCTCACCTCCAGCCATCTTCAGGCCTGCCCCTGCCCATGGAAGTGGAGTTGCTGGTGCCCCCAAGGCCATCGCTTTCCCAGGGTAAGTGAAGGTCTACAGGAGCTCACCTTGCTGCAGGGAGGTGAGGTCAGTGATCCCAGGTCAGCACCTCGTACTGTTAAATAAGCGAACCCTATTTCCCTATTCCCAGTGCTTTTAGGGGTCCTCTTGCCCTTAGATGGAGAGACTGGTCAATTCTGGCTCTTGGCTGTCTCTCCAAGGAACAACCCTGACTAGCTGGCCATCAGCAAAGGAAGGCCACTCACTCCAGGTCTTGGTGGAATAGATGTAGGCTGTCTACCCAGAGCAGCTCCCTTGCCCCTACCTGGCCCAGCAGGGAAGGAAGGAACCCTGTTCACTTGCAGGATCCGGAATCTCAGTGCAGAGCTGACAGCTGCAGTTGCCTCCTGGAGCCTGACACTGGAAACAGCTTCTGCCTTTGGGCTCTCCTTGTTACCTTCGACTCTTCTCTGTTCAGTTTGCCACTGTGTTTTTCTCCCTCATATGGGGGTGGAGGGAACATGGAAATGGAATGTTTCTGCCCTTGCCCCTAATCCTTCCTCATGGACCTACCAAACCTTAAAGCTGCCATGGTAAGGAACTGCAGCTTCCAGCCTTGCTTACAAGCTGCTCAAAGCAAATTCAAATTCTCTTCAGAGCAGGAAGAAGGGCAGATGCTCCTTTTTCAGGCCTCCTTTGTTCACTGATCCATTTTGAGGGCAACTAGGGGTCAAAATTGAGACCAGATTGCTGCAATTGTTATAAAATTAGAATGTCTTATCACACCAGAGGCCCAAATACCTTGCATCAAGGAATAGTTGATTTCCACCTTGCATCTCTTCTCTGGCCTTTCAAACCAATGATGACGTAAAAAAAAAGGTGTGTTGAGGTGGAGAACTGAATGGAAATGAGCAGTCTCCTCCACTGAGAAGTCTGTAGCTTCAGTTGTTCTTGCCACTAGTATTTATTTAGAATGTACTACGTGCAAAGCATTGTCTCTACTTCAGTTTGTCATGACTGTCAAAAAAGATTCTTACCTCTGTGAGGCATCAATGAGCACGGAAAATATATAAATAAACAAATTAATGAAAAAGAAGTATGTATTCCGCTGAATTTAATTGTAGCCTCCCATGTGCCTGGTCTCAGAGTGCCTGTCTTCCCAGCTCTAGCTACCAAGACCCAGTTGCTTGAAAAACAAGACTGTCCAGGGACTCATTTGTTTTCCCCCACTGGAGGGAGAGACATGCACTGGGATAGGCAGGTGGGAAAAACCCTGAAATAAAAGGTTGGGGATGGTCAGTGAGGCCCCTCCAAATCTTTGAAGTGTGAATTGATGGTGGTGGTGGTGGGATGTTGGGGATAGGCTAATCTGGGTTTCTGAGCAGGCTGCAGGTTTGCCTTGGTGTAATCATGTGCCTGAAGGTGACAGCAAGGGTGTGCATGTGCAAGCAAGCTGAAGGGGGGGTGGACAAGTCTTCCTTTCTCCAGACTTATGTGCACTGGGCCCAAACGCCTGCACAGGATCAGGTGTGTATGTGTGGGAGGGAGGTGCATGCAGATCTGAACATTTCTCTGCATACATGACCTTCTGTGTATGCAAGAGTGTATGTACTCTCTGAATTATTATAAAATTACACTGACCCTTACAGAAAATCCATACCAGCCTCAGCCTTTCTCCCCTGACCTCTCAACCTCTGGGGTGCCTGAGGAAAGAGCTGACCCGGTCACTGCCTCCCCTTAGTCAATGAGTCTCTCCCATTAGCATAAAACATGAATCTGCTGGCAGCTTGACAAATTATAACGAGCAGCCAGAGTTTTGCCAACTGGCTGGCTTGGGCGCTGTCTATTTATCATTGAAAATGGTAAATCATAAGAATCCAGATGACTTAATTATTCAAATCCACCCAGGACCCAGAGAAGCTGCAGTCCTGTCAATCTCAGCCTAGGCTCAGGGAGAGAGCAGGGGAAGAATACTGTTAGCTTGAGAGCTGGGAGAAGCAGACTCCATCACTTCCCCTTTCCTCTGTCCGGCAAGTAGGGGTCTTCTCTGCAGTCCCCTACCCTCTCTGCCTTTCTGCCCACCTTCCCAGGCAGAAGCCTAGCCAGTTGTTTTGGTTGCTGATCCTCCTGAGGCTCTTCCTTCCCCATCTCCTGCTGCCTACCTCCCACACCCCAAGCTCACAGGGTATTTCTCTTTGTGTGGACCTGTTAGCTTGCTCTTTCTCTGTTTCAATGCCTTCATTTTTATTTATTTTCTTTCTTCTATTTTCACCATTTTTCTTTCCCCTTTCCCAATAGAGGATACCCCCCACCACACACACACACACACACACACACACACACACACACACGCATGCATGCATGACCTCTCTGACAGAGGTTTGCCTACATGCCTGGCCTTTGTTCCCTTTGTCCCAGAGGTGCCCTGCTTAGGATCCCCACACACACATACTGCACCTCCTCACTCAATATGCCAAGTCCTGAAAAGTCTGAATTCTCCCACCATGGAGCCACATGGAAGCACAAATATCAATGGATAATCTTGGGCTTGCTCTGCCTTCACCCCTATCCCATACACAACCTTTCTGTCCCTTCTGCAGATTTCTGAATTCCATTCTGCACAGCTTGAGAATTAGCAGATAGGCTGTCAGAGGTGTCCCCTGGCAGGAGGCAGGACTGTATCTCACAGAGTCCCATCCTGGGGCTGTCTCTCACTCCCAGCATGGAACTAACTTGAGCCCTAGCAGAGGGATAACTCAATGTGAGTTTTCCCAGAAAAAGAAGACAATCTATTTACAGAACAAATCCTAGATCCAAAAGTCTGCACACTGAGTTTCTGGGGCATTTTGATCTCTGGGTCCTTTTATCTTTGTGCCCTTCACAATCCAGTATAAATCTATGCTACTATTTCTTTCAGTACTGGGTCCCCCAGTGGGGGTGGGGCAGATGGGTCCACACATTCATGGAAGCTGGTGTTGCACTCAGGCTAGAGGAGAACATGGATGATGAGGAGGGTCACCAGAGCCCCTCTCTTTGAATGGTAACCTGTTTTTCTTCTTTTGGGGGGGCTTGTTTGACCTGCAAGGACCCCAGAGCCCTGTGCCCAGAGGCTCCTCAGAGCCCACTTCTGTGTCTGCAGATGTCTATCAGTTTGGTCACTGTGTGTGTGTGTGTGTGTGTGTGTGTGTGTGTGTGTGTGTGTGTGTACGCTTTCAGGAATATCTGTACTGGAACAACAAGTGACAATGTCCCCACCAACAGGACACCTGAGGAAACAGTCCTGTCACTCCCTGCAATTTCAAGGCCTCTGAGCAATGTTGTTCTCAATAAAACATTGGTCTTGCCATATCATAAAATTCTGAGGAAGAAGCTACTTGTTTCTGCTACTGAAAGTAAGTTCTTCCTAGAGTCTAACCTTCTCTTCCTTTCAAGGTGGATTATGGTGATGGTCAGAACTTGGGAGGGGACTCCTCCCTCCTCCAAGAGAACACATATGACCTTTATGGGACCCCTCTGCACCCTAGCTCATCCCTACTGCTGAACACCATGTCCCCGCCTCTTCCTCCCCACCTTTCCAAGTCAAGTTGTTATTTGACAAGGGCAGTGGCCACGGGTGGAGCAGGAGCAGAGAGGACCAAGATTCAAAAGCAGGCCAGCAGCTGGACGGCAGGGAGATCAATAAGGGAGATAGATTGGAGACAGGTTTCTCAGACTTCTCCTTTTCTGCTGGCTCAGCGCCCCTACCCCAACTCCTAAAAGCAGGTGGGGGACAGAGCCCAGCCCTGGCCCCTCTCTGCCCCTCTAACTCAAACAGGTTCCTAATCCCTGGGTAGAGGGTAAACAGCCTCCAAGCACACCAGGATTAACCGCAGAAATGCTGCTAATGTATTTCGGCACTCTTCCCTGCCCCCACTCCGATGCCATGTTACTAATTAGCCCGACAGCCTGGGAGAAGCTTGGAGGGGTAGCCAAGAAAGGCTTTGTGCAGACCCTGCAAGCCCAGGTCTGAGCTCTGGATAGTGTCTCTGGTGCTAGACCAGCTGAGGGTGGCAGAGCGATTCCCACCCCCCTCCCAACTCCCTGACGCCTAAATCAGCTCAAAGGCAGACAGCATTTTTTTTTTCTCTGCACTCTCCCTGAATCCCCCTGTCTCCCTGTGGCTGTTAACAGCTGGGGGGCAGGTGGGAGACAAGAGGGAGAGTGAAATCGGCTCCGGAAATCAAACGACTCAATAAAAAATTAATTGTCTAATTAAAACCATGAGGAAGCCCCTTGCCAGAGTTTGGCTCAGAGTCGTCAGGGCTATAAAGGGTGGGAAAATGAGTCTCATCTCCTAATAAATTCCTGATTTGCAGCTTGGTCTATCAGCAAAGAAGCACAAAGCGTTCTGCCTGGCTAGGCCTCCTGGAGGTCATTCCATCCCTCCCTTAACCCCCCAGCCCAGGCAATCACCCCCTCCACTACTCCACACACACCCAACTCAAGCCCAGAGACAGCAGTTTCCAAATGGCAGAGACGCCACTGTTCAAGGCAGGCAAGTATTCCTGAGACTGACCCTCAGTCTTCCTGATCTGGTGTCCCCCCACTTCTTCCTGGTCTTCCCTCAGGAAAGGTAATCTTGCTGAAAACTTCTTCCACTGGAGAGTTCTTCATTTAGGTTAATAATTGCTATAAACAGTTTGTGGTGTAGGTTCATTTTGTCCGCACTCCCTCCCCTTTTGTGAAAAATACATTTTAACATAATTCAGGAACTAGCAGCTTCCTTCTCTTAGACCTCAGTGATGAATTTTGCAGGTGAATGGCAGGGAGCCAAGCTAAGACATGAATCTTGCCCTAAAAGGGCTGTTCACACTGGCCAGTTGTCCAAATCCTCTGGAACAATGAACACAGAGCTAGTCCAGAGAGGAGTGCAGACTTAGGCAATTCTCAAGTGTAGATGGGGATCCAAAACTTTGCCCTGGATAATTGTACCAATTCTTCACTTCAGTCTGCCCTATGCCTCTATTTCTTCCCTCCCTTGGCAAAAACAAATGCACTGTATACATTGTCAGAGGCATTAATTCATAATAGCGAGGGGAGGAGGAGGAAGTGGTTAGCATACAGCCTTCAACATAATAATACATTAATTATATAGAATACAACATGGGATATATATCTGTGATTAGCTCCTTTATACAAATGCAGGAGAACAAACCAGGGTTGTCCTTCAAAGCAGTCACCTTAAGAGGACATATATTTATTTCCTATGTTCCTCTACTGATTAAAATATTTTTGCAGTCTCCTTTAAAAATGCACTTTATAGCCATTTTACTAAATATTCCAGACAACCATTATTAACTATAAACTATTTTTGACTGATCTCAAAAGCAAAGGATATAGATTTGTCATCAATAAGGACATTCAAAAACTGAATCCCATACACTGAAGACTATTCCAAAGGAGGAGTTACAAAAGCTTGTGTCATTGCAGTCTTGTTGGGAAGAAAGGATCTCCCGCAAGGTGACTATGTGGAGGCAGCACTGCACATTCAGATGCCGTGCTCTGAAGCCACATCTGGAGTATATTATTTATCATTCCTGATTATCCTTCTTTCATTCATCTGGTTGTTATTTTTCATCCTAAACAGTGAACTAAGCTTTCTCTAAGAAGGACGAAAAGGGAAGGAAACGAATTCCTGACCCTCATCTGGGTCAGGATCCCATTTCAGATTTCAGCAAATTCCCATGCCTTTCTGCCTCCAAGAACCCCCAAACCTGGTGACCGTAATGTACACACTGATTCTCATTCCCATAATAACTGCATACCTACTAAGCACCAACCCCGCTGGAGGCTTACATATAAATTATCCAGGTTGTCCTTTTCAATCTGAGAATCTAAGGCAGTGTTCCTTCCCTGATGGATAGAATTTGTCCTTTCTTTTTTCTGCTACCTAGTCTAAGACTGCATACTGCTCCTTGGTCCTGTGGTTCTGAGAGACAGCTCCAGTTTCTCATGAGAACTTAAACTCTGGATATCATTTTGTACATCTGTCTCAGCCTCAACTGAACATTCCTGGTTTCCTGGCTTGGGGTGCTATACAGAACCCTGACCCAAAAAGGGCATGATGGCAGCCCCTGTCACACAGCTTGGAGTGGGAGAGGCCTGTCATGCACACTGAATTCTATGTGAATGGCACCACCTAGAGTTGTGCTCCAGGAGTGCAGTGAATGGTGGTCCCTAGAGCTGAGCAATGCTGCCACCCTCCAGCTCAGAGATGCCTGGCAATTTAGTCAGCCTCACACAGCATTCAATGATGAAAAACCCAAGTTTTGACAACTAAAGTGTCAACACCTCAGCCCTGTAAAAGGGCTCAAAGTGGATATCCTCCCCACCTCATTGAAGGCTGGGAGATCTGGGTTCAGCACACAGCTCACCAATCTTCTCTCCATCAACTTCAAAGGCAGCTCTAGCCCCAGAGAGGACCTCGAGAGTGTGGAGCAAAGCTGATCTGACCTGAGATTGGTGTCAGGCGATGTTGCCAGAGCACAGGTTAGGCTGGGCCTAGAGATCACAGTGAGTTATAAGATCCCATCTGGCCTAGAGTTTGAGGGGGAATGGGAGCAGGTAATGATGAGGTGGGTACAATCCTCAGAATATAGAGTGGATATTTACCATTGCCAGGACCCCTCCTGGACACAAGACCTGCCAGGCCCACACCTGGGCACTTACCCACAGGCAAAGCTACTTTAGCCTCTTTGCCCTCTGCCAAGTCTATCCCAGCTGGATATCACCCTTCAACTTCTGCTTACCTCCCTCTCCCAAAGAGTCTTTCTGAATAAAACCCTCTGATCTCTGCCATTTCCACAACATCACCCTCAAGCATTCTCAGCCTGCAGAGTCATTCAGGCCCCTATGTCCTCACCTCACTGGGATAAGGGCTCCTTCATGCGTCCTATTCACCCCATCAGGCCAGGACATCCCCAACTAAGCAGCTCCCAAATGCTCAGCTGTCAGAGCCCCAGACAAGCTACTACATCAAGACTGAGACACCAGCACTTGGAGGAGAGGGTCAGCCAGTCAACAGCCAAACTATCTTGACTGAACTCCCCCTTCGTGCTGGCACTGGGGGCCATGTGAAGTGTAAGGATAAAAGATTCTGATCCCAAAGAGCATTGAGTCTCATGTGAAAAAAAGACATATCCATCCTAGATTTTAAAAAAGAATCACAATAAATGTGACTATGAAGGTAAACCTTATGGACAATAAATGTCAGAGGTGAGAGAAAGTACTGTTGGCTAGGGTCCTCTCAAAAGACTCCCGAGGAAGTCAGTTAGGAGCTGCCCTTGTAGTCCCTCTGAGGCCTCTGGGCTGCTAAGAATCATTACGTGGGTTGTCCTTTGTTTCCCCAGAACATTGGCCATGGGAGAATGAGCTCCAGCTGGGAGATGGAGCAGGGAGCGTGGCTGAGCACCTACCCTCTGTCAGGCATTGTGCCAGCACTAGGAACACAGGAAGAGTAAGGCAGTCTGTGCCTTAAAGAAGCTGGCAGTCTAGATTGGGGAAAGAACTGTAAATAGAGCTTTATCAAGCAGTGTGGAGAGGAGCAACACTGGAGGTACATGCAGGCATCATGGAGCACCTGCACATCCACAAACCTCTATGCAGAAAGGGAAGAGAAGAGGGGCTACAAGGTGTCCGGAAAGAGGGTCTAATGTAAACTGTAAGCAAATGGTACTTCTCCCTACACCCCTCCAAACTGAAGGTCACCTTTCACCCCAAGAATAAAACACTGGTTTCTTAAATCAAGGTCACAGTGGGATGTGAACATCCAGAACTCTCTCTCACCCATTCTTCAGGCAGATTACTCAAATATGAACTGGGATTCCAGCAGGCTCTGGGGCACCGCCCTAACCCCTAGCCACACAGTCCAAGCCCCCTGTCAGTATGATTGTCCATGGCTATGCTCTCTGATTTCTAGGCCTGGAAAGAGCCTGGGGACCAGGGAGAGAAAAGCCAATGTCTCCTGGAGTTACATGCTCTGCCTTTGAGAAAGATGCCTGTTTCCCCCTTCATTCTCCATCCGGATCCTGCTCCCACATCCTGCTGCTGCAGCTACTCTCTCCTCCCCACCTTGGAAGAAAGCACCCCACCCTCCAGCTCTCCTTCCACAGGGCAGAATGGGAAAGAAGTAGCATATGGCCCCATTTCCCTTGGCCCGGGCAGGCTATTTTGGAAATGAGAAACCCCCTTTGCCCTTTTCTCCCCTCTGGGGAGCACCCTCCCTCCCTCTCCACATTCTCCAGAAGTTCTCAGACTGAGATAAATCCTACGTGCAGTTATGTGATGAAATCACTGCTTTCCTGCCCTGAGGCGCCGATGCTGGGAAGGGAGCCTACTCAAACCTTTGATGTAGGCACGTTTTAAAAGACCCACCTGTCCCTGCTCTCCCCAGCCCCCAGCCTGAACTGCTGGAGCCCCTCATCACAGCTTTAAAACCCAGGCTAGCCCCCAACACAGCCAGGATCCGGTCACACACACCCTCTCCCGCGGGGGGTAATCAAATCCAACCCGCTCACTCAGGGACATCTGTCTCCGTGAATAAGGAGCAATCCCAAACTTGAGGGGTTCTGTGACACTTAAAAGCTTCAAGCAGGAAGATCTGCAATTTCTCTTGAAGCAGGGCCTGTGGGGAGGGTCACTCGGAAACCCTCTTTTGATGTTTAGCTTTCATGGCTGCGGCTTGATCCAGATGTTCCCCACTTGTGGGATTTTCTCCCTGGGAGGGAGGGGCCCTTGGCCGTGAAGACGGTTTCCATCATGCGCACATTTGGATCTGGGCCAGCTGGGCGGAGGTGCCCTTCTAGCTGATATCACACCTTGCTCTCGCCAACTCTACCTTTTCCCTTTAGGATCACATTCTTTCCCTTCACATTCAAAGAAGAGAAGAGGGAAGTCCCATAAGGGAGCAGTCCCATCTCGTGGTAAGTTTGCCCTGTCACTGTCCAGAAATGCCTCTCAGTTCTTCTGGCTCCATAAGATGGAGCTGGAGTTGGTTTCCCAAGATGGTTCCCAGATCATGGAAAGAACAGGAGAGGATGTTCAAGAACCAGATTTCTGGACAAGGAACAAACAATTATCGAAGAAATTGTGAATGGGACAGCACTGAGAGTGAATGAGTCAGAGCTCTTGAAGGAGAAAGTAGCCCTCCCTCTTGTCAGTCCTGCAAGGGTAGAAGTAAACCTTTCCAGATTCACAGACCCCTCTGCTCCTCAGAGCTTGGAAACATCAAGGTCATCCCTCCTCAAAGGCTCACTGAAACCTGGAAACCTTTCCTTCAACCTGAAGAGCCTTCAGAAGACTTTCCTGCTGTCCAGCCTCAGTGACTGCTTGCTGTGGCAGGCAGGAGATGACTTCCCCAGAAGTGCATCAGCCACACTCAGTGGTCTCTAAAGCCCCTCAGCATCCTTCTAGACACTTCTGCCTCGTGAAGTCAGAAGAGCTATCAACTCTATCAAAAATCAGGTTGCTCCTGGAGCTGTGCTGGTGACCAGATAAACCCTTAGATCCTTGCTTTCATTGTGGAGGTCACGGCCAAATTTGGACACATGGATGTTGAATGATAGAAGACGTACAGACCAGAGAGACTCTTTTTTGGGGGAGGGGGAGTTGGGGGTGATGCTAGGGAGAGAAAAGGCCTGAGAGGCTTCTTGCAGGAGGAGAAGTTTCAGAGGAGACAAGGGAGGGTGGAAGCTGCTGAGTGGATGAGGAGGACCCTGTGCAGGAGGCTGGGAGAACCATTAAAGATAGGCCAATGGGAGAAGAGAGCACTGGTTCCCCTTTGGACTAGAGAGAGGGGAGGGTTGAAGAGAGAGGAAGGAGGAAGATGGGAAAAGCTCTACCAGCTGTCCCACCTCGAGCATTCAAGCAGCTGTGCCCTCCTCCTTTTGCTCTATGTAGCACTGGGGAAATACATCTTTGGGAGATCAGCTTTTCCCCTGGAGGTCCTAGAGGTCAGTTCTCAGGACTCCTTTACCCTCAGACTTTGATCTAGTCAAGCACAGATGGATCAGGTCATTTTGGTGATGGGGGCAGGTGGCATTGGATCTCCCTGTTGTGAAGTTTTTCTTATTCTCCTGTGTCCTCTCTCTTAGGCAATAATTTCTCATTTTACTTGGCCTTATATACCCCATATGTCTCTAGCTCAGAGAACTAAGAAGCACTCCATCACTTTTAAGCTGGGCCTTGCCACCTGCAGGCCCCTCCCCTCCCACACAAATGTTCACACAACTGGGGCAAGTGGTTAGCTTCCCCATGGCTCCCTTTGGCCTCTCTCTCCCGCCCCACTCTTCTCATCTTTTGGTCTAGAATCAGAGCTTTTACTTCTGTGGGAGACGGGGCAAGGTCAGAGATCCTCACAGCTGGATGGCAGCTGGAAAAGCTTCACCTGTTCTGTGTACTCACAGTGGCTCCCTGGAGGGGACCAATGACAAGGTGAAAAGGTGTTGGGAAATAGTGTGGGGAGGTAGAGAAAAAAAGGGAGGGCTGGGACTCCCACAGTGAGATTCTCTACCTGGTTTGGTCTGAGGAAGGTAAGATGCTCGATAATGTGTCCTGGGTCTTGGAGACGGGCTGGCAGTGATGGGACACCAGCTGCTCAGGGCATCTGAAGACGCATCTTCCCTACCTCTCTTTCCTCTGCCTCTCCCACTCGCCCTTACTGTGCTGTTTGTCACACATGCTGCCATCATCCTTTGTGACTCCAGTTTCACCACTCTAAACCCTTTAGCTCATGCCTGAATGGTTACTATAGTCTGACCAAACTACTCCAGAGACAGATCTGTTCCCCAGCTGGTGCTGTGGATGGAGTAATTGGGATGGGACCTGCCTCCTCTCCTGAGGAGCTAGCAGATCTCCAGCTTTCCCCCCAGAATCACCACTCCAAGGCTAACATGAGGACCCGAGAGGGGAAGCACAATCATGCATAAGGCCAGGGATGGAGAAGCAATGACCACCCCCCAAGTGTGTGTAAAACTTAAGGGCCTCCCCAACATGTGAGGGTTCTGCTTTGCTGCATTGGAAGGCCCCACCAGCACGCTGCTCATTCTCTTCCTCAGCCCCATTATTGCCAACATAAAGTTGTCGGCGCAAGCTCAAAACCCAGGCCTAGGCTAAGAAGTCTGGGTAGGAGGGCAGAAATGAGAAATACTCCTTAGTGTTTCCCGCAAATCCTGCCAGGCTAGAGGTGCCATGATCTGGGCCCTGTATCAGATCCACTGTGTCATTCTTCTGAAAACTCCCTGGGATGTATGTGAGGTCATTGGACTCATTGGAGCTAATAAACAAGATCATAGCCAGCAAACTATCAACCTGGAGCACCTACTATGTGCTGGGCTGGACTCTGCTGGGGGAAATGGGATGAAGAAAGGCTGTTTACTGGTCTTGCACTCCATATACCACACTAACCCATAGAGGTACATATCACAAATACTGGAGACTCTCAAGCCTGCACAGAACCCTATAATCTTATCCTCACCCATGTCCAGACACGTGGTCTTATGTGAATCTTAGATACACACGCCCGACAGAAGAAAGAACTTTCCTGAGTGTGGGTTGTCAATGCTGCACAGTGAAACCACCAGAAGGCCTCTCTTCTTGGAAAGCAGTGAACCAGGACAGCCCTTCTTGCTGCACCAGGGGTGATGTAAGTCTCCTGTCCGCAGGCAGAAGGGTGGCAAAGATGACCTCTCAAGATCCTACCCAGAATAAGGCAGAGCAGAAAAGGTTCTAGTAGAGGGGCATGAGGAGGGGACACACAGGACAGACAGACCAATGGAAGGATTGGAGGACTGAGGTGGGAGAAGCAGGGGTGCAGAGATGAATGGTTTCAGCTGGACTGATGGACAACGCTGGGATGGATGGATGGTGGCTGAGGTTTGTTTACTGGCAGCCCCCAGCCCGCCACTGCTGGGGGAGAGGAATGGCGGCTGGCACATCAGAGGGCTCTTAGGGAGGCTCATGGAGATGATTTAGATGGGAATGAATCAGCTCCATATGGATTAAGTGTCCCCGCAAATCCTAGGATCTTACAGATGAGGGGACAGGGCAAGGGCACTGAGGGGAGGGGTGGGTAGGGAGTAGTGTGGAGCTGGCGCAGGAGACAGCAGGCCTGGCACAGATGCCACCCCTCCCTGGGCCTGTCCATACCACCATCTCTCTGGCTAGGCATCAGGCTATAGGAAAAGACTGTCAAAGTTTCTGTCTCCCTTGCCTCCATCTCCTTTTTTCTGAGTCTTTCTGTGTCTTTCCATCTTTACTTTTCTGTCCCTCTCTTCCCCTCCCCACTGCCCCTGTCTTTCTCCTTCTATCTCCCCCGACACCTCTCTGTCTCTCTGCTGCTCTGCCTCTTTCACTAGAATGGCACAGAGCTCAGTACAAGTTCCCTCCATCCCTTAGTGCTGTCTTCCCTCTGGCTGCATGCACCATACTGTTCTCTCATGGGCCCTCAGGTTTGCAGTTGTTTGGGGAACAAGGAAGGTGGTCTGAAGAGTGACCATTTGGCTCCAGAATTTCTTTCCCTTCACCTCTGCCTACCTTGTCCTGAGCCTTCCCTTTTCCCAGTGCCAGCGGGACCTCGGATTGGGGGACCCACACTCTGTTGACTAGGGCAGGTTGAGCAGGCCATCTGCTGGCTGTGGGGCTATTGGAAGCACCATCTCCCAACCACCCCTCCCACGTTTTGTGTCAGGGGCCCTGGAGCTGACGGTGGTTGTGAAGCCAGCTGCCATGTGGACGACCTGGATCAGAGCACAGGGTAGTCATATATGACAACTGGTTGAAATATCACAGCCACTCTCCCCCCACCCCCACTGGTGATCTATGGGCTTCGTGCCCTGTAAAAATTATTTATCGGGGCCTCAGAGTGTCCTGATTTAGTGCTGCTGCCTCTGGAGCCGAGGGGCCTGCCTGTCTGCTGGAGCCTAAGCGTTAAATGACGCTAAAAAGTTAAATGGCCAATGTTGGGGGCTCACTCGAGGAGGCACCATAAAGCTGTCGGAGCCACTTAAATCAGGAGTGAGGATTCCCCGGGACATCTTCTCACCATATGCTAAAAGCCAAGAAGGCTCTCCTCAGCCCTCTGTGCCCACCCAAACCCAGCAGCCCACACAGGGCAAGGGCCAGGTGACCTGGGTCCTGGGACGAGTGACAAAGGAGAGCAAAGATGACCTCCTCTGCACACCTTCATCACTGGGCAGGACCCAACGTGTAAAGGCCGTGTTATACAGCCCTCTGCCTCTGGCCAGGAGTTTCCTTGTTCAGATCCAGTTTTTAAAGACTCAGTGAAGGGCCAAAGCAGTAGTCTCTTCCAGTGGCCTATGTGGGGCAGTGTTTTCCTGGCATCTCACTTCAATCCATATTTCTGTGGATCGAATCCCCTGGAACTGTGTCTTCTTGCTCAGGTTTGGAGAGTGTTCTGCCCAAGCCAGCCCATGACTTCTGGTCTCCCCACCACTCCCACGGCTCTCTGAAGAACAGGACCCATCCTTGGATCATTATCCTCCACGGGGGCACCTCTCGGGTGCCAGCACAACACTCAGGCTTCACAGACAGTTTTCCCTGCCAAACACCAGTCCATGCTGCCACCACCCGACCGTATGAGAGAGGGAGGTGGGTCTCTGCAGGCTGTCCATCATGCCTTCTTTCAGCAGCAGTAAAACTCGCCCCTTAAAACCTCCGCTTGGGTCCCTAATATTTGCCTGGCTATATATCTCCAGTGATATATGGACAGAAATTGCTCGTAAACGGCTATAAAACCTCTTAGTTGAGCTGGGGAGGAGGTGCGTGATGTGGGCATGCCCCAGGCTGAAGGAGGATGGGAAAGCAAAGCCACTCCACTGAGCACCCCAAACTCGACCCGGATCCCAGGGACAAGGGGCTCAGTGTGGGGCTCTCAAGGGAAGGATGGAGGAAAGAGACCCAGGGGAAGGTCTTCAAGCCCCTTATGCTGTGTTACAGGGTTGTCTTACCTGGCTGCCTCCAGTGATGTGCTGTGTGACCTTGAGCAAGTCACTCAGGGGCTCTGTACCATGGTTCCCATCACTAGTGAGGATAATGACACCTACCCAGGCTTTCTCATTAGACTGTCATGAAGATCAAATGAGGAAAGGCATAAAGAACTTATCAGGGCTTTGTAAATGAAAAAAAGTTGCATGTATTGGGCACCAGATGGGCATGGTATCTTTTGAAGGCTTTCTTCATGCTGGATATTTTTACCTAATTGTCTCTAATCCTGACAATGTGTAGATATTACTGTCATGTATATATTATCATCACCATGTTACAGGCATAAAACCTGAGGTTCACAGAGGTGCACACAGATATCAGCACCAGGGACCAACTCGAGAGCCAGTGCCTCTCCACACACCAGAATGAAGTCCTGGTGACAGCAGAGATAACAGGACAGACACTAGGGGGACTTCCATCATGGATGTGGGAGACACTAGAACAGGTGGTTTCTCTCCTGGATCTCTCTCCTTCCCAGAGCGCAGGCCTCTCCCCCATGAACACTTCTGTTCCAGTCCTTGAAGGGCCTGAGAGTCAAAGCATTCCCCTCAGCACGTTCCCAGTCACTATATCCCATCGCCTGGAGAAATAGCTCCCAAAGTGGAAGGGGAAACCTGGAGCTTTGTGGGAGGCCAGCCCCTCCACCCAGGAGACCAGGAGACAATGGGTCGTGAGTGGGCCAGGGGAGAAGTGGCTTTCCCTGGGGCAGGTCAGCAGGTAGAGCTGTCCCCACAAGCCCCAGCCCCTGACTATCCTGGTTACCAACTTCCCTCTCCCAGCCCCTGGCTGCCTCTTCCCTCCATGACCCTCAGCCCTCCTCTTCCCCTCACTCTGTGTCCCCTCTGGTTATCCCACATTATCCCTCTCCCAAGCATCCCCTGAGAGCCTCTGGTAGCCGCCATGGCCATTCTACACTCTCCCCATTGCCAGCGTCCCTCCAGCCCCTGGCTGCCCTTTCCTCTACCATGAGCCCTAGTTCTCTTCTTCTCTCCCCAAGTACCTTTAACCCCTGGTTGTCCCCTATAGTCACCATCCTTTCCCTTGCTCCTGGTATCCCCCCAGCTCCTGGACACTTCTTTTTTCCATGACCCCCTAGCCCCTGCCCTTTCCCTAGTGTCTCTCTGGGCTCTTCTCATTTGCCCTCCAGGACCCCAGCCCCTATCCTGTCCTTTGTTCTCATCTTGTAACAAACCAGAACAAACAGTAGGAAAGCCACCCTTCTGCCCCCTTCCCCGATGGCTCCCACCCCCAACCCCACTTTTCCTTAAGTTTCCAAATCAACCTTCCTCCAATAATAATGATAAAGCAGGAAGCTGGGCCAGAGGACAGTGCAGATTTTTCTTCTTGACACGGAGTTTCCGATTAAAGGCAAAGGGACATAAATCCTCCTGCGTAATTGCTGTGCTCCAGCTCGGAGCCACTTGGAAGGGAGGTTCCCACCCGCTCTGCCCCTTCCTCTGGGAGCCCCACCCCCAACTTCAGCAGGGCTTGGTTCCCAGAGCCTGGGCTGGGCTGGGCTGGGAACGGGGAAGGCATAGCAATGGGAAGGGAGTGGCATCAACCTGAGCCAGGCTCCCTGCATTTGCTTGTGGAGGTCACAGCTCCAATGGACTGTGGCCCATGGCCCAACTCAAAGCACCTTTCCTCTAGCCTCAGGCAGCCCCTTAACCCCTCTCGATGAGAGCATGCTTTATGTTTTGGCAAAGTTTCTCAGCATTCATTAGCTCATTTGATTCTTATAAGGACCTTGAAAATTATTAAGCAAATATCAAATGGAGCCCTGAGTGATCAGCCAGTGCAACTCCATTTGTTTCATAATTGGGGAAACTGAAACTTATAAAAGGGACCAGTTAGTGGCAGAGCTAAGACTAGAACACTGTATAGTCCCCATCAGAACTTGCCTCCTTATGTACCAGGGAAAGAATGACATTGCTTTATTAAAACATAGGTCCAAATAGCCTCCTCCCAAGTAGTTTTTTTACCTGTCAGAAGCTTTTTTAAAAAACAATCAAAGATGCTCAATGTTCTTATGCCCTAAGATTAGAGAAAAAAGACACTAAAAGTGCATGTGAATTGCTCCAGGTCGAGGGTTGAGGGAAAAGCCTAGAGTTCCTAAGCCTCCTGACTCCATGTTTAATTCTCCTCACGATTTTATATTCAGAGATTCCAACCTCTGGTGACTGCAGGTTGAACTCTCAGCTTGGCCAGGAACCACCTCACAGTCCTCCTCCCCTATAGAGCCTCAGAGTCCATAACCAGAACCCTTCCCAACTCTACCTCTCTCTTCTTTTCCAATCCTTCTGCCCATTCTCCTCCTCCATGAAACCCTTCTGACTTGAAACCCTTGGTTGCAGTTTCCTATTCCTTCCTGCACTGAACGACCCGCTCCAGCTATTCCTAAGTCAGCCCTGGGTATGAGTCTCCTTTTCCATCAGACCAAGGTGACCGGCCTCTATGTCCTCCCTCTGAACTGTCATTTCCCAACCCTACCCTCACCTTCACCTCCCATACCTGCCCCTGACCTAGGCCTGAAATAGATTTCTACAGTAGATGCATGTATATATGTATACATATGTATATGTATAGAAGATTCTCCAGACTTTGGAGAATCTTCTGGGCCACAGTGACAGCAGGAAATATTGGGGCTAGATACTCTAAGCAGCTTCCTAGCAGCAGGAAGGGGTACTAAGGAGTTGAGCAGAAGGCCAAGGAAGAGATGTGTGAGCCCATGAGTCCAGGCCTGAGATTCTCAGGCTGACTTTGCATCATGCTGCGAGAGGCATCATTCATCTACCCAGGGGTGGAGATGGGGCAGGGGGAGGGGAATGAAAAACACCCACAGCCCATTAACCTACTTTTGCAACTTCATTAAAACAGAGTCTCCGACATGTCGCCATAAATTGTCTTCTGAGGAGGAAGCCAGATACAACATTCAGTTCTAGTAGTGAAGCCCCTAAGAAGAGGCTGGAATAACCAGGGTGGAAGGGACAGGCATAGGGGTGAAGGTGATGTCACTAGGTGGCTTTTCAGGCTGGGCCTGTCCAGCTACCCTATTGTAGGATCTCACAGGCGAACAAACACTGGGTGAGGGGCAGGGAGATTTTATATAATATTGTACAGTTGTTTCCTGATCAAGAACCCTCACAGCTTCCTGGAGTCCCTCATAATATACCTAAAAGCTCTTCTCAGCCTCTCAAAGACTCCCTCAAAAAATCCCATTCGGCTCTGAAATCTTCTGCAAGGTACACCCTGAGCATTATACTTCATGGCCCCAAGTACAGCAGACCCTAGCAACCTCAAACAGCCTGAGGCTGGACAGGCAGCCTGGTCCAGGGGAAGGAGCACCGGCCCAGGGGTCAGAGGGGTTGGGCACCCACTCCCCAACTGGGTGACCTGGATTTAGTCCTCATCTGAGTAACAACTGAGTGCCCAGGACCTGGAGTGAGACTGCCAGGGTTTAAATTCTGTCTGCCACTGAAAGACCTCAGCCAAGTTCTTTAACTTCTCAGTGCCTTAGGGTTCTCATAGGAATAACAGTATCTCGTAAAATTGAGTTTTAAATGGGATGACCCACAGAAAATGCATAGCACTTAGGATCTGGCACATCCTAGGGGTCTATAAACATGAGCCGTCATTGTCATTATTATATACTTATTTATCTAGGGTTTCACAGGCCTGAAAAGGACCCTGGAGTTCACAAAATCTGATCATTTAGTTCTATAGATGAGGAAACTGAGGCCCAGAGAGGAGAAATGACTTGGGTCAGAAGCAGAGCCCAAATTTCCTTGCACCCAATCCAAGGATCTTCCCCAACATGTCCCCTCTGGGCCTCAGTTTCTTCACTTGTACAGCAAAAGGATTAGAGTACATCAGCGGTTTCCTTCACCACCACCACCACCGCCACCATCATCATCATCATTGCCTTAGAACCTCTTTTCAAACAAATCTCACTCAGAATCCTAATACCCAAAGGTGGACCGAGTCTGGAGATAACAGTGCGAGTGTGAGCAGTGATCTGGAACCTGAGCAGCAGTCCTTCCTTCTGCCCTAGCAGCAACCACAAAAGGTAACCAAAGAAACTGGGGGTGTCAGACCTCAGGTCAAGTCCCTGGCCAAGATGATCCCAGGGCTTGAGCCACGGGTGCTGGAGGAGACTAGTGCTCTACAAGGAGCAAGAACTCTCCAAAACCACGTTATGAGAGGAGAAGACCTGAAGAGACTTTCTGAGGCTAAGGTTATTTCTACACCCTTTCTGCACAGAAAAAAGGGTGAAGCAAGGAGAGATGTAGTAGTGGACCAGACGGCCTCCATTTAGAGCAGCTTGTCTCCTGCCTGGGTATACACCACCCTGAATTCCTCTACCCTCTGTATACTTCCTAACTCTGAGCCGCCTACACTCCTGTCATAGCTGCAGCCCAAGAAAACATGGCCATAAAACAGACATTTGCTTTAATTTTCACTTGAAGGGGCAATTTAGCACAGACTGTTTGCAAGCTGTTGGAGTTCTTTATGAGGCTCTATCATGTTTTACCAAAATGCTCCCCCTAAGCAGATTCCCAGGGTCAAAGTTCATATGTAACTATTTAGCAGGGATGGGAGTTGGAGAGAACATAGAAAATTGTGGAGAGTGGAGAGTATATATTTTTCAATCAGATCAAGAGTGGCTGGGAAACTAAGAGCAAAAGAAAGCCAGGAAACGACAGCCCCTGGCAGAGGCAAGTGCTGTGTGACTGCCCAACTCTCTTCCTTCTCTGGGCTTTCCAGCCCCAGTCATAAAAACGAAACATTAGGCTCAGCCTCAGCCTCCAATGCCCTCACACACTTATTCACAATGACCCCAGTATCTGTATTCACAACCAAACCAATTTCACAGAGTCCCAACTGGCATTTTCTGCTCTTGGCTCTCTCACTTCCAGCAACTTAAGTCCCCCCACAAACTGCTGACCCTTCTCTGCCTTGTTTCCCCCTCTCGACCCCTCTGCTTGTTTTCTAGGGTCCTCCTTCCCTAGTAGAAACATTCTCTAGGCTCTACTAGATCCTCCCAGCTGCACCAAGGAGGGAAAAAGTCAACAACCCACCTCCTTCCAAAGCTTGGTTCCTCTCCCTCAATTTTCCCACAGTCCATCCCCTTTTCCCTCCAGAGCTCTGGGCTGAGAGGCGTCAGTGGGATAAACCTACATGGTAAACAGAGCAGCTGCTCCACAATCTGGATGCACTAAGGTCCTTGGAGATCAGAGTGGAGAGGGGCTGGGAAAGCAGATCCTGTGATCCCCTGAACATACTCCAGGTCCCCTTCAGCTATCTGCAAAGAAAGTTTCCTGCCTCTAAGGTCTGAGGCTGAGGCACAGGAGTTTGGGGGTACACACTTGGGCCTTCATCTAACCTCTCCCAGGGATGACATGGGAAGCAAAAGGGAGTCAGAGGCCATAAACTAGAACAAGGGTCTCCCCTCACTGAGGACCTTCCCCCTTCCTCACACTTCTGAGGAATTTTACTGGCCTCTGGACAATTCCAGCCCCAGTATTCTCAGAGAAGCATGATGAGGCAAGGGGGACATGTCTCAGGCTGGGAGAGATCCAGAGGTCTGGGTCAGATGAGGGGCAGGATGTCTTGGAAGCAGGGTAGTGGGGACTATGGGAATCTGGGGTGGTGGGAAATCCTGTGATTCCTGCGGAGCAGCATTTGCTTACGAGACTGCAGTAAAGGAGCTAACTGGAAGCTCACTGGGGCCTTTTGCCACCCAGACCCTTCCAGCAGGCTATGGATCAGGAACCCCACTAAGGCCTGATGCCAATGCTACCCTCTGGGCTGATTGGAGGAGAGATAAGGATGGGTTTTCCTAGGCAATAATAAAGGAAAAAAGAAACAGAGCGGATCCCACATAAAGAGAAAAGAGAAGGGAGGGGGACCCGGGCACAACTCCCCAAATAGCTGAGTCCCTGCACAGACTGTATGCATGAATTAATCTTTCACCTACTGAATCGCCTCTAATGCTCCAAAGAAACTTGCAAAATTAATCCTAGTTTTCATATAAATAAACTGAGGGTGTAAGAGGTAAAGAAAGTGGTCCAAGATCATATGATCTGTCTAGATCTCCCTGGGGGGAACTCTCTGAGTCCTTGAGTTTAACTGCCTTTGACCTAGTTACCACCCCAGCCTCTTTACTGTCAATGGTGAAAGGTGCTGTCTGTGCATCTATCTCCACCCTCACCACCACAAAATTACAGAATCTTAGAATAGGAACTTCTAACATCCTCATGGTGCCATTGGGAAACTGATGCCCTGAGAGGGTAAGCTGCTTGCTCAGACAGGGTCATACAGCCAGGAAGAGCCAGATCAGGGACTTGATCCAATTCAGATGGATGCTCCTCACAGGAGCCAGGCTCTCAGTTATTACACATGCAGATGCCAGGCACCAGGGAGTTAAAAATGAATAAATATGAACCTGCCTTGAGAGGCTTAAAAATGGGAAGAAAGTGTCTTTCTACCCCAACCTGTAGAAAGTCTTATTCTCCAAATGTCGAGGACCCAGCTAAGGAAGAAGTTGCTTCCTGTAAGCTGAGGCAGTCAAATAGGCCCCCTGAAGGAGGTGGACCTAACCCAATAGAGATGTGACTGGAAAGAGGGCACATCCCCTGGTGACTCATGCAGGAGGAGAAAATGTAAGTCATTTGACCCATCTTCTGGAGGAAGATATTCCTGTTGGAGGATTATGGCAGACCAGGTTGGGAATTCAGGTTGGGACCAGATCAGATCCGCCTGAATGCTAGGCTAGGGAGTCTAAGCCTCACCCATGGGCACCAGGGAGCCATGGAAGGTTTTCATCTGGGGTAGGAGAGGGACTCATGCAAGGAGGTTTATTAGGAAATTTGCCCTGGAAGTAGTTCACAGAGGAGACTATCTGGAGAAAACCTGAGGCCCCCAGCTTGTCAGTTGGGTATCAATATGCTATCTTTAGGGGTGTATGTGTGTGTGTGCATGCATTTGTGTGTGCATGTGTGAATGTACACATAAGCATGATGATAAGATCAGAAAAGCCTGGTTTCACAAAACCACTCTGGTCTGCTCTGGTAGAGAGATGATGGGCAGCCAGCTTCCCACCTCTTCTGTCTCCCTCTCATAACCACCCTGAATGGGCAAGAGCGTTACCACCCTCACAGACATTCTGCGGGCCTGCACCCAGCGTGTACATGAAAAAAACCCTCCTAGAAGCACAGACACACACACACTAGGAACAGGATGAGCATTTCCTTACCTGATACTCTCCCCAAATCTCACACCAGTGCTGAAGGGCACTATGAAAGGGCAAGGGTGGGGGTGGGGGTGGGGGTGGGGAAGGGCTGACCAGGAACTCAGGCAGGCAGTGAAATTGGGTGGTGGAAGGTGGGGGCACTGTTGTGAAGACCGGTCAACCAACTAAATGTGGAAAGGAGGGGGAAATGCCCTGGAGAGACAAAGTTGAAATGGGGAAACATTTAGATGAAGCGCCACTGGGGGGCATTAGGAGACACCTGTCTCTTGCCTCCCTGCTCACTATTCTTCTCACTATAAGCAGTGACTGAAGTAATACGAAGATCTGCCTTACTGAGACAGCTGTTTTATTTTTTTCCTCTTTTGGGACCCAGAGTACCAAGGGGCTCATGCCACACCTTTCCCCTCTTCCCTTAGCTGAGAGACCTCCAAACAAGAAGGTACTATGACTAATAATTCGGGTGGAGCTGTGTTTCTGTGACCTGTGGTATTAATGAATATCACAGCCACACAATCATAATCACTGCCCCCAGGGAAAGGAGATGGCAGCCAGAATTCCTGGGGCCATTCACCAGCTCTCTGCTCACTCTGCCCTGGTTTCTCATCTTAAAACTCATGGACAATACTAATTTGGGGATTCATAAGATCTTGGAGTCAGAACAAATCTTGTAGAGGTCCCATTCCTTCATCACCCTCTCTTTGCCTACCTCCATCCTGGGCACTCACAACCCCCAGGCATCTGCTGCACTGGTGAATTGTTGAATGCACAAGTCTGCCTCCAATACCTTAGTGCCTGTATGGAGAAGTCTGAAGTTCTGCCATCTTTATAATACCGAGATTTCCCCTGTCCCTCCCCAAGCCAGCCCAGACAGAGAGCCTCCCACACTGACCTGTGACAACCTCCTCAAACATCTAGTTCAGAATCACCCAACCACACCTTTCCAAGAAACCATTCCAAGCTTATCCTCATGCTCTGCCCTTCTAACACCAGCTGACTTCTTCTGCACTGTTTACCCTGAGCCTCCCATTGGGCAGGAAAAGGATGATTTCATTTACTTGCTAAAAAGTCTTTCAAGGCTCTGCCTCCACATTTCTGTCTTTTGCTCAAGTGTACCTCGTCCTTGACTGTCAGGAAGTTCTCCTTGACATTTAACCCAAGTCTTGCCCTCAGTGGGAAGGACTTGGAGAAAAGTCATTTATGCAAAGTCCTATCCCAGCTTCTCAGGTCACCGATGCCGATGCCGTAGCTGTGATGTGCTTTTGTTCCCTCTATCAGCCTCCCCAGAAGTGCTCCCCATCTCCACACCCCAGGCCAGTTCCCCCATATCCCCCAGCACCCCAGAGCAGCTCAGGAGATGCCTGCCTCTAGCTCTGGGTGTCAGCCCCAGCCCCAATAGAGCAAGAAGGAGCCATACAGCCAGTGCCCCAGCCCCCGCTCCAGAAGGAGGTAATTAGGAGCGGAGCAATCCCTGTCCCCCAAAAGGTACAGCTGAACAGCTGCATCCATCACCGGGGCAGCTGCCAGAGAGGGGGACTGTCACGTGGCTCCACAAGACCAACAGAAGGGCGGGAGGAGGCCTCCGGGGCCAGGGATTGGCTGAGCTGCAGCCAAAGAGTCAAGACTGTAGGGGATAACCTGAGAATGACCTTGTGGTGACTTTAGCCCCCAGTCTCTGCTCCTCCCTAGACACCCTTCCACCTTCCCCCAGTTCCTAACCAGCAGCCCTACCAGCTGCCCTAGCCTTGGTATTTTCTCTTCCTCTTCAATATCACTCTAGGGTTTAAAAGCCCCCCTTACTCATTTTTTTTTTTTTAAAGAAAAATGGCCTCATGTGCTTAATAGGTCTGAATAAGCATGGTGGGGGTAGTTTTCTGGCCTGAATAAAGGTTGCTGAAACCATGAGAAACACTTCAGTTTGGAGCAAGAAAAGAAAGGAGGGAGGGAGGGGGCCCTGTTTGGATGGAGGAAACATTGATGCAGGTGCATTTTTCTCTAATTGTCTGCTCTGGTGCCAGGGTGTGAATGTGAAGAAGCGTGTGCTCGCAGCCATATGCATGGTGCATCGCATGGGTGCAGCCTGTGAAGTGTTATACATACGTGCATCGACCTGAGTATATTACCACGTGCTGAGCACACTAGGGCAGAGATGAGCATGTTGACCTTGACCTTCTATCTGTGCACATGCACAGGCTCATATTCACACATGTACACACATCGCTGGGCCAGTTGGGGAACACTGATACAATGAGATTTCACCTTGCCTGTTTCTGACACAGAAAAGGTATTTCCAGCAACTTGCCTGCTCCTGTGACCCCTCATCATATCTCCCATCTGAATGTGCAGGAACTCCCCCCAACCCCTAGAACTACAGGTCAGGGCAGCAGCTGGTGGGAGAGAAGAAAGCAAAGAAAGGAGGGGCAGCTTCTCCAACACCTGTGAAGGTTCTTCGTTATATATGCAAATGTCCTCATTAGAGATGCAGAGTGCTTCCCGGAGCTAATTGCTGCTAGGTACAGCCATTTCTGTGTCAAGTGCTGAGAAGATGGAGACTGCAGGCTGGCAGGACGGAGGATGGCAGGACGGAGGAGGCAGAACAATTGCCCTCTGGCTGAGCAGTACCAGGGCTCCCAGTCCCCAAGACCTGTCCTGGGCAGTGCCGAGGGTGGGGTTGAGGAACCCATGGCAGGGGCAAAGGCTTTGCATGGGCAGGCAGGCCTAAGCAGTCCCCCACAGGGTGGATCAGAACTTGCCAATAGGGTCCTTTGAGGAGTATTACAGCCAAGTGCACAACCCCTATCACCATCTCTCCATCCGCCATGCCCAAAGCCAGGGTCCCTCTGGATCTTGGAGCTGGTATCTCTGGTAGCTGCTCTATAGTATTCTAGGAGTCTCCTCAGGCCCATCCTGACACACAGACAAATATTCAGCCTGCTTACTAGGCCTCACTTCTTCCTCCTGCCATTGCATTCTGAGAAAAAAAGTCAAGTCTCACTGTAGTCTTTTCTGTCACTCCAACCATAGAGAAAGGAGTCTGATTCTAGTCACTGCTGCCTCTCAGCGTCACTGCACATCCATTTACAGACCTGCCATTCCTTGGGGCTGCCTTGTGCTTTTCCAACCTCACCACCACCAACATGGCACCAGAGACAAATAAACACATACACAATTCACATATGCCCTCAGAAACATGCAATCACTCCCCTCATCACGGTCCTGTTTATATTAACTTGCCCTTAGACACACACCCACACTTAAAGAGTCCTGCCAGCCTCTGCTGTCCTTGAGCATGTACATTACCCCGTTTGGGGGACAGAGTCTACAGACACCACCCCTGCCCTACCCCCTACCTCTCCTTTCTTTGCTTCTCCCTCCCCCTCCAGCCCTCCTCCCTGGGCACCCGTTTGCCAGGGTTATTTATAGAAGCAAGCGATAAATTCAGTGTGTTTCTCGGCGCGCAAAGCTATAAATAATGGCACAGATCATTAAACCCCGAGAGCAGGCCCAGCCGCCCTGCAAACAAGATGAAGTACAAACCACCACATGAGAGGGAGAGAGGAAGGCGCAAGGCAGAGCCCTAGAACCAGGAACTGAGGGCCCCAGCCTGCACCCCTCAGCCTAGGCCCAATGAACCTGGGCCTCCAAAGGGCCTTCCTGAGTGGGTACTAGGGAAAAGGAGAAAGCAGGCCTGGGCTTACAGCATGGTAAACAGGAGTTCGCCCCCACCTAATTTCTCTCTCTCTTGCACCTTCTTTACCATATTCCCACCCTCTCTCCCCATCCCTCACTGTTCATCTTTTCCTATATTTCCTTCTTCCAACTCTCTCCTTTTTCCCCCTCTCTCCTATTTGCCATTTTCTTTCCTTTCTTCTTTACCTTCTGCCCTCACCTTTTCTTTTCTACTCACATGTTCTCTTTCCAGACCTTCCTTCCCCCAACCTGATCCCCCAGGCCTCAGGAGGGGCCCTGAACCCACCAAGGAGCCCTCAGAGGCAGAAAGTCCCCTGTCAGCAGAACATGGTGCTGGCTGCTGATTCAGTGTCTGTAATCTCCCAGGCGGAGGCGGCCATGGCAGGGGGGAAAGGAGGGGGGACAGGGAAGATGGATGAGGAATATAAGAACAAAATGGCATGGACACCAGGGACAGACTCCAGGCTGAGCAAGGTTCCAGGGAGCGGAACCAGAGCCCCCAATCTTCAGCCCCACCCCATTACCTCTGGCTGGTCAGTCGAGTGAAAGGAGTCCTTTCTGGTTATGGAGAGCTGCCACCATAAGAAAGGCAAATGAAAAGGAACAGAGGGGACCAGGCAGGAATGACAGGGAGAAGGTACTGGAGGAATCAGAGAAAGAGGTCTTGCTCAGCCTCCACCCTAGGTCACCTGCATTTGGGATCTTTTACCCCTTCCCATTGGAAAGTTCTAACCACTTCCTGCTTCAGTTTGAGCTTCTCTTGGGAGGGCAGAAACTATATCCAATATGTGCTATACGGGGCCCTAGGAAACCAAGCAATGCTTGACTCTTTGAAGCATAATCAAACCCAGAGATGGCAGTCAGTTCTTTCCCTCTGCAGAGATGTCAGGCAAACAGACTTCAAATGGGACAGCGGGGATAAGACTTAATTTCAACCAACCAGAACCCACTAGTGCTGAGGATGGGGACATCCCAGAGTGGAGCAGTTAAATCCTCTGAAAGTTAAGAGGAACCCTATGGGCCTGAGCAAGGCACCACCTGGCCTTGTGTTCAGGGGTGCACAAGAAAGCCTTGAATCCTTCTTTACCTGCCTCTGCCCTCCCTACCCCATGACCAAAGCCGCCATCTGCTCCTGCTCACTCCCGTGTCAGTTGCTTTGATGCAGAGCTTGGTTATTTGCCCAGGGATTTATAGTAGGAGCCAGGACAGCAGCTAAATCCCCCAGCCACAGAGGTAAATCAGCTGCCGGGATGGGCTGGAACGAGGGAGCTGTCCGGCTCAGAGGCACAGCAGGGCTTGATTGGAAAACATTTGTCGCTGCTCCCTGGGGGCAGCAGCCAACAAATCCCCTTGGGTACCAATTAGGGCTAGTGGCCTGACCAGATCTTGAGGGCTGTCAGTGCTGGTGGCAGAGATGACACCACCTCCAGCAGTGCCAGAGAAAGAGGCTATAGCTGAGGGATGGGAAGTACCACAAGAACCTATCAAAACAGCTAGGGCTAGTAGCAATAACTAGGGGACACTGAAACCTGTTTCCCAGGGGCTGGACAAACAATGTCACTGATTAGGAAGGCAGGTTATCTAAAGCAAGAATGCCTGGGCTCTAATCCTGGCTCTGCCTCATTAACCGTGACTATAGACAAGTTACTTTCTTCCCTGTGCCTCTGTTTCTTCACTGGCAAAATGAGGATGAGAAGAATAGCTACCTCACAGTTAATGTGATTATTAAATAAGATGATAGGCATAAAGTACTTAGGATACTTAAAGTGTCTGGCTATGTATCGTTAGAAGCAACATCGTATAGAATGAGCTCTCGAAGCTAGGTTAGATCTAGTCTTGTGCAGAGAAAGAAGAGACCAAATGACCTCTGAATGAATTTGGGGATGCGAAGATGATGTTTAAAGAAAGAAGACTCTTTTAACCTCACTGGGAGAGAAAGTGAGAACAGCTTCTCCCAAGGCCAGTATCGATTACTATGGTTAAGAGCTCAGGCTCCTTAGCCATACAGGCTTATTAACCGTGAGACCTTCTTCAGTAAGTTATTTAATTTCTCTATGCCTGATGGTCCACATCTGTAAAACAGGGATGATGATAATACGTACCTCACAGGGTTATTGAGAAGATTACGTGAGATCATATGTGAATTGTTTAGAGATGCCTTGTCCATAGTAAAAGCTCATTAAATTTTAGTCTCGTTATTACTATTATTTCATCACATAAATGAGGACTATGCAGTGGACCCTAAATTCAAGCAGTGATGCTGACAGAAAGAAAAGAGATGAGCAGACGTGAAGGCTGGGGGGCAGGGGACCAGAAGGGCCATTAAGGGGAACAAGAGCCAGAAATGAAAGAAGAAAATGGAAGCAGGAGGGGAAAGATGGGAGAGTTGGAGGCAGAAAGAGAGAAAAGGCAGAGATGAGGTCAAAGGAGAGCTGGGGGAAGATGGAGAGACAGAGAACCCTACAGAGGGAGGACTGGATGGCAGACAGGGACACCCTAGCTCAGAAGGAAAAATGAATGGAGTCTCAGGGCAGGAGTCAGGGAGCTGGAAGAGGCACTATGAGAAGTATTGAGGGGCAAGGGAAATAAGGAGAATGGCTAGGAGAGAAGAAAGAAGAGGCAGAAATATAGGCTGAGAAACAAAGGAGGAAGAGCCATATCTGGAAAAACAGCAAGCCAGAGCTAGGGCAGCTCGTTATGCAAACATGATTCTGGGCAGCGCTGCTCCACTGCCCCCTCCCCAGCTTTCATTTTCAGCTTGGCTTCCCCCTGGCCTCTCCCCCACACCCCTGCCAGCCTCTACCTTCTCTTCACCACACCTCAGGGCATTTGAGGCAGCAGGGAGGGTGAGGGGCTTGGACTCTGCTCACCGGGGGTTGAGAAGGAGAGGAAAGAAACAGTCCCCAAAGCAGAACAAAACCCAGGGGTCCAAGCCTCCTCTGGCAACTCCCCCTTCATTAGCATGAAGACAGGACAGAGGGAAAGCACTGCATGATTGGAATGATAATCATAGCAGCTAAAGCATTAGCATTTTACAGTTTACAAAGTATTTTACAAGCTGAGTCTGACAACACCTTTTGTGATATAGGCAGTATTACCCCCATTTATTATTTTTATTATCGAGCAGTTATATAATGCTTACTTCCTGCCAACCACTTCACGAGTTAACTCTTATTCCTGACAACAATGCTATTAACCCCATTTTACAGATCCTACACCCCTACCCCTGCTTCACCTCATCTCTGCTCTCCCTTGTCTTTGCTAGGACCTCTTTCTATTTTCGCACCTTCTCTTGTTCTCCCTTGACTCCCCTCTTCCAATCACATTACCTAACCAAACTTCAAATTGGCTTTTTGTTCACTCTCCAGGCACTACCCGCAGTGACCAGCAGGACCTGGTGGGATGGCATATGATTGGCAGCTCTTCATCTGGGAGCCAGCTGGAAGGTAGCAACCAAAAAGAAATCATACAGTGGCTGAAGTGAAAGATGATGATATCTTCCCTCTCAAAAAGTTGGTCTACCACATGAGATACAGACATAAAAAATACCCATGAAAGAGCAGGAACAGATAAACAAGTGAGGGTGTTAAAATGTTCCTGGAAAGGAAACCTAAGGATGAATAGTTACTGCATAGGAATCCAAAACTTAACCCTCTGCTTTCTACCACTGAAAATAATAAAACCATGTAGGAGCCAAAAAACCTACTCACTGACACCAGATGTTCCTTCACTTGGTCACTGATAGTGTACTGAGCACTTACTATGTGCCACACAGCATAGATGTGATCAATACCAAGGACATAGACTTTTCTCCTCACTCCACAGTTCAAAGATATTTTGCCTGAGATGTGCTAGGTGCATTTGCTATAGAATTGCCAGGACTTTGGGCTGGAGACCTTGAGAACTGTGAGCAATAAAAAAGTGGGAGGCGAAGGGACCAAGGGAAAGGAAAGGCCCTCACAAAGTTGTCTCAGAGCTGAGAAACTGAGGCTGAGGTGTGATAGCCCTTGGACCAGCTTCCTGCCCCCAAGTCCTTCAGCCCACTCCCATTCCTGAATGGCTTATTTGGAATGAAGTCCCTGCCTGCCTATCAATCTGTCCACCTTCCATGTGATGCTGGTGATGGCTGCTCCTGGCTGCTCCTGCTTGTTGTACATCAGCATAGGGATCATTAGGACCCAAAATAAGTCAAATGAAAATATCTCCTGCTTTCCCACAGAAATAAAGTCTGTCCTCCCCGTTGGCACAACTTCCAGACTACAGGAGGAATAAGCACCACTAACAGTGACAGAAGACAAAGACATATGAGGAAAAAGGACATGGATCCCTGTCTGGGAAAACCCCAAATCTGTGAGGGAAGCTCCCGCTCACAATCACAAAAAATGCTGTTCCTTCCCCAGAAGCCAGCAAAAAAAGGGCCTACACTCATCTATGCCTGTGTGTGAAATACATACATATTAAACTAAAAGTTGGTTTTAGGAAGGCTGACACCTGGCCTGGTAGCACTGGATGTTTCTAAGCAGGAAAGGCTCTAAGCACATACCACTGGTGACGTGCCTGAAGCACCCTCTCCAAGGTCTTGAAACACTGAGCGGGGTTTGAGTGGTTGGTAGGACTGAAGACTGAAGCACAGTGTTGAGCAAGTAGGTGAGTGCAAGCGTCCACCAGCATGGACCAGCCATGTTGTTACCATCTTAGCCACCATGAAATACTGACCTCCTTATTTATCCCTCTCTCTCCCTTTCCTGAACCATAGACTGTCCTTATCAGAGGCCCCTGGGTGAGAGAACCTAAGCTAAGACAGAAGTTCATAAAACTTCCTACATAACAAAATTAACAAAAGTGGGGGGAAAAAACACTCACCCCTGGCTCCTTCCCAACCCAGGCACCACCCTCTCATCTTCAAAGCCTGACAGAAATCTCCAGTGAGTACAGATGGACTGATAACAACAACTCCCAGAGAAGGGGCCCTTCATGGTAGATCAGGTAAATCCATAACCAAGGCCTTCCCCAGAAACATCTCTTCCAAATACATACTTCCTCATGGAACTCCATTCCATGGCTTCCTGATGAATACTAAATAAAACAGCATTTGCACCAAAGTACTGATTCCTCAGACTGGCATTTAGAGTCCTCCATCATGAAGACTCATACTTACCTCTTACCATTTCTCCTTCCTCCATCACTCCGCCTCTCCCCACCCAGCTGCTGGTCCCCTTATGGTTCAAAGAGCATGTCCTGCACTACCCTATCTCCAGCACATTTTGTCGGGAATGCCCTTTTACCAGTTCCTAAGGTTCCCATATGTTCATTAAAGCTCTCCCTATCCTCCACCAAGGCAAAATTCAAATTTCAACTTCTCTCAAACAAGTTTTTCCTTCTGCATTGGATGGGCCTCCTGCCTCTTGTTCACCTGTGCGCCTGGTGCTGAGAGGTAGTCTGGGTAATGTTCGTGAAATTGAAGGAAAACTCCAAACATGTCCTCTGCCAAACTTTCTTTTCTGTGACTCTCAGGGTTCTCAGAAGTGAGGGGACAATCAGTGACAAAACGATAGCAGGTGTCTCCACAGCCTCATCCTCCAAGTCAGGGGTGAGGCTTTGGGGAAACGAAGTCACTTCAGGAGATACAGCAGATACTTCCAGGTATCCTGAAACCATGAGGATGGGTACTTCTGAGGGGCTTTGGGGACCATTAAACCAGTGGTGGCACGCTTCCTTTCTTCCTCTGGCTCCTCTCTCTTTCACTATCTCTCAATCTTCATCATTCTCTTTTTCAATTTTAGGTCAAGGCGGGGGGCGGTTCTTTCTGCTTGAGACAGCTCCCCTTAGAGCCTTGCTATGCAAACTGTGATCTGAGAATAAGCAGCATCAGTATCCCTGAAAATGTGCTAGAAATGCAAACTCTCAGGCCCTGGTCCAACCTGGTCAATACGATTCTCCAGTTTAACAAGATGCCCAAGTGGCTCGTGTACACATCAAAGTTTAAAACTAATAGTTTAAAGAACCAGAGGCCAGGGGTCCTACAGGGAAGCTGAATGCCAAGACATTCATTCATTCATCCTTTCAATAAATATTTAATAAGCACCTACTGGGTGCAAAGTGCCATGCTAGGTATTCAGGATAAAGTGGTGAATGATTAAGGCTTGGATGCACAGGCTAGAGAGGATGAGATCAATGTTCCTCATCTGGTTGTCCCAGCCTAGCTCCCCCAATGGGAAGGAGGCTTGGGTCAAGAATAGGAGTTCATTTGACTGGAGAATCTCTCAAGACCTTGAGGCTGGTGAGGCATCCCTCCCACGGCCCAATCCAAAAATGAAGAATTAGTCCATGAGACAGAAGGAAAAGAGCCATGAGAACAAAAGAGATAGAATAGGAAGAAACAGAGAAGATGGAAATGAGAAAAAGAGAGTCTAAAATAGACTCTCTGAGTGCTCCTGGCCACTTCAGAGACACACTCAATCTTGCTTCTTGGCCTCCCCATTGAGTGTCCCCTTCAGCATATCACAGCATCCCCTATCCCAATTCCAGGCAGATGGCCTCCCACAACAGGGGTCCTCAGCACTCCCATGAACAGAGGACAGCCCCAGCTCCTCCAGCACACTCCATCCGAGGGGCCCGGAGGGAAGAAGATAGGTAACACCTGGGGGAAAAGTGACCAAGGCAGGGAGACTGGTTTGAAGGGCACAGGAATAGTAAGCACAGACTTAGGAGATGGTGTGGGGGCTTCAGGTCAAAGTGACTGCTGTGTGGGAAATGGACTGTAAGAGGAAAAGCAGGAGAGATCTGTCAGGGGGCTATTGTGGTCAGCAGTGTAGGCAGACAAAGTGTCTTGGTTAGGACGGTATAAGTAGAGATGTGAGATGTGATCAGATTTGGGATATATTTGGATGACAAGGCTAATGGAACTTGCATGTGGATTGTATGTGAGAGATGGAGAAAGAGAGTTCAAGATTTGGGGCCTGAGCTACTAATGGGTTAGAGCAATCCCCGGTGATCTGGAAAGGGTTCTGGAAGAAGGTTTGGAGAAAAAGAATGACCTAGGGCATAAAAGGGCTCCTCAGTTCAAGTTTTTTGAGGACACAAATTATTTCCACTATACCCCTTAGAGCCTTCCATTGCATAGAACAGGTACAATCAGGTACACAGTAAGCATTTGTTGCTTGCTGAGGAGTGATCCAAAAGGCAAATGAGGTGGCATAAAGAACACTCAACTCTGTCTTGGGATCCCGGGCCATCTACTAGCAGAGGAACCTTGGACAAGTCACTGTGTCTCAGGGTTTCAGATTCCCTATTGGCAAAGCAGTGAAGGCAAACCAAGATCTTTGGGTCCTCTTTCACCCCAATTCTCTTTCCCTGCTGCTAAAACCAGAACACTGAACTTCGGGAGGTCCTTGGGTGGGTCTGGCATAAGACGGTCAGTCTCGCTGGTATGTAGAGTTTGGGGAGAATGAAGCCAAGGTCCAGTGACTGGGCTGGGACCATCTAGATTTGGTCCAATGAGGATTTTCCAACAGGGTGGCTGGGAATGAAGAATGATGAAGCCAAGAGATCCCCCACACTCCATTCCCAGACCTTTCTTGCTGTGATGTTTTGGCATTTTTTGTTTTGTTTGTAGCTCCACACCTTCTAAAAACTGAAATGCCTGAACTCGGTCACTGGATGTGCTTTATTTCCTATCTGCATTCACTCCTTAAGGGAACTCATTCAGTGTCACTCCCAAATGACTCCCAAATGTATATCTCCATCCTGGACTTCACCACTAAACTCAAGATCTGTGAATCCAACTGCCTCTTACAGGCATTTCAGACCTAACATGTCCAAAACTGACTTCCCCCAAACCCAGCTCCTCCTGCAGTATTCTCTATATTAATTTATGGCAACTCCACAGTTACGGTCACTCAGGCCAAATCCTTTGGTCTCATCTTGACTTTCACTCTTTCTCATATACCCTCCATCTGGCCCATCAGCAAATCCCTTGGTTATCTCTGCAAAATATATCCAGAATTTGACTACTCATCACCATCTCCACTGTCACCTGCCAGGTCCAGGCTACCATCATCTCTTGGTACTAAAATATTCCTAACTGGTCTCCTTGCTTTTGCCCTTGTTTTCTCAACCTAGTTTTAATACAGCAGTTAGAATTTTCTGTAAAAATATAGGGCAGATCATGTCACTCCCCCACTCAAAACTTTCCAATGACTCCCCATCTTACTCAGAGTAAAAGCTAAAGCCTCACTGTGACTTATTAGTTCCTATGAGATCTGGTTCCCATGATCTCTTAGACTCCTCACTTCTCTTCCCTTATTCTCTCTGTTCCAGCCATATCAGCTTCATCGCTGTTTCTCCAACACACCAGACACACTCACTTCAGGGCCCTTGCTCTTGCTGTTCTTTGTCAGGAATGATCTTCCCCAGAATCTGCATGGGCATGTAGCATCTGGTAAACGGCAGGCTCCATATGTTGAGGGGCCTGAGCAGGGATAAGAAAGGTAGTAAGAGGAAGAAGAGACAATGGAGTTTGGTCCCACACAAAAAACAAAATGGCTTGTCTTGCTTTCCCTGCCTTCCTTCTTAGAGAGATTTTCCTCCACTCTGCTTCTTCAAGAAGGATCCCAATCTCCACGCAACCCATGGAAGAGCTTTAAGCTCGGATGGCAACATATCCCTCTAGTACTCTCCCAGACCTGAAAAGGAAGCACCTTAGTCCCCTGGCGCTGGATGTGCTCAGCTCTTAAACTGTACGGAAGAAAGGGTCTCTTCCAATCATGCACTCATAACACCTTTATTTACACTATTATCCATTTGGGCCTGATCCCCTCAAATCCACCATGCTCCTCCCTCTTCATGACCTATGCCTCCTTTCCTTCCTCTGTCTTTCCTATCAGCACACATTTGGAGGCAGACTGCGGCATGAAGGCTGATGTGGTGAGGCCACAACAGCCCAGCCGCAGGCCTCTGATTTTGGGAAAAGGCAAGTAAACTTGAGGGGAAGGGTTTGGGGGTGGGAGGACGCAGAGGCAGAGAGACAAGGAAGCAAAGAGAAACAAGCGGTGATGAGATAGTGATTCAGAAAAAAGTGGAGACCATCAGCGGTCACAGCCAGGGACAGAAACAGGGAGAGAAGCAAATGCTGACAGATGGCAGGAGCTGGAAACAGGATGCGCGATAGAGAGTAGGACGCCCAGAGACAGACAGACAGACAGACGGACAGACAGAGGGGGTCAGAAACAGATCAGAGGAAAGAGATGAACAGCCAGATGGGAAGGGAGGCAGAGGCTACCCAAAGAGACGGAGGGACAGAGACAGAAACGCAGAGGGAGAGACACGCGCACGGACAGACCAGAACGTTGCAAAGAAGGCGAAGGAGAAAAAAGAGTGGAGGCGGGAGTGGCGGGAAGCAGCAGACGAGGGGCGGGCGCAGCGGAGCGGGCGGGCACCCGGAGCCGGCTCGTAAAAGCCGCGCGGAGCAGGAAAATTGCCGCCAGAATCGCTGAGCTCCACAAAACGCCGCCCGCGCGGCCCGCCACCGAGCCCGCTCCAATCTACAGCCTCATCGCTGCGCGGGCTGGTTATGCATTTAAATGTTATTTAATTGGATTGCGGAGGAGCTGGGGGCCAGAGCGGCCCTCGCCCCCACCCGGCACGCTCCGCACGCCCGGGCTGCTCGCCTCCTCCGCAAATCTGTTTTCCAAGTCACAGATTGCAGCGTACCCCCTCTGAACACGCTCCCCCCACCCGGATGGCTCCCCTTCGTGTCTGGGCTCCTCCTTCTGTTCTCCCCTCCCCAACCCAGCCAGAGGACATTCAGAAAGACACAAGTCCACTGAAGATGCACGAAAATGCAGAGGCTACACAAAAATACTACAGACACACAGACACAACAGCAACAAAGATGGGTTGCACTAGATTACACAAGTGTCCATCTGGGAGATTTAAAAAAATGCAGAGACAAAAAAGATCCCCATGGATCACAAAAGCACACAAATGCGTGTAAGACACTGGAGATCCACACCTAAGAGGGAACGCATCACCCTGTCCCTTGGAATGGTTCTTACAGAGTGACACTACCACACACAGGAACAAGATCATGCTAACTCAGTCACCTCACAGTGTGATACATAGACCTTCCTCAAAGCTAGGTAAGGAGTGAAACACATGCACTCTCACACTTGAAGTAAAGCCATCATGCTCCAATCACTCCACTGTGTGCCTTTCCGGGATCTTCTTTCAGGCCACTGCAGACAACACCATCTGACCAGGTTCTGAGAGGTAACTGCATCAGTCATTACATTTCTTAAAACTGAACAACAACAACAAAAAGCCAAAATTATAACAGGTAGGCTTGAAGGTAGACACCAGGAAGGGCTTCCAAAGAAAAGTTTGAGATTCCAAGAGGAGAAGCTGGGCACTTGTGTGAGGCTGGGCTTCTCCTCTATCAACTGCAATAGGAGAGTGATTTTTGCAGCCTAGGAGTTAGCACCATCAAGGTAGATGGAAGGACAGAATGACCTGCTGAGGCATGTCCTCCACACACTCCCAACCAGCAGACAGGAAATTGCTGTCCTGAAATGATGAGGGTCAAGCTGCTTCAATTAATGAAAATGGAAATGGCAACCTAGCTTGGCACAGGCCACCATGCAGGACTGTTCTGGGCTCTCAGCCACCCCCTCTACAAGCTGGGCCTAGAGACTAACATCAGACTGAGACCTTGAGCCAGATGTAGGGGCAAATGGGCAAGAAGATATGCAAGAAAATCTTACTGCAGTTGTTTAATTTGTTTTGTTTTTAGACACATTGAGGTTCAAAACAGGGAAGAAGAAAAAGTTTCCCCAAATACATTATAATTCAACTTTGATTGCTAAGCTTGGGCTGGGGCCAGGTTGGCATTAAGGACTCCATAGAAGAAAGCAATTCAGCTTCCCCCAAAGCAATTTATTTCTGCATCACTTGATGGTCATAGCTGGGAAGTTTTATTCATGTGTCTAATCTCAATGTCTAATGCTCCAATTGAAATTATTTCCTTCTTTGGGGCATTAGGAAAAAATAGAAAACAGCTGGCCTTCATTCTCCTAAACAAGAATATTTGAAGAGTCAAGACTTAGTCTGGGCTGGGCCACAATCTCTATTTCCTCCCTCCATTCCACTTATCTTCCCTGCCCAGCTTATGTCCAGGCTGGGCTTCTGGTCTTTTTTGCTCCAGCACTTGGACACCCCCGCCCCATCAACCTGCTGCAGCTTTTCTTCCCAGAGATTCACAGAATAGATCCAAGAGAAAAAGCCCTACTTCCCATCTCCCATAGAGCCCTGCCCAACCCTTGCTTCCTGCAAATTTCTACCCTCCAGCCCCTCCCTTCATCCTGTTTTCTATCCCATTGCAGTTGGGGAGATCTGACAAAGTGGCTCCCTTTTCCAACAGCTACTCCTCAGAGGTAGCAAGATTGAGCAAGTGATGAGAGAAAAACACCTCCTACCTACATTCTGATGGCTAATCATTTCCTCAGTGAGTGTATCTTGAGCACTGTTTAGAACTTGTTCACAACTCATTTCCATTTGATTTATACCATAATTATATGCCTGTATCTCCCAGCATCAGACAGTGAGCACCGTAAGGGCAAAGAACCACCTAATTCACCTCTGTCACTCCCTATAGTGTCTGGCGTGGGAAATGGCACACACAGCGGACATCAATGAATGTTTGTTGAATTGAGAAAGAAAAGTGAAGGATAACACAGTGGTCAAACTCAAGACTCAATCTTCGTTTGTCACCCTGTTTCAGTAATGTAAAGAAGAGTAGGGAGTCTCTTTCTGCCCCAACACATTCCATCCCTCAGAATCTCAGAAGCATTCTCACCCCAAGCACAGCTTGGCCTTTATCAAGTGTGTATGTTTGTGCATGTTTGTGTTGGGGTGGGACTTTTAAGCCTCTACCACTCCTCTGAACCAGAATTTGAATCCCCATCACTGGGCAAAAGCAACAAACTCTGAGGACACTCATGTTATCGTATGGCACCATGGAGTAGATCTCCAGACCAGATTCATGCATTACTTGAACATTTGTCCTGAACACCTACTTTGTGCCAGATGTGGGGTTACATATTGGAGAAAGGAAAATAAGAAACCCACTCCTTGGCTTCAAGGCACCAGTGCAATCCTGCCTTAATCTTGGCTGCATATCCATAGCACAAAGAGAAAAATAGATACAAGGCTACACTTAGAACCTCCCAAATCAAAATCTCTAAAGTGGAGCTGGAACACATCATTTTTAAACCGCCACAGGTGAAATGATTCACAGGCAGGGTTGTAAGCCACTGATCTCTAGATCAGTGCTGTCCAAAAGAACTTTCTGCAATGATGGAATGTTCCCTATCTGTGCCATCCAATCAGTAGCCACTAGTCACGTGTGGCTATTGAGCACTTGAAATATGGCTAGTGACTAAGGAATTAAGCTTTTTATTTTACTTATTTTAATTTAAAGAGCCGCACGTGACTAGTGCCTACTATATCAGACTGCAAAACTCTAGGTGATACAAATCACTTCAATTTGGCTTTAAAATATTTCTCACAATATTGTTTTCATTCCCTTTGGCTCAGGAGAAAACAATGAACTTCCCTTCCCTAAGGACACTCTTATTTGTATTGAAGAAACTGCTCTAGAAGTCAGTCTGGTGGATTAAGTCAACTAGCTAAACCACCATACAAGCCTCTACCCCCCAGACTGGAGAAAAGGCACTCCTGATTACCGAAGGACAGAAAAAGCAGTGACATGACTTTAGGTGCCTATCATGAACTGAACTGTGGCCCGCTCCAAAATAAAATCGTATGTCCTAACCCCCAACATGACTGTATTTGGAGATAACGCCTTTAAAGAGGTAACTAAGGTTAAATGAGGTCATAAGGGTAGGGCCCTAATCCCATATGACCAGTGTCCTTATGAGACACCAGGTAGGTGCGCACACAGAGCTAACAGGCCATGGGAGGGCAGAGAAAGAAGGCAGGCATCTATAAACCAAGGAGAGAAGCCTCAGAAGAAACCAAACCTGCTGACATCTGCATCTTGGATTTCCAGCCTCCAGAACTGAGAAAATAAATTTCTGTTGTTTAAGCCATCACCTGTGGTATTTTTGTTACGGCAGTCCTAGCAGATTAATTCAGTGCCCTTGGGAATAGGCAGGCCTGGGACCCTAATTAGCCTCTTCCTAACAAGATGCACCCCAAAAATTGAGGGCAATAGCCCCATTAAATGCCAGATCCAGCAGTGACTGTCACACCTGTCTTCAAGTCACCATCCTGGTCACTGCTGTTCAAGTGCCTCTATGCACTGTGCAAAACTACTCCCACCATCTCATGATCCTCACTCCAATTCTAGGCTTTCACCCAGATTCTGCTATCCCCCTAGGATGTATCCCCTAAACATTAACCCCATTCCTCACCCATTGCACTTACACGACGCCTCCTATGAGGCTTACCCCTTCATCCCCATCTATGAGTTTCAATCTATTATTGGGCATTTTAAGTGTGTGTTCTATGCATCTCACTTCTCCTATCTTTAAGTACTCAGAGAGTAGTCTGGAATGTTCAAGACCCTTCACAAGCTGGCCCCAACTGCCTTCTCCAGCTTTTCTTCCCAACTAGGCCAAGTCAATGTTAATCTACTTGAAACCCTTTGAACTTAACGCTTTTCTCTAAACTCTCCAAAACCTTTCTATTCTCTAAGCCCACCTGAAATGCCACCTCCTCTAGAGAGCTTTCCCTGACTGCCTCAACTAAATACATAAAGGAACAATGTGCAGTTAATCCACACTGCCTAATCCAGTGTTCTGCAATACAGGGTACTACTTAGCAATGTAGCACTGACAGCAGAGAGGGGAAAAGATTAAGGCACGTGGGGGTGCAAGTCTGTAATGCAATTCTAATGCTAATTACCTGGAGTTAGCTCATACCCCACAGGTTTAAGGGCAAAGTCCCCAAAAAGAATGCCCTCATTTCAGTTGCCAGCTGCAAGTTCAGGGGACTCCAGGCCACCTATACTTCTATTTACAAATTCAGGAGTCCCCATGACCCTCTCAGGTTCAGTAACTTGCTAGAATAACTCGCTGAAATCAGTAAAGCTCTCCACTTACAATTAGTTTTATCATAAAGGGTACCAATCAAGATCAGCCAAAAGAAGAGACATATAAGGCAAGACCTGGGAATGTCCTAAACATAGCTTCTGTGTCCTTTCCTCGCAGAAGTACACATCACCCTGTTGACACATCATGTGTTCACCAACCAGGAAGCTCACCAAAGCCTGTGTCCAGAGTTATTAGAATTTCATTACATAGGTATAATTGATTGAAATCACTGACCATATGGTTGAACTCAATCTCCAGTCCCCATCCACTCCCTGGAGGTCAAGCTGGTTATCACCTGGTTCAAAGCCTCAACCCTCTAATCACATGGTCGGTCTTTGTGGCATAGTCAGCCCTCACACCCTCAGTTAAACTTCAGCAAAAACTCAGGTATGGTCTAAGGGATCCATCGTGAATAACAAAAATTCCTATCACTTGGAAAATTCCAAGGATTCAGAGGCTCCCTCCAAAGAACCAAAAGACAAACCAGTCAAATTGTTTATTATACAATGGGGAAGGGAGAGACTGGACTTATACTAAAAATCTTATTAATTTTGAAAGCTGGAGAGGACCTGTTCCAGGAGATAGAGTCCAACCGTGTATTCTTCATTGAGGTGGTCTCAAGACCTGCTCTGCTCCCAAATTGATTCATTTTCCTGACCCTTCCAAAGGGGCACACCAACCCACCATGCAGAAGACATAAGAAATGAGCTGGCTGGAGAGACAAGGCTCCCATCCACCCATCACCTGCTCCCCACAGCACCCCGTAGCAGACAACACTTGACAGCTCCTAACAAAGACCTTGCAGATTTGGTAAGGCAACTAGAGATCTGTTTACATCATCCCCTAGCTACTGAAGAAAACAAAACACTTTACAGTGAAGAGGTAAGAGGGGAAAAACTACACAACTACCTGCTAGCTTTGATGTGTAGGAGGGAAAAATGAACCAACACAAAAAGATGTACGAGCTTTTAATGCTTAGACTGAAAAATGATGGGTTGGGCTTTTCATAATGTCATCGATCCATCTCTGGCAGGGCAAGTCTGCCCCTCATTCAGGCCACAGGTGGAGACCCCCAACCCCCACTACCACCCCACTGCTCAGCAAGGTCTTCAAATGGAGGGGCTTCCCTTGTAGTGCAGTGACTCCCCAACCCAGAGGCAAGGAAGGTGTAATGAGCACCCATGTGCCAGGCATCACACAAGGCACTTTCAAGTGTTATGTCAATTAATCCCCACACCAAACCCATGAAGTAGAGATATTCATTCTACAGATGAGAATTCTGAGGCCTGGAGAAGTTAATCAATTTGTCCAAAGTCATAAAGTTCACAGGTCTCAAAACTGGAATGAAACTCCGGGTCTTCTAACCTTTCCCACTCTGCCACACTGAATTCTTTCTCCAATCCAGCCTGTCTTCCATAAGTTCATTCTTAACATCCATGTCCCATGCTTTGTCCTGGTCTGTGTGAGGAAAAGGGTCCACTGAAGGGCACTGTTCTATCAAAATGTGTGGGTATCCTGGCAGGATCTTTTCTCTAAAACAGAAGTCATTCTCAGCTGAATACAGGCTCCAGAGGAAACAGTGAAGTAAGCAGTTTGCAGGTGCTGACTCTGTGGAATGAGGTACGCTGGGACCAAACAGGCAATGCTCAAAGGATGGGGAAGAAAGCAGAAATCAGGAGGGCAAGTAGTAGTAGTGTCCAAACTGCCATGGCAGGTTCCAACAACCAAGGAGGTCCTTGTTGTTCCAGTCCAGGAGACGTATAGTCATCTCATTGCCCAAGAATGATTTGCCGGCCTTGAAAGTGTCCTACACAGTCCCCAAGGGGGCTCATTTTGTTAGCAGCGGCAGCAGTCCCAGCTCATTCAGTCTGTCCTTGGCCAGTGCCTCCCAACCCCTGTTGGCCTGTGGGCTCCGAGGTGAGGGGTGCAGAAGCCCTTCCACCTGGACCTCGGGCATCAGGCCTGCCAGAGCCCGCCGCGCCCGCTGCTCCGCCAGCCGCCCCACTCCCACCACCAACCGCACCCCCAGTATCTGCACCTGCCGGCAGAGGGCCACATCACAGAGCCCAAGAAGCTGTTCTCGCTGCTTGGCAGGCAGCTCAGCAGGGGTGAGGTTGCGCCCACTGGGAGCCAAGAAGAGCAGAGGACACAGATTGTGTACAAAACAGTGATGGAAGAAGACATCAGGCTGTCCACAGAGGTTCCGGAAAAAGCCCCAAAACCGGGCACCGCTCACCTCTGACTGTGGGCACTCCAGTCCCAGCACTGGTCGCTTAGGGTGCTCTTGGGGAGGGGTTTGCACTGGGCCACAAATGCCCAACCAATCTCGGACTACACTCACTTCCCCAAAGGGCACCTGTGGGGAAGGAGAGAGACAAGAGGGCTTCAAATTGGAGACCTGGCGCCCGGGCTCTGGACCAACTGACCCCCTTACACCCTCCATGAGGATCTAGTGTGGACACCGCCACCACCTCCCCCGCACTCTGCCACCTTCACCCAAAGGCCTGAGACAAGGATTCCTGGACCTGTGGTTTGATCTTGTCTTCCTCAAATTTTTCATGTGGACTGTGGTCTAGAAGAATCTATTTCTTTGCCTCTATCCCAACTAACCTCTGGGACCACATACAGGGAGTACATGGGGATATCTGGCCCTATACCAGGCATGATGGGTAAATACTGAGGACAGACTGATGGTCTGAGAAAGACTGTCAGGGTTAGAGAAGGTAAAAAGACAGGGCTGACCAGTGCTCTCTGGGTGTCCTCTCAGCCCCCCAAGCCTCAGGCTGTCATTTCCATCGATCATCATTGATCACCTTTCATCCCACAGTTGGGGTCAATAAAAGCGATTGAGCCTCCTGCCCTGAAGCTCCTTGCCCTCCCCCACCTGCCAAGTTCCCCCACCAAGGGGCAGTCACTCATCCTGAAGTCTGAAAGGAAATCAAGGAGGTCCTGGACCATGGCTCTGTTCTGAACCTCTCCTCAGCTAACAGGACTCAGGTTGCCTGAATGCTTTGCATTTCTTCCATACCCACCCCTGTCAACCAGTCTCTCCTGAGGTCCCAGCAGTCCTGGTCCTTCTCCTAATCCCAACCACAATCTAAGGAGAGGAGAGATCCGGTAAGGTAAGGATGGGGCTGGCGGAAAGAAGGGCTCTCAGAGGCAATTAGTGGACAGCTCACAGGGGAAACAGAACTACCATTAATGTGCTTGGTTAACTATGGGCAATGAGGCCAGGAGAGTGTCTGAGACCACAGGAGCCAGTGTGTGTATTGGGAGGGGATGGGGGCCCCCGCACCCACACATATCCACACCTGTGCACATGCTCCTCTCCACAGCACATGCAGCCAAGCATCTACCTTGGAGCTTCCCACTCCACCCACCAAGGGAAGCCAAGCCCTTTACCCCAGTCTGGGCCATGCCAAAGGGTCCTGGGTTCATGCCCAGGAAGAGCACTTCCTTGGGGCCCTGGCAGTAGCGGGTCACGTAGCTGCGATGTGGCTCCCACGCATACTCCACAGGATTGTAGATAACGCCCACAGGCTCCGAAAACTGCAGTTGGTTCAGCTTAGCATTGAGCTGAAGCTCCTCCTCCAGAAAGCCCTCAGCCAAGCTTTGAGAGCAGGTCTGGGGCTCCATCAAGACACCTGCAGGCTCCCAGACAGGCCCCAATGGGAAAGCCTGGGGCACAGCTATATCACCGTCCCCTGAAAAAGAGATGAACAGAGGCCCCCTCAGCCGTAGAGTGGGAGGGATCCAGGGTGGCAAGGGCCCCTAATATAGTTTCCTGGGCAGAAGAGACTGGTCAGTCATCCCCTAACCTCCAGGCATAACTGAGCTATTGTAGTTCTTGGTAATAAAAAGACTCCTCCCTCCCTTCAAGTATCTTCCTCTTCATTCATTACCTGGTGAGAATAACCCATAACCACCAACCATCCAGCACTCCAAACCTCTTTTCTATCAGGCACAGGTCTTGAGTCACTAGTTCCTAGGCTGCACCAAGTATATAATAGGTTTCCAACAGTATTTATTGGAGGCAAACTTTCAGCACTTTCAGTGTTACCTTTAATAAAATAAGCTAGGATGAGCTGTGTCCTGGAAACTAATGTGCTGAAGAATGAGATGCAGGTATAAAGCCATAGCCCAGAGACTACAGGGCCAATTAAAATAGCTTCCAGGTGGTTAGTGTTATGTGCCAGATACACTTCATTGATCCTCATAAAAACCCCAAGAGGTGGGAATTATTGCTTCTATGTTACAGATGAGGAGACTGAGGCTTAGCAAGATCAAGCAACTTACCCAGGGTCACACAGTTAGCAAGTCATGAAGCTGAGATTTGAACCCAAACTATGTGATACAAGGCTGTGCTCTTAACCACCCACACGTTTGATCAGCCACCCTGTTAATTCTACACTCCCTGCCCCAGCCCAGCTTCTTGACTACGTTCAAGAAACCTTAGTGGTGAGTGGGATGATACGTCTCAGAATAGACTCTTACAAGCTACATAACCATGGGCAGAGCCTTCAGCTTCCTTATCTAAATACTACGAATAAGAATACCCACTTAATAATACTGATATGAGGGATAGAATGAGATGTTATGTGTAAAGGGGAGGAGGAAGGGAAAAAGAGAAAGAGGGAAGAGGTAAGAAGTCAGAGGGAGCACTCTGGTAAGCTTTGTAACCTACAAAGGTCATTCCTTCCAATTGTCCTTCTCATCACTCCCATGCAAACCCAGTTCCAGGCTAACCATTCCACTCACACTTTCAAAATATCTTTCCTACCCCAACACCCAAAACTTTACACATGTCATTTCTACAAACCCAACCAAATACAGATTGAGTCAACCAGGGCTGTGACTCCCCAACTCTCCACACATTCAAATCATACCTACCCTTCAAGATGCAGGTCAAACTATCCCTCTGGTAAAACCCTCCCTCATCAAGACATGCCAGCCTGAGAATCTGTATTTTAAACAAGCTTCTCAGGTGTTTCTAATGGTTGGTGAAGGCTGAGAAGCATAGTGTTACCATCATGGCTTCTTCATGAAATCATACTTTGTCCCCTACCCCACACGCTTGAAATCAGAGGCCAGTCACTGCTCAATTTCCCTCTACATCTCCAAGGTCTGAGCTCTTATTAGGTAGTCAACACATGCTCAGCTCTGTCTATACCTATTTAAAACTACCTTCTACCAAGGAGCCTTTCCTGATGGACTCCTTTCCACTTTTATACCCAGAGTTCGCGGAAAGATCAGCTGCCCACTTGTACTGTTTGCTTCCCAGGACTTGAGGCTCTGAACATATTTCTATCACATACAGACTTCTCAGAGAGCAGGGACCATGATTCTTTGTCCCGCTCAACCCCATGTTCAGGTCAAGAGTTACCTCTTCCCCACAATGGGAACTCAGGTCTGACATAACTTGACTCATCAACCTGTTCTCTGACCCTAGCTTAGAGGAAAAAAAAAATCAGGCCAAACTTAGGTACTCTTCCCCTAAATTGATCTCTCACAGGTCTTTAACAGATCTCTCCAAGTGGCTAACCACAGCCAACTGGGCTCTGACACATCAGAGAAGGGAGCTATGGAGAACTCGAATGTCTCAGGGGTCCTTGCTTTGCATCTCTCCAGGAAGCACCAACACTAGTAGATTTGCTGCTCCAGCTCTGGGATCTCTCGCGTCTTAAGTTGGGCCTACCTATCTTTAGAGACCTATGCTAGAGACAGCAAGACTGGGGGCACGCAAAGTGACAAGGCCTTATTTTCCATGTTCCAGGGTTTCAAAGCCTGATTTGCAAGCAAGTGCCACAGGATGGATGTCATCTGACTCGACTTCTACTGCTGGTTTCAACTCTAAGAATGTTCTCTTAAGTGAGTCATTTAACTTTATCTATAAAATGAAAATAAGAAACTCCACCCAATCTACTACCAGCAATGAACTCATTTTCCCCCCCAATATTTATTAGTCTCTCACATGAAAGATACTTTGGCAGTCTCTCGGTGGGGAAGAAATCCAAAACGAATAAAATGTAGGCCAGGCTCACAAACTACTGTGAGAGGACAGATAAATGATTCTAATTACTGTGATTCGACTTTAATGTTCCAAAGTACTATGAAAGCCCAAAAGAAGACTGGAAGTCCTATATACAGTCACCAAGAGCCAGAAACTTAAGAAACATAGATACTTTATAGATTAGTGTCATATTACATTAAGTGCAGAGGAAAACAAGGGTGAGATCCAGCGATAAGTCTAGCCAACTAGGCTTTCTGACACTAAGTCCAGGAAGTGAAGAAGGAATTGAAGACACTATCCACCCCCCTATTCCTTGGGGGCACTCCAGGAATCCACAGGAACAATCAGCAAATCCTTAAACCAATAACAATAATAAAAACAACAGAGCATGGACTCAAAACCACCATTTCATCCCTCCAGGTTCAAAAGCGGCCGACACTAAGACTCCATAAGAAACCTCCGCGTCCGCCCACGGGATCCGTCAGCCGGAAAACCCCATGCCCGCAGGCCTCCCAAGAGGTTCCGTGGGCTTGGCGCTCCCTACGCCCAGTCGAGCCCCAGACAGAGAGAAGAGCCACCAAACAGAGATACGCCAACTCCACGCCTGCCACCGCCCCTAAGCATTGGGTGCTCCAAGCCTGCCCCGACGCCACAGGTTCCCAGCCCCTCACTTCCTCACCTGGTCCAGCTCCCGATCCACTTTCCGGCTCCCTTCCCCCCGCCCACAGACGCGGAGGACAGTGGGAGTTGTAATCTACTTTGTTTAGGGAATGGGATTGGTGTAGCAGCGGCCACTTCCGCAGGAAATACTCATATCTCGGGAAGGCATGCTAAATTAGCTCTAAGCGATGCTGGGAGTTGTAGTTTATTCTTTAGTTCAGGGCTAAATCGAGAAGACTTGAGAAGTGAGGGCCAGGCTCTGTAAGAACCTCGGAGATCCTGGATTTTAGCACTAAAAGGCATCACCCTTCCAAAAATTTATCCACAACACTTTCCACAAAGAGATTGCAAATCAAGGAGCTTCGACCATCCCCAACCTCTCAACTCACCTGAGAATATTAACAATAGCTAAAGACAATTGCTAGCCCCCTCTCCCCGCAGCCCCAGGTATAAGAGACCTCCCCTTTGCAGCCCTTCAGGGATTGCATATAGAGAACATCCACAGAGACATTTCTGGCATCTCCTAACTCTTAATAATGGCTTTGAGACTTTTCCATCTGCCATTACTATCCGCACCCCTGTCTCCATGGCTTTACCATTTGACTTTTCTACCTCTTCTGCCCTGCTATTGGCCAAGCTCTATAATCTCTCATCCTTCTCAATCCTCACCCTCAGGTACGAGGTCCAGGACACCTTCCCTAACTAATCTCAATCTCATGGCTGCACCTAACAGTTCGTTCCCTCCCATCTCCCCAACTCAATACCAATGTCCAAAGCTGTCCCACTACTAGTTTTGTTCTTGTCTTCTGTTTGTGTCTGTTTTTGTGTCTTGACTATGAGATTTTCATTAGGCTGGAAAACCCCTAAAGCCAATTATCTTCTAGATTACTTCCACCCGCATCTTCTGCACATCTCAGCACAGCCATGACTGAAGTCAAGGAGAAGCAAGGTCTCCCTACAGGTAGAAAGGAAGGAGATCAACAACCCCTGAACAGGAAGAGATGAAAGAACAAGGATGCTACCCCCTTCCTAAGCCTTCCCTGCTCCTCTACCAACAGACAAAAACTTAATGGGTGCAGCAGGAGCTTCAGGGAACCACATGAGCAGCAACTCTCTGACACCAAAGGTGAGAAACCACTCCCACCCTTGCAAGACTTTGAAAACTAACTTAATCATTCACTTCACAAAGTCCATTTCCTGAGCTTTCATTTGTGCCCGATTCTCTGTGTGTGTGTCTTTGCTTCTCTCTGTTCATGTAAATGTATCTCTATACCTAGTCTTGTAATCTGTGTGTCTCTGTCTCTTTGTACATCTATCTCCCTGTTTCTGCCTCTTTCTCTGGAATGACTGAAATAAGAGTATCCTGAGCTTCTAGAACTGACACACCCCCTACCCTCATTCCAAGCTCCTCTATCTCTGTAGAGCTATGCTCTTGTGTGTCTCTGAACAAAAATTAGTGGGGAGGGGGAATCACACTATGCTATCATATCATTGCTTAAGAATTCTAGGAGCCTCATCACCCCTTAGACAACCCTTCTATACCACCCCACCCCTCTGCCACCTGCTTGCCAAGCACTCCCTCTCAGTTTATCATCATGGCAGCCCCTCCACACTTCAAGTCTGCTTCCAGCCAAACAGGAATGAGTGAAATGAGAGACAGATAAGTGGAGATCCTCCAGGACACCTCCTATGCCCCTATTTCAACTTTTCAAGCCCATTCACCCAAGGGATCCCAGAGAGAGATAGGGTGTCCAGACATAGGAAGAAATTGAATCTTGGGAAACCCACAGTAAGTCCCTTTAACTGACCCCACAGGGGCCTGGGGACCTTCTCTGTCTCTAGTCCATGCTATTCCTCCCCACCTGATGAATCTCTCTGGGGGAAGATGGAGATGAGGAGCTCTACACCTCCGTGGAGTGCTTAGAAACAGACACCCAACAACTTTCAAGAGATAGAGCCTGAAAGAGGAAACTTGAGCTCTGGTGTCTCTTTCCCAACATGCTTTGTCCATGTCTTTGTCCATGTCTAGAAATCCAGTCTCCTGGATTTCTAGAAAATCTCCAAAGGACCGGCTGACTGATTTATGGATAGAGCTTTATGGGGCAAGAGCAGAAGCAGACCCAGGCTGTGGCCTGGACAAAACCTAGAGAGTTAGATCACTCCCTACGGGCCAGCCAGTCTTGGGATAGGACTTTCTGCCACCTACCAGCCTGATCCTGGGGCCTGAGCCCAGGCTGTAAGGGGTTAACCTGCTGGCTTGTTTTCCTTTGGTTTCTTTGGGCTACCTGGGCTGTGTTGTGCCATGAGCGCCATCTATCGGCCTCTGGAAGTCATAGCTCTGACTCTGGACTCACTTAGGCTTCTTTCTAGGCTGTCTTTTAGCCCTTCCCCTGCCTCCACGCTCCCAAAGTAGGAAAGGGAAATTGTCTAGCTGCTCCAGTGCAGAAATAGATAAGGTGAACGTCATGCTTCCCTCTTCCCAAATACCTGGTGTCTTTTTGTCAGCTCCCGCCACCTCTGGCCTGGGGAACCCCAAAGGTTTTTATGTTTGACTTTCAATGTAGCCATCTTCCCCAGCTCCACTACACTGGGCAGTTTCCCTCTCTCAGTCAGCCCAATAAACATTAAAAGAGCATTTGAGAGGAGAGGAGACCTAGAAGAGGCTTTTAGAGTGTGGGCTCTGGACTCAGACTGCCTGGGTTTGAATCCCAGCTCTGCCACTTACTACTGGTGGCCTTGGGCAAGTCACTTAACTTCCCTGTGCTTCAGTTAACACAGTTATAAAATGGGATGATCATTGTAATCCATGTCTTCTTTTGTGATAATTAAATAAATGAATTACATAAGGTGCTTAGTATTGTGGCTAGCACAGAACTGGTGCTCCATAAAGGTTAGTTTTTGTTGTTATGACTATAAGCCAGGGTCTCAGGCAGATACTAGTCTGAAGACCCAGGATGCAGGCCATAGAGCCATTCTGGACACATGGGCACAGAGAACAAAACTGGGCAACTCATTCCTGATGATTTTCACAAAGACAGTTACCCATAAAGGCTAAGGTTGGGGGCTGGAAGTTCAGAACTGCAAAAGTACTTTCCAGGTCTCCAAGGTCAGCAGGAGATGGAATGAGGAGGTCAGAGAAATAAAGAACTTGAGGTAAAGATGTAGGAAGGAAAGATGTTAAAAATGAGACATTAGTAGGCCTGTAGAAGGACCCAAATTTAGGGAAGTGGAGAGAGGCCCCCATGTGTGGGGTGAGCAAGGGCCACTGCATCCAAGGACATGTCCTCCTTGGTACAGGCACAAAGTCTCAAGCTTTGATCAGACCCCTCAAGCTTCCCAAGATATATTGTATCACAGCCCTATCACAGCTCCATGGGGACTTAACCCTCAATGTCTTTCCCTTAGCCTGGTGGGAAGGGGACTCACAAATGGAGAAAGCTGTCTGCAGATTCCACAGGTCCCACCCCCACCTCCCTCCTAGATCCAGAGAACCAGGGGAGCCAGGCTGTGAATTCACCCATTTGTTTAGTAACAGGTTCAGCCACCTCCTCCTCTCTGTGTCTTCTATATCTCTGCCATCATCTACCCTACTGGGAAATGGGTATGCAGGATTCTTCTCCAAAGGGTGAGAGTGAGGGGTAGAATGACACACTCTCAGTTAAGAAAAAAATGCAGGGCCAGTTGAGTCCCTCATCAAGCCTCACCATCCCACCACCCCCACCCCAGCCCCAAGGCAACACAGACCAGCTTTATGGATTGATAGCCACTTAACTGAAAGCAGGTGACAGCTTCCAAGTCTCCCCAACTCAGGTGTTCTCCTTCTCCTGGGGCTTGGACACCTGGATCCCAAGAAGAGGAGCAGGGACAGGCTGGATGGGCTGATTTGCATCGCTTACTTGGGAAGCAATTATCGGAGGAGCTGTCAGCTCAGCACAGCTCTCTCCTTGATAATCGGATTTCACCAGAGCCTGGGGCTTGGGGGGGCTGAGTAATTTGGCTTGATGCAGTGGTGGGAGATGTCGGGCCAGGAGGCCAGCCAATCTGTCTGAGCGGTGTTAAAGTTGTCCAGAGCAATTATCCTGAGGGGACCACACAAACATCAGACAGACAGACAGCCAAGGGGACTGGACTAGTCCCCAAGTCTTACAGCAAGAAGATGGAAGTTAACATTTGGCAGAGTGGGAGGAGTATCTCCCACAAGTTAAGCCAAATTAAGCCATTGAGGAGTCGAGATGAGTCTGGGAGTAGGGCCAGGTAGCCAAGTGGGAAGAGGACCCAGGAACTTCAGCCTCCAGCTGACCCACCACCCAGGCCCTGCCCTGCCCTGCATTTCTTAGCAAGCCAGCAATAAAGCAGACACTTGACCAAGGATGAATCTTCCCAGCCCTGCCCCTCCCCTACAGTACTCCCAGAACAAACTTGCCCTGCCCCTGTCTCTGGTACTGTCACTTGCCTTCTCTTGTGCCTGCAGCTCTCTTGAACCTGTCCCCTCCTTCCCACCCACACTGCCCCACTCCACCTCTTTCCAAGGTTTGTAGTGGACTGCTGGCCCCTCTCGCTGCCTCTATGTTCCATTTTACACCTTTCAGAAGAAGGATGATGACAACAATAGCTAACCTTTCCTGACTTTTCCTTCTACACCAGACAACACCCTAAGTATGTGAAGTGGATACTCTCATCTAATTCTCACGCTAACACTGTGAGAGACCCACTCTTGTACTCCATTTACTGATGACGACACTGCTGTTGACTGAACTTCCTGAAAGAGGAACACATCTGATCTTTGCATTCCAAGTTACCAGCGCAGCCTTGGCATACGGTTAGTGCACAGTAAATGTATGATTACTGAATCGAGGATCAAATGAATGATTTACCCTATTCTCTACTTCCAGCTGACCTTCAGGTAACATCCACATCCCTGGCTTGGCCTCCTAACACTCTCACATCCTCAGCCCCCTTACTGTCTCAGCTTGTCCTCCCTCATACCTCTCCACACACTCTATGCTACAACACGTTGGAAAGCTCCACTTCTTCATCCTCTCCTGCCTTTGCACCGTACCCTATCTTGTCTACCTTGCCTGGAACATCTTCCTTCCCCATCTCTGCCACTGAATACATTCTACCCACTCTCCAAGGCCCACATCAAATGCCACCTCCCCTCAGAAACATTCCCTGATCCTCCTTTTGCTTGTGCCTCCTTGGTAACCCTTGTCCTCAACTGTTGTTTCACTAATTGCTAAAATGCCTATAGCTCCTGCTAGACTGTGTGTTTTGAGAGGTTAGCACTTAGTCTTCTCTCTCCTGACCACAGATCCACTGCCTTATACCTAGTAGGTGCTCAATAAAGGCCTGTTGACCACATGAATATCTGCTCTCTATTTTTGTTTATCTCTTTCAGAGATTCTTTGATGGTGAGTTGAAAGGAGCACTGAACTTTCAAAGGAACTTGGCGTTGGGGTGGTCCTGAGCCTGGGAGGGTGGAGCTAGGAGTCTAGCACTTACCAGTGGCATGATCTCAGGAAGATCATTACCTCTCTAAACTTTTGGCCGATCTTTTCGTTCTCTACCTGGAGGAGAGAAGAGCAATGCCTACTTCATAGGACATGGGATGTATCCTCATATTATCTGCTCAGGGTCTGTATCTGAAGCTGTGGGGATCTGTCTCTTTCCATCTTCTGCCTCACTGCTGAGCCTCTCTAACCCCCATCAATTGAGGCACAGAGCCCAGGGGTCCTACCACCCTGCTCCCTCACTGTCACTCAGGCATGTCAATTTTCTTGCTGCTACCATTCCCCAGTGGCCTTTCCCTTTCCAGGGGAGCCCAGAGGACCAGCCCCACCTTGGCTCCCTCACCCCCTTAACAAGTGAGACCTTGAGTTCTCCCTCTGAAAATATCAATAATAAAGAAACAAGGCAGTGGGCATGGAACTGGATGCAAATTGGCCCCAATTCTCAGTCCAAGAAAGAGAATGCCTGAGCTATGGACCCAGAGAAATGCTGTGCTCGTTTGCATGTCATTTGCATTATATTTACATGTGATCAATTTCATGTTCAAATGCACAGTTGTCCCTCCCCAGTTTTTCTCCCCCAGGTCCCCTGAGCTGATGTCCCCCATGATTCCCCCCAGCCCCTACCCCTCTTCCTCTAGCCTCAGTCCTAACCCTCCCTTCCTTACTAGCAAGGACCCACTTGCCCAACACCCAGAATAGATTCCTAGGGCCTTACCCCTAGTTCAGGAGGGGCATCAGTGCCTGCCCCCTCCCACCCTGAGCCGAGCAGGCGCAGCAGACAGCAAGCGCGCCTCTCAGCAAATCCCAGCCCCATTCAGCTTGGTGATTAATGGCGCTGCCCTCCCCATGAACCTGCCTTTAATACTGAGGAAGTTATGAAACCGCTATACATCAGCAGCTCCGGCCCGCTGCCCCCGCCCGCCTCCTTCTCTCCTCCACCCCCCACCCTCCAGCTCCCTCTTCAAAATCTCATTTGGGCTCCTGCTGCCTGGGCCCACCCCTCCTCTGGCCTTTGCTGGGGGGAGGAGGGGTGTTTGCCCCTGCTGCAGTCCTGGTGAGGACCCACATCTCATTTTCCTTCCTCTCTCCCCTCTGCTCCGCCCTCTCTTCTCCCCCCTCCCCCGCCCCCACGACTGCATCTCCGGACCCATTTAGAATTGCTGACATTTTATCTGCATTACATACATCACTCCGTCCCCAGCAGCCATCTCTCATGGATTGAGGGTGGGGGGGCAGGGGCGGGGTGGTCCTGAGCCTGGGAAATGGTGGGGAAACAGGGTGGAGGTGGGGATAAAGATAGCACTTCCTCCACACCTCTCTCCCCTTGGGCTCTCCCCAGCAACCTGGGAGGTTGTGCAGATGGGACCCTAGGGTGAGTGAAGGCAGGGATTGGTACCCTAGCCTCCTCATGTAAGTCCCTGCTACCTCACAACATCAAAAGTCCTTTTCTTATACTGCACAGATTAGGAAGGGTCATGTTACTCATCTCACCCACACCTTCCATGGGGCTTCTCCATAGGAGATTATGAAGGTAGTTGTCGAATCTCTTTTATCTGATCTGTTTAATATTTCTCATACTGCTCTTTTGGGAAGTCCCTGTGACTGTCTAACCTCTGTGCTTCATGCTGCAGTCATTATTTTCTCCTTGCTTTATCCTTAGAAGGTTGAAAAGTAGTATTGCCTCTTAAATGAATTAAATCCTTTGTTCCAGTGTCTAAGCAATCATAAATATAGTCACCTGCCCACCCTCAAAAGGAGGAAACTGAGGCCCAAATTCAGAAGACAGGAAGGCAAGAACTTGTCCAAGACCAAGAGGCAAGGACTCAGGGGTCCCACAATCCCAGCAGGCAGCTTTCTCTCCATAGAGAAATGGCTAAGGCAGAGGGCAGCAACAGATAGGTCTGGACCAATAGACAGGCAGCAGAAGCGGAGAAAAAGAGGAAGCCTGGAGAGAGACAGGCAAACAAAGAGACAAACAAACAAAGAGCTAGACAGAAAAAGGGACCATCAGCCAGGGACAGGCAGACAGGCAAGAGAAAGCTGCCTCTGCACTGGTACTGCATGTCCCAAGCTGGATGCATGTGAAGGGCCCTTCGTCTGTTTCTGTCAGTCAGGGTCTCTGCTGGAATGTGTCTCTCAGGGCTTCTGGGGCTGTTTGCTCACTGTGTCCAAATCTATCCATTTTCCTGGAAATTTGTGCTCTCCTCAGGCCTCTCTACACCCTGTCCCTTACCAGTCAGTTTCCCTGTCGGTGCCCCATCCCAGCTGTTCCTTCTGTCTCAGGCCGTCTTTCTGACCTGCCCTTCACTCTCCCTCTCAGGGAGATTCAGACATTTCCTGTAGGCTTTGGGAGGCTCCCACAGGAACAGGGCCAATCCTCCAGAAATGGACAGGAGGGGCAAGGGCTCCAGTTCAGGGGACAGCTCCTGGCCTGCAGAAAGAAAAAAGCAGTACAGTACTCTGTCCCCACATCTGGCCAGGCTTAGCCAATGAGGCAGGAGGAGCCCTGGAAAGGAAGGTGAAAGAACCCTCTGCCCCACCCTCCTGTGGCTCAGCATCAGACAATACAGACCTCAGGCAGTGGATCTAGCAGGGAGTGGCCGATTTACACCTTGTTTGCATCTCATTTGCATATCCCTGATTCCCAGTCAGCCCTCTCCAACCCCAGGCTCTCTCCAGCCCAGTCAGGCCCCCAGGAGGGTTGGGGACACAGAGAGGGTGGGTAGGAGTGAGGGTGGGGTTCACACACTGGTGTCCAAGAGTATTTCTTCTGTACCTCGGCACAACAAGCACAAGTCACATTCCTACCTTGCTAGGGGCACTGCCTCTCCTACCTTAGAACCAGCCTCCCAACCCTGTGTGCCAGCCACACACTGCTCTCCAGACATGACTTTCACTTGTTCTGCCTCTGCCCTTTGTCCCCACGTTTCCCCCAGCCTTCCCCACCTCTCTCTGTTTAGCTTGACATTATCATCCTTTAAGGCCAGACACAAAACACTTGTCTTCCATGAAGATTCCCTTCGTCATACAGCCCAGAATTATCATAAAACTATAGCTCTCAATACTGGAAGACACTTCAAGAAACAACACTGTTTCGTCTTACCTGTCTTTAGGCAGATGATGTATCACTATTCCCATTTTATAGATAAAACAACTGAGGCCCAGCATAAGGCAGCAAATGGGAAGGAAAAGGAAGCCCGAGACACTCTTCTCAATGTTTCCTGTCCTGCCCTCTCCTCATCATTTGGTCAGGAGCAATGATGCCCTGTTCTGGACCCTCTTGTCCAGCCAGTGAGCTAACCATTAGAAATTGTTGCTTAACTTTTTCTGGATTAGAATTTTCGTCTCCCTCAAGCTCCCTAGGCTCCAACAACACCAAACTATTGGCAGTTCCTGAATTCTTGCCCTTTCTTAGCAACATGTCTTTGCCCATGGTGGTCCCTCTGACAGGACTGCCTTTCTTCCCACCCCCTTATGAATGGGGAAGATTCTAGCTCATCCCTCAAAACTCAGCTCAACTCTCACTTCCTCCAGAAGGCTTCTGGTGAAGCCTTCCCCAGTGCACCTCCTGGGCTCCCCAGCACCAGTGTTAAACCTCCCTCTGAGGCAGCACTTGTCAGACTGCCACTGACAGCCCAGTCTCCCTTTTTAACCACAAGTCCTTCGAGGACAGGGACCATCATGTCCTGTTCAGCTCTCTCCCCAGAGCACATATTGTTTAATTGGACTGGATTCATCACCTTATTTCCCCAACCCCGGCCCACAGAACAGCAGCATCAAACTGTTGAGGAAGTCAAGTTGGGGCAATATGCAGAAGTCCAGGAGTTAGTCCATGGGTACAGTATGTACATTTCTCAGTTTTCTAAAGAATCCCTGTCACCTAACTTAATGTGGAAGGAAGAGAGGAAGGAAGGAAGGAAGGAAGGAAGGAAGGAAAGAAGTGAGGGAGAAAGGGAATGAGGAAGGTGGAAGAACAAAGGAATAGACTTAAGGGGAGAATAGGAAGAAGAAAGAAAAGAGGTGGGGGAGGGGCAGAAGGGAGAAGAGTCGGAGAAGGGCAATGAGGAAAGAGGGAAGGAGGAAACAGAGGGATGAAGAGAAGGAGGGAGCCCAAATTTTTGATCCTCAGGCATGTCCAGCAGAGACCCCAGCCTTGGGCCTTAGTATCATCCCTGCCCTTCATTTTCATGTCTGGGAGATGGGCACATCTCTCCTTCTCCAAGAACAAGTGAAGCTTAAGGTGGGGAAGAGGATGGAAGCACCTGCTGAGCTGAGTGATCTGAGGCTCTTTCATACACACTGTCTCATAAAGCTCACCTGAGACTCAGGAGCTGTAATTCCCATGCTACAGATGTAGAGACTGAGGCAGAGAGGTCTGCCATTTGCCTCCACGAGGTGGGGTCTGATTCCAAACCCTTCTACCCGTACAACCCCAGGGCCCTCCCAGCACTGAAGACAGACCAGAAAGAGAGGCAAATGACATATCATATCCCACTTGGAAAGCAGAAGTACAGAGGACAGAGAGAGACCAGTCACCTCCACATCCTGTGGTAGACCATGGAGTTGTGGTGTCATCTCCCACTCCAGGAAGGGCCCCCTACATCAACTCAGTCTTTGCCTAGTAAGTTGATGATGTTCCAATTAAGAATCTGGAGACATAACAGGGACTCTGAAGACACATTTAAGTGGATGCAAAAACTGCTCTGTCATTTCATCTTTCCCTCGGCCAGTGATCACCAGCCAGGGGAGGGAGTGGCTCAGTTTTTTTCCTTTGAAAGACCCCACATAGTTCTCTTCTCCAACCCCGAAACCCAAGGACCCAGCAACATCCATGGTTCTCTGCAGTCAGAGATGCACAGTGGTAAGTAACTGTACTCAGCCCTCCTCTCTAACCTCACTAAGGAATTATAGGTGGCATCTATGGATCACTGAGGACTCTTCCCAACACCACAGAACGAGAGCCTCACCCTAGATAAACAGGCAAATTCCCTGTGTTCAGCCTCCCTCTGATACCAAGCCCAGCGGCTCATGCCTCACTCTGCCAGAAAGTCCTTCCTAATGTCTAGCTTACGTCTTCCCTGCTGCTGCCATTCCAGTCCTTGGCCTTAATGGGAGAGCATCATCTGAGCACTAATGGCCAGGGGATGGAGAAGAGAATAAGTACTTCACTTCAAGACTGGGTGTGTGTGTGGGGGAACTGAAGAGTCGTAATGCAAAAAAAAAAAAAAAAAAAAAAGAAGAAGAAGGATGGCTCACTCAGCCTGATCTCTTCCCCCTAATAGCAGTAGAAATGGAGGGTAGACAGCTGGAAGGACTTCCTGACAGAGAAATGAGGTACTTCTGGAATAGGATTATGAAGGGCAAAGGCTGCATCCCCCTCCAGCGGCCTCCCAGCCTGGCAGAGAGCCTTTAGGCAGCTGCAGGAGGATGGCCAGCACTTCCAGAAAAACTCAGTGTGCTAGGGCTGCTGGGAATCCTTGCAGCTCCAGCAGGAAGGAGAAAAATCTGGTTCCAGAGCCCCCTTGTGGCCATGCAAAAACAAGACCAGCAACTCTGCCTCCCACTGCCCCAGCCAGTAGAGCTGACCAAGGAGTCCTGAAACGAGGGAGACATTCCCTGGTGCCTCACCTTTGGAGAGAGGCCCAATTCGAAGCCCGGAGCTCATTACATCCACCAGCTGACTCTAGGTACAGGGTGGGGACAGAGACCAGAAGGCATCTGGAGCTCTAGAACACAGGCTGAGGCAAAAACACACTGGTACATCCCCCATCCAGGCACAGACACACACACCCCTGGCTCAACAGATGTAACAACACACATGCAGATCTCACAGAGAGCAGTGGCTCCCCTCAGACTCATATTCACCCCAGCCCTGAGAACGTTAGAGACGGTTGGTGTGGGTGGTGAGGGCACGGGTTCCAGAGCAGGAACAACGGCAAGGCCAAGGTGACAGGGTACTGAGCCCATCCTTTAGCATCATTGGGGCCCTGAGAAGCCTGTGACCACTGACCCCTCCCCCAGCATCCGTGAAATAGTCAAAACACAGGTACAGAGTCACCCTAACAGCGGCTTGGATGTGTGAAGAGGAGGGACAAGGGAGAGGAAGAGGGTCATAAGCCTGGATAGAGATGAGGCTTCCCCTGGATCCACAGTCTCCTTTCAGAACTGCTCTCTTTGGCTATTTGGAAGTCTTCCCAGGCATCTAACCTGAATCCTCCCTGCTAGGATCAGAGGGGGTTTCTCCCTGAAGATTACTCTGGCTTTTTGCCCCTATTATACACCAAACAAATAATTCTGAAACCTGAAGAAGAAGGAGGGGCAAAAATTGATAACAGATAAGAGGAAGGGAGCAGGAGGCAAGGGAGAGTCCATTGAGACAGGTGACAGTCAGCAGGTGATGTTTACGACCCTCTCTCCTCCCCATCTCTGAGGAAGGAACAGGAAATATGGACTCTTCTTGGAGGAGGGACTTGGTGCAGATGACAGGAACTCTCCTAAAAGCGTCGATGAGGACATTCCCTGAAAATACTTTAAATTATTAGAAACCAAAGATGACAGGGAGAGGAAAATAAGAGGAAGGGAAGATTGCAGGAGATTTAAAAGGGTGGTGCGGGGGGTGTCTTATCCATAAAGAGAAGAGAAACCAACACAGAGAGAGTGGAGAAAAAATCCATAGACTTGAAGTGGTGGGGACCTAACATAGAAAAGGCTCAGGATTGTTCTACTTAACAGCTCTGGGTTTCAGTTTCCTCCCAAGATGGGGTTAACAGTAACTGTCTAGGGTCTAAATGAAGGCAGCTCAGGGCTGCATTGTCAAAAGTCAAGCACAGTGGCTTCCTCCCAACTGGAGCTAGGCAAGTGAATCAGAGCAGGAGGCTCTCCAGCCTTCCAGCACCACCATCCATCACCTGGCTGTCCATCAGAATCATGGCAACCTTAGAAAACAAGGCTAGGTCCTGACTCCAGAGCCCCTGGATCAGAGGGACCTAGGAACCTGAATTCTAACCAGCCTCCAGTGATTTTCAGTCAGCACCTGAGAACTGTTGACTTAGCCACATGCTGCCATTGTTCAGGGGAGGGAAATGAGGCCTGGAGAGGCAGAGCAACTTGCCTGGATAACCATCTGCACACTGGACCCCACACGTGTAGGTTGGCAGGACTTCTCTTCCGTGCCTCGTCAGCCCCCTAACTCCAGGAAAGGTTTTCTTGGCCTTACCTCAGTCCTGATGCAGCCAAGTCTTCCCTCTCACTCTCTGGCCCATGTACAGATCCCTTCCTCTTTCTTCACTAGGACCTGAGTTGGGCTGAGGATCTGATGTCCATCCCAGCTCCTAGCACATGGGAAGTGTTCAACAGGCATTTGTCGAATGAATGACTCCATCATTTAATCCTTCCTAGTCTCCACCCAGGGGGCAGGGACTTCTCTAGAGTCCCCGGGAAAATATCAGGAGGAGAGCTGGTTTCTCCTATTCCCTCCAGTCTGAGTCCTGTAGCAGTGGTCCCCAACATTTTGGCACCAGGGACCAGTGCTCCCATGAGAATCTAATAATGCCTGAGGATCTGAGGTGGAGCTGAGGCGGTAATGCTAGTGCTGGGGAATGGCTGCAAATACAGATGAAGCTTTGCTCACTAGCCCATCGCTCACATTCTGCTGTGTGGCCAGATTCCTAACAAGCCACAGAATGTTATTGGTCTGCAGCCCGGAGATTAGGGACCCATACTATAGAAAGCTGGTACCCAAATGCCTTGGCTCCCAGTCCTTCCCAGCCCCACACAGGGCCGGGGCAGCAGGACCCAGCTCTGTTATACACTTCCTTGGTGAGCAGCTGGTTTACTCATTCTCCATGAGGTCAGCTGACCCTTATTCCAGGTAGTGCCAATGGCATGAAAAGATCAAGGGTCATAGGTGCTCCACTGCACCTCCAGCTAAAGGCCAGGAGAGAGATCAACCAGAACACTGCTGCTGAATGCAGGGCGAGATTCTGGGGGCCCCCATCCAGACTGATTCCTGCAGGAGCTCCACCACCTTCCTGCTCTAGTCCCTCCCAGACAGGCAGACTCCCCGCTCTGTCAGCTTTAGGGAGTTGTCCTCCCCAAAGTTCTCCTGCTGCAGAAGACCAGAAGGGCACAGGTCTTGGGAAGATCAGATTGTATGGGAGAAAGGGAGAGTGGAGTTGTCCATGCAAATGGATCAATGCCATTCAAAGTCACACCTGTGACTCTGAATGCTGGCAGGCTGGGAACAGATGGGATAGAGTCAACCAGATTGGAACAGAGGTGGGGTGAGATGCCAGGCAGAGAGAGTAGGGATAGCAAGAAGCAGAGAAGGGAGGGGAAGAGAAAGAAACGAAGACAGACAGGATGGCACCAATGCAAGGAGGGCAACTGGCTTCCAGGTGCCTCCATTTCCCCTTTGAAGCTATTGCATGTAGCAAAGACTCATCACACAACCTTTCATGGGAGCTCCCAGCCCTCCTATTGTGCAGTGGCACGATGTGGATTCCTACAGGACCCAAGGCCCTTTCAGGAAAAGGAATATGGATTTCAGTTCCATATCTGCCACAAATGTGATTTTGAGAAAGGCCCTTCACCACCAGAGTCTTACTTTCCCCAGCTGTTAAAAAACAGGGGGTATACTGGGAATCTTTAAGATCCCGTCTCTCTCCTCTACTCTGAGACACCATGAAGCCAAGTGCTTAGAGATGGTATAAGACAGTGGTCGGGGGTGGAAAAAACCTGAACTGAGAATCCAGACTTGTAGGATCTTCTTATTTTACAAATGGGGACCCTGAGGCCCAGAGAAAGACCATCGTGCCAGGACTGAGAGGAGCCATAGACCCTTAGTGCTCAAAGCACAATCCATGCCCCAGCAGTATCAGCAGCACTGATAGGAGCTTATGGAAATGTAGCATCCCAGGTTTTGCCCCAGACCAACTGAACCAGAATCTGCATTTTAATAAGATTCCCAGGGGATGTAAAACTTAAGTGCACCAAGCCAGCAGATAGCTAAGTGTGTGGATTTTACACAGAGCCTGGCTCCTCATTACTAACCAAGTTTCCGTTTCCCTGTGTGAAAAGTAACGATAAAACCTACTTTGCAAGGTTATCCTGAGGATTAGAGCCCATATGGATAAGAAGAACTCAGCACAGCGTTTGGCACATGGAGAGTGGTTAATGGGGTAGGGCTCACACCACTGCATGATACATTGTACTTAGTACTTGGAGCTTCCTTGGGACAGCCTTGTTAGCTGCTGGCTGTGTGATCTTGGGGAAGGCCCTTGACCTTTCTGTGCCTCTATTTCCTCATGTGTAGACTGAGAATAGTCAAAATGCCTCGCTTGTAAGGTTGTTGAAGGATTAAGCAATTAAGTGATCTGATGAATGTGGCAATAACCAATCTACAAATGTGTTTACTAATGTTATTACAAGAGCTCTGCTCTCCAGAGACATAGATTCCAGGGAAGAAGGCAAATCTTCATCCAGCTTGGCCAGGAGGAAGAGGCCAGGGCAAAGCAAGGGGAGCCAAGGAGGAGGAAGATAGGACTCCTTCTAGGAGGCAGCCACAGTGGCCAGGGACCAAGCAGGCACTTATTTGTTCTGAAGCCCAAGCTTCTAAATGAAACAGCACACACACTTAGACCATGCTGACACACAGACACACACTAGTAAGAGCAATGGATTAGGAACCTAAAAGCTCTGCCACAAACATGCTGTGCGAGCCCAAACAAGCAGCTAGCCATCTCTGGGCTCCAGCCTTCTCATCTGAAGAGGATTGGACCGAAAGACAATCTCTGAGTCCCTTCTGGCTGCAACATGCTGTTTTGGTGGTTCTGGTACATTCTAGAACATTTGCCTGCCCCATATATTTCACGACATGGGTAACCACCGGGCTGGACATCCCCTTTCCCAACTCACTCTTACACACACAGAGGCACAGGGGCAGGAGGGAGGCACCTGGGAATCAGCCTAGCCTTGCCACAGACAAAACCACTGAGTTCTCACGGCCCTCAGCCCCTTCCTTGAGCAGAGCCAGGTGAGCTAGGGCGCGCCCCTTCCCAGCATCACAGTCCAAGCGTCTGCTGCCCCCTGCTGGCTGGAGGAGGAATGGCTGCTTGGTGGGCAGAGCCAGGACTGGGGGCCTGGACTTGTGGGAAGCAGAAATATGAAGCATGCATCCTGCACTTAGAGCCACTCTGGCCCGCAGCCGCTCCCCTTTTAGGATCCAAGTGAAGACTGTGAGGAAAAATGAGGGGAATAAAGCCCACTGGCTAATCTGGATTTCTCAGGAGGGAAGAGAAACAGAAACAAATGAACACACTGGTATTTATTATATTAAGACAATTAGATAGCACTTCATATGAGCCAGGAACTGTCCTACATGTTTTACAAATATTACATCATCTAACCTCTGAGATAGGTATCAGCATGATTCTCCATTTTACAGATGAGAGGTATGAGGCAAAGAACTCCCAAAGTAACACACAGTCAACAAGCTCATGTGGGGGCTGTACCACCCCTCAAAGAGAAAGGGGCTGAGAGGGACCAAGTAGAAGTAGAGACACATGGACACAACTACAGAAACATAGGAGAGGAGGGGGCAGGGATAAGGAAAGGGGAGAGCAGCAGGATGGCCTGGAGAGGGAGGAGGGGGAGGCAGGCTCCCCTTTGACCCCAGGGCCCCAAAGATGCTATCAGGCCAGACCCTGCCGGAAAAATCCTTCCTGGATCCCTCCACATTCCAGCCTCTGCTGGGCTGGTTTTACAGCCTCGTGGTGCTGCCGGACACTGTTTATGGCAGCCCCATTCTCCAGCCCTTGTCTCCAGGCCACAAAGGCATCTGGCCAGGCTGAGGGAGGCTTGTGGGGGCAGGGGTCCCCCGCCTAACCTCCCAATCTTTTCTTTGAACCCTGCTGGATGCCGGAAGGAGGGGGCTGGGTGGGCACCGAAAGAGCCCCTTCCAGGCTCCTTACTGAGGAGGAGAAAGAACCCAGACATAGGCTACCTCACAGGGACCACTGAATTCCACCTCTGCCAATTCCTTGCTGTGTGACCTTGGGTACATGATGATTTAACTTTCTCCAGTATCACTGTACCCTCTATAAAATGAAAATAATAGTATTCATGGTTATTTTTGAGAATTTGACATATTATATATAAAGTGTTAGCCCCCAAATATAGCTGATATTTTTAGCTATTATGGAATTTGTAAATAAGGCAAAGAACTAGAGATTCCTACCCCATTTAGTGGTCCTAGAATTTCACACTAATTCTGCCCTCAAACCACTACCTATGCTAAGAGCTTCCTCTGTCCCACCTCTCACCAGATTTTCACCCCACCCCAGACCCCTCAACCTCCGCACCCTTTTGCCTGGGCTTGTCTGTGTTGCCCTCTTCTGGCAACAGGAAGAACTGTACACTTCTCTCTCCTCTGTGGCCTGGAAACCTGAGGTTTTGGAAGGAGAGAGGACTTATACAGGCCAGGAGGTTCTCTCCAGTGTTCCAAGAGTCTGGAAAAAGCTCTGTAGAACCCCCATAAAAAGACCAAGAGCAATAGAGCCGAAATTGTTTTTGGAGGATAAATCATGGACTAGACTACCTGTGTTCTAAGGAAAAGTTTGGGCAGGTCAAACTGAATGGAAGAGTAGGCAGGAAGGCTCTGATGGAGGGCTTTCCAGTGATGCAGGGAGAGTTCAGGAGAAGGGAGCAAGAAAAAATATGGCACCTCCTTTCCAGTGATGTACCAGCCTGACAAAGACTGGGGACAGGGAGGACATGGAGAAGGAGGAATGTCTGATGCTCCAGAGACACACAGAAAGGGGGGTCACTAGGGGTGGAAGAGGATGCCCCCACACACCCTGAGGATGGAAAGAGGTTAATTGAATCTGTCTGCAGGCAAGATAAAGACTCTGGCAGAGCTGGAGCTGGTTCCCTGGAGTGTCTTCCAGAAAACACTCAGAACCTGGCTGAAGATGAACAACTCCCAGGGAGAACTGGGAGGGAAGAGCAAGGAACCTGGCCTCTTCCACTTTCACTCCCTCCCTCCCCACTCCCCGAATCCCATAAGAAAAGAGAGGTGAAAGTCAGACAAGAGGAAGAACTTGTAAACATGGTTGAGACTGGGACGCATTCTTCTTCCTGAACCCCCAGATACCAAGAATTCCCAGATTTCCTCTTCCTCTGCTATCTACCCGTGCCCAACACTGAGTGATTCCATAAGCAGGTAGGTCAATCTCAAGGGATTGCGGAGGCTGGACATTTCCTCAAGTCCTTAAGCAATGTCAAGGGCTTGGGGCTGTAGTCCCCTCTTCTGCACCCCAGACCCTCTAATAGGTCTGCTCTCCCCCATCTCACCCTTTTTTCCACCAACTACCCACGTCCTGCACCACCCCACACCCACCCATCCAGACAGAGTCAAGAATTCCAAACAAGAGACTGGGTTCCAGGCCCCGTGTTTTTGTTTATCTCATTACAAGCTCTGTCTTGTCAGAAGCTGCCCCTGCGCCTGACCCCCTGCCCTGCCCCAGAGCTCTGCTGAGAGGATACACTGAACAGGGATGCCCAGAGGACAGGCCCTGCAGGGACTGCGGCCCGAGGAGTGTGAGGTCCATATTCTCAGGAACCTTGAGCCCCATACAGGTGGGGCTGGGCGTGTGAGAGCCTCTCCTCCTTAAAGTCCTGTTCGGGACACAGGGGCAACCTCTAGCTTCTCCCTCTCTCTAGTAGATATCCCTGCATTCAGCCTCCCCAGGCTGAGTCAGAACCACCACTACCACCCAAGCTTTCTCATAGCCCAACATCTCAAACTGCAGAGCCCAGGTTCTCAGATCCAGGTCCTCCCCTGCCCCCTGAGAATGGAGTCTTGGGGAAGGGCCTGCAAAGAGGGCGCCAAGAGGAGGAATAAACACACAGTGCATGGTAGAGGAACTGGAGATACAAAATGAAACTGACCCCAAGCAGGTCATAAACAAAGCAGGACCTACTGTAAATAAAGAGTGAAATTCACTGTAAACAGAAAGTGAAATGGCTATAACAGAGAGACCTGGGGTGGTTAAAACATGATCACTGACCCCTCCCCAAGTAAGCAGTGAAGGGAAGGGGGCCTGGGAACACCTGACCCAGAGAAAAGGCAGCCTGGATTCAAGGGCAGCATAAAGAGGGATAAGAGCTTATACTGCTGTCTGCAGGGGCACCGCACAAGGATATAAGATGATGGGATCCCTAAATAGCAAAAGGGATAGAGGTGAGACTCATAGAATGACTTCCTAGTGTCAAAGGAAAGTGTAATCTGCTACCACTTTACTATCTCCTTCTATCTTCACACTCCCCCACCCTCCAACCCCACAGGGCAGTGGACAGAGTCTCAGGAAATAGACAAAGGGAAAGGTTCAGAAGCTAAGGCCACTCCAACCCTCAGGAAAGAGGAGGTCCTGAGTAGAGTGGGTTGTGTGGAAAAGAGAGCACAAAGGGAATCATCAGATACTTCAGCAAGAAAAAGATACAGAATCCTGGAGCTGGCAGGGATCCAAAGCCAAAGGCGAAGGGTCATGTCCATTCTTCGTTCCTTCCTCCTCCCTCCTCCTACTCTGTTTCACTTTGCCCTTCCACCTTCCTCTGTTTTCTACCACTGTATTTCTCCTACTCTCCCATGGCATCTACACCATCTCAAAGGCAAAACTCTGAGTCAATTCCAGCATCACTCTTATACATCGACTGACCAGTCAGACTGAGATTATGGAGAATATGGCACATTTGGGACTTGTCTCTGTCTCCGTCACTCCCCATTGGGTACCTCCCTGTCCTTACTTTGTACACACACACACACACACACACACACACACACACACTCACAAGAGCAAGTTCCTTTCATTTTCCTTTCACCTCTGTGTACACATCCCGGCCTCCACAGACTACACCGTCTTAACTATGGAAGTCAGAGGAGAAGGATGAAATTGGTGACTGCCTTTGCAAAGGAACCAGGTGGACCCTGTTCCCTTCCTAATCTCTAAGTATGGATATGAGGGTGGGGGAAAAGATGGGGTCTGTACACCTTCCCAAAACTTCCCAGGACCAGGAGAAGGTCCAGATGCTGCCAGGCCTTAGAGCCATAACCTGCTCTGCTGCTGCTCCCCAAACCACTCAATTACTATTCATGGTGCACAGCTGGGTGATTAATGACCTGATTGATAATTACTCAGGCTAATAAAATAATTAATTAATTTGGCAAGCCATTTTTTATCTGTTCATCCTCAGCCCAAAAATCTGCAACTAGGAGTTTGGGAATCTCCCCTCCAGGCTCTTTCAGAAATATGCTCATTAATGTGGGCAGGGAAGGGTGGGGGATGAAACTTCTCTATCCTCAGATACTCCCAAAATAGGAAAGGACAGGGCCTGAAGATCTTTCAGAGAACAAGACAGGAAGGCTGAAACTAGATGACCAGGCAACCTCAAGCTCTGAAAGGAGCTAACCAAGGAAGCCTAGGTGGGGGGACACTTTTGTGTAGGGAGAGCATAATGGGGAGCCTGAAGGGTAGCTGAGCATCCACGTTTGGGGAATTCTTGGTTATGTTCTCTCTAACAAATGATTGATGACTTTTTTTTCAACAAATGATCTTTATCTCTCCTCTTGTCTCTCAAATTTATGATTTTGTCCCCAAGCCCCAGGCTAGACAGCAAGAACTGAGTGAGTTCTGGAGTGGGGGTGGCCTGACTTAGGGTAGGGTCCAAGAATCAGTGGGGTGTCTCCAAGACTCTGCAGGAAGGAGAAGCCTCCCCATGCCATTGGTTTCTGGGCTCTCAATAAATAAAGCTCTGCATAGTAGGAAGTTAGGTTTGGGTCTTCAAAACCTAGTCTGTAGCACCTATTTCCAGTAGGGAATGTAAGTAATAACAAGGAGAAAGAAGGGACAGCTGATCTCCTGGGGGTGGGAATGGTGGCAGAGGCCTGCCCCAGTGGTGAGGGAGGTTGATAACAGACAGGGGTATCTCTGCCCCATTCCAGTCCCAGAGGCATACACTAGACACTGATTCTCCACGTGTGGGGCTGAGGCACCAATTGGTCATTCACTGAGCAGACCTCTACTGGACTGCCAGTATGTACAAGGACAAACAGAGCTCAGGCCTTGCCCTAGAGGAGCTCAAGTATTTTGGGGAAACAGACTTGTAGATAAATAATGCCCCAGCATGAATGCCATTTAAAAAAAAATGTGTATAAAGTACATGGGAACACAGAAGTAGACGTCCCTGGGGGTGTCAGAGAAAAAAAATCTTAGAGAGGAAACATCAGAGGAATGAGTAGGAGTTTGCCAGGTGAAGATGGAAAAGCATAAAGATGGCAAAGACAAGAAAGAGCAGGGTGTGTTTGGAAAACTGTGAGTAGAGAGGCAAGGAAGTAACCTGATGAGACAGGAGGTAGATCATAAAGGATGGGGGCGGCCTGAGCCAGAGTCTAGACTTTTTCTTGTATGAAACGGGGAGCTATAAGAGGTTTAAGTAGAAAAGTGACCTGCACTGATCTGTATTATAGAAAGAGAACAGGAAAGGTGCAAAAGAGAGATGGTAGGCAGGTGGCCCAGGTAGAAAGCTGAAGCATATCAGGACTGACAGGTTGGGATCCAGCCGTGGCCAGGGAGCTGGGAGCAAGCAAGTTGGATTGTGGGCAGAGACTCTAAAGCTTGAGGCCGCTGAGATTTTCCTCATCAACCACTGCCCCAAGTTCCAGCGTGGATGCAGGGATCGGTAGAAAACCTGGGACTTTGATCTACCACACTTCTGAGGGGAAGGATCTGGACCCTCGTCCACATATATGAGGGACAGGGAGAGTTAGATCCAGGTGCGACGTCTGAGTTTTGTTGGGCAACATCAGGGGACGTGGCCCATAGAACACAGATGCTCAGAAACCCGTGAATTTGGTGGCTGCAGGGGAAGAGGACCCACGGCCGTGCCTCCGGTGGCCAGCAGGGGGCGCGCAGAAGGAGGACTGGGCCAGGAGAGGGTTAAGGCGAAGGCTTGAGAGAGAAGTGGCTGCGAGGACCTGGATGCCCTCTGCTGGGGGCGGACAGGAGAGGCCCGACTCGCGGCTCCAACAGTGGGGTCTCCCATTCCTGGTTTCTTGGCCCACTTCCGCTGGGCTACACACAGAATCCCGCAGGGAACCGGGATCCTGCCTGGAGAATTGGACCCTAGGTCTGGGACAGCCAGCTCTGGGCTCATCCGTCGCATTCTTTGGTTCCTTCTCTAGCATCTCTGACAGTTTTTGCTTGATCACCTCCAGGAACTGGGACCTAGCGCCTCCAAGAACCTAAACATGTGTGAATGTGGCTGTATCTACGCTTCCACACGCGGGTGTCTGTGTGGCTCTAACTCCCATAGCTCACATTTGCCTAAAACAAAATGCTTTCACTTCTATTACTTCAAGCAGTCCTCCCTTCAACCGAACAAGACAGGAGAACATCCCCATTTCACGGATGAAGAAATGGAAGCTTCAAACCGAGGTCACACAGTTAGTGAAGGCAAGACTTAAACCCATACTTAAACCTCGAGGCCATATTGATGTACCGCTAACCAAGCTGTGATCGCTGTTCACAAATGAAGGGTCGCCAGAGAAACAAATAGAGGAATGAGAGGACTCCCTGCTTGGCTGGCGCGAGCAGGGCAAGCTTCCGAAAGGGTACAGAGAGGGTTTCAGAAAGTGCCCCTGCAGGCACTTCCGTGGGGTAAAGGCGGCTGCCGCCACCTAGGCTTCCATCAGCTGTGTCTAACCCTTAACTATATTATCTCCCCGGCTCCCAACTCCCCCTGACGGGTTTCCATGATAAGAGAGTTTCAGGTAATTCGCTTTCAGCCCCCGGGAACCATTCCTTTACGCCACCCACTCCCCAGCCACATCTGACGCCAACCGGTAAGTCCTTTCTGGTGTCTGACCACCGTTTCTCCTGCTGCAGCTTCAACTAAACCTAACGAGTTCTGTTCTCACAGGAGAAAGTGGTTGCTTTAACTTTTCTTCGTTTAGCTAAACAATCTAAACCTCCAGCCCCTTTTCCACAGTGATATCCCATTTCCTCATCCTGATAAGGCTTCCCTTTAGGGGGTCCCCATCTTTCGTTTCTCCCGCCTTTCATCGTCAAGGTAATCCAAGGTTGCTTTCTGATTGGCTGTTCCCTCCCTTCCAATTTCCTCTCTCACTACTGGACCTCTCCAGCTGTATGAATGAATACCCAAGTCCCACGGGCCAGGGCCCATAGATGGCCTGTTGCAACGCCTCTGTGGAGGCCTTCTGTTTGTGGGAATCGTGCTCCACCTCGTCTGGGTCATTTCGTCCCTCCCCCCAGCTTCTAAACGGGATGCTGCCACATTCTTTAATTAATTTTAAAAATATTTATTGAGCTCCTACTATGTGTTGGTTCCGAGTTCCTCGCCTCAACTCCTAGCCCTCAGGCTGCTCCCTAGACTTGATCCGGGAGTGTCGATCTCCAGCTGGGTCTGATAGCTGAAGGTCGTCTGCGACTGGGTGAAACCACCGGGGTAGGACCGGGGTGGTTGGACGCCTCCCGGTATGGGTGCTCCCTGTCCGCTGAAAGGACCCTGCTGCGCCAGGAGCCTCTGCCTCTCAGAGCTCCAGCCTGGCTCAGGATTTCCCATTCATAGCGCAAGGAAGACCCCTTGTGGCTGTCGTGGGGAGAGCCAGCAAGGAAAAGGGGATAGAGCAGGGAGATGACGTCCCCAGTCCAGACTCCCTTTTAGGTCTTGCTTGGGGTAGGGACTTGTTCCCTAAGGGGCCTTGGTGGCAAGCTATACCCAGAAATCCCTCACCCAATTCCCATACCTTCAAAACCCAACTACAGAGACTACGAGAATAGTCTTCTCGCCAAACCACAAGGAAAAATAAAATATAAACAGCAAGTGTGACTGTGGTTAGACTTTTGGAAGAACTTCTTTAGAAACGAATGGGAAGCAGGAGGACAGATGGCTGTAAAGAGGCGAAAGAAGACAAGCCTTCCCGACCGTTCTGTTTTTCAGCGGTGGGGAGAGGGAATTCTCTGGGGTCCGGGCGCCTATGAGATTATCGGACCCTGCCCCGGGGCTTCTTCCCGCTCACAACGTGGGAAGTAAGTTCTCACCAGCCGGCGGACTCTGGTAGCATCTACTCCAGGGGCAGTCTCTCTGCCCACACCTTAGGCGGGATGGTGACTGCACAAGGTCACTGGGGACAGGGAGGGGAACCTCACGACACTGTCACAATCCCAACGCGGGACAGTCAGGGCAGGTTAAGATGCACACCACCCCGCCTCCGCACTCCTTTGGAGAGCGGAAGAGCACTAACAATGCTGCGCCCCTTCCCCCACCCTTTGACGTTACTAGAGACAGAGCCCGGGCAGGGGCGACGCAAATTTGCATATATTTGCATAGCCAGCTGCTCACAGCTGCATCGGGCTTTGGGCCATAAATTCATGGCAGGCGGCTCCGGGCGAGCGGACCCCACGCTGGGCGGGCGCTCTCTCCCGCTGCAGTGCCTGTTCACTCCCCGGGTGCCGACGGATTCTCACGCCTCTCTGAGCAGTCGAGCAGTCGCAGGCGCTGTCCTGCCTCCCCCGCCTCCCCCGGCTTGCGCCACCTCCTGGGCATCTGTCCGCCCCGCACAGCAACAGGCCCAGTCTGAAACCCGGGATCCCTGTTCCTCTGTCTCTCTTGAGTTCGACCTGCTGTCTCTAGAATGTATTCACCTTTCTCTGACCCCTCGGGCCACGTTTCTGGTCGGAGTTTCTTGCCAGGACTACAGTGTAGCTCCCTAGGTGTTATTTCTGCTTCCAGGGGTACCTTGCTAGAAAAAATGGGTCTAATTATGGTCAACAGCTTAAAACTCTGGACTCCCTAAGCTTGCAGAATAAAGCTTTTATTGTTCACTCTTGCCAAGGAAAGCCCCTCATATTCTGCCCGCATCCCTCTTTTCTTGATCTTTAGCCTTATCTCCTCCTGCATGATAGCCAGACCCAGGCACACCAACTGAGGACATTCATTAAACTTCCCATGAGCTCTCACTTTCTGCCTGGTCTTAACTGCACCTTGTTTCCACCTGGACTGCCCCTTCCTCCTATCTTATTGAAAAACACATTTTTAAATCTGGCAATTTGTAATGACATCTATTAGCTCTTACTGCATAAATGGTTGGTCAGTTGCACCCACCAGATTGTGGAGTACCCTCAGTTAAGACAGGGCCCTTGCTGTGTCCCAGTTCCCAGACATTGACTGGCACCAGGAGATGCTCAGAAATACACAATGAGAGAATGAATGAAGTTGTTATTTTCCCAGGCACTGGGCATATGACACACATCCAGAGACACTCAGGGCTCCACTGGTCCCAAACAGCCTTTACATGAAATCTGCGGGACCATACGAGAGCCCCTTTCCTCCTTCCTTTTGAGTACAGACTCTAGTGCTGTATGACCTTGGAAAAATTAACTTCCTCTCTCTAAGGCTTTTCCCTTAGCTGTAACAGGAGGATAATATTGACTATTTAATAGGGACCTCATAATGATTGCATAAAATAGTTCAGAAAATGCTTACTACATGTCAAAGTATTGGATTTCTTGAGATTCTGGGCAGTTGTGAGAATCTATTATCTTGCCCCCCTTCCCTGGGGAGGAGAGTACTAAAAATCTGAGCCAAGAAGCTTAAGGAATTGAGGTTTCAGGGCCTTGAATTTCACCATCATGCATTCTACAAGAACATGTGGAACAGAAAGACATTGATGGGTATGGTGGAGGTCATACCTGCTTGTCTGCAGGGAACGGTCCTTACTGCTGTTCCCTCAATGGCTACCAGGGGGCAGCACAAACTCCTAAATGGCTCTCAGTCGGCCTAAGGGCTAGAGGCAGACAACATTTCTGGGCCATACGCTCTAGGAACTGAGTCCTGATTCCCACCTCTCTCCTCTGACCTGACAACCCAGTCCTTACAACAGGTCTTGAGTCCCATTCTCCCATCCCCCATTCCTGTGTCTGTTGTCTTTTCTGGTGGCTTTGTGCTTCCTTAGCCAGCTTACAGTATTCTCCCGGGCCCCCAATTTTCCCAGCCTGCCCCTGACCGTGGCCAGGCTTTTCCTAAGTAGGCATTCCAGGATTGAGAAGGGTACAGCCATAGCCTTTGGAAACAGACACAGCAGGGGATTCTGGAAAAGACAGACCTGGGTTCCAGGCCTGGCTCTACCACTAATCAACAGTGATACCTTGGGCAGATCACAAAGGACACTCAGTCGCCTCTCAGAATTGTGAGGTATAAATGCATTCACTGTATGGAAAATTTCATTTGCTCTATGCTTGTTTCATTCAACACTGATTTCTCTGACTCAGCCCAGGGTTCACCCTACCACTGCCCAGGCCAGAGCTTTCCTCATACCAGCCCTATTTCTGGTCTGGTCAACTTCTTTGAACTGGTGCCAAAACCCCAGCATTTTAAAACTGAACATCCCCTTGGATAACACATGGAGTTCTATATGACCAAGAAATAGTTTGGATCCAGCTTCACATAAGACAAGGGTTGTGGCCAACCTCAAAGGAAAAACATAGAGTTCCATCGCAATCCCATTTATAGAGCCCCACCAGGCATCTTTTCTGAGTGAGACAACTAACAACTCGATTACTTTACAAGAGGCTTGTATGTGTGTGTCAGGGATTATGACATCCAATAGGATGAGCACTCCTGGATTCCCCAGCCCTCTCCCTGTCATCCTACAAACAGGAGAGCTTAGTGAAGTTGTCCCTGACAAGACTCATTTTCTTCTTTCATGGTGATGGTGTCCTCCTGGACACAGCTTGGGTGCCTCTTCCTCATGCAGTTCCTTTTCCCTCACTCCCTACCATACCTCATCCTTTTTGCCTTCCTTTTTACTCTTTTCTTTTTCTCTCCTTCTATGCACCCACCCTTTTTACTTCCACTTCCTCTCTCCTCTTTCTTCTGGGGCTTACTTTATTCCCATCCTTCTTACCCTCTAGAATTTGAGTCTTCTCTCTATCACAAATGCTTTCCCTTGCTCACCTAGGGGAACTCTTCATCGTCTCCCTCTAATTTTCCTCTGTCTTCTGTGCTTCCCTTCACAGGTCTGAGACATCACCAGGGCCCCAGTGATTTATGAGTCACTTTTTAGAAATCCTAAACACAGAAATCAATATCTTCTGGTGCTTCAAGGTACATAATGGGCAACCTCACTGCTAGGATAGCCTCACTGATAAGGGTGTTGAGACCAAGACAGTCCCCTGCAGAAAGCAGGAGGGTAGGAGGAAGGACTGGAGCCAGAGTAGGCCAGACAGTCTGGGCAGTGAAGGTCTTGCCAACTGTTGCTGGGTTCTTGGTGAGTTTCGTACTTGCTGGTGATGATGGAGACAGATCCAACCTCCCTTGATGTCATATCACATCATTCTTTAAATTATGTTCACATCTTTGTTCAATATCCATCTGTCTGAAATGAGCATTCCCTAACACTATGTCTTAGACTGTGAGCTCTAGAAGGCAGGGGATGGCATGTAACTCCATCAGTAAAGCTCTTTGCCTTGAGAAGTATTCAGCCTACTCAGGAATAAGCAGCAGAAGGCAAGCAGATACAGAGGGAACAGAGAAAAAAGATGAGGCCCAGAGATATAGGTTTGGGGTTCATGAGCCTTATAATAAGCAGTGGTTGAAAAAATTATGAGAGTGGATGAGTTATCCCAGGAGAAGGAAATAGTAAAATGAGAACAAGAGCTGAGAACAGAACACTGGAACTACCACTGTTTCAAAGGTATGAGGCTGAGCTGAAGTGGCCAGAGGTAGAAGGGGGCTTTCCAGATCTCAGATCCTGAATCCATACATAGTATATGCTTAATAATTTCAAACAATAAAACACATAGTGCTATGAAAGTATTTTATGTTAAGTGAAATAATGCAAATGGTACACAATGTAAAAACAGGAATTTGTTGCACATGGACGAAATCTGATCAAGCACACAAAAATATGTGTATTAACATAATAGGATTACAATTTTTCCAGTTTTTTATTAATATTTTGATTTTAATAAAAGATAAAATAAAATAAAATCATTATTCAACATTAGAGCTGGTGCCCCTCAGGAAACTGATAAGCAAAGAGAAGAAATTAATTTATGCAATATCATACAGCCTGTGAATGGCCAACCTGAACTACATGAATTCTCATCTAATGACTTTTCCCCAGTGCCAGGTTGTTTTGGGCTGGTGCTTTGGTTAATTCTGGAGTGAGGTCAGTTGTGAACTTATATTGCTTCCTAACTTCTCTCAGTCCACACTTTACCCTGTCTCACTCTGTGCCCTTGGCCTTCCAATAGTTTGCCGCTCCTGAGGCCCTTTCTGGCATCCCTGCCTTTCTAGCTGAAAAGACACATCTCTTGTAATTTTCTGCTTCTGGTCTGTATGGCTGTCCTGGTACACAGCTAAAAGTTTTCCTTGGCCTCCATTAATGACTTCTTCCTCTTGACCCATGGAACGGCACAAGGCACCTTCCAAAGTCTATCCTGAGTGCAATCCAAAGCACCTTTTGGTCATATTTTTAAATGATCTGGGGATTATCTGCTGCCTTAAATTACCTAGGCCATTGCTTCCCCTCCATTGGAGTGACTTAACTTGGACTCAATGGAATATATTCAAATGAGCACAATACATATATCCTTCCAACTCTCATACACAGACCAGCCATTTCAATGGGGGGAAATGGGGAGCTATTTGCCCTACCCCTCCTTTGGAGATAGCAATAGCTATTCAGTTCTGAGAAATCTCTAATGTGCATTAGGGTACCATTATCTGCAGCCAATGAGACACCTGTACTGCCAACCCTCCAATCTCTCCCCCTATACATGCTTCCCTCTCATATTCTTCCTGAGACCACCTGAGGCAGGACTGGAAGAAAAATCAGTATTCCAGGCCCTCCAACCCCTACATCAGAGTAGAAATCGAAGTCTTTCGGGATACACAGGGGCCTCCTGTAGTAATCAAAAATGTTTTTTAGATTTTTAGGGCAGTGATCCAGTCCAGAGCAAAGGCTGTTTTCAGAACACACTAGGGCAAGTGCTAAATTGATTCATTGCCCAGAGCTCTTCAGAAGTGAAGTTCGAGCCATCTGTGTCTGGGTGAAGAAGACATTCTGCCTAGAGGCAGAGGATGCAGCTTCTGAGGGCCTCGCAGGCCCCTTTGTGAACTTCCACATTCTTCCCATCTGCGTTTTGGCACCTGTGGCTGTAACGTGCACATCCATTCTCCCCGTCCCCCACCAACACACACACACGTGCCGCACATCACCTCTCTTTCCAAGACTCATCTCCCATCAGTCTCCGTTTTTCACAGGGACTTTGTGCCTCCTTCCCTTTCTCTTTTACCTCCTCTCTCCAAGTTTGCAACTTCATCCCTAACCACTCCTGACTCAGCTCCTTAATTCAAAATAGAAACCTTCCTCTGCTTTGAGTGTAAGAAGCATGGGGTGAGTAAATGGAGGGGATAAGATAGCCAGTCACAATTCCTACATTCCTCTACAGGCAGGTTAGGCCTGTCTTTTAGGGATAGCAAAAGAAATTAGAGAAACGGTTTCTACCTGCCCATGATCCCTTAGGTTGATGAATGGAGATACAGAGGAAAGTTTTTATTCCCATGCAGAAAGGCAACAAAAAATTCAGGCAGAAATAAGGATGTCATTGATTTAGCTGGACACTAAGGAATAGTGATTTTCAGTCTTGTTACAACACCCCACATGACTCCAGTCATCTCAAGGAAGGTTTATAAAATTCTCAAAAGTGATAATCTTAACATTTTTAATGAAAAAATACTACACAGAGAACTGACTTTGTTTTTGTAGGGATGGAAAGGATCTCCCTCACATACAAAATCATGAAGAATCCAACAAAAACAGAAACTGTTTTTCAAGGATAAAAGTCCTTGTTTTAGATAATGCTACTGAGAGAATCAGTAGATCTGAGTACGAAGAGATGCTCCAAAACCCAGGGAAAGAAAGATGGCAATATTCTCATTCCCCACATCTCCAGAGGGAAAGAGGAAAAACAATCTGAACTTTCTTTCTCTTGTAACACCTTCCATCAAGTCCTCGTATTAGCTGTCTACTCCTAAAACATGGGGGAAAAAAAGTTAGAGGAAAAAAAGCAAAGAGGAACTAAGATAAGAAAAAGGGGAAAGCAGTAATAGAAAAGATAATGAACAAGAGAAAAAGGGAGAGGCGAGCAAAAAGAAGGGCAGAGAAAACATGGAAAGAGGACTCATCCTCATCCTGTGTCCTGGTCTAGAAGCTGAAGATGTGCCCACATCCCAGAGGAGAAGTAGCCCCAGCCCTGCTCTCTCCAGGAAGCATCCTGGCAGCTCCACCCCCTCTACTTCTCAGCTCCATGTGCAGACATGGAATTGTATAGCAGAAACTAGAAAAAGCGGGTATGTTAACAGAGGACAAAGGAGCACAGCCAGGCCCATGTCTCTGGGAGCTGGGCTCCCCTAGCTCCTGCCAGGAATCCCTGAAACATAAAGCAGCAGAGGGTTATAGTATGATTGTGTGTGGCGGGAAGTACAGGGGAACTAGGTTGCATAGGGAGGTGCTGCTTGGTATTGGAAAAAACATGAAGGAATGGCCCTCCCATTCCAACATGGCAGACAAGGGTTTTCGTTCACTTGCCCTCCTCCCCCAGGCTGCAGATCTTACCTGACCCCACCCCTACCCTTGCTGGAGATGTAGAAGCAGAATTTCAATGGCTGCAGTGGCTATGGCCAATACCTCAGCTTCCTTCCCCAGAAGACAGCAGCAGCAGGAAGAGGGAGAAAAAGGAAAGGGTGCAGTAATAACCTCCAACCTTCTCATCTCAGTAGCTCCCGTTTATCAGCAAACTCAATTCTTAGCTTCTCTTCCTTTCTCCCTGGCTCATTACCAAATGATCACACAAGGCTTTGCTGAGAAGAGGCATGAGGCTGTTAAGCTGGCACTGCCTCTCCCACTCTTGTTAGGGAGAGGGCATCACATTATACACAGAAAGAGATGCACCTGTTTCCAGAGGTGGCATGGGGTAGAAATAGCTCATAGAGTCCTAGACTGTTGCAAGAAAGATAATAATTTGATGGGGTTGAAATTTAATATCCAAATTGAGGCTGCTTATGAGATTTCAAGGGGGTGGAGAGAACATGGGGTGGAGAGATCAGAAATGAGAAAAAGACAGAGAAAAACACACGACATAATAGACAAAGGGGAGAAACCATAAAAAATACAGACGCACAAATAAAGACAGAAGCTGAGAAGGAACCGACACCTGGAAAGCAAGATGTTACAGCTGCAGCGTGGGGTAAGCAGGAGAGTGAGGATGAAAACAAAGGCAGAGGATTCAAGGAAGAGGACCAGACCCTTGCCCTCCTATGCCTGCAGCTTGTCCATGACTTTAAGTAGCTGAGTTCGTGAGGTTTTACACTCATTTCTGATTTCTTCCTTCATCTCTGCTGGAATAGAGCCCCAGTGTCAGTGCAGCATGCTCACACACACCAGTTGGCCTCTGCTTTTGCTTACTTCCCCCTCCCCCATTCCAAGTCATGCTCAAGGTTTGGGAGGCAGCTTGGTGTGTCTACAGGCTGTCATGGACAGCAGCCTTCTCTCTCACCCCCATATGCTCAAGGGCAGCAGCCTTCTCTCTCACCCCCAGCTCACACCTCCAAAGGCAGTGGCTGCCCAAGGTTTGCTTGCTCTAACAGGGTGATTCCCAGCTGTGCTCAGTGATCCAGCTAAGCAGATTCTCACACTGTGATCCATTCCCCCATTTCCCCTGGCTGTCAGTGCCGCATTGATTTCACTGGCTCTGCAGCCTTTTAGTGGAGACAAAAGGGGCGGCAGAACAGCCTGGCTCTGTGCTGCTCCAGTGCACTGAGGGGCAAGATTCCAGGGAGAAGAGTTATGAGTGATGATGAGCTCATCTGAATGAGTGCCATGCAGGCAGACACATGACACACTGTAAAGAAAAACCAAGACACAGTTGTTTAGGAGTGGGAGTGCAGGTGTCAAAACCCTGGAGTCATCTGATGGGTCCTAGCAGAGACAAAGCAGCATGATGGTGAGAGAACTAGAAAGGGATCGAAAGGGAAGGTGGCAAGCAGTTCCAGGCTTCAGAGTTAGGAAATAAATAATGTCCAGAGGGTCTGGCTCTGAAGTGGACCAAATGGCTCTCCTGTCCCATGTTTATGGGGTCATGGACCATTAAACTAGCCAACCTACAGATGTCTTCATAAGACTTTACGAGATTAGACTGGGGAGACCCTATAACTCAGCAGCAAGAAGGGATAACGAGAGGGGAGAATTGCAGATAGGAGACAGTGCAGAGAACTCAGGCTTCAGTTATCACATCTCAGTGAGAGGATGTCTTGGTCCTGGGACCTCTTTCTCACTTTTCACTCTTCTGAGTTTCTGCCCATCTCCATTAGATTCAGAACTGGACCACACTTACACTACCCAATAAACACTTGCTTATTTATATACCTTTTCCTTCTTAATCCAACTTCATTTGTCAACTCCAACCGTGTTCCTGACCCACATTGTTCTCGTCCTCAGAGTCTCTTTGGTATTGTGAAGCAGATAATCAGAGTTCTATTTACAAACTTACATACTTTGAGATTTTCAAACCTAATTTAGATCGTCAATGTGATTTTCTAGATTCTAATATCTAGAAGCCGGCTCTTCTAGGGTTTCCCTGGGTTCCTGTAAGGTAATGTTTATTCTCCAAGCCACTGGGAGTAGAAACAAGCACTGAGACCACGAAGGCATACAATCTGAACTAGTTAAGAGAATAGTTTAAGGAACAGGATACACGTTCTTATTCCATCAGGTTTGCGCCACCCTGTGGCTACTTGCAGAAAGTCACAGACCAGTAATTATTAGAAAAAAGCCCTTGTTCTGGATGTCTCACTGCTCTTTCAGAAAGGCATGTGTCACTACTGACTGATATTCCAGGACCCAAGTTAAGGAAGGAGTGTAGGACTCAGATCTCCAAACCACCACTCAGAATCCGTATTTGAAAAGCAACCATTTATTAGAACCAATACAAGAGTATGAAAAGAGGGAAAAGAGGAGGGTGGAAGAGGGGGAGAGAATGAGGTCTTTATTGGATGTCAGTTGTGGAAACACATAAATTGCCTACTTTTAAACATTTACATTTAAAAGGCAAACATATATGTGTGCGTGTGTGTGTGTGCGTGTGTGTGTGTGTGTGTGTATATATATATATATATATATATATATATATATATATATAATCACTTTTCCTAAAAAAATTTTTTTTAAATCAAAAGCAGACATGTTTGGCTGAAATAAAACCAAGAAACACAACCAAAACTCCCCCATAAACCAAAAAGTCCATACAAAATTCAATTTCCCATTTTTCCATTCAGAAATCTGGCTACAAAGCATGATTTGTTTTGCTACTCAGGATGGTACACAGTGCTGAGAAACTCAGCCTCTTGAATCTCTCAGATCTCATCTTGTGGGAAGGGGTGAAAAGGCCAGTGGGCCATGGGCGAGTCAACTCCTGGCTACTTGGCAGGATGTCAGACTGTGCTCTCCATCCTCCAGAACTCCACAGAATCGCCTGGAGCAACCAGTGCTGGGTGGAGGAGCAGAGTCCACAAACCACAGAGAACGAGAACGTGACTGCAGCAAGGAGCCAGGACCTTGTGCTTTTTCATGGGTTACACATCTAGGGCCAAGGAGAGGGAAAGGAGAAAGAGCCCTATTGGGAAGGGGAGGTGGCTGAGCCCCTGAACTGAGATGGAGAGTAAGGCTCTCAAGCCCACACCTGGGCAAATAGAAATAGTGTCCAAAGTTTTCCCAAATCAGAAGAAAAAAAGGCCAAAGTCAGGTTCAGACTGTGGACACAAAAGGAGATGAAGGATGCTGAATGCAGTGAATTGGTGAAGCTTTAAAGAGTAACAATGTCCAATTCTGAGTATTAATCGTATCTCTAGAAAAAACATTTTTCAATGTAGCTCTCTTTTGGAGGGGGCTGGAGAAAATGGTTACATTTATTGAACCAGCTGGTTCCTATGGGGAGGTGGAGGCGTGGGTACAGGTATCACAAAGAGATGCAGTGACTCAGATGTCCTGGGGTTAGTTCAGAGAGTGATAAGCAATGATAAATCAAACCCAGTGTCTGCTTTGCTCCTGAGCAGTCTCAGAGTCTGTCCCAAGCCCATGGGGGATGGGACCTTAATCCCCAACCTACAGAAACAGGCAGTATAGTATCACTGCCTCATGATTCCCTTAATCCAATGCTCTTGGGTCTAAAACAGCCTCCCATAGTGGATGCAAAACACAGAAAATACTAAGTGCCTTTCCCCAAAACAACCTAAGTCTGAACTATTAAGATTCCAACATTCACAAAAACAATGTCCACATCTGAACTAGCAGCTTTGATGCGGGGTGGGGAGCAGAGAATGTGCCAAGGTCACTAAGTAGTTCCAACCTTGGGACAGCTCAGTGAGGACTGAAGCCTATGTCAGGTCTAGACTTCGGTTGAAGGCATCCTCCAAAGAGGACCCTAAGTATTTTATCAACTTTGATTTACAATGCCTCACAACACCCCTGTGAGGTAGGTCAGTATTATTACCCCCATTTGACAGATGGGGAACTGAGGCATTGAAAGGAGTGACTTGCCCAAGGTCAGCCATTATGAATCAGTCAAAGAGGATGGCACCCAGTCAGCATCCACTCAATTCTTGTTCAACTCTCTAGAGCATTTTACTTCTTAGAGAGCACTTCAGAGCAAAAGGAAGCCAGTAAGTATACCTCATTCTGCAAACTAGATGAACTCAATCAACCCACAAATATTAACTGAGCGTTGCTTATCTAGTAAAATGCAAGGAACCTTAGAGAAACAGACTGTATTAATAGGTATTTTGAAAACAAAATTACATTTCAAATATTAAGGTGAAGGACTAAGTCACACTCACACTAATTTCTCTAAGTTCTGTGCTGGGTAACCCAAATTCCTAAAATCCAAATGAAGCAATATCACATTCAAGCAGAAAGATAAGAACTGATTTCCCCAGTAGTAATCTTGGCAGTGCTCTGAGCTGCAAGGCTGATGAAGACCAGCAACAGTGGTGATAGCAGCAGCAGCAGCAACATCCTCTACAGGCAAAGTAAGGAGCACAGAAACCCGAGCGTCACCAACCACTACTTGTCCCTCCCCATAATTATTAAGAGGATAGCATCTCTCTCACATTTCTGCTTCAGCTCATCTGTAGGAGTTGCAGCATCTTCATGAGTAGCTCAAGATTGGGAATATAAATGGTGACCCCTACTTTTAAATTTAGGGAGAGGGGATAAAGCATTCCCTATAACTAGTCATAGACTCATGTAACAGTCTTCCTCCAACAAAAGGCAAAAAAACTCTCCCACCCTCCTTTGGATTTACAATGGAGTCTCATAGAAATCATAAAACTATGGGGAAAAAGCTGAATCCGTAGCCAGCCCTGATTTAGAATCAAATACTACAGCTACCAGAAACTGCAAAAATTGACTTGAGCCTTAAAAGTGCTGTGACATGATTTAACTCCATCTTCTCAGGTCTCTCAAAGAATGTCCAAGCAGGAAGCCCCTCCTTTCCTCCACATCCCCTCACAGTAGTCAGAGCAGCAGGACTCTCCATACAGCAACTCTAAACAATGATTTATCAGCACACACACACGTAGTCCACCAGGGATACTCTCGTTCCAGGAAGGACCAACTACTCCAAGACCTAAATATAAACCTTTTTTCATTGATTGCTGATCACACCAAACAAGTCCAAATGATAATAAAGTTCAAAACTGATTAAAGCGGCAATGACAGTTCAGGTTCAGTCTGTGTTTGGATTCCTCAAAGTGTGACAAACAGGCCACTGGGTCCTGGATCTACTGTGAGGGTCACACTTGCCAATGCCAAGAGACATCACACACACACAAAAATACAGAATGGCAAGACAAAAAGTTCATTGCATTCAATTTGGCCTAATTTCTTGATAATAGTTTTCTATTAGATTTTCTGATTAATACTGATGGCTCTTACCTAGACTGTGATAATTAGGTTTTGATCTATTGTGACATTAATGATCACAATCAGTTGACTTTGAAATTGTCTTAATTAATGGCTCTTCCCTTGTCGGCTGCTTCCAGTGCAGGTTATGTACCCTCCCCTACCTTGTTTTAACTCCTCCTCTTACTGATCTCAGCGACAAATAGCAATTAGAGGATCACTTTCTTCCCATAAACCAAGATTTTTAACTATTTCAAAACTTTTATCGGACAGGAATGAAATGTTAGGTGAAATAAGGATCAGGATGAAAAGGCAAGAGAACACGCTGTCGATGAATAGGAAAAAAATCCATCTTAGAAAACAAAGTCAAGCATGATATTGAGTGGCAAGGACAAGCTGAAGTAACTCTAAAAAGACAAGATGAGGTAGTTTAAAATTCAAGAAATCCAGCGTAAGCAAAAAGAAACTAGAATTGTTTTTGTGAGCTATCCAAAAAACCTTCACACTTTAACTTTCCAGAAGTTATTCTAATTCCTGGGACTTCTGACTTTCAACACTAGTCAACTCTCAATTATCCAGGCAGAGAAAAGTATCTTTTTCTTGTGGCCAGAACTAAGAAATTTCTTAAGGTTAGAGTGTTTCATAAGAGGGCTACGCCGTACCCTAGATTGATTAAATCCAAAACCCCAGGGTTATATATAGTTTTGGGAGGGTTTCCACATAATTGACACAAGTCTCTGCTTAGAAATCACTATCCTGCAGTGTTGAATAAAACTACACTGCCCAGAATAAATGCCTGGGTGGTAACAGATGTACCCCAAGCTGCCTTTTTAGCAAATCTGTCATTGCAAAATATGTCCCTGTTTTAGGCTTAAAGCCAGCCTCATGTTAATTCCTCCAAAAGGGATAAGGAACCAAAAAAGGTGTGAGCAACTCTGATAAAATGTCCATGAGGAAATGTTACAGAACCCACAATAATGTAACAAACCTTAAGTGGATCTGCAATATAGTTAATACTTTCCACAAGCAAAAATTAACTATACTGTTAAAATACTTTGGCAGAGAGCCTAAAACAGGGATCAAAATCTGGGGTTCTCAACCCCCACTCACCTGTTCTCTCATCAATAGCAGCACTTCTAACTAACCTTCAGTTATCTTTATTTTCTGGCATAAAACAAGTCCTTGTGAGCTATGGCTAGTTAGCTCAGCTTATCCAAGGTCACAGGTCTTTTCCACACATGAACCAATTTTTACCCTCCTACTTTAGGGCCACAAATTATATCAGTCAGTTGTCTGTCTCTGCCTCCAAATCAGAAATGTGTATCCATTTAAAGCATTTTTCACACTAAACCATTAATAGTCAGTTTATCTCACATCAGTATAAAAGTTCTTTGCTGTTAGGGGCTACATCTTTTTGAACTTTGTATCTCCCAGGCCAAAAAAGGTTTGTTAAATAAATGTTGATGTAACACTAATGTACCTAGAATATAGACAGCTCAATAGAAAGCCACCACCATTAATTGAGCGGGGGCATCCATTTCTTAGGCTATGTATATACACTTGGGTGCAAGGCTGGTAATATCTCAATTTTTGAAACATAACTTTTATCATTAGTGGTAAAGCCAACATGAAACTGGAATACAGTGGGTCCAGACCTTTCCTCTCTCCACCTTGCTACATGTACTCTTGCTTAGTGGTAGGTGGTACATTCAAAGATACAGATCTCAGCACTATACTTTTTACTCTAAAAACCTAAACCAAAAGTATTGAGTCATGGGTACAAAATAAGCCTTTTCTTTGAGCTAATTTTGTGAGAAACAATTTCCACGTTTCAAATCTAATGATACAACCCTTCCTGGGGTTCCCATGTCACTGAAAAATAGTATTTTAGGCCTTTAAATTCAAACCCGAAGGGCAAAGACAATCACTCCACAACCCAAACACAGATCCCTCTGTACTTTAGGTGAGCTGGCCTAAACACAGATGCAACAAAATCACAAGATGAAAATCCCAAGCACCTTCCCCAAGGTCCTATGATTTGAACTGAATATAAGGTAAACAAACAGCAGGGTGTCTCCAGAAGAGGAATTAAGAGTTAATATTAACTGCCCAAGCTATGGGAACAAGATCAACCTTCCATCAACAAAAAGCCGCCCAAAGATATGGTTGTTAAGGAACATAACAGGTCCAAATGCTCCCTTGAGCAGGCAAAAACTGTACTGCCAGAAGAAAAATGATAGGGCTCTCTCCAGGTTAAAAATGGGTGCTTCCATCAGGGCTGATGTTTCTAACAGTTGATCCTAATGTGAGGGCATCAACCCAGCCCAAGGTTTGGAAAAGTAGCTATAGTGACCTTGGCAGAGTAGACTCTGCTGGGCAAGGCTCTACTAAATTCTGTGAAAGAAGATTCGTGAATGCTGATTACTAAAAAATTCATCAGTAGAAAAATGTTTTGAAAAAACTACAGGGAAAACATACTGAGCACCTGAGACCTAGATGTTTAAGGGTGCTTAGCCCATGGCTACAAAATTCTGAGAAAAGAAAACCACATGAAAACAAGTTTGTTTGAGTCTATAATTCTCCAAGGGCCAGGACAACTATTCAGCATTAACAAATGATGGAGGCACAGGCAGGCATCTGCCTTCCTTTCTGCTAAAGGCTAAAATCCGTATTGGTTTTTGGCTCCCTACATTATTAGAGAAGCAGCTGTGGATAAAAGCAAGGAAAGAACAAAAGTTGTTTCAGCAGCACTCATACAAGACAATGATTCAATAAACTGTGGACAGAAAAAAATAAATGGAGTGAAGAGTAAGGTATTAAAGGGGTGATAAATAGATAATACTGGGGTTATTTTGTTAAAAGAAAATAAGATTTTGATGAATGTCTTAAATATTATTTATAACCCTAACAACCATGTCCCAGGTTTCTCAAGATCAATCTCAGTACTAAATAATTGTTTATCATATGCAAGACTTTGTAGTTTACATGCCTACTACTCCTGGGAGACACACTAGCTACATAGATAAGCTATCATTTTCTTCACCTGCAAAATAAAACCCAGATCACCTCCTCAAATGCTCTAGCCTACATTTGTCCTATCCTCATCTACCCTAATTGATATTCTTGGTTACCTATATAACAAATCTATTTCCTGACCATCCTATCTTTTAGATGCCCATAAGATTAGTATTAACACTTGTCAATTATCTAACACTTGATCTAGGCCCTTAATTCCTTCAGAGAGTACAGGAAGAAGGAGATAAAACTCCTACCCACTTGAGGTATGGGTTATGAGTTCTCACCTAATCACATTACCATTCAGGATTTTCCTGGATGACTTAAACCAAAATCTTCATTGTTCCGGTCTGTCATGTCATTGCATCAACAGCTGTCTTCTTAACTGTGCAGTATAATTTTTGACATAATTTATACAAGCACACAGAATTCAATCAGCTGCTGAGCAGGGAAGCAATGTTAACAAATGCTATGAATGGGTGTATGATTTGCATATTATTCAGCTCATCTATGGACCACAGCAATCTATCCATTCCCTTCATTACTATGAATAATCTAGAAATGGTTGAATGCTCCTGGCCAGACAGCTGTATGTTTTAAAAATCAAAACAACAAAAACCTTGATAGCTGGTGAACTCTACAGTTAAGGCTATTTCAAGCATTTATTCTTATTTCCTCAGATTTGGGCTGGGACAAGGATGCTCAAAACCCTGCTATTTCCTTACTTTTAGTCTTGATTCTCTAACCCCTCACCCCCCAACTCAACTAAAGAAAAAAAAAATAACAAGAAGTAGGGCATTTCTTCAGAGACAAAGGCAAAAGGTTATGATCAGAAAAATAAACTCTCACTATAATGGCAAAACAGGAGAAAGCCAAAAGAGAAATATTTTGCTGAGCAGAGAGAGAGGTTCTGTCAACACGCTAATGCCAGGGCCTATTACTTTCTGAGGTGATAATCTTGCATGCAAATGTGTTTTTAAAAAGAAGATACAACTAAGAATTTGAGGGTGGAAAAAGGAAAAGCATTAATACTTTGGAGACTGTTGGCAAACCAAGGAGTCAACAAAGCAGGAGATTTATGACTCTAAATGCTATGAATATTTAAAATTGATATTGTGGTTAATGGCTCCCCTCCAAGAATTCCCCACTGAAAATAATAGCGAGGAGGGGAAACTTGGGTCCACTGAGAAGTGAGGGTTAGGTTTGAAGCCTCTTTGGTTAACAGGGATACTTTGGGAGGCCACAGAAGTTGACAGGGTTGGAGGGTGCCTAGCACCTTGGCACAAGCAAGCACCAGGCAGTCACTCACACCTACATAAATATATAGTCCAAATGTGAGAGATGGAAGGAATACATACATATCATATGTGTTAATAAAGACGATTGTATCCTACCCCATCATCCTCAAGTACTAATAGCTAAAAATCTCCAGTTAATAATCTTGTCATTTTATGACAGACTACACCACCTTACAGAAGCCAAATCATGGATTACTAAGAAACAAGACCAAAAGTCCTGGGGCTAAAAGGAGTGCTTTAACAAATGTGAATGTAGAATTTCAAGTCTTACAAATGATGAAGCTATTTTGGGAGGATGGGTGAGGATGAACAACAGAGGGTGGCCCAGAAGACCACACCAGGAACCCTGTATTCTCCTGGGTAGAGCTGAATGAGGTTGGGGAAAGCCCCAACAGGTAGACAGTTGCTATTGGCTTTTTGTAAAGATGGGCAACATCTTTTCCATCCCAACATCTCAAAACAAAGGCTTGCTGGTCATCAACATGTTCCAAGAACCAAAGCAAGAAACCGAAATTCATCACCATTTTAACAAAATCCCCCAATCTAAAAAGTGACCGACCCTGAAAAGATCAAGACTCTAAAGTGATTAAAAAGTTAAAACTCATCTTGAGGTCACAGGGGAGCAAAAGGAAGAGATGACGTAAAGAAAAAATCAGGGGAATTACATACAGTATGTAAATGCCTGGTCTTCACAGAGAGACACTTATCATGAATCAGACCATCAGTTATGTTACAAGAGAACCAATACCAACATTTCTCCTGTGGAGCACAGTGATAAGCACATTTTTTATGGATGTGTTCAGGATAGAAGAGGGTAGGTCGAAGGGAGAGGAGGCAGGGAGGTGAATGTATTATGTACAAAGAGAAATGACAGAGACCACCCCTTCCTTTAGCTCTTTGCTGTTTCTTTCTCTTTGTTTTCCGCATCCTCAGGATATGCATGCCACGTCAGTCTCTCTTCATAAAATGCTATCACAATCTGTGGACATTTTACATTAGCTTCTTTTGCAAGAACCAGATCTGCTTCATCTGTGTCTTTCCTGGAAAGAAAAAAAATAGGAGACTTAAAAGAAGAGAAAATAAGAGTGAGAGTCTGTCCAAATATAGCTTTCTATCATCATCTGAACTTGATTTCCTCCTCCATCCTGATTTCAAAATGAGAAGAACCCTACCAGTTCAATATTTTCAAGAAGAAATTTAAATAAATGAATTAAATTATAGTAATCCCCCCTTATCTGCGACTTTGCTTTCTACAGTTTATTTATTACCCATGGTGAAATGCAGTCCAAAAATAGTACATAAAAAATTCCATAAACAATTCCTAAGTTTTAAGTTGTGTGCCGTTCTGAACAGCATTTAATGAAATTTCGTGCTGTCCAGCATTTCCACCTTGTACATATAATAAGCTATCTTGAGAGAGAAAAGACAACATTCATATAACTATTATAGTCTACTGTTCTATTTTATTATCGCTATTGTTCATCTCTTATAGTGACTAATTTATAAATTAAACTTTATTACAGGTATGTATCTATAGAAAAATACATAGTACATATAGGGTTCAGTACTATCTTCAGTTTCAGGCATCCACTGAGGCAGGAAGGCAGGGGGAATATCTTAGAATGTATCCACCACAGATAAGAGGCGGACTACTACACCAGACAGAAAGAGAAATCTTCAGTTAAAATTTAGTTGGGAAACATTGCAGGCTTAATCAAAAAGCTGAAAATTAAATTATATAAATTCTGCTCCCATAATTTTTATTTGTATGTGTGAACATGGGAATGAACACACAGTTAAACCCACATTCAGCCCTACTGATTTGATTACACATAGATTGAACAATTCAGTTTCTGGATCATCTACATGAAAGCATCCTAACCCTCCTCATCTTATGATCTTTTAAACATTCATTATCCTTTTGGATAGAACTATGAATTGGAACAATAAGAAAACAGAAATTTAAGTCAGAAACAGTACTTATAAAATAGAATAAGGAAAAAAATGTCAATCTAGCACTAAAATGAAATGTAGGAATGAGCTGCACATTTCTATTATACAAGTTACACAGGCTATACTACCATGTATAACAAAAAATCTAGTTAAGTTCCTTAACCAGGTTTCCAAATCAATAAAAAATATATTTTAAAATCAAAATTTCACTGAGATGTGAGCAAAGACAACTACCTCCTTTTCTAGAAAACTGAGATCCTTAATTCATTGCAGTAAGAATTATGGGTAAGAGAAGAAAAGGGACAACAGATAGAGGAGATACTCAAATTTGGACTATGAAAAAAAGCTAGTTAATATGCGACTGTAAATCGTAAGTAATACATATGGCTGAGTGGGAAAAGCAGTCAATATAGCTCTTTACTTGTGAAAGAGTGTAGTGATTCTTTAAAAATAGGCTTCCTGGTAATTTACCAGCCAAATTTCGATCAAATAAAATGTTAAACCTTTTGTTTATACAACTTTTAAGGTAATTAACTTCCTTAATTGTACTGTAGCATGAACTCTCTATTTAGAGACCAAACCTAAATCACAAGCCCAGAACACTTGGAAACAGAGGTAGCGAGGGCTACACCATAAATCACCCTGTCTTTCAGGAACCAAATTGAGGGGAAGTAACGATACTTTCCTCTAAGAGCCATTCCCTCTGCCGGATGAAATAACTTGTGCTCTGGCCAGCATTATTCTTAATGCTTTCTGTGGAGATTATTTTTCTCTTTTAGACGTTATTCAGTGGTCTCGCTCCTCAGTGATGGCAGAAAGGCTTACTCAACTCCTGTCCTGTGGCCACAGGCTCATAGTCTTGACGGTAAATGATTCCGAACCATGTAAAAAAATGGTTAGGTCATGTTTATATGTTTCCTACCTCAAATCTACCTTTTTTCTAATATTTAGGCTAATATAATATAATTTGGCTTAATACCAAAGCTTGAGAATGTCTTGAATTCATTCCAAACCATAATTTCCATTTAATATTGACAGTTGGTGTCAGTTAAAGATCCCTGACAATCGAAATTTTTGGTTGGGGAATAATCAGTCTTCCCTCCCTATCCTCCATACAAATTCAAGTCACTGACAAAAAAAACCACAATTGTAGAATGAGACTCATTCTCTCTCACCATTTCATTAGAAACATTAAATCGCCACAGGAATCTGTCGCCCCAATGATCTTTTCTGGTTCCAGTCCTCTCTCAAAGCCTCGAGCGATGTCATTGCTCTGCTATAAATAGAAGATGAAGAAAGGTTACCACTTGGAAAAAGAGTAAAAAAACCTCCCTGTTTACTCAGTTCAACAAAGCATAACCTAAGTTAATATCACCTGATAACTATTTTTGTCACCAAGTTTTTCTTAAAACTTAAGAAATACAAAACTGGGTCACCCAGTGACAGTAATGCCAAAAGATATCTTTGCAAGGAGATGCACCTATCTGTCCAGTATTTCTTCAAAGGATAAGGAGTGATCCTTAGAATTCTTAAATATCCCTTATAATATTCTGGAGTCATCATCTGGGAACTTCTCTAATCCAATCTCTTTAATATATAAATTGACTACTCCTAAATTGCTTCTGAGATGACAAACAAGTCCATGTTTACTCAAACTAAACCCTTTTTCATTTCATGAACTTTTTAAATAAATATACACCTCTTAAATTTAATTTTTAAACTTTTAATTTAATAACATTGACCAGTATTTTTAATACTTCTTTTCATAGTCATCTACATTTATAAAAGAACAGAAATAAAATTACTTAAGAAGTACCATAAAATACCCAATTTCTTTCAGAGCTCACATAACTGCAATACCCACATGCTTGGAGAAGAGGCTCAGGTCCGCTCCTATCCCTTTTTGATGTGGATGAGTCATTAGCATTAGAGAGCAGAACTAGGAAGTGATTTAAAACAAACTGATAATTTTCTAGGCGATTATTCAAATTTGGTAAGAATGCAATCATGCAATCTAGACAAGGGGCACAAGGCCCAATTCAGGTGCCACCAAGGTCCGATGGCACTGGTGAGAATAAAACGGCAAAAAATTAGAGAAACTAGATAATTTAAAAAACCTTATTATGAAACATAATGCAAGCTTATCTAGTGGCAAGACAAAAAAAAAAAAAAAGACTTTAAAAGACTGCCCAAATGAACTCATCTCTGATGTCTAATTTTTGAAATAAAATCTCTTTAACACTCACCTTGCTTTCTTCTGAAAGATACAAATATTCAGGGTCCAGGTGGTCCCCAAAGATACCAGAACCCACACTGGGAAGGAAATTCCATGCATGAATCAGGGGAGATACTCAAAACCATAGCCTCTTTGGGGGGCGCTTAAGGGGAGGAGGTTCCCAGATGTGCACACAGCTGCTCACAGCTGGAATGCTGGCGCATGAACTGAGTCGTAAATCATAGCTGACGGCTGAAAACAGTTTGCCACATAAGGAGGGAAGGGAAGAAAAATGTTCAAGCTGCTGAAAAGGAACCAAGGCGAGGAAAATGCTAAAATCATCACACAGGCAGTAATCTTAAATCAGGCATAATGCCGACTAACAAATTTCTTTTGCAATGGTCTAAAGCAAGAAATGCAATCCCCCACTGAACTTTTAAAACATACAATCACCTATCTTCCCAGATGCCTACCTGACAGCCACCAGGACGGCTGAGAATGCTGTCGGGGGCCCCAAACGAACATTACAATGTGAGAGACATGTGGGAGTTGTTTTCAAGGTTGGCAGTATCAGAACCTGGCCTAGGAACAAAACTCTCTGCAATGGCCAGTGGGTCTAAGCCAGAATGCTTCTTTTTAAAAGGATAGAAACCTTAAGTTAAGGAAATACTATATATATGGCTAGTCAGAAGTCTTATGCTATGTTGTTTTGCAGTCTCTTTACTCAGAGAGAGAAATTAACCAAATGACAAAAGCCAGAATACAAAGGACTAATGAAGAAAAAAGAGGATGTATTATAAAACTGTATACCTGAATCTTATGTTATCAATCAATGTTACCCCAATAAATTTTAAAAAGAAAAAGAACAAACCAAGTCTTAGCTCCTTAGAGAAGGGAAGGTATTCTCAAATTCTTTATCAGTAGTTTATCATAATGATACACACACCTCACCAGAACAGGGCAGTTTTAAAAATAAGACTGTAAAAAATAAAATTAATGAGGGAAATAAGAGACAGACAAAAACCCAGGGTCCATTTTCACTTGCCTCCAATCTTTCACTCTTATTTCAATCCTTTTTGTAAAGCTAGTCTCCCATTTTCTCTACTATGGAGTTGTTATAAAATACTGATGCCTAGGTCCAACCTACAGAAATTTGAATCTAACTGGTCTGGGGTGCATTCTGGGTACTGTAGGTTTTTAAAGCCCACTTCCACCCCACCCCACCCATGATTCTAATGTGCTGCCAGGGCTGAGAATTAATGCTCGAGAAAGACTGATATCCAAGTTGAATGAAGATAAATAGAGATGCTTATGACAGTGATGCTAGACGATTCAGAAGCAGACTTATGCTTTTATTTTATTAAACTTTAAGAGTACAAAACATCCTTCACCACAAAAGGCTTCACAACCTTGAAATAAATAAAAGAAGTGGAAGCTGGCGGGTGTGTGTGTGTGTGTGTGTAATGTGTGTGCACAGACGGAAAAGAGATAGATGAAAAAAGAGACTATAACAGTGCTTATGCTAGTTACTTTAGATCTACAGATCAGAAGGACTAAAGCAACCAAATCAAACCAAAATTCCATATATAAACTTTCTAAACTGAACAATAAAAGATTCATAAGGAAGATGAAATTTCTTATGTGTTCACAGAAATAAGATGAAAATAAGATAAAAAGAAAACATATACATTACTGAACTAACTGTATACTTTAAAATGGTACTTTGACATAGTTAATTGTATGTTATGTGAATTTCATTCACCTCGATGAAAAAAAAATATAAAGGTTTGAAAATAAGGGCTATCTTTGGAACAAAAAAAAGGAAGAGAAATGGTAAACATTTTAAAGCCCTCTTCTATCCTTAAAAAAATTCATCTCTATTATAGCTTAGCCCTCTTCTAAGGAGAAGACAGCGTGACTGAGTGTTTTACAAGGATTTAATTTTGCCACCTTAAAACAATTCAGTGTAGACGTATTACATTTCTCATATGGCCAGGAGGGGGCACTGTAGTTAACCAACATACCTCTCTAAAAACTCTTTTGTTCAACAATTTTACATTGCACGCCATCCTTAGAACAGAAATAAACAAAATAAGGTATTTTTAGGAGTGGTATGACAAATGAATAGTTTATAGGAAAATGGAAAAGGAAGCTTACCTCTCTCTTTTTTTTTGATTTGATATCATCAGCACTATTTGAGAAACTGGATTTCCTCTTGTTACTTTCTGATTTCTCCCTGGGTTTGTTATTTTCACCCTCCTTCATCTTCTTATACTTTTTCATAAACTCAGAAATCAGCTCGGGGCAATCCAAATTTTTCTCAGGTTCCCAAGTATTGTGCTCCCTGGGCAAGAAGAATGGAGAAAAAAAGGAAAAGAACGAGGGGGAAAATCCAATGTCTTAAAGAGGACAAATAGGCAAAAAGAAAACCCTTACACTTAAAAGAGGTAAATCTGATCCTTAGGAATCTCTCCAAGAGAAATAAAAAAAATATATCAACAAAAAGCTTGCAAACAATTACTTGTAGCAACATTTTAATAGCCAAAAGACAGAAGACAATTTAAATGTCTATGAACTCATGAATGGGATAAACAAAATGTGGTATATCCATACAATAGATACTATTCAGAAACAAAAAGGAACACAACACTAATTAACACATGCTAAACATGGAAGAATCTCAAAAACATTATGCTAAGAGAAAACAGAGGCAAAAAAACTATATATTATCTGATTCCATTTACATGAAATGTCTAGGAAAGACAAATTTAGAGTCAGCAAGCAGATCAGTAGTTCCTGGCGCTAGCACTGGGTCTTAGTATTAACTATATAGGGGGCTCAAGGGAATTTGGGGGAGGTTATGGAAATGTTCAAAAATTGAAGATGGTTGCACATCTCTATAAATTTACTACAATCACTGAATTGTACACTTTCAATGAATGATTTTTACGGACTATTAAATTATATCTCAATAAAGCTGTTAAAAATTCAAATATAAATTTATAAAAGTGGCAAAATGTGACTTCATGTATATAATCATCTATACAAATTGTGAGAGGACACTCTAAAAAATCATGCACCCCCAGTTTACAATGTCTTAAATGTTATTTATATTTTGAAGATATGTCAACAAATTATTGGAGGATTGGAAATAGTTATTCCGAAAAAAAAGGCAATGAAGGGCTTAAATCATTAAAATATAACCAAACCATAAGACTCAAAAGTGAGATTTGGAATACATTAATTCAACAGTCTGGATTCAAGTCTACTGTCATCAGATAGTCAAAATACATTGTTATATTAATAAGCAAAAACAAAACAAAAACACTCAAACTAAAAAATGGGCTCTAATTAAACTTGGATCAAAGGAATCCTCTTATGAGGAAAACAAATGGTATTCACAAAGCTGTTCTCTGTATTTTCGACACGGGTTTTAGAAAACCAAACCCCCAACTCCATCAAAAGCTTACAAAATCAAAGCAAGAAATGTGCCTACACAGAAAAAACTAAACCAGGAACCATCTTCCCTACTAACCAATGGCAGGTCCTTTTGGTTATATGATGAGGACTAGCTGATATTAAGATAAATCTGTAAATATATTGTAAAAGCAGTTTCTACAATACCTTTATTGACTTGGGAAAATTTTTAATGAATGCACTATTCGTTTCAGCTATTGTTTTTTTAAAAAGGTAATTTTAGATAGAAATGGTTTGAACACATACCATAACTTTACTGAAATAAGCAGAATGATGATATATTTACTCAAGACTGAAATAAGTTTCTGCAAAAGGAGCTTAAGAATGAGATAAAATTTATTTTTAAATCGTTTGATCTAAAACTAGAAAAGCCTCTCCTTCACAGCAATTCTTTAACCATAAAAATAAATAAATAAATCCCCACATACAGACCATACAGTTTTCTATCCCAGAAGAATTTAAGGCACCAAAATCAAGATGCGTGCCAACACTATAACATAAGCAACTAGACATGGGGGGTAGAGGAGAGTCTCTGTTGATACCAAGGAAAGCTAGTCCTATAACAAGATTATCCCTTTTCCTACCACATTGGTATTGCTATTTCTACATTAACCAATTCTCACCCAAAAGACAGCATGGGCGAAATTTTTGAAAGAGTCTGAGCTTTAGGGCCAAAGAACTCTGATATTGGATCTTTGTTCCAGCATGTATCAGTTATCTTCGGTAAATAACTTCACTAATTTCTTCATCTGTAAACTGAAAATACCTCTATAAGCTGTAATGAGAATTAAAGAGAACACGTGAGGAAGAATCTTACCACTGCCTAGCAAACATTAGGTTTTAGTTGTAGACAGTGCTGAAGAGGCAAAATTTGCTTGAAATCCTGGGCATTTCTGACAAAGGACAAAAGCTTAATCTAACTACCTCAAACTTTACCTTTCTCTCTTTTATCTATGCAAGGTACCAGTACCTAAACTACACATATAGTTTCAAGTACCTTCAATATGCCCAAGAATTTCCAATGATGATTCAATGAACCCAGTAAACAAACACCCTTAAAATCTTTAAGTATTATGTTAATTCCTACTTCATGGTGCTCTAGGTCTCTCAAATTCATATTTTTCTCATCTCTAGAGCATATAATGACACTGTTCCTCTTTAAAAACATAGAGGGCATCTTCTGATTGCTGTTACCTACCACTTTGATTCATGTAATTAAATAACCTTAAGTATGTTCCAAAAGCTTCTGATTCATAGCATTGTCCAAAGGTACTGTCAAAACTAAATCTTTTAGTATACTTAAGTCCTACACTTTAAAGCTGTGATGTTCAAAATGGTAGCTACTAGCCACATATGGCTATTGAGCACTTGAAATGTGACCAGTCTGAACTAAGATGTGTTAAAATATAAAACATACATCAGATTTTGAAGATACAACATGAAAAAATAATATAAACTATCTCAACAATTTTTAAATGAATGTTGAAACAGCATTTTTGTATATTGTGTGAAATGTTATTAAAATTAATTTCACTTTAATATGGCCACCAAAAAATTTTAATTGCATATGTGGCCTACATTCTATTTCTACCAGACAGCACCACTCTAAAGAGTTTTCTACACCAGTTCCTATCAGTTCATTGGGGTTCTGAAAAATCTATTCTTTATTATTAGGCATCCTGAGAAAAGAATTAACCAGTAATTGAGGCAAAATGCCTAATGATTAACACAGCTTCATGTATTTCACTTTTCAAGCTACTTCTTCTTCTATGCTTCATTATGTAGCTAGTCCCATTTATTCCCAAAAATAATATACTTTAGCACTTCAGCATAAAGTCAGTTACAACCTTTCTAGTCAATACTTCAGTATGATTCTTAAAGATCACTGACTTAAAGAGTTTCTTTAAAAAAAAAAGATGAATAAAGGAATAGATGCATAGATAGGTTATATTAAAATGTTAATTGCAGAAAGTAGGTGGTACGTATCTGAGTGGATAGTTTTCTTTTGTTTCAGCTGTGTATTTGAAATTTTCAAATATAAATATGGGGCAGGGGACTGTGGCCTCAGATTCAAGTCTCTTATTAAGGTGTTTCATCTTAGGACAGTTCTGAGATCCAAGAATAATTGTGGAAGCTATGGGCTGTGAGGCTAGTTGTTCTTCAATGTATATTATTTTAGCTTAGTTATATCCAAAAAAATAGTAACAATAACAGTTTATATTTACACAAAGCTTATGTGTCAGGCTCTGTGTATCTACCAAACATCTCTATGACAAGTATTATTTCTTATTATCCCTATATTACTGAGGAGAGAAGATTAAGAATTTAACTGAGATCACTATCCTAAGTGGTGGTACAAGAATCTGAACCCAGGCACTCTGGCTCCCAAGTCTATGCTAACCAGTTTATTATACTGCCTCTCAAAAACATTTTCATTAGAATACCACTCTAAGAAGTGGGTGGGGGGGCTTTATTTAGTTTATTGTTGTGTCTTCTGAGTCTTAGGAAAGGAGTGCAGGTGGGGAAAAAAAAAGACACAGATGGTGGTGATTCTTGGGGAAGTAAACCAAAGGTGTCTACCTCTGCAGTCCTAAAGCCTAAGAGAAGGCACTTACTCAGAAAAGCCTTTCCACTTCAGTAGATATTCCACTTGCCCCTTAACCACACGCCTATCTAGCACCTTCTCCACGACGTACTCCTCCTCATCCTCTGAAGAAGAACTGTCAGCTGTCCGCTTGGTTTTCTTTCCCATGTCGTACGCTGTTCCACTTGAAGGACTAAGGCCACGAGATTCCTGCAAATGTGAAGGATAAAATGTTGAGAATCCATGGGAAGATTCTTGATGAGATGCAGAGGGTATAACATAAAGCTGCCATATACCATTCTCTAGAGTCTTGAAAAATTCTACAGATGAATCCTAAGAATTTAATTTTTAAAAATGGGTCAATTCCCACTTTCCCTTCTACTAACAAGATCATAATTGGTTGTCCCAACTGTCTAATTCCTCTAATTTCAGATTTCAAAAGACAAGTAGTGTATGTTATTCCTGGCAACTTCTGTAACTATTCACAAGCCAGCAACTCAAAGAAAAATGTGGAAAACCTTAAGTTAAAAGAACTGTGATGAAGTAAAACCTTCCCACTCCTCCTAGGTGAGTAAGTTTCTTTATAAAAATGAAAAAGAAAAGCCACCAAAATATAACTTTCTCTGCTATGAGCTTCTTGACTAGTTGGTCTCTTAGCACACACAAAAAAAGGCCTGCTCAAGCGACTTTCACATTTTCAGTAATTCGGACCATTTCTCTTAAAATTGAGCTTGTCCCTTCAGAGCATCCATCAGTTCAACAAAGCAGGGCTGACACCTCAAATACATTAAGCCTCCTTTTACATTTGGGGATGCAAGGAAAGCAGGCAAGAAAAAAAATTTCAGTCCTAAGAAGTCAAAATTAGTCATTCAGTAATTCTTGAGGCTCAACAATTCCAAACAGTTAAGGAGGTACCCTCTCCTCTTAACTGGAGTTGACTTTGGGCCAAAGGAAGAGGAGGAGGAAAAAGAAGTCTGGCCCCAGACTCACATCAACATGAAGCCTCAAAACAGAGGAGCCATTCATAGGCCCAAGGAAAGCCGAAGCAAAGCTGCACAAATGGAAATTGAGTTAAGCTCAGAAATATGCACGACCAGGGGTTACTCAAAGAAAATCTAGTTTTCATTCTCATGTTGTTACCATAATCATTTTAAAGAATTCTTCCTTAACCATGTTAAATGGTGCCTACATTCTGGATTACAGAATAGCAAGAATTGTTTTCTTAGCTGAATTCCATATTTATTTTGCTGAAATTTTAAAGACTTTTTCAGCACTCTCTAAAAATGTTCCACCTTCACCAGAAGACCACTCCCAGGATTAGATAAGGCCAATGCTAATTTCAGAATTTTATTCAAGTAGCATTTAACAATTTATTTTAAATTAGTAAAATTTAAGAAATTATTCCAAGAATATATAGTTGGAAACCGTATCTCCAGAACTTACTAGCAATAGGTCTGCCCACCAAAACCTGTCTGTACCCACCACTACTCTGTAATGAAACTAAGTTTTTCATTAAAATACTTTTTTCAGAAGAGGAGGTGGGCAGGAGAAATGTAACTAAGGGGTTTCAAAATAATTTTTCCATGAATTTAGAACAGTCCTAAGCTTCAAGAAAAAATATCTGATTTGATTTATTTAAAATAAAGTCTCCGACCTAACCAGAGACAGGAAATGTCATGTCCCAGGGAGAGTACCCCACCCCACCCCCACTCACCTTGGAATTTCCGGGAGCTGAGCAGTTTAAGTCAGAGCGCTAGGGTTAAAATCAGCCCCGGGTTAGATGCATGCAGTTAAGCATTGTGGCTATGGCCTCCTCTGCCTCACGAGGAAAACAAGGATTTACATATGTGTTCTTCAGTTTGTGGGAGAAAAGAGGAAAATCTCCCTTTATACCTTCATGCAGAAGAGGCACCCCAAAGGGAGATGATAAATGGAGGTTCCCTCTTTTACCTACCGGATCGCCCCAGTTCTTTCTTTCCCTCTGGGCTAACAGGAGGGGCCTCCCCTCCCAGGTCTGGGGCTTGGCGGGCTGGCAGCTCCCCCGCCCCCACCCAGCTGCCTGGGCGCCACTGCGCAGCTGTCCCAGTCCGTTGCCATAGCAACTGGCAGCAGTACTAGAGTAACAGTGGGAGAAGAAAACTGAAAAGTTAAAAGCCTTAACTTTCCTTTTCAGTGAAGACTTGGGTGGAGTAGTTGGAAGGTACTTACTTCCCTTGGCCTCCAGGCTTAAGACATTCAGAGTTCAAGGGAATTGGTTCTTGAGTTTTAAATCCCAAACTTGTGCTTATTCCCCTAAATGCACTGGGAATCAATACCATTTTAAAACCATCTAACAAGATTATAGCTCAACTGGAAGGGGGAGGGGAAAGGCTAGTTTCGTCTACAGGAGGATTAGTGCAAACCACCCACCCCCTAAACCAGCCCACCAGAAGCACTTTAGAGAAGGCCTCTTCTACCATCTGTCACTGAACAGTCAACTAAAAAATTTTTGGTGGGTGGGGGGAGACTAACAGGAAAGGGGGAAGGGAAGTATTTCAAAGATACCATACAACTTTCCTTCCTAGGGCAATTACTATATAAAGAAACAATCTAGAGCCTTGAAGCACTACCAAAGAACCTCTAAACTGAAATTACAGAAAAAAATATCTAATCCTTAGGTAGTTTTTAAAAAAAAGGGAGAGGAGAGCAGTCCAGCCACAACCATTACTATTAAAATTACCTCATTAGTTGTTTTTGTAATGTTATGAAACGAATTTTAAATTACTACCCATCGAAAATATAAAATTAAAAATTCCATATATCAATAATCTCTAATACTTGAAAAAAGGAAGACTGAGATAAAGAAAAGATATTTAAGGAACTTGCAGTCCCACAAATTTTCATTTCTCCTGGCCCTAAAGAACATTTTTGAGAGCTCCAAAACCCTGCTCTGCTTTAGACATCTGTCTTTAAAGGCAGAGGTGGCAGCCATCTGAGAGTAAGAAAAGGGACAATCAAAGCAACCCAACTGAGGAAAAGGAAGAGAATTGGTGATTATTTTGGTTATCACATAGAAGAAATTATAGGATACGAGGGCAAAGTAAGACAGTTTTCAACTACAGAGAATTTCTTCAACTTTGAATGGTTCCATCAGGAAATCTCTAAGTAAAAAATGACTTTTTTGGCTTTTCCTAATTTTAACTTTTCATAGTTAAGGGATGACAAAAATAAAAATCTGAGATGTTCTAAATTAAAATTACAGCAGCCAGAGAGAAACAGAACAGTTAACTTGTTGATAGCTGTGGACCAGCTCTGACAACAGATTGCTCATATTTTCTATGTATCTGCTGGAATTTAGGATGAATTTCCAGGTGGCTATTTCTGAGATTATCCAAAGGAGAGAAGAGCCAGGTGCTATCTAATCTCAGGAGCCTCCTTTCTTATTTACATATGAATTTTCCAATCTGCTGCCCACAGTTAATCTACATGGGCAGATAATTCCTTTTGGAATCCGCTGTGCCCATCCCAGATCTAGACCCATTTCACCTACTCCCATCCCCTTTGTCTATAGCTCAATGTAAATCCTTTCAGAACAGTTTATGTCTTTCTCCACCAACTCCCCAACCCCCCACCTGATGAATAAGAACTCTTGCAAAATTCCTGAACAATGAACATGTTTTCTTTCCTATCCAGCCATGATGCTGGTGGTTTAGATCCCATACTCCAAGATGTCTCTTTTCTGCTAGTAATGGCCAAATAAACCCTGTTTTTAAAAAGACTTTCAACCAGAAAAGTTAAAATTTTTGGTTTAACTGGGATATGGAAACAATTCCAAAGGAATTAGATCAAGATTCTGATTCTGTGATTAACTTGCCATGTGTGATCCTGAGTAAATAAATTTTAGATCTAACTCCGGAATCACTAAAATGGGCCAAATAAATCCCCACTGCCTACCTCCTAGGGAAAAAGTGAGTTTATGTTGAAACTAGAGCTGTTCAATCCCCTTAAGAGAAGCTTTTGTAAAAATATTATAGGGCCAAATACAACAACAGCAGGAAATATGTGACCTTCCAAATTCCTAAGCCATTAAACCATATTACATGCAGTAACTCTTGCAGCTCAACATGTCAGCAGACAGCAAGAAAGGAGGAAGAGTGCCTTTGTTAATTATGTAATGGTAAACTAATAAACCTTCAAAGACTAGGCAGGTCCATTCTCTAGTAAGAGCAAAATACTTACTCAGATGCCTTAAAATCAGAAAGGCATTAGAGATGGCCAAATGAAAAGATTAATAGTTAATTCTGTGATGAGATCAAGGACAGAAAATAATGAGAGCAACACTAACACTTTAATGACACTGACTTTACATTAAAAAAAAAAGTGAATTTAAGGAAGAAAGGAACAAAAACATTCTGGAGTTCACCTCTCTTCCTAAAACTCTATTCAGGGAAGAGCAAAATCAATTCCCTCCTTCCTACTCTTAAGAACTGCTAAAGGGCACACGGCTGAGGTCCCTTATTCTTTGGGAAATGGGTTTTATAACAGCTGACAAATCAAATTGGGCCTGAAGCCAGAAGTCAGAGTCCAACCATAATATTCTGTAAAGAATGGCATGCAATTGTCTTGTAAATCTCCTGGACAGTCACAGATCAGAAGCTGGCAAGGATGACGACATAGTTCTGATGGAATGTGTCTTATCTTAACCTTGAAGTTACAGATCTGCTCAGGAGCAGCATAAGAAATGAGAAATACACTCAGACACTGGAGGGGACATAATTCTCTTTTAGACCGCGCCACCCAGTGTATTAGGGTCAAATGAAACACAAAGCCAGATGGACAATTTAAGGGCTAGAGCCTGGACCAGATAAAGCATCAAGACTGGTAGTTCACGCTGAGTTTGGGAGGAAGAAACGTTCCAATATGAGAAATGAGACATGGCTGGCAGGACGATGGAATGATGAAGTATAATCTCAGATACCATGGCAGAGCTGAAGAGAGAATGAGCCTCTGAGCGCAACCTTATCCGTGGAGAAATCTCCATAGGAAGGGGTGAGCCGGCTTCTCAAGTTTCTGGAATCTTTCAGGCCTAACAGGTCTTAGCCCTTTCTTGAACATCCATAGGAACTCTCTGGTAAAGGCATCCACAACTAACAACTACAGATAAATTCCGGCAATTTAACTGTCCCTAAGGACACAAGAAAAGAGCAGACCCCACCAACCCTTCATATCAATGATACAAGGCAAGTTCACCTAACAGGCCTGTGTGTGTGGGTCAGGGGGACACGGGACACCTAAACCAGGAATCTGGTGAGAAGTCAGCTTTAGAAAAATATCAAAGAGCACTATAGTCAGGCAGTCAGAATCCACATTCCAAGTCAATGACAGGAGACTTCTTTAACAGATGAATCTTCCAGAAAAAAAAGGGGGGAAGAGGTGAGGAGGTGATGCAGAAAGAGGAGAGGGACACACACACACACACACACACACACACAATCCCACACATTATAAGAATAAAAGAAAAAAATGTGTTAAAACTGACAGCCCCCAGAAATTACAGAGAGGGCATTACAGAAAGTTGCATAAAATCCAGAACAGATCGTGGTTAACTATTTGCACTAACCAATCAATACCAGACACCAGATCCATCCCTATAGAGTCTCTCTCTGGTGTCTGTCTGTTTAGTTCCTCCAGTCACTGCTTTTTAATGCCAGCTGTCTGGGTGTCTTTTCTTAGATCTTGGTGTAACACATTTTATTTTCATCACTAATTAAGCAAAAGCATATATAGAACACAATTCTAAATCTTTCTCTAAGCTTTCTTTGTATTATTTAAAAAGTCATGGAAAATAACTGGTAAGTTGCCTCACTGAACTACCCACTGAACTATCTGGAAGTGGTAGTCAGACCAAATGTTGAAATGCATAATCAATAAGCTCTTTCTTCATTTTAGAGTTTCAATATAAATTCGATAAGCCCACTAAGAAAGCAAAATCCTCCAGAAAGAAGCCATTTTACAGAGTAGGGGAAGGTGAGGGCATATGCAAAGCTCCCTACCATGTTTACTAATTAAATATGCCACTGATGGGTGACTTCAGTAGGTCCAGGCTTGAGAAATTCCCATTCCCCACCTCTAAGGCCCTTGGGGAAAGCTAGTGGTTTCGGTGAAGATTAAATTGTCAGCTATAGCACTGTCTTGAAAGTGTCCTCCATCTAGCCATGTTGTAAGAAAAATGGATGAAAAGAAACCAAATTTTCAAAAGCATTTTAATTTACAAAACCATTTTAATCAAGTCTGTGTTCTTTGCTCTTTAAGGATCTAGAACTACCAGTGGTTTTAGGTTTGTATCCCATATTGCATAAAACTAAAATACCCTCTATAAAGATGTTTTCTTTCATTAGATTTATGATTTCCAAAGTATTAGCCATGTGGCATTTTAACAAAAACACAGCATAGAGATGCACGTTACAGCTGTCCAGGCTGTCTCAAGTTTTGTTAAATGGGCTGATACTATCACTCCACCTCCACCAAAGCCCATGAGCATCCAATTCTAGCGGAGTTAAAAGTTTTTAAATGTTCATTTAAGAGACTGGATTAGGAAAGAGTTGAGAAGATTAACTGTGATCATTAACACTCCTATCTTTAACAAGCCACATATAGACAACACAAACTTTATTAATAGTTCAGAGAGAGAAAATGCGCTCCCTTTGGCTAGCACAGCTCCCGTTTGTGATCTTTTAAAAATAAGGCCAAGGCACTGCTTCAACCAGTCACAGAATGATTCTAGGGCAAATTACCAGGTTTGTTGATTATCCAAATCTCCTGCTTCAGTGAGCAAGGGAGTAAAGGATCTTTTGTTCTTTAAGATTAAGACATGTACATCACAGAGAGGCTGCCTTATAAATTTTATTTAGCTTTACTGTCCTCTAAGTTCTGACCACCATTAAAAAATATGAATGTGTACTAAAGCAATTCTCAGAACTGCTTAAAGTTATGTCTGGTTCACTGGTATATTTAGCAGTAACATTCAAATTCTTGATATCTCATTACCAGATCACAATCCACAAAATAATAATTTTATATGGGATTTTTTCCCCTGTATTAAAATCTACTGAATTTCTTCTCTCATGTGGCAAGCTTCTTTAAATTCAGTTATGGCACACTTAAATCATCACTGGACAAGAGGTTAGATATCCAACTGTTCCAAAATTTATGAGAAAGTAGAATTTGGTAAATGTCTTCCAGGTGGTTCTTTCCAACAACTCTATCCTTGGAATGTACTGAACTCATCTCAAGGTACCACAACTTCAGGTGGGTGTTAATCTCATACCCTCTCCTCTCCTAATTAAATGTGATGAAGTATGAACTAGTAGAGCCTGTCACCTTTCATGAAGAACCTGGCAATTTCGTCATAAATAAATCATAAGAAAAATGGGTAATAGCAAAAATAAATCTTAAGAAAAATGGGTAATAGCAATGTTTGAGTATATTACCATGAATCTTAGATTTTTACATATGACTTTGGCAGAACATGTTCACAAAATACGTAAGGGTTAAAAGAGAACTAAAGTGTCAACCCCCAAAAAACATTATGGTCATAAAGCATTTTTCAACAGCCATAAAATTAAGACTGGTGCTTACCCTAGCATCATCTAGTTTACGCAGATTTTGGACATCAGCAGCTTAAGGGTCATAGAGGCCCCTTCAGGTCATTTCAACAAATCCTCTATTTTAAGGAAGAGCTTCTACTATGCCAGACAATTTATATTCTCTCAGAATCTAAGTTTAGTGAAGACATTTAAGAGACATAAAAATTAATTTGCATAACCATAAACTAAATCTCTAAAATATCTCTAATTTAACTTTTGAGACGGTATTAGAATTTAAATCAATATGCTAAAATCTGATTAATATATGCTGACAAAAAAATTATATAATTAGAATGAGAAAGATTTCTCAGACTGTAAAACTTGAGAGCATAAAAGAGGGCATTCCTTCAACATATAGCATAATTTTGTGCTATGCCATTACCTTGGTGTATTTGCGAAATGAATTATATTGAAGTCATAGCCTACAATTTAGATAAATAAAATCAAGCCAGTATTGAACTTTTTCCCTCCTATACAATAGTATAGTATCCTTGGCAGCTCCTTGGCCATCTATTATGACCAATTTCTCTCTGTGGCAATTTAAAAGCTGTAAAAAAAATACATAATGGGTGATGACAGGAGAAACAAACCCACACCAGAAATTATTGAAACTTGTAAGTCTTTGCAAGTGTCTCTATTGACATTTATGTGTGAGTTACTATGCCACAGTATCATAAAAGTATGCTCTACACTTCAGATATATTGATAGTTAAATGCAAAGAAAGGCCACCATCAGATAAATGGCTACAAGGATACCAACTCAGACCACCCAGCTCTTCCACTGAGCATTGTGACATTACTTAAGACAAATAAGATGTTTCTGACTCTCTTTGTCCAGTGTCCAACTACAATCCCAATTCAAATCCTATACCAAAGGGATAATGTAGTAATTCTGATCCTTGCTCTAAAATTGTTTGGTTGGTTATGAGATATTTATTGAGGGCTTCCAAAGTGACAGGCCCTGCACGGGCACTGAGTCTAGACCAGTCTTCAACTTAATGGCTGGGAATTTTAAGTTTCTCCTTGGTTGGTCAGTGAGTAGCTCTTTCTCCCAAAGTTGTTAAAAAAAACAGCTACTTAAAGACACAACTTATTAATAGTAGTACAATTGGAACTAGGAACAAAGAAATGTGGGCCCCATTACAACTAGATCACTGAAAGGTAAAATTGGACAGTTCACTTAACCTTAAGGGTGTTATTTGCCCCATTTATCTCATAGGTCTGCTATGAGAAAAATAATAATAATAATAATAATAATAATAAAACCAGAAAACATTTCTAAAATGCGAAGCAAATAAAAGTTAAATATCTGATAGCAGATGAAATTAAAAATAATAAATGCTTTGGTAAATGTTTTCACTAGTGAAGCCATCTGGGCCTGTACTTTTCTTTGTGGAAAGGTTTTTAATAACTACAAATTCTATTTCCTTATATAGGGCTAGTGAGGTTCTATATTTCTTCGGAAGTGAGCTTTGGTAGTTTGTCTTTTCAAGGAGGTGATTCATTTCATCTAAGACACTGACTGTATTGTTCATAATATCCCATTACCATTTTAATGTCTCTAGGATCATACATAATATGCCTTATCTTATTATTCCTGATATTAATAATTCACCCTTTTTTTCTTGATCAGCTTTGCTTGGTTTATCAATTTTATTGAGCTTCTCAAAACACCAACTTACAGTTTGATTTTTCTCTATTATTTTTTGTTTCATACTGCACCAACTACTTACTGCTTTTACCATTACTGATTCCTTTCTTCTTACTTTGGATTTAATTTGCTCTTCTTTTTCTGGGTACTTAAGACAGAAACGTAAGTCACTAACTTTAGACCTTTTTGTTTTAATTGAAGTATTTAATACTATAAATTGCTAAGTACTGCCTTATGACATCCCACAAATTTTGATATACCATGTTATCATTTTTGTTCAGTTCAAAGATTTTCTTATTTTCTTTGTGATCTCCTCTTTGATCCATGGGTTACTTTAAAGTGTTGTTTACAATTGCAGATGTATATATTTCAGTTCTATCATTTTTTTCTTTCATATATTTTGAAGCTTTATTATTTGTGTAAAATTTAGGATTGTTGTGTCCTCATGATGAACTGATCCCTTTATCATCTAAACAGGTATTAACTATTTCCCCTACCTATCTCACGTCTGTTATGGAAAAAAACAAGAAAACACTCTGGAAAATATACAAGAAACAGAAGGTAAAATGTTGGATGATAGAGGACGTTAAAAATAACTTCAATGAATTTTCTGAACTATCTCTAAGTTTCATCTATGCTTGTCTCCAAGTACTCACATAAATGAGGTTTGACTATGTTTTATCAGATCCTTAGATATAATTTATTGTGAAATACTGAGCAAATTAGCAGTATATTACACTCCACAACTTCGTGTGAGGTTGAGTCTTACTGATTTAAGGATGAGAAACAAGGCACATGGAGTTCAAGGATTTGCCTCAGAAACCAAACAAGATTTCCCAGCCTGTTGACCTCTTTAGCACAGGACATTTTTATTCCTACATAATTATGCTCGCTGGCTCAGATATGAATTTGCTTTATACTAAGAAATGTAGATTACAATCAGAAAAATACTTGAAATCAATTTGGTTCCTCTTCTCCATGGAACAATGTGTGTGTTTTAAAACTTGGTCTCAAAATAGTCCTCTTAACACCATCATCTTAATCACATGCTTTCTAGTGTCTTTCCTAGCAATATAGCACTATGAAACAGGCACTCAGTAAGTTTCAAGAATAAGACTGACTACATGTGAAAAATTGTTAAACTAGGCCCATGACCTAGTAGTTTCTTTCAGGTAGAATAATCTGTGTTTAATTTTGATGAACTACATTTACTGAAAAGGAAGTCCAGATAGTGGAAAATGGCCCAGCTAGTCAGTCCATTACACTCTTTTTAGAAAAATCACACAAAACTAACAAGTACAGTTTGTTACCCTGTGTTAATACCCCAGAAACTTAACAAGCAGCCAACGACTCAGTCTTCTTTCTCTCAACTCCTAGGTAAGACCATCACGGAACTATACTGGCCCAAAATACTAGAATAAGTTCTTGATTTGCATCTAAAATTACTGAGTTCAAAGACAAACTCCAAGACATTTTGGGAGTCACTTCTTTAAAGTGTTAGGTCTAGAAGGCTATTAGCTATCACCTATCCAATTCCATCTTCGTAAGATGAAGAAACTAAGGACCAAAGAGGGCACTTAAGGTTACTATATCACTAGTTAATGGCAGAATGGGAACCCAGTTTTCTTAAGCCTTTTTTTTCTCAATTTGCCTCTCCTTTTTTAAAGTAACCTTTTCTTTTGAATTAGGTAATATTTACTTGGATAAGAGTTAGAGAATCAAGGTGTACTGGTCAGAATGATGGCCTCCCAAGATATATATATATATACACATGTCCTAATCCCTCGAACATGTGAATATTACCTCACATGGCAAATTATATGATTAAAAGATGTGAAAGGAGAAATTTATCCTGAATTATCTAGGTGAACCTTAAATGCAATCACATGTATCCTTATGAGAGGCAAAAGGAATTTTGAGACAGATACACAGAGGAGAGGAGAATGTGAAGACAGAGCAGAGAGAGATGAGGCCATGAGATGAAGCTCATGACCACCAGAAGCTGAAAGAGGCAAGGAAGGGACTCTCCCCTGGAACCTTCAGAGGGGGGGTGGGGTCAACACCCTAATTACTGACTTCTGGCCTCCAGAATTGTGAGAGAAAAAATTCCTGTTGTTTGCTGCCACCAAGTTTGTGATAATTTGTTACAGCAGCCACAGAAACTAATAAACGGGGGGAAAAAATTTTAAAAATCATGAACGAAACATATATAAAACTGATTACTGACTCAAAAAGAATTGTGCTTCATGTGACCCACAGGCTGCCTGAAACCTCCAATCCCTCATTTCAAAGGGAAAAATGAGGCAATCACAGGATTTAATTTACCCAAAAAATGCCAGCAAATATGAGAAGACACACTCAAAAAGGTTTAATATTTACATTGCTGCTAAGAACAGTGTAGGTTCTCTCCAAACATGCTAGCTGGTAGAGCTCCTGGGCAGACTAAACACAGACAACAGTTGTCACTGTGGGTGTTCTGCCAACACAAGTATAAAGTTGTCATCAGAAATGAGTATGTGACTTCAAGAGGCTTACAGAAATCCAACAAATCTGCGTCTCGGACTCTGCACAAGCCAACTCTTCTCAGGATGACCTGGACTCCTTCCCATTAGTACAATGATCAGCTAAAGCCATCCTCTATAAGAAAGGAAGAAAAATCAGTTTATTTCGGGGGGGGAGGGGAGATGATTGCTCAGAGTTCAAGTTCATAAATAACACTGTGTAAAGAGCAGCCATACTGAGACAGTTACAAGTGAGATCTCACACCATAATTTACTACTTTTAAAATTAATATCCATAGTACACAGGTTTAGGCCCAATATCATGTAACGTGAATGGGAATAAAAATAGATCAAGTAAAAGACAAAAAAGGAAAGAAATGCTTTATCAGGGGTTATTAAATGGACTACTCTAATAAGATAAATAAATCATGCTGTGTGGTTAAATAAAACATCTCAATAAATGCTAAAAATAATAGTCTTCCTCAGAAATGTTTGTACCCTGGATATCTTTCTTTTCTAGAGCTGTAAGGGCTCCAAAAATTATCAAAACTTTCCTGGACATAAAAATCCAGTCACTTCAGAGGTATGTTTTTTTCTCTTTCCTCAATCATAAACTCAGTTACCTACTACCCAGATAGAGAAGCTTTCTAGTGATTGGTTTTTAGTAAAGATGTGTTATTTTTCCTTTTAGGTTTGGCTGCAATAACATGCCCCTGAGGCCTAAGCACAGGTCCTTGAAATTTAATTTTTGTAACAGAAGCTCAACATTTTGGCTTGCCAACAAGCAACCCCAGGTTCCCCAAAGGTAAGAAAAAAACGTTTAAAGTGAAAACTTTCAATGAAAAATTACGCACCAAAATTTCCCCACCAGAGAAACGTTCACCAGACCTATTAATTATAACACTATAATATAATTCACAATAAAACAAGCAATTTTTGCTTGCACACCACAGTAAACCAACAATTTTGTGTTCAAATCCTGAAATTTTCAAATGAAAAAATATCAAAGACATCAAATATGGGGTTCACAGATTAATTTTATAAATCCAAGTAGCTGGGGCTAGAAGTGGGAGGAATCCATGCAGAGAGTAATTAATCTAAGGTGGCATAATTTGGTTACCTATTCTAAAGATCAGTTGTTTTCATTTTTTTCTCTAAACCGGGGGTCTGCAACCACCGCCTGTTAGAAACTGGGCTGCACAGCAGATGAGCAGGGGGACAATGAGTGAAGTTTCACCCGCATTTGCAGGGGCTAGCACCACAGCCTCAGTTCCACCTCCAATCATCAGTTATTAGATTCTCATAGCACGGGTGCCAAAAAGGCCGGGGACCGCTGCTCTAAACTGTGGATCTGTGAACAGCTGTGAAATTGGTTCAGCAGAAAACAACTTGCATTTTTAAGAAAATGAAATAGTGTTCTGTAGATCCAAAATTATCAAGAGTGCTTTGCGCATTTATTTGTATAGTGAAACTTGTTTCAATGTGTGTACAACTCAGGATAAAATGTATTTCTTGTTCAGGATCAAGGTCAAAAAAATTTGAGACACTGAACCAAAAGAATACCAGTAAAGGAAAGAAGCTTAACTCAGGTGAAATACAAGAAGCATCTGAGCCAAGTCAACCTTCTTAAAAAACATATTTGCCATTATTTTAGGAAGCCAAACAAACATAAGATGCAATCGAACGTGTTTAAATTGCAAGAAATAGTAAAGATCTTGATGAAATTTTCCTTTTATTGAATGGAACAAGAATCACACTATGTCTGAAGAGATAATCATTAAGATTTAGTGATACACTTAACAAAAGCCACTTCCTAAACACTTCATCTATCTTCTCCTTCTATCTAATCTCCAACTGGTAAAAAGATTTTGACAAGATAATCAACTCTAACAACTGTCAGTTTAAATTAGTGTTTTTCAACTGAGGAAGATTTTGCTCCACAACACTCTCCTAAGACATCTGGCACTGTCTGGAAACATTTTGATTGTCATAGATTGGGGTAGGAGGAGGTGAGATGAGATGCATTTATCCCTACCAGAAATGTCAATAGTGCTGAGGTTGGGAAACCCTGTAGATCAAGACTATTCATTTCAAACCTATATCCCTTTAGTTATTACAAACTAACAGTTACATTATCAGCATACCTACAAATAGTTTACAACCAAATATGAAATAGATTTGTGCTTTTCCAAATGCCAGAGAACATATCTCCTCTGTTCATCATAAGCTCAACTAAAAGCACCTGTTTATAATTTATGTCAGAAAAGTCTCTAATCATAAGGGTACTTCATATGTAGTTGAATTTACTGTATTTAAGCATTTTTTTCTTTTGACCCTAAATAAACCAATGAACAGAACTGTACATATTCTGATACAGCCAAAATGTAAATGTCTGTACTTTACTAAGAATCTTGGAATACGCAGAATGGGCATTACCAACAGGAGATGGACTGCATGTCAAATAAACACTTTGAAGTAAAACCAAAAAACAATGGAATAATCCAGGTAATGGATGAGTCCTCCTGTCTCCATCATCCTAAAAATAACCCTCGTTAAGCAGCTTCCTTTTTACTCAAATTCAGACATCCCAAAAGGAATAGCTGAAAAAGGGGCTTAGAAACTCTTTAACGGTGTAAAGAAAGAGACATATATGGTAGGAAAAGTTCCTCAAAGAAGAGACTACGATAAAGGTATTGGGGACATGGATAATGCCTGTAAAGTACTTAGCATGATGTCTAGCAGGTACTAAGCACTCACAAAGGTACCTTGTTTTTATTTACAACTCTATACCAAGAACCACCTTAGTTCGTGTAAAAACAGCACTTTTTAAAGGTGTAATGAGAATGGTGGTGAGAAGTATGTGATTATTAATGTAAACACAAAAATCCGTTGATTTTTAATTTAATTTTAATCATAAATTATCATCTGTGCAAAGACTTAAACATTAGAGATTCAATCTGTCTCGATCCCACCACTGTATGCCTAATGGCAACTCACTTGGGTATGTAGCTTTCCAAAACTTTTTCCATGGATTTAAAAATATCAAGTTATTGGTGGAAACAAAGATTATTACGTAAATTTTTCCCAGGCGCCTTTCTAGAGATTTATCCTATTCGTCCTAACATTTCAAGTCAGTCTTCCTAAAAAAAAAAAAAAAAAAGCTAGCTCTCAAAGTCAGTTCTTCCTTGCTCTCCCCAAAACCTATAGTGAATGTTGACACGTACCGAGGTGTGTGTGTGTGGGCGGGTGGGGAATGCCAACTCGCGGTATATATACATAAGCAAACGTATAGTTTCCCAATAAGGGAGGCTTATGGGATGGAGGCCTCGTTACAGAAGCCACTGTCGATAAATATCCACCCCAAAGCGCCATCACAGGCATTGAATCCCTTTTCTCACCATCCCAACATCTAAAGACCTCCGTCTTTTTGGAGTGCTGAATGACGACCTGGCCAAGTACTCTCCGTAGGTTCGTTCCAAATTTGGTCCATTCATTTAACCGCCCAACTCTCGCACTCCCCATTGGAGTCAAAGCGGCCTCTTGGCGGATCACAACCTACCGCGCGCTTCGTGCTCATTGGCTCAGTGAGACGCTGCTCAGAAGGGGAAACCCCGCCTCTGATGGTCCAAGAACCGATCAGTCGGCACCTAAAAGCAGACCCAATTGGCCTATACACTCGCCAGTCAAACTATTCGGCTGCAAAGCTCCACAGAACCTACAGAGATTAAAACATCCCGCCCCTGATCTCCCATTGGTTGGCCGGACCCACTGCTCCCCTTTCACTAGCCCCCAACCCCGCAGTCCATTCATTTCCCACAATAACGGGCCCAACTGGAATCGGTTCAAGACCTCGTGTAGGTAGGCAAGACTGTCCGCCACTTACCCAGGATCGAGACCGATCACTCACACCAATGTCTTGCCTTTTCCTCTGTGGTGAGGCCCGACCGCAAGGCGCCTCTGCCGCCGTCTTCTGCGTAACGCCAACCGCCCGCCAAAACGGATCCTTCCCTGCGCCTGCGCGACCAATCCTGAGACCAGACTTTTTTCTCCGCCCACTACCGCCTGCGCAAAACGGAGCACGACTTCCGCCACTACGCAGGCGCTGTAAATTTGCCGCTATCTCCCACCCGCCATTTCACGTGCTCTAAGAGGCAACCCGAACTTCTTAATGCGCCTGCGTAAACTCGCCATTTTACTACACATGCGCTCGGTGATCGGTTGTTGCAAAATGTAAAATTGTCACATTCTATTTTTTAACACATTGTATTAACCGTGCTTTGACACCTGAGTGGGATGTAATATTCGGGGCATGGAAGGTTAAGAATTTATTTAAATATCTTAGGTACACTCAAATATGAATGATTGGTTAGCTAGCCAATCGCACTAGTTAAAATTACTCGGAAACCAATGGACCCCCAAGGGGTGGAGACTGCGTAGACCGCCCAAACGGATGACGTTGAACAATAATGCGGCACCACAGACCAATAGTAGCATGAAGGTATTTTAAATGTCCAATCAGAGTAATTCGAGGGCGGAGCCTACCAATGCCGTCAGCGAGGAGGCGGGATAAAAGCGAGGCCGAAGGTAGGCTGGCAGATACGTTCGTTAGATCACTCCTTTCTGTCGGTGGACGCCGCAGAGTAAGCATCGTTAAAGTCGCCCCACCAACAGTCGTCATGTCTAAATCAGAGGTAAGATACTCCTCAACTTCATTTTCTTCCTCGCCCCTTCCAGAGTTCGGTAGGATGCAGCCTGGGTTGGCTACTTGCACCAGCCCATTCTATAGTTCTTCGATCACTGCCGGGGCCTACCGCTCCCAAAGTTCGGGTCGCCATTTTGTCCTCGTTGCCATGAGGCCGCCGCCCTGCCACCTTTAATTACCACGCCGGGCTCGGTCCTCGCGGTAAAACTCCTAAGCACATTAGATAGTTTTTTTCTTTTTTACCTTGTCTACATGGGCAAGTTTCTTAAAAAGTAGCTGTAATTCCTTATTGGCGGTGTACCCCTTCCGCCCAGTCCTTTTGTTGCGCGTGCGTCGGAGAGAAAAGGGACGCATGCACTCGCAGTTTTTCAGCCCCCAACATGCTTCCCCAAAGGGGAAAAGCACGTGGCTTATAGTGGCTCGAAATATCTATAAGTGATAGGTACCTTGCTGTCGAGTATTACTTTCTTTAACTGGAAGATGTTTGCCTTATAGGTTCACATAACACTTTTGTCCCTTTTGTATTTTTTAGTCTCCCAAAGAGCCCGAACAGCTGCGGAAGCTCTTCATCGGAGGTTTGAGCTTTGAAACAACCGATGAGAGTTTGAGGAGCCATTTTGAGCAATGGGGAACACTCACAGATTGTGTGGTGAGACTTCAAAGAAACAGCAATAGACCTAGTTAATTTCTTTGGGTTTTTTTCTGTAGTTACTGTCTGAATGCATATGAAGATTTGTTGACTATTGGAAATAGACAAGAGTGGCTTTAACTGTCTAAAAAGCTCACTTTTACTAATAGGCTTACTTTAGATGGGTAATAGTAAACTTAAGGACTTTGTACAAAGTAAACGGCTAGTATGTAGAGTTTTTTGATCATCTTAATCGAGGTAGAAATGACAGCTGCTTGTGGGGGTCTTAAATTGTATTTAATGAATTACTATCTCAGGTGATGAGGGATCCAAACACCAAGCGCTCCAGAGGCTTTGGGTTTGTCACTTATGCCACTGTGGAGGAGGTGGATGCAGCCATGAATGCAAGGCCACATAAAGTGGATGGAAGAGTTGTGGAACCAAAGAGGGCCGTCTCAAGAGAAGTAAGTGATCCCTCCCCCCACATTAATCATTTAGAAGTGTGCCACTAGGTAGACTTTACATCCCAAAATGTTAAATTTTAATCTTCATTTTGAGGTGAATAACTATTGAATTTTTCTTGTTAGGATTCTCAGAGACCTGGCGCCCACTTAACTGTGAAAAAAATTTTTGTTGGTGGTATTAAAGAAGACACTGAAGAACATCACCTAAGAGATTATTTTGAACAGTATGGGAAAATTGAAGTGATTGAAATCATGACTGACCGAGGCAGTGGCAAAAAGAGAGGCTTTGCTTTTGTAACCTTTGATGATCATGACTCTGTAGACAAGATTGTCAGTGAGTATCAGGTGATGGGCATTTGCTAAGGGTTTTGAAATATGCATTTTATTATAAATCCTGACTCCTTTTTTAACTTCGGGATTTTTTAGTTCAGAAATACCATACTGTGAATGGCCATAACTGTGAAGTGAGGAAAGCCCTATCTAAACAAGAGATGGCTAGTGCTTCATCCAGCCAAAGAGGTAGGTTTGTTGCCTTTTAATTAAACCTTAAGGGTAACTGAACAGTTCCAATCTATATGGTTTAACACTTAAAAGTTCTCTTTTTGTAAAGGTCGAAGTGGTTCTGGAAACTTCGGTGGTGGTCGTGGAGGTGGTTTTGGTGGGAATGACAACTTTGGTCGTGGAGGAAACTTCAGTGGTCGAGGTATGTGTGGTTATAATTTACTGTGTTAGTATTATAAGTTAATAGTAATATAAATCAGTTGCCCCAGTTTACTTATTCCTTTTGGCTACTTGAAATCATTTTTGCAGTACAAGAACTGCTCCCTAAAGTTTAAACTTAAAAAGTTATAATTACATGCAATCCATGTACTTGAAACCTGCTTTAATGTCTTCCTAGGTGGCTTTGGTGGCAGCCGTGGTGGTGGAGGATATGGTGGCAGTGGGGATGGCTATAATGGATTTGGTAATGATGGTAAGTTTCATGAAGAGTGGTTTTGTTATTTGTAGGAGTGTACAGGTGAAAAGTTTTTAGCAACCTATAGAATAGGTTAGCATGCACTAAAAGTGCATGACAAGGCAAACTCTGATCATAACAGCATGATGTGACCAGGCTGTTAACCGTTGCGCTTAAACATATCTTGATTGTTGAATACTTTTGTCTTATTGAGAAGAATTGTATTCTTGTAGGTGGTTATGGAGGAGGCGGCCCTGGTTACTCTGGAGGAAGCAGAGGCTATGGAAGTGGTGGACAGGGTTATGGAAACCAGGGCAGTGGCTATGGCGGGAGTGGCAGCTATGACAGCTATAACAACGGAGCAGGCGGAGGCGGCTTTGGCGGTGGTAGTGGTAGGTATCCAGTGAACCCCAGGTACTTGGTGAAGTAGCTAGATTAGCCTTGTAGAGTTTGTATTCATGTGGGGATTTGATACTCTTAAAGCATTGTGTGGTGCAGTGGATGCTGTTGTTTTTCAATTGGCTTGCTATGCTACCTCCGACTAGCTTTAAGCCGGGGCCGCCTCACTCCCAAATAGATGAGTATAAGTGGATAGGGGCATCTTCAGCTGGAGTTAGATTAGCTTCTAGTAGCATTTAGTATCTTAATTTCTTTAGGACCATAGGCACTTGGTTGAAGTATCTAGCATGTGTTTACAGTGCCCCCAGATGGGTAAAGGCCTTCAAGGCAAAAGAATATACTCTGTTCTCATGATGATTTGGGGTAAAATTTTTTTAAAATACTAGATTATTCAACTGAGTCCCTTGCCTGGAAAAGATGAAGCACAGAGGTAAACATTGGAGCTATCGGAGTTTAGGAGGAAGGCAGGGAGATCATGCAATCTTTTTTTCTCTCTGGATACTAAATAGAATTCAGAATTATCTTTCCCAAGTAACAGTGAAAGGAATCTTTCCATTCCTAGGAAGCAATTTTGGAGGTGGTGGAAGCTACAATGATTTTGGCAATTACAACAATCAGTCTTCAAATTTTGGTCCCATGAAAGGAGGAAACTTTGGAGGCAGAAGCTCTGGCCCCTATGGTGGTGGTGGCCAATACTTTGCCAAACCACGAAACCAAGGTATAGTGTGTGTGTATCGTATTAGAGGGCTAAGTGTACCTATAACTAGTACTGGTAAAAAATACTTAAATGACTGGTAATTTGTAATCAAATTGGAAATATGTCAATTAAAACACTATCTAGACTTTATTGATTCAAATGCAAAAAACATTACTGCTGAAACTTTTGAAATTTAAAAGAATAAATTTTATGCCTAGGTGGCTATGGTGGTTCCAGCAGCAGCAGTAGCTATGGCAGTGGCAGAAGATTTTAATTACTGCCGGGTAAGTGAACATCTTTTTGTGTTTTGATTTATTTTTTTGTAATTGATAACCCAGTAACCCTAATGTAGCTGAGCAGTGCAACATAGTTAACATTATAACTGCAGTAATGTTGTGGATATTAAGTTAATATTCAGATCAGCAAAATTTGTGGGAAACAACTTGCTATTGGATTGTAGCCTTGAGTCTTAATATGTTTAGATTAACAACTTTATTCCATATTGTTCAACAGGAAACAAAGCTTAGCAGGAGAGGAGAGCCAGAGAAGTGACAGGGAAGCTACAGGTTACAACAGATTTGTGAACTCAGCCAAGCACAGTGGTGGCAGGGCCTAGCTGCTACAAAGAAGACATGTTTTAGACAATACTCATGTGTACATGGGCAAAAAAACTCGAGGACTGTATTTGTGACTAATTGTATAACAGGTTATTTTAGTTTCTGTTCTGTGGAAAGTGTAAAGCATTCCAACAAAGGGTTTTAATGTAGATTTTTTTTTTTGCACCCATGCTGTTGATTGCTAAATGTAATAGTCTGATCATGACGCTGAATAAATGTGTCTTTTTTTAAATGTGCTGTGTAAAGTTAGTCTACTCTGAAGCCATCTTGGTTAATTACCCCAACAGTGTGAAGTTAGATTTCCTTCAGGGTGATGCCAGGTTCCATTTGAAATTTATTTGCAACCTAACCTGCTTGGGCACAGAAGCCATTGTCTTCAGAAACGTTGCTTGGTGTAGTTGAATTGACGGTTACTGTGTTGTGGCCTGGAGTTTACCATTGAAAGGGTCACCCAAGCAGAGTCATGGAATTTATTTGGTAATTAATGATTGTTGGCACATCCTATGCAATATATCTAAATTGAATTATGGTACCAGATAAAATTATAGATGGGAACGAAGCTTGTGTATCATCCATTATCATGTGTAATCAATAAACGATTTAATATCCTCTTGAATGGAATGACAACTGTATGGATTTGGGACTGGCAGAGCTTTGGACTTTCCCAACCCACTACCCCTGATATGTTCAATGCTTTTCTCACAATTCAAGTTCAAAACTCTGCCAGAGAATAGAAACTAGCTGCTGGCTAATGCCACCCTGTAAATCCACAGATTAGAATTATTTGGGAGACCTTTTTAAACATCCATGAGAATTTAACTCCTGACACACAAACAGGTTTACATTAAAGGAAAACTGCAGTTTATTTTGTTCTGGCTGGGTGGGTCTTCATAGAGGTTTATAGCTTAGCCACACTAGTTACCACACTAGTTGATTAAAATTATGGAGATGTTGAGGAATCATATTTTATAACTTGCTAACTGCAGTTTTCCTTTAAACATGGCATAAGACTACACAATCGTCCTAAAATGTTAATTGTATAGAAAATGATTTCAAACCTTATAACAGTTCATATACAATCGTTGTTTGTACATAGGTTCTTTTGAGCCCTCCTTTTGGTACCCTGCATCTCAGTGCCATTGTACCTCCTAGTAGCATAGAGATTTGTTTATCACTAGGACTGTGTATTCCATCCCATGGGTGTGTCACTTGGAAGTTTGGGGAGGGGAGGGTGGGAGAAGGGTGGCTGGGAGGTGGAGGTGGGCGGGAAAGCATGGATGATACAGTTCCACGGGTTTGATATTGGCTGAGTTTGCAATGGCAGGTGGAACCTTAACTATTGAGGGAGTTTGCAGATACCTCAGGATTCCTGACAATGCCTTTAAAGATCCAGGAGAGATGTTCAGCTTCTAGGAACTGCTAGCAAGTATAGCGCGAATGGCTTCAAGCTCAGACACTCTACAGCTGAGAGTAGACACTTGTGGTATGTGGAGTACAGATAAGCCAGGGACAGGCCACGGCACGCTCCATGAAAGCTAGGAGGGAGTGAAGTTTCAGTGACCATCGCAAGGAAGGAGGCAGACAAGAGTAAGGCACACCTGACTCTTAGGACTAGCAGGCAGAACCAGGAGGAAAGGTTTTTTTGCTATGCTGGTAGGTAAGAACAGATTTTACTTACATCCATATAGTTATGTAAAAGTCCAGTTTTGTTAAATTTTCCTTGATATATTGAGCCAAAACTAGTCCAGTTAAGCTGAACTTGGTTTTTCTGGAGATGAATTGTTTTAAATCAACACCCTAATCTTGGTGGCTCCCAATTAATCGAAGGAAGTAAACACTTAAAAAATACCTTTATTGTGATATATTTTTTACCTTTATTTTTTTATTTCCTACCTTCCTTTGACCCGTTTCCTTAAAACAATGGCTCAAGTAATGCATTAGAATCTTCCCCGAAGTGGTGGTGGGAGGGGTGGGTGGGTGGGTGTTAATGGGGGGGCGGGAGGTTAACCTGAGATGGGACTTGGTCTCAGAAAAAAAGCTACTTCTAAAGGTTGTTTGCTTTTCTAGGGAGGAGTCAGCTTCTACAGGCTTCAGGCTTATCAGCTTTTAAAAAACAAAAGTTATTCGTCAAAATTCATGGCTAAAGGTAAGTTTTATAAAGTAATGGTCAATAAAAGTGCTTTGGTATTGCCAAGTAGAATGGTAGTTTGTCTCAGAAGCCACCCACCCACCCAAAAAATTCATAGTCTGGTCTAATAAGAAAGTAGCCAGCAAAAACTTTTATTTAAAGTAGCTGGGTTCCCAGTAGAGAATGGATGTGATTTTCACCTGCTTACATACTTTATAACTTTTTTTCTTTTCTTTTGCAGGAACATCCTTATGAGAACCACCTTTATCTGAGCCACTGTGTACTTCATTTTCACTGCTGTGCAGTTTTTATTTAGCTGTTCTGCAGCTTGAATTAATCATTCAATTTTATGAATGAATATTTTAAATAAAATAAGCTTGGTTTATTTTTTCTCACCTTGTGATATTTATGGTAAATAACTTCATTCTGTACATTCTCTGCCATTTCAAGATTGAGAATAATAGATATTATCGGGTAATATAATCACATGCCTGGTGTCTGCTAAACCAGGAGACTAGCAGAATCATTCTAAAAGAACAAGAGATGTCTTAGGTACTTGATTTTGAAGCTAGCAGTTTATATAAATGCGCTCTAACCACATGTTGGCACTCAGGATGGATTGTTGGAACTTATTCTAATACTATGTACTGCTATAATTTAAGTTTACCCCATGGGCACCATCATTTACTGAAATCCAAGAGAAACTGGCTCTACAGGAACAAACCTTGACCCAGTTAACTTGGGTTCACTTAACATTTTTCGAATACCCCTAGCAAAAGAAAAACTAGGAAAGCTAGAGTCACCACTGAGCTGAGTTTCCAACTGGATCTAGGTTTACATCTGTAGTGAAATTCTGGAGTGCCCTAGTGGATCTCCTCTGGTGAATAAGTACATTGGTCAGCTAAACTATTAACTTGAATTTTTAACATTCTACCATCATCTTCCAGCCTCAATTTTAACTTCTCAAAACGCAGTGGGGTGAGGTGTATATGAATCCATAGGTTGGTCAGTCATTGCTACTTAAGAGTAAATCTACATTTGATGTTAGAGTAGAAATGGTTGCTCTGTTTCATAGTTCGGTGGGATAGGACAATCAATATAGGCTATAAGAATGATAAGAGCATTCTTGAAAAAAAAACTACATTCTATGTTCATAGCTAGCTACAAGGCTTCACAGATAAAAATGAATTATCCTCCCTATTTAAGTTCTTGTACTCTGGCCTACATAACCCAGGTCACTACAAATCTTCCACCATTAGCTTTGGGTAGGTACATACCAAATGTGTTATGATGGTATTTCTCACTGCAGAGAATCTCTACAAGTATAGTGCATTGTCTCATGTTCACTGTATCTCAAATATCTAGTATTTAGAGCTTACCAGGTGCTCAGTAAATATTTGTTGAACAAGTGTCTAAATTTGCATCTGAATTGTAACTTAAGAGTTCGGTTTGAATGAAAAAGTGTCTTTTTAGGTGGACTTAAGTTTCTGAACAGCCAAACCCAGCCTGCCCTTTACAATTTGATTTCCATTTTCAAATTTTGAGAACCAAAAGTTTTCTGTTTTTCAGATCTATAAGCAATAGGAAGCTTTAAGTTGCTTTCATTCTCTGAACCTGAGCTAGAGACCATATTCAGAATGTGTAGGCATAGATTACACGTCCCTTTTGATCATCCTGCTTTTGTCTCACGACTGTAACATCTATCAAAACTTAAAAAGTTTCCTATTGGAGTGGAGCTAGTGAAGTTGAATAGAGTGTAAATAGCAAAATATCCCACATTGTGTAATTCAGTGACAAGATGGGGAGCCACCCAACTCCAAGATGAAGGTGTAGTGTCAGGTACCTTTGGACTTCGATGTGGCATCTAAAAATTGTGCTGTTTCAAGAAAAAGATACACAAAAGGCCCTAGATCTTTAAGGATCTAAGAAAGCACAGGGAGGCCCAAAGCAAGAATTGCTTCGTATCTAACATAACCAGGGAGATAGAAAATTTAACTGAAATTCATATTGTACTCCACTGTGGAGCAGGATTTACCCAGATCTGGGTGTGAAACCTGAAACTTTGGCATCCAATCAAATTCATTCTAATCAAGAGCTGCTCACTGGGTCTTCTGAGAGCTCTGGCACATCAGGCCCCAGGCAGAGGGAGTCCAATAGAAGTAGGCATAGCGGGAAATAAAAAGCCCAAGGGCATTCTAGGCTTTTCTGTGTTCTGAATATTGAGAAAGAAGAACCTTAAACTTCGGAGACCTTGCTCCAAAGGAATTAACCAGCTTTGGCAGAAACCCCAACTATAAATAGGGGCCCACCAGAGAGAGTGAAGTTCCCCAGATCATTCATGGCCCCTGGCTCTGAAAAGGAAGATGGAAGTGGTAGATCTCCATAGTGCTGGAGCCCAAATTTTGTGTGTACCACTGTTATACAGAGCTATAGGAGAAAGAAATGAGCTTGGCAGGATTCCCTCCCAACCATCACCAAGTAATGAACTCTGGGGAGAGCACAGCCACATCGCCATCCCTGGAGAAGGAAGACACAGTGGAAGGCTATTTCTGTAGAGTGCTTTATAAACCAAAGCTCAAACAAGAAGTAGAGGTTGGAGACCTGGGAACCTAAATCACAGGAGATTGCAGCCCTCCCCTCATATACTTGCTTCAAGGCAGGCCTCACCAAACCCAGACTGGACCTTCCAAATACCAGGTTTCCCACTGTTGTCCCCTTCTGAGCCTCAGGGTTAGGAAGTACCTTTATCAGAAGGGAATGAAGGAAATATCCATCAGCGGCCCGGCCTTTTTGGCCAGCTCAGTCTGTGGCCTCCACCTTGGTTCCCCGGGGCACCAGGAAGATGGCCCCATCAGCAGCCTGTTGCAGTGCATACTCTTCAGGGGAGTAGTTGTTGCCAGCTTCATCCCGCAGGTGCTGGAAAATGTCACGGTACAGCTCAGTCAGCTGTTGGCGCATGACCTCTAGGGTCCGGTCTGCCTCCCCTCGGGCCCGGAGAAGCCGCTCCCGCTCACTGCCGAGTCGCTCCAATTCCCGTTCCAGCTGCACGATGGTCTCCAGCTTTCTCTTGCGACAGTTCTGAGCAGCCACCTTGTTCTTGCCCCGCCGTCGAATGTCCCGAACTAGTGCCAGCTGGCTCTCTGTCAGTGGGTACCGTGCCAATAGCTCATTAAAGTCATCTACTGGCAAGTTGACAATCTTGTCCGTAGGGAACGGGATCTTCATGGCCAGGGCCCGACGCTCATCCCTACTCCCTGCCTCTCCTCGTGCAGTGGACTTGGCCCGCACAGGAGGACCCAAGGAGGGCTCTAAGGCTAAAGGGGTCTCTGCTGGCGGCAAAGCATAGTTGGGGTGGGCCAAGGAGTTGGGCATAATAGAATAGGGGTACTCCACCGGGTACATCTCTACATACTCAGTGCGCCGCCGACCAGCCTCTGTGCCCTCTAACTCAAGAGATTCAGCATCACTATAGTTGAGGGATAATCCTGAGTCAGATTCTGGGTCTTCTTGGGGCTTAGGTGGCCCTGCTGGCAGCCCAATGTCCAGAAGGGCTAAGGGGTCTGGAAGGGGCTCATTGAGCAAGCCCGAGAGGGTCAGTGGCTTGGAGACTGGTATGTCCACATTGCCATAGGAGTATGGGGAGTCTTGGACATGAGATGAAGGTACTGGGAGCTCATAAGGTGGTGGAGGGAGGGGGAAGCCAGCATCTGGGTGGATTGAGCAAGGACAGTAAGTTGGGGGCTGAGGGGGCCCAGGGTATGGGGCTGGTGCTGGGGGTTCAAATGATGGCTCACTTGGAGCAGTAAGGCCCTGCAAGAAAAGACATAAAGAGGATTGGATACAGGTTGAGGAAGAGAACCAGCTCTGTCTCAAGACCAACCTGGGTCCTTCTAAAAGACCAAGTGAGATAATAACAAGGAAACAGAATGACGCTAAAAATCACTGAAAGATTCTTGTAAAGTTGTGATGCAGCTATTCAAAGAAGAAGGCAGCTTAAACAGGAATGGAGTCACTGAGGTCAGACTTCAGAAAGGACTAACATAACAATTACAGAATCGCCTCCTCCTCAGAACAAGTTCTTACTAGGTTGAAGTGGCTCATGTTACTTTATTTCCTTCAGGAAGAATAGGAGTTTTATTCAAGATGACCGACCCCTCAGAACCCTTACCAGCTGCAGTTATCTAGGGATAAGTTCAGAGCCTGGTCATGCTTTGGGTGCCCAGCAGAGGGAGCTGCTGTGTGGAAGCAGGGCTTAGGGCAGATCCTGAGGGCCCAGGCATGACAGCAGAGAAGAGAAAGGGGGCAGGCACAGCTAGGGGATTAAGGGGCACCTTGGGGAGCCTGCACAAACCCTACCCTCTACTTTGCAGTCCCTCTGTTCCTGCCCAGGTGCAGAGAGGAGAGAACATGCTAGAAACAGGGCCTCCAACCCACGTTGGGGAGCCACTGCTCCAACCCTGCTGGGGACAAAGGCATCATTGTTAGGCCAACAGACACCCCTTTGTCCAACTAGCAGGAGAGGACCCGGGCATAGTCTGACCGCCCCCCTTCCTGAGGCCCCTGAACTAGTCCTCAACTACCTGAGGGAAAGGGGCCCAGCAGCTGAGGGTAGGGGGGAAGGAAATGAAGGAAGAAGATGGGCAGGATTGGAGGAGAGGGAGGTCAGAAGGGAAAAAGGTGAGAAAGGGAAGGCAGGGCAGGAGGTGGAGTAGAGAGATGTGGGCAGAGTGGCTGCTGAGAGAGTTTCCACCCCCAAGCAGATCCTCCCCTCTCCACCGCTCCTATCCCTTGCTCTTCCACATCCTCTTTCCCCTTAATGTTCTCCTCTTCCATCCAGATCTCCCTCCAACCCTAGCCCTTCCTTTTCCAGTGCCTGGAACATTTCCAACTTGAGACCCTGAACCCTCCTTGCTCCTGCCCCCTGCCTCAGACTCAATTAGACACCCTACTTCTCAGCTCTTCCCTTCCCCTGCCCCCAGTCCCACTCACCTGCAACTCAGTGATGGACATGATCTCTTGCCAAGTCAGTTCCATCTCGCCCAGCTCTGGAGTGGGCAACTGTGTCACCCTGTTCCTGCTCTGCTGGGGAGGACACGGGGGCATCCTACTAGGCCAGGGCCTGGTCCAGGGTCCCCCAAAGCCCAAATGGCCCCAGCAACCTGTGTCAAAGGAGAAATGGGGGTTAGGGCCTCTCTTGCTAGGGGTCAGTAATTTTGTCCTGCCTCCATAAAGAAACCCCTTCCAACCTCACCTGAGAGAAGGGACCTCATCCCCTCCCACTCATGCTGGACTCATCAACCAACTTCTTAAGCTAGAAAGGCTTCCTCTGTAGTGCTATCTCCACTTCACCTGCTATGGCTGTAGTTAGTTCCTTTGGGAACACAGTAGACCTTTACCTTGTTTTCAGACAAGATGCCTTCTCTTTCTCCTACTTCTTTCTCCCCAAAACTATATCACTGGCTGGGGCAGAAGTCACATCTTCTGTGGGGAAGGTTCTCTCCCCATTTTCTGGGGCAACATCAGTGTCCACACTGCTTTCCTTTTCTGTTTTCAGTTTTAGGATCTTAGTCTTTTCATCCCAAGATGAGAATGTGTGCTTGGGCATCCCAAGGAGTGTGTTGTGGAAAGAGTCAAGCAGACGGCCCCTCCCCTTTTCTGAGATATGGCCCAGGCCTGGTGGTTGATAGCAGCCTTGCCCTCTTCTTCTATCCTGGCCCTGGGTTCCCCTGCCTGGGCCAGATAAGAGGTTTATCAGCAGCAGGCAGCAAGGAGGAATGGTTTCTGGAGACATTGGACCTCTGCCTTCTGATCCTCTGCAGGGTCATCTTGGCCAAACCCCAACCTACACAGCCAAGGATCTTTCCTCTTCAAAGGTAATATAACAACTATAACAAAGACTTATTAAGCTTGTCAAGAACTGTGCTGGTGTTTTACAAACATTAGTTTATGAGGTTCATTTTCACAAAGATCATATAAGGCCCATTCAGAAATTGAGACCCAAGCTGTTAAATAGCAGAGTCAGGCCTAGAACCTCTATTGGCTCATATATAGCCTTCCAGGCACCTTCTCATCCATACTCCAAACCTCTATGGGTGGTCTACATTATCAGTTCTTTCTGTGGAATCTCAATCTCTATTCTCCTCTTCTGGGAAATATCTCTTTAGAGTCTTGAATATATATTCCGCTTCAGACCCTTTTCTTTTGATCTGGACTCTAGCTGAAGGTTTGCCACAAAGCAGCAGTGTGATGTTGGGCAAGTCATTACACTTCTTTGAGCCTCTGTTTCCTCATTTGTAAAACCAGGGAGTTGGACAAATTGAACTCAGAAGTCTCTTTCTGCTCAGACAGCTTAACTTTCTCTGTAAAACCTCACCTCTGCCTTCATCTTCTCCTCTCCTTCAGCCTCTCTCCTCATCCTATCTCCCCATTCCCTGACACTCTTCTCTCCCTATATCTTTTCTCCCTGGCTTTGGCAAGAAATTTCAAGTAGATTTGGCAGGGATCCCCTGATCTCAGGGCCAGACATCATATCCCACTCCTGCCATGTAAGGAAAGGCAAACAGACTAGGGGTGAGGAAAACTTATAGAAAAACAGAGATTAAGACCGAATGACCTCAAATTGCATGACTTTAGATCACCACAAGGATGGCCTATTTAACATGGAGTCCATTCTTTGACTTACCACAAAATTAGTGATAATTGCAAATTATCCTTTTAATGAGGATCTCCCCTAGGCTCTGCTCCTACCCTCTTGTTCTAGTGCTATCCCAAGAGCTGAGAGTTGGTATAGGCACAGGCTCTTGACCAATGGGCAGAGTGGGTGGGGTGTTTATGTCTGACCAGGATGCCATTTCAACACCGGAACCCCCCCTCCGCACCCCCCCTCCCGCCGCAAGTTCTGGAGGAAATTGCCCAAAGGCAAAGTGAATGGAGAAGGGGTTTAGGGGGGCAGGGGCAATGACTCTTGCCTCACAGTTCTTCACACACACACACCTACCCCACCCTCTGTCTCTCGTGTCTTCCTGGATCTGACTCTTAGGTGTAGTACAAAGATCCTGCCCTAGGAGGCAGGATACCATGTTTTCTGGTCTTCCAGGTGCATGACCCTGGGCAAATCGCTTTACATTCAGTCTCTTCCACTTAATGGAAACAGGACTGAAGAACCTCCCTGTGAGGGACAGTAGATGTGCCTAGCTTGGGCAGCCACAAACTTTATTGTGCACCACATCATTTGCCCAGGATACTTGTAAAAACACAGAATCCTGAACATCATCCTAGACCTACTGAATTAAATTCATAGATGCAGGTACATAGCAATCAGCATTTTAACAAGTGCCAGAGGCACACTCCACCTTGAGAAATACTGGACTAGTCCAACCATATAAATTTATAAGAAAAAAAAAACCCACGATGATAGAAAGGAGCCCAGCAAGTGATCTCCAGGATTCTCCTAGCTTCAAACACTTGACAAAGTCAAGCCTGGGTTCTTGGCCACCCCAGTCTCTGAGACTAGATATCAGCCTCTTTTTATAAAGACCAGAAGCTCAACCTCCCCCTCACCATAGAAAAGGGAAATGAGAATCCAGAATGGAAGCAGAGGGGAGGCAAAAGGGGAGTTGAATAGGACCTCTGGATCAGCTCCAACCAGCTTTTGAATACACTGGCAAGTTTGCACCAGACCAAACGGGAGGAGTATATTTTCCCTCGACACTCAGGGATGGGTCAATGGTCTATATACCATGCATAGGCCCCTCTGGGGTCTTAGGAGCCTACCTTTCTGAGGACTGGCAGCCAGTAGTACAGATCAGGGAGGAGGGCATAGTCCAAATTTGATCAAAAAGAACATCAAAGGGGGTAGAGGGTGCAGAAACTAGAGACATACTGAGAAAGTATAATAGGCCTCCCTGTATCCCTTTTCTTTTATAATAATCAGTTCCCACTTTCCAGTTTAGGCCACACTTTGAGGTCACACAGCCATCTTACTCCCCATCATTGTTGCATCAAGTAGGACTGGACCTCTATAATCCACCTTCTTTGCTTTCATCCTGATGGTCCTACTCAAAGAGAGCTTATCACAATCCCTAAGTACTCACAGAATAACATGGGGCTTTATGCCTAAGTTTACAGAATGAGGACCATTTGGGGAGGGATGCTGGGGACAGGAAGGCATTTGGCCTCAACTGCTATCCCAGGGCTCTAACCACCTTGACAAAGGGGGAGGGTGCATGCCCCTGGGACCCCTGTTCTGAGGCTTGTTACACAACTCCACCTTCCCAGGTGTCAACAGAGGCAATGAAAGGATAGCGAGAGATTGGTGAAACCTGGGGTGTAGAGTGGCAGTGGCAGCTTAGCAACCTATTTAGAAAGATTTGGAAGAATCCCCAAAGAGGAAGAGAAACACAGAGGTGAGAGAAACAAAGGGAATAGAGGAAAGATGGGGAGAGAGATTAATTTGATCAAAGTGAGATTCAACCTCCTGGGTGCATACATAACTCAAACAGGTATATGGGAACAAGGGAGAGAGGGACAGGTTTCTGCCTTTCTGTTACTCAATTCCCTAGACCCCAAACTCCAGTCCTTTGGGGGCCAATGTCTAGAAAGTCCCAGCCCCACCCCTGTTTTCTTCCACTGCTTTCCAGCCCTAACCCTCCCCACTGCCAAGATCTCTAGTTGGAAGGAACTACACTGGAGATGGGATGCCTTCCCCTCCCTCCTAGTTCCAGCTGATCTCTACTGTCCAGAGAAGAGAAGGGGCAACGGGAGGCAAGAACTTAGCTACCCCTACCTCCATCATTCCATCCTGCTGCAACAATACTTCTCAGTGATCCAGACATCCAGTGTCTCCAATTCCTCAACTTCTCTGAACCTTCCCAGCTGGCTGGACAGGGCAGCATGATGCAATGGAGAGGACAAAGGGTAGTACTATATACCTAAGAGTCTACCGGCTTCCCCAGAGCAGCCAGCTAGCTGAAAGTTTACTCAGGGTCACTCCCCATCCCCTCAGGGAACCACTGTCCGATCCCCACCCACAACCTTTCACCCCAAGACTCCTGAAGCTCTTCAGAAGCCAACTAGGTCTTTTCCCAGAAGAGTTCCCAAAGATGTCAAATTCCTAAACCAGGGGAAGCCTGGGAAAATCTGAGATCTCCTAGGAATATGTGGAAAGTTGGGTATTTTCTCCCTCTACCTCCTCCACTTCCCCAGCTTGGATCCCACTGGAATCTCCCTTCCATCCCACCCCTCAGGCACCTGTGGCAGGGTCCAAGCAGGGTGTGGAGAGAGATGAGGCTCCAGGTGCTTGCTGTCTCTGGGGAGGCTGGGCCTGGGCTGACCCCTCCTGGGTGAGGATCCTTGCTACCTCTGAGAACCAGGGACGGCTATGCCCCGCCCCCGGGCCATGGCTGGTGGCAAAGTGTGGAAGTTCAGCTTGAGCACTGAGACCTCTGGGGCGGTGCACGAGCCTCCTCTCTGAAGCTCTCAGCCTGAGTTCTCCGTCCTTCCTCCAACCCTCCCCTTTCTCCGTGGCCCTCCTCTCCTCCTGCCCCTTCTGGCCAAGAGAGGAAACTTGAGCCCGGTGTGGTTTCTGCCCACACCCCGCCCCCACCCTGCTCCCGGCTAGCGGGGGGCACACATGGCTCCAGGCCTCTCCCAGTCCTCCTTCTGAGCCCAGGAGTCCAGTCAGGTCTGTGTTTCTCCCATGCAGATAATGAATTCCAAAGTGATGGTCCACTCCAAAGTGACCTCTAAACTTTATACAAGCTTAACCTCCTTCCCTCTGCCCTCCTAACTCTCTTAGGAACAGGGAAACTGAGTCATAGCAAGGTGGTGAAGGACAGCTGAAGAAAAGGACTAAGTGTCTAGTGTCCTAACTGTGTAGGTAGGTGGGCATTTAGGGCACTGCTTTTACTTAAGGAAAGCCTGGGTTCTGGGAAAGGGGTAAAGGAGCTATTTTGGGGAGGAGGGGCAGCTGGCTGCTTTGATGTGTCCTTTCACCTGTAGCCTTCTCTCCTCCCCCTGCAGCCTCAGATGTCCTAGGACAAAGGCCTCTTTCTTGGCCAGGTTTATTGTCAGTGCGTGAGGAGAGTTGGGGGGGAGGCGACCAGCAAGGACATTATTTCCCTCCCTTAAAGGGGACCCCAGGTGCCCTCTGTCCTCATTTCTTCCAGGCAAGGCACCTCAGCCACATGGCAGCCATGTACCCTGGATGGACCAGGACACATGTGTGGAAAAACAGGTCTATCCTCCAGCACCACAGCAGCTCTGTGTCAGGCCAGCAAAGTACCCCCAGAAGTCATTCGTTCATCCCTCCAACACACAACTCAAGTTCCAGGCCAAACAGATCCCTCTCAAGACTAAAAAAAAAAAGAATCTTGTTTCCTCCTAGCTTGTCATGCCTTTTAGCACTAAGGAAAGTCCCTCTTATGTCTAACTTCAGTCCTTACAGCTGCAGCTTACACTTCTTTTCTATTTTTAATTCTTACAGTGTTCAAGTTAAATTTGAAACAGTTAAAGACAGAGGAGGCAGATGCCACCCCAAGGCAGCATTCTCTGATAGGATTGAAAATATTCTGTACCAGTTGATAAAGAATAGCTGCTGGGGGTCTGCCAATTGTTCCCCACCATGACAGCAATACATCAGCCACCCCAGTTCTCTCTCAGGATCCCCCACAACCCAGCAACATAACTAAGCAACTCAGGAGGAATGTAATACCACCTCTTTACCGCCTCCCCACAGCCTGTGTGTGTATGGGATCCATTAACGCCCATGCCAACCCCATGGTTAAATGTTTTGAATTTCATACCTATCCCAGGAGATTATGATTTTACATGCGTGATCTATGTAAACAAGGGGTGACTCATGACTATATTGCATGTGACATATGGGTTCAGAATCTCTTGATGATGAGAGTGATCATCCTGGTCACATGAATCTGGGTCACAAACATGCACCTTCATATACACCCCTCTTACTTGTATACTTATTTGGCCATTTCAGAGGGAATGAGGCTGATTAAATAATGATATCAGGTTACAGCTAGTCAATAAACATTAATTGAACGAAAACTACCAGTTCAGGACAGTTTGTGGCATTGCAGGTACAACTACGGATAATGCAAGCCTCATATTCATTTATTCATTCATTCATTCATTCAAAAAATACTTATTGAGTGTCAACTATGTTTCATACTTTGGAAACACAAAGGTGAATAAGACATAGTCTATGTCCTCATTCATAGTCTAGTCAGGGAATTAATTACACTAATAAAGGTCTATATAAAGTGCTATGGAGCTGAATTTCTGTCTGGTAAAATTCAGAGAAGACTTCATAGAGGGGGTGGCAATTGACTTGGACTGTGAAGAATGATTGGGGCTAGATTATAAAGTGTCTTGAAAGTCAAGGGAGAGAGTATTTTATCTTGTAAACAATAGGTATTCATAGAAGTGTTTGAAGCCGTTTACTACGTATAAGGGGGACAGACATGATCATGTAGGCTGAGCTAAGTGAACAGGTGGCCTTCACTTAGGCAACTAGCCAGGCAAAGGTGTCTCTCCCACCTCACCCCAACTCCTTTCCTATAAAAAGAAGTTCTATAAAACAACCATTACTGCAGTTCCCAGGCTGTGTCCTGCCTCCAGCCACCCTTTACAGCTCTTGGGGTGAGAATGGTTCCTTTAGCCCCCTTCTCTCAGATTCTTCATGCCCAGAATCAACACCCTTCGACCTTAAGTCTCCTTTGTTTGATGTTACAGGGGATTAGGAGCCCTAATAGGCTGAATAGTGCTCATGGCTTAGCAAGGTAGAATATCTAAGATTTTTCTATTCCCTCAAGATTTTCCCACTTCAGCAAAGGTAGCAGAGATAGAATTTAGAGAAGAATGTGGCTACATATCTTTACTTTCATACCATTCTCCATCCATGCTGCTCACTCCAAAAAAGACTGACTTGTTGTCACCTCTTCTCAATCCTCCCCAGCCCTCACCCCAAAGTGTGTGCACACCACCACTAGCATCAGGTCAAGCCACAAGCAATGTTGCCAAACACCCCACTACACTGGGTTATGCAACCAGTTTCCCGAGTAGGGCAGGGCTAGTAGAGGTGGAACTAGGGGAGGGCCATGGGTCCCAGAGGGAGCTGGCGGCCTTGCCTGCTTGCCTGCTGGTCTGACCACAGTGGCCCCAGGGGGTGGGGGCAGAGCTAGCCCTTTATCAGTGCCTTCCAGGGTTGCACCCGCCACCCCCCCCCCCCCCCCGCTTCCTCTCTCAACAGACGGAAAGGGGAGGCAGCCACAGGGGGCAAGGGGAGGGCTGGGCGTTATCCTAGGCAGCAGAGCCTGGCGGTTACGGATGGTTGGGGGAAGGTTGTGGATGGGCTCTGGGACCAAGGCATAATGAGGCCCCTCTTACTATAGTAAGGAGGGGGCGTATAAAGTGAGGCCCAGATGGTTGAGCTAGACCCTCTAAACCATTCACTGTTTTTCCTTTGTATTCTACTTTGGGTAAGAATAGGATAGAAAAGTCTTTAAGGATGTTCCTTTCCACAGATAAGAATTCTTAGAGGATTGACTCAGGAGTTGAGGGGGCATTGCACCTCACTCTCAGGCCAGAAGAGTTTTCTGCTTTCAAGGCTCCCAGGAGTTGGTAGGATTGAGGTTCCCAGACCCTGGCCTCTAAGAGTTATGCCTTGCTAGCAGATCCTGGCACTAAACTCTAAACAGATGAAGGCTGATAGATGAGTCCAGAATAGCATAGAAGAAATAACCCTTGGGACTTAATTCTAAATCTAGAGAAAAATAGTTTGCATGGTACATAGTAGAATGAGGAAGAAACTGATTTTTGAATCTTAAGACCTGGGTTTGAGTTCCCTGCATTTACTGGTTATGTGGCTTTGGGCAAACTCAATCTTTCTGAGCCTTATTTCCTCACCTGAAAAATGGAGATAATGATGATAATATCTATTTAGTGGAATTGTTGGGAAAATAAAATAAGAAAATGACTCAGCTATTATTAGGAGATGGAAGCTTAGAAACCTGGAGACCAGAGTGCCTCAGGAGCTTAAGAAACTGAGAACCAGCTGTCTGGAAGCCAGATTCTGGTAGAGAGATGCTTGAGACAGAACTAAAATAAAGCCAGTGGGCAGCCTGACCCTGGGAGAGAACCAGTGCTAGGATGCAGCAGTGTTGGGGGGCTGTGTGTGAGGGGAGGGTGGCTAGACTTCCAAGAACCAGCCTTCAGGCCATGGCTCTCCCCCCCCAGCAATATTGGGCAGGGCCAGTTTTAGCCACACAATGGGTACAGTGGGAGTCTTCTTGGGCTTCAGTCACCTTCCAGGAACCCCAGAGCCCCTACCCCCACCCTATCCTGTTGCAATCCTCCACAGTGGGTGGAGCTGCCTAGGAAGTCCCACCCTCTGTTCCTTGGAGGATAGAAAGCTTTATGACCATTTTTTTCGCCTTTTCACAGGCATCCTGCTTATTCCAGCATACTATCTTTGCTCCTGATGCTGCCTTCCACCAGAATGCTCTCCTTGGCCCTATCTACCAACCTGAGGCCTTATGGGGAAGAAGAGAAATCTGGGTTTCAGTCTTAGCTCAACACTTAGTGGTGTGGATTTGGGCAAATTATTTAACCTCCTTGAGTTTCAATTTCCTCTTGGTAAATGGGGAAAACAGAGCTTCCAACACAGGTTGCTGTGAGGGATCAGATAAGACAATGTACATACAGGGCTTACACAGGAAATATGTTCATGTTGGTTCTCTTCTTCTTATCCACTCTCTAAGGCCTAGTTCAGCTCAGGTTCTATCTCTGCAACATTTTTGCTGGCTACCTCAGATACCATACACGTGTATTTGTTGTCTAACTCCTTTTGCAATTGTTATATGTATCAGATAATTAATAACCTTATTTACATATTTTATTTTCAAATTGAACCTTGGTTTTGTGTCTTATTATGTGATTCTATAATAATAATAGTATAAACTGTATCATACAAAACTTGTCTCAGATACCACAGTATCATGGTTAAGAGCATGAATTTTAGAGTCAGAGAAATCCCTGTACTCAAACCTTAACTCTGACAGTCACTTTGAGATCTCAAGCAAATTCTTTAATATCTCAGAGCCTATTTTTACCTATCTGTAATTTGGGGGTAATAATACTATTTATCTTACATGTTATTGTGAGAAGTAAATGGGTGTGTATGTTTAATTCAGTGATTCAGGGTCTGGAATATAATAGGCACTGTTATATGGCTCATATATGGCATATATAATATTATTAAATAATTAAATAAATATTAAATATATTACATTAAATAATTAATGAATAAATAAATTTCTTATTAGGAGAAATTGCATTTTATGTTTTGTCTTTTTTTGTATATACTTCACAGTATCTAGTTCTGAGTACTTTATACTGTCACTCAACAAATATTTATAGAGTACTTAGCAAATTTCTAAATTTGAAGAATCCCAAGGTAATTAAGGAGTGATCCTTTCCTTTTGGCACTCACAGTCTAATGGTGCAGGAACATGTATAAAAAGATAAATGGATGTGTCCAATGATGTGAGAATGGATAAATTAAGTGGTAGGGGAACAAAGAAAAAGGAGCAACTGTCTCAGGGAAGGCCTTAGAGAAGACATAACCTTTCAACTAGTCTTGAAAAGATGGAAGAATCTGAATTTTCTAGAGAAAAATTGGGGGACAGAATTCTGGGCAAAAGAAACTATGTAAATGTACAGTTGTGGGAGGAAAGTCTATAAAGTTTTCATCAGGTATAGTGTATGAGAGCCCCAGGGTTGTAAAAGGAGGCTTGAGTGGAAGTTTTCCACAGTTTCCTGAGATAGAATGATAGGTTGTGGTGACCAGGTGCAGGGCCCACTCCCCGCTAGGAATCTAGTTGTCTATCCAAGTTCTCAGATAGCCCTCTCCCTCCAAGGACCCTTGGGTAGGTGGGGCTGACCCACTCCAGGAAAACTCAGAGAGTTTTACTGAGGTACTTCCAGTCTCCATGAGTGACTATCTTGGCCAAAACGGACAAGGGGTTCTCTTCACTGTGGTGAGCCTGGGCCTCTTTGATTCCCCAAGTCTCATGTATAGCACATGGACACTCAGGGTCAACATCATCTAATTTTCTCAGTGCCTCTGGGTTCCTTCCCAAAATAGCTCTTTCCAATAAATCTGTCTCCACATAAGGGCCTCGAACTTTCCCTGTTGGCAGTTCTTGTCTGTGTTTTCTATGATTGCAGCTGAAACTATGTTCATAACCTGGTTGCTTCTGCCTCTGGCCATGTTTTCCCCAAAGAGATCACTTGCCAGAGCATGAGACACCCATGAGGAAGAAGGTATAGGGCTCCTAGCCTCATTTTTCCCTAACTCTGAGCTTTCCTTTTACAGAATGAAGAGACAGAAAAAGAGAGGGAGAGATCCATATTGAGGATTAGTAGAGAGCCAGAAAGTTCAATCACCCAGACAGGAGATGAAAAGAGACTTCATTGCTTCTTTCTTTCTGGTGGGAGGAGAGGTGAAAAGAAGAAATAAAGGAAAAGTAAAAGTTGGACTAGAAAAAAAGCTGGAAAAATTCAGTTCAGATAAAATCCTCTGAAAATTCTAAAATTTCACTGCTTTCCATCTTCTGCCTTTTTTCCCCATTATAATAGCCATCTTTATTTGTAAAACTTCAGATATAAAATGTATTCTTTCAATCTTTCTGAGTTTTCCTTTTTACAAAAAAAAAAAAAAGGCTCATGAAAACTCTCCCCACTATTAATCCACAGATGTTTGTCAAGCAGCCCTCCCCCACCCCCATATAGCTACATGCTTCACTCCGGACATCTCGCTTCCCCTGCCTTTCTTTCTCATACCCTAACACCCCTCCTCTCATCCTAATATGCTTTTTCCTTAAGGACCTCTAGAACAATTCATACTATATTTTAATTCTACTTTTTAAATAATCCATCTACTCCACTTAATATCCAGAACTATGAGCTTGCAGACACTATTAATTTCCGTACCCCCCCCCATTAAATTTTCTTGGAAAAAAAAAATTTAGTTAAATTCAACAATTCAGCTTCTCTGCCTCTATATATGGACAGCTAAATATTGATGGAGAAAAATCTCAGAATTTTGCTGACTAGTATCACTTTTAAATTTATGCCCCCCAAACTCAACATTGCCAAATAATTCTACTTTTCCCTGGTAAATTCTCTTTTCTATTCTGCTCAATAACTATCCCACACCTCTCTTCTAAGATTTCCAACACTCCCTCTACTTCTCTCTCAGCAGATGACCTTTCTCATTGATAAAACAGATGCCATTAGATAAGACTGCCTTATTTTTCCAATACCAAATTCACCTGTTTATTTGCACCTATTCCCATGTGCTTGGCTTTCTACCTTACCAAGATGAAAGAAATATCCCGGTTCCTAAGCAAGGCCATCCCTTCTCAGCTCTGTGAAGAGATGAGAAAAATTAGATTCTTCTGAGTGCATAGCTAACATTCAATTCCATACCACAGCAAGGCTGCTCTCTATACAGCTGACTATGTGGATTCAGTTCTCAGGAAGAATGATAATTCAGAAGTGGGGCTAAATTGCTAGGTGGCAGTCTTAAGAGTGCATCTAGGTAAAATTCCCAATCCATTTCCTTGGATGAAAACAGAGGCTATATAACCCTAGGAAGCTTCCTCTTTATGATCTTAAGTTTCATCATAGTTGTATGTTGGTGAGACACTTCCTACACTTCAGAGACATAGCCAGACTGCTGCTAGGTCAGAAAGATGCTACCTTTTTCTATTTTCTCCCCAAGACCTGCTTAATTGTTAGTGAATACCTCACTGAGCATCCAAGACTTAAGGTGTCCTTATTAGTCGTCTTGTGGAGGGCATATACCCACATCTCCAGGCCAATAGCTGTAGCTGCTGACACTCCGCTATCTGTGATTACTTCTGTTTGTGCTGTGTCCCATTCACTGGTGGCTGGAGTAGAAACAATCTATGATTGCTTAGCAAAAGGCAGAGCAAGCCCAGGGCTGGGATATAGATGCTTAGCACATAATCTAGGTGAATTGTATGAGGCCCAAGGTAACTTGAATCACATTTCTGAGTCTCTGGTTCCACCCTAAAAAGGAAAAACAAAACAACAAAAACCTCCTCTCACTATCTCTCTGAGTATAGATGAAATAAGGCTCTCCTTTCATGCTTAGTTTGATTTTAGAGTGACTAGAGATAGAAACATTGTCAATTTTTCTTTTTCTTTTTAATCTTGATCATTTAATATATTCAAAAAAACTGTAAGCCTGGAGTTGTCAGAAGTCACAGAAAGTGGGAGCAGGGTAGGGGAGCGGCTGTGGTAGCTCTTATTCTCAGATCCCTCACTCAGATGTACTTGTGTGCCAGATGAGTGTTTTTTGTTGAGTTTTAGATGTTCAGCTTATTGTTGTTTCAAGGTGAAAGATCTGAGGACATCTCTCACTTTGCCATGTTTCTGACATCCAGCAATTTTTCTTAAGAGGGTTCAAACTTGAGTTTAAATGGTTTTGGTCAATTCATCTTGGGAGAACTCACTTATGCTGACCAAACTTAAAAGAGCATGGTATATAAGCCATACAGTTGACTTATGTAGTTCTACACAAAACTTACAGTGGCCTAGACAATCCTATTGGCTGATCAAAATTGTTGCTTAGTGAACAAATAGTATTAGTTAGATAATTTTAATATCCAACAGAACTACATCCATCTCCTTTTATAAATATATAAAATGTTCACTTGTGTTGGCCAAACAGAAAATCCTACTTCTTAAATGTCACTGGAGAAATATTGACTTTTTTTTTTTTTGTCAAAGAGGAGGAATTCTATGCAGACTATCTTCCCCTTCTACGAAGACAAAGTACAATTCAACTGATTGGGTTTCAGCTCAAGCCAAGTTAATATAATTTATTTTGTTTATGTTCACTCCAGCCATTTTATTATAATTGATTAGGTTAGAGTTTGATTGTGTTATGGCTCCAACCATTTTACTTTAAGTGATTAAGCTAGTAGAGCTTTAGATATATTGATAGGATAATGCTTTCCTGAAACTATATCAGGTCATTTGCTTTTTCTACATATGGCAGATCTCGTTCTTTACATTTTGACTTTTTCTAATTTCACTTGTACACAATCTTTTGGGGGCATTTTCCTACTGTTACATTTTGTGTTCACTGCAACCTGACCTGCAATGGCTTCTGAATTAGTATTTCTGCCTTTCATATCCCCTTTAATTATTTCTGAACAAACAGTTATCAAATTAACCATCTTGAATTTTCTTCTATACAACTTAAAAAAGAGAAAATGCTTGCAACTCAGCTATCTGATAAGGGTCTAATGTCCAGAATATACAAAAAATTCTTAGAGCTCAACAACAGAAAGAAAACAACCCAAATAAGAAAAATGGACATTGGACTTGAGTGAACATTTCTCCAAAGAAGATATGCAAATGGCCAATGAGCACATGGAAAGGTGTTCAAATCATTAGTCCTTAGGAAAATTCAAATCAAAATCACAATAAAACACCACTTCACACCAAATAGGATGGCATTTAAAAAATTAAAGGAAAATGTGTTAGTGAGGATGTGAAACATTTAGAACTCTCATACCTTGGAATGTAAAATGATATAGCTGCTGTGGAAAATAGTTTGATGGTTTCTCAAAAAGTTAAACATAGAATTAACATATGACCTAGCGATTTTACTCCAAGTTATGCAACCAAAAGAATTTGAAAATCAGTATTCAGAAATTTGTTACACAAATGTTTATAGTAGCACCATTCACAGTAGCCAGAAGGTGGAAACAACCCAAATGCCCATCAATTGTCCAACAATACAGGGTATATTGGGCAATGAAACATTATATGGCCATGAAAAGGCATGAAATAATGATACATGCTGAAAATGGATGCACCTTGACATTATTATGCTAAGTGGAATAAGCTAGATGCAAAATGGCATGATACCATTTATTTGAAATATCCATAGAGACAGAAAGCAAATTGGTGGTAGCCAGGGGCTACAGGAAGGGTGTAATTGGGAGTGACTGTTGTACGGGTACCAGGTTTTCTTTGGGGGTGATGACGAAGTTTTGGAACTAGATAGAGGTTGTGGTTGAATACCATTATGAATGTACTTAATGCTACTAAATTGTACACTTTAAAATAGTTAATTTTTGGTTATATGAATTTTGCTTCAATTAAAAAAATACTTCTATAACTTCATGCATCTGCTTGAAATGATGTCCAAATATTTGTTTGTAAGATAATAAATAATAATAGAGCATATAGAAGTTTACATATATTTTTACACATATTATCTCATTTAATCCTCACAACTTTATACCCATTTTGATATTTATTTTTTTATTTACTAGGTTAAAATGATAAATATATACTTGTTGTTAACAAAGTCAAATAATAACCAACATATATAAAGAAAAATTATTTAATAATCTACTCTTTCCATCTCACCCTCTAGAATGATGTATATTAATACTTTTCTTCCACACTTTCCTTATGTTCCCTTTGCCTGGAATGTTTTCCTGCAGATAGCCTCATGGTTCATTCCCTTTCTCCTTTCAGGTCTTTTATTAAATGTTCCCTTATTTAAAGTCTTGACCACCCTTTTGAACTTTCTTCTGTCCCTCACTTCTCTACAATGTGAATAGTACCACTCCAAATTGTACACATAGTGGGATTGTCTCCAGTCTCCTTTTCAGTTTTAATTTTCTACATAATGCATATCACCACCTAACCTCCTATATGGTTTACTTATGTCTTTGGTTATTGTCTGCTCCTGCTCCCCAACCAGAATGCAAGGTAAATTTTATGTTATGTATAAAAATAAATAAAAACATTTTTATTTATTTTACAATTAAAAAATAAAAGAAAAAAGATTTCGTACACATCCCAGCCTCCTTATTTTTATTCACACCAAACTCTACCAGTCATTTTTTTAATGCATGAATAAATCAAAACTTCACTCAATGCCCTCTCTTCTTCTAGACTCTGACTCCACAATCTTTAGGGATCATTTTATTCTCAATATCTGTGTCCCTTATTTGGCATTTAATCCTAAATTGTGCTTTGACATTGCTCATTTGCCTTTGTATCTTGCTTTTTCCAAAATATTCATTTTATTCAGTAAATATTGTCTGAATGCTTACCATTTAAAAAATAAATTATTTTTCTCTTTTTAAAATAGTATCCACCTTCTGAGCCATGCTTCTCTTGCTTAGGCCTGCTTACATGTCTGGAAGTGTACTTTCTCTTCTAATAAAACTTTTCTTTTCTACTGTAAAAAGTAAAATTCAATAAAATAGTACCCATACATTTTAGAACTCCTGGAAAATATGGAAACATTGAAAAAAGTCCCAGCACTTTAAAATAGCCACTAGTTACATTTTAGTGTATTTCCTTCCAGTCTTTTCTTCCACATGTACATATATACATATGCAGTTGACCCTTGCACAACACTGAGGTGAGGGGTGTCAACACCCCAAGCAGTTGAAAACTCATATATAACTTTCAACTACCCCAAAACTTAATTACTAACAGCCTGCTGTTGACCCAAAGCCTTATCAATAACATAAACATATTTTATATGTTATATGTTTTAAGGACTGTATTCTTACAATAAATAAACTAAAGAAAAATGTTATTAAGGAATCATAAAGAAGAGAAAATACATTTATGTAATGTATTAGAAAAAAACACATATAAGTGGACCCACATAATTCAACTTCATTTTGTTCAAGGGTCAATTATGTGTATTTATATATATGGCTGGGGGAGCATATGCATTTTCCATTTGATTGGTTGTTAAAGGTTTTCCAGTTGAAGGGGAGACAGAAGCAAAAGGGACAGGGATGGGTGATCATAGAACTTTAATGCTAGGTAAGAAGATAGAGCTCTAGAAAGCTCTGGTCTGAGACTTGCCAGGATTCTCCCACTTATTAAGGCAAAAATCATGAAAAGAACTAACATTTCCCATCCAGTTAATGTTCTTCTCCCCACTGCACAGTTACTCAATAGGTTGACAAGGTAAGAATCAACCACCTTCTCCATCTTCTGGAACAATGTCTGACTATTAAAATTTGTCAGGTACTCTACAAAGGAAGAGGAGCCAACCCCTTCCCCTGAACGAACCACATTACACATTTTTCCTCCTCATGGTCCCTATAGAACATCTGGCACTGGTGTATGATACTTCAGGTAGAACTGGGATAAAGGAGAGGCTGTACCACAAGTCAGAGGAATGGATCATGGGTTAAGAACATGGTTTCAGAATCAGACCTCTTATGCTCAGATGTATGGCTGTCAATTACTACTCGTATGACCTTAAGTAATTATTTAATTGCTCCCAGCTCTACAATTCCCATCTACTTCATAAAGGTTTTTAAAAATATTAAATAATGTATTCAAAGATTTATCATGTGCCTGGCCAATAGTAAGGAGTCAATAAATGTTACTAACAGCTCTCATTAAGCTGCCAAGCTAAGGACAGCCTTGTGATGCTAGGCACAGCCCTAAATGTTTGAATAGCTCCCCATAAAGGTAAATCACTTGCTTCTTTCGGATATGAGGCTTGTCGCATGGGATTTTACCAGAAAATCATATACCTTCTTTCATAACCAATGTTAGCTGTATTTTTATTAAAATGTTTTGTATTCTTCTATACTTTTCTCTTAGACCCTCTGACTCTACTCTAAAATTATTAGAAAAACTCTGAGTAGGTTTAGATGCTCTTCTTGGAGTGTTCCTAGAGATATAATGTCAAAAAATGGAAAAAACAAAATCCCTTTGAGACTAATATAAGGCAATAGAAGGTGTCCCTGACCTGAGAGTTGGGGCAGGGGAAGTCAGGGACCAAAGAACAGATGTGTAGGAGAAAGCTAAACTTCATCAAAACCCTTCCCTATTGTGAAATCCCTGCATTCAGTAAACTTCTCTATTCTTGTTTTGCAACGGCTTGTCCCTACTGGACAACCGCAGACCCTGCTCCCTATACCCTTTCTTATCTTGGATCCTTTTACCCCTCCGTCCTTCCTACTCTCTCCTCTCTGGTTTCCAAAACTAACAGCCCAGTTTACGTCCGGCCAAAGAAAATCTGCTTTTAGAAACTCACTGGCTCTTTCCTTGGGTCCAACAAAGCTGGGCACCCCACCTTGGGGAGACTGTTACTGTAGTAATCAACTTTCTGGCAACTTTGGTATACCTAGGTAACATCTTGGGCATCCTTGTGCTTTATTCTGTTTGTGCAAACTTTCTCTGAGGATGCTGAAGTGATCTGAGCAAGTCTGAGGGCGGAACTAGATAGCAGTGTTTGCCAAAGCAACCATGGATATCAGGGACTTAATGGGAGCTCTTTGAATGAAGATTAGGGTCGGATTTTGTCAAGAGCCGTCAGTTTGAAGGGCTAAGGAGACACAGCGCCCCCTAAAGGAAGTACCGATTAAAGTAGCTAAATCAGTCAACCGCCCTGCTACCCTGAACAAGCCCCATCCCGTCTGATCTCAGAAGCTAAGCAGGGTCGGGCCTGTTTAGTAGTTGAAGGGAGATCATCTAGGAAGACCAGGTGCTGCAGGCGTGAAAAAAAAATAAAGTTGCTAAATCAGGCCGTTGGTATCACGTGCTCTCTCCACCATGCCAATTAAAAATTAATATTCGCGTTGTCTGTTCCCCATGGAAACAGTCCCGCCCCACTGACCTCCCCGCCCCATGTAGTCGTGAGGTTTTGGTGTTTTATTGAATGTTTGGACTGACAATCAAATATCTGCACCTTCTGGCTGGACACCCTGCTTCCGCTAAGCAAGGTGGCACACTGGTTAGCCAATAGAACAATAGCTGGCATACGGTAGTCCAATAATCCCCATCCTGGGCGGAGTCCAATAAGGACGTAGGGCCAATGAGAGGCGGCGTTGCTTTTGCGGCTCCACGTCAGCACCAGCTGCGGGGCAAGATGGAGGCGCTGATTTTGGTAGGAGCTGGGGCAGCAGAGGTGCTGCGGTATCCAGACGGGCCGGGAGTCGGGATTCAGTTTAACTGGGAGGCAGTAGAAAGGGGAGTTCTGGATAATCCTCGGGGATCGAAGGATCTGCTGGCTGCTGGAATAGCTTGTGGCCTAGTGCAGGAGCTAAAGCCTTGGTTCAGAGTAGGGAGCTCTGCCTCTGAGACAAGGGTCGGTGGAAAGTTGAAAGGAGCACATGGATTCCTTTGGACGTATAGGATTATAAACGTACAGGATTGGGTTCCTTCAGGTTACACAGATTCTGAGCATTGTATGTGATACCTGATTTGAGTTTCTCCAAACCTCCAAACTCGTCCCTATTTTTAAGAATAGAGTGCAGTTGTTTGTCATCACAGGCTTCTTTTAGTTGACACACTTTTGACACTCCGTTGATAATTCCCTGTCACATTTCTGCAAAAAAAAACTTTTATTTTTACTTGTTTTCTATTAATCTCTTATATAGATTTGTCATGATAAAGAATTAGTATTCTATCAAAGTTCTGGAATATCTGATAGAGTTACCATGGATTGTGTAATATTTTACCAGACTCCTTATTCTGTTCTCCTTTTTCCTACCCGTTTAAACTTTAGAAATTCCTACTGTCGGATCTGGGATGCTAACTCTCTGGTTATGTGAGAATTTTGGTGGTTAAAGAGGTGTTTTAGCTCCCTTTTCCATATGATTCTTTTTTGCTTGTTCAAACAAGTAAAACACTATTACTTCTTTAGAACTGGACCAGAGCATTTCTCTCAAAAGTGCTCAATGCGTTTTTGCAATTTTGAGTTATTAACATAGATGTGTGTATAGGAATTTAGTTCCTAGCTCCTTCCTTAATTGCGTTGAACTCTAGGCCTCTTTCTTGTGTTTTTCTTTCCTTCAGCTCTAATACATGTACACATTCAGATCCTCATCGAGTGAAAAAGAATGGCAAGTTTCTGTTCCCCACTTTCAAAATGGCAAAGATAGGGATAATTCCTTCTCACATGGGTTGGTCCAGTCTAGCTAGAAAGCTTAAAACTGAGTAGTTTTTAAAAAGATATTTTCTGTACCTAGCAGTTAAACAATATTCTTAACTAGTTAACAGCCTGGGATAAGTTCTAGGTAATTGGTTCCTTTGGAAGTTCTTAGAATTTTTTAACTGCTTTCTACATCTCATTAGAAAAGAATGTGCTTACAGGTAAAGGAGTGAGAGATGCTACTTGGGGAGCTCATTTATCAAGAGTTCTGCGTGTAGTGGTCAGTTGAAGGAGTTATATGTGAAAGTCCCTCACATTTTTTTCTTACTTCAGTTCTCCGTCTCTGCTTCCTCATTAAAGTGTATTTCAACCTGCTTCTTTCTTATACCCATTTTAATCCGTACCTAAGATGCTGCATTTACAGATCCCTGCTAACCTGGCCAGGTATCCCTGAACTTTGCTTTAAAAACCATACTGATTCTTTGTCATGATGAACCTATGTAGTGGGGTTAGGGGAAACCAAGGTATAGGGAAAAAGGACTTGCTCAAGGAAGTACAATGTCAAAACTAAATTAGGTTTGATTCCTAATCCCAGACTAAGTCTCTCTCTCTTATCATCAGCTTCCACCTCTTCAATGTACAAAATTGTACTTTTGACTCTGAGTTATATAAAATATAAAGCTTTTGTTGAGGACAAAGTACCAATAGATATCAATTTGTGTGCTGGTCTCCAGAGTTCTAAAGATATTAAAGTAGTATTTTCTTTCCTCTGTCAGCTCTTTCTAACATTTCTTTTCTTTACAATTTCAATATATTTTGGGCTCTCAATTAGGAATTTACATACCTTTCTCACCATTCCAGCCCTTTTAACTGTAGTTCCAGGAGAAAATTAAGCTCTAATGACCTAAGGCATTCATTATATGTAATGAATCAGCTTCTTCCCTCTGTATCCACAATGGCACTATTTTTGTACCATCCTTGGGAGGAGTGAGAAAATAGTCACATGATTTTCAGAATTCATTGGTTCAGATGAGGAACCCTACCTAGTTGAGAACAGATGATATTTTCTAAGTTTTTCTTTCTCTTCTCACTACCCTCACATACTGGCCCACAAAATTTAGCTCCATCTGATTCAGTATTTGTGCTGCTGAAGTGAGCACATCCATCTGATTCAAAATCATCCTTCCTCATTGCTCCTTTTAATCTCTTCCCCCCTGTCTACTTAGCAATTATCTCCTGAATCTTAAGTCACCATCTTCATTATGAAAAGTATGCAGAATCCCTGAATCTTCTCTTTGCTCTCTACTGAACTAAAGAGTTTACTGTACCTGGATAGTATTTAACAAGACACTCCTTAGAAAGGGAGACACCTTCTCAAGTTTCTTTAGGCTTCTGCATTTCAGATTTATTTCCTGGTTTGGCTGGACCTCTGAGAAAAGCTAGTCAAGGCATATTCTTCAGTCATCACCACTACGAGACATACAGCCATAGAATATTGAGAAGAAGGGAAGGGTAAATTAGCAGGGGGTTAAGAAAAACCATCAATCAAAATTTGATCTGACTGTGGGTATTTCTAAATACCAATAAGTTCTCTTCATTTAGGTACTTTACAGTGGGTCACATTTCTTTCTTGAATTAAGTAATCCAGTCCTAGCTTTCAAGTACATTTGTCTAATATTTCTAAGATCTTGTTGTCTCTAAGGAAGGAGATCCTTTTATCTCTTTCTGTTACCAGTGTTTAATAATAATGCTCCCAGCCTTCATCTTTGGACTCAGCTTTCCCTCTCCTACTTTTTTCTGCTGGTTATTTTTTTCTTGTGAATGGAGAGAGATCTCTAGATCACCCTCCATCTAATTACCTATTTTCTATTAATAGGTAATTTTATAATTACCTATTAATATTCTCCATTAATTACCTATGGAATCTTTAAGATAATGACTTATCTCCTTTCTCCCTAACCCCCCTTTACCTTTTTTTTCTCAAACTGAATTACTCTAGCAATCTAGATCCTTAAATCTTTCCTCCTAGATTTCATTTTTTCTAATCCTTTTTGGATTCTCTTTCAGAGTGTTTTTCCATTGCTTTAAGGACCAGACTTATTTGTATCCTTTCTCTTCCTTTAATAACATTTTTATTCTAAAACATTGACGAAATCCTGAATTCTAAGCCTCATTTAAAAATCAGGGCATTTAAAATGCACAAATGTATTTGTATATATAGAGGAGGAAACTATGCAGAATACATCAATGACTCTTAAAGGTTGATATTGCTCTGTGGCCTTTGCTTCCTGAATCATCTTAATGGAGCTTTTGTTAAATTCCTTTGGCACTAACAGTAGAGGTACTTGGCCTAAATGCCCCCTCCTCCTGCCCTGGGCAAAAATATCAATTACATTAAGCCCCCAAAGCACTCCCATCTCATTCCTGGCAGTCCCCTGTGCCCCTCTCCCAGCTGTGTCCTTGCTGGTGCCTGGCCCCTCTATTTCGTTAGGAGAAGCAATCTCCTCGTTCCTGCATTGTGGAGATATATTTCTCAGCTAGGGTGCGAACAGTGCCAGCACTGCCCCGATGAGGTCCCTGGCAGCCATAAAAATTTTTATTGTGATTATGTTGGTGTCGGGGTGTCCATCTGGGTTATTGCACACCTAGTTTAATTGATTGAAGTTTAATTTATTGACACTTCAAATTAAATGATCAGAATAAACTGTGCTGTTACTCTGGCCGGCTTGTTTTAATGGTTGATTGCTGGAAGCAGACCTCAGCTTGAACTAAAACCCCCAAAGAGCAATTGATGCTGCTTCTAACTCTCCCCATGTCTTGCCCTCCAAAAAGGCCTTGTTATAGATTTCCGACATATTTATATATATTTTTTTCCCTCTCCTTCACAGTGTTGGGGAAAGAGTTAGTCCCTGGCAAGGTATAAATTATATCAAAGGTCTAAGGGATCTGTCACTTGGTCAAAAGAGGAGGAGGGGTCCTCTGTATGAAGAAAGCCAGACCCTTGAGAAGCCAGATCTTCCCTGGGAGGCTGAGGAGGAATACAATTAACCAAATATTTGAGGGAGCCTAGTGACAGATTTAGGGGATTTTTCATCTAGATATTTGCCACTGTTTTTTACTCCATCGACATGACTTGTTTAGACAGGATATTGACAAGCAAACTAGTTATGGAAAGGGGAACTAGAAAATCAAATAAAAGATAGAAGAAGTAAAGAATCAGTGCCTACCTACCCATTTATACTAGAGTAATTAGAAAGATGAAGGCAGAGTGCCCACAAGCAGCACATTTTAAATACCTGTACTGGCAAGGGCCTTCACACATTCAGCCTCCCCTGATTCTGCACAGAATAATCTTTCTCTTAGATCAGGTTATTAGAATTCTCCTGTCCTTAGATTCCCTAGCCTGTGTCACCTCTTTGGTGTTTGACCACCCTGTCTCTTCAGTAGATCTTTCTTGTTATGTAACCTGAGTCATACATACTACAGATGAAGCCTAGGTCTCCTTATTTGGCCTTTAATTTTCCCACTGTCAAGGTAGGTATTCCTATTCACAGCCAATTGACATGTATAGCTCTGTCTACCAGTGTTCTCCTTTTCTATTATTTGTATAGTTTTTAGTGGAAGACAAACTAGGGAAGAGGATAGCAATTCTGCCTCAGGGATTGATTTGGGGGAGCAAATAGACTGAAAGATAACACAGACGCTGTCAACTCAGTCTTTTAAAAGCTAACTTTTTGTTTTCAGAAGCCAATGAGGGAGTAGTAAGAAATAAATCAGGATACAAATCATAACCAGTAATTTATCAGAAATGGATCTAGCCCTGTTTGGTTTTTCCCTTTGCTGAGTGATATTTAAACGAGGGCTCCTGAATTACCAGACAGGAAAGGCAGAAAGTTCTAATGTTGCTCTTAGGCCTCAGGTGGAGAGCACTCTGATTTCTGTTCTATTGCCAGTAGTGCTGCTTGCTTTGTCTCACATTTCTGTAATTCTTCCACTACCATAGTAGTTGAAGAATTAGGGACTGTGATTTATGAAAGTATCACTCATTTCTCCTTTTTTCATTTCCTCCCCACACCATTATTATGATCAGAGAGAATCTCATTTAATTCTAAACCTAGGTCTATGAACTCCTTGAAATCATAAACATTTGTGAATGTTTATTTTTCTGGTAACAAGGTTCATAGATTTCATAAGCCTATCAAAGGAGTCTGTTGTACTTCAAAAAAGGTATTAAAATTAACTGATCTAGCTCAGGCCTCTCATTTCTCCAATGAGGAAGCTGAGTTCCAGAGAAAGGTAGAACTTGACTTAATGGCTGATATAGACTATAATGCAAGGATTTTAAGAGTTTAGAGACATTTTCTGCTGTAGTGTCAGAATTCTTAGTGGTTATGGTTTCACATTTTGTATCTGTCAGGAAGATTTTAGGTATCTCTTCCTGTCCTTCTCTTCCTTCTCAAGACATGTTCAGTTTTCTTGTATAACCAATATTCAGTCTCATGTCAGCCAGTTCTTTGGTACCTGTGGCTCCTTGAACTGTGTTTCTTGAATCTAAGCTAACCCTTGGGTAGTATGTGAAAACTGCTCTTCCCTGTCAAAGCCTTTAGCTAATTCGTTTCTTTTCATCTGAAATTCTTAGGCCTGTAGCTGGCAAATTTGAGCCCTCAACCCTGGATAAGCTCTTCATTTTAAAGAAGTTTGCACAGAGTCAGGGAGCAAAATACCTGCTTAGCCATCTGGAGCTGGGAGTGGTATCTAGGAATTTCTCCTTCTGTTTTTTTACTGTCTTGGTTTTGCTTTATAAATGGGGTTGAGGGAAGAGCATCTTGTTTCTGGTTGGTCAAGATCTATTGCCAAGCCAGGGTACTACTTTTTTGGCATGGCTATAATGAAACTGAAGAACTTTCTAGGAACCTCAATTAGATTATTACTTGTGTGCTTTCAGCTCTGTGGATAGCACCCTCTAACTCCACAAAGACTTCTTGGTCTCCCTCCCCTAAATGAATCAAATGAACTATTTAGTCATAGCCCCTAAATATCCTGTCTGCCTTCTCCAAATACTCTCCCAGTCCTCTTATGATAGTATATCACGATATTACCCCAGAGTGTTCTTTTACTATATACATTGTGGACAGACAATTCAGTGCTTTTTCATAGCCCATCTCTCCTAGTTTGGCTTATAAGACACAAATATTTAAAAGGTCTGCTTTTTAAATATTTTTGCTAATGACTATAATTCTTAGGAAGCTGCAGGTCATCCGAAGGCCCACAGGGGGCAGCACGAGGAATGGCGCTTCCTCTCCAGTCCTGTGTGTGCTGGTGGTGGGGGAACTGGAAGATGTTGATATTTTTCACGTGGCTTCACAAGCCCCTGGCTGAGATCAAAGACGCCTTTGCAGCACGCTAGTTGCTTGTTCAGTGTTGTTTCAGCTCTCCTGAAGAGTCCAGTCTTGTTTTCTTGATAGTAAAAACACATGTGAAAATCCGCATGAGCCACCCAACCTCCCACAAACCCATCTGCCTAAACATCATTTCAAGGCAATATTAGCATTTGAGGTGAAGTTCTGTTATACACTCAGGCTGTGGCTCTCTGAAAGTCAGTGCATCACAGAACTTTGTCTCGAAAGCTTTCTAGCAGCTACCCATTTGGGAGTGGGAGGAAAGAACAGACTTTTTACATTTCTTGAATGTGGTCCTAAGCCTGTGAGGTCTTTCTCAGTAATCGGCATTTAATGTGTTACAAGGTCAAGCCTAGTCCATTGTCCAGAAAGCCCATTTCTCAATAGCTGGGAGTTATTTATAAACTTGCCCTTTGTAGGAACTTTTAAAAATGAAATTACATTATTATTAATGGCTTCTGGCCCTTTAAATTGGCTGGTTTTATGATATGAGAGGAACTCCTGCCCTTCCCCACTACCGAGAGGTAAAGGCTTCAGACAGAAGTGGAACCAGCTGTAGTCAGGAGGTGGCAGGAGAAGTAAAGGAGAAGCTGCTGGCTCCAGCTGTAGCAGAATGGAGAATTAAAGCTGGATTAAAGCTCTTGCCTAAATTCTCAGCTTTATTTATTTATTCCTTTGGTAGTTGCAATGACCAGTCTTTTCTCTTATGCCTTTCTACCTTTTTCAGAGCTGCAATAAATCAGATCTGGTCTTCTCCTTGCCTTCCTTTGCCTGTCTTTTTATCCTTCCCAGGAAGATTCAGTATTTTTATTTCAAGGGTTTCCTTGATAACATCTAAGAAATTAGTAAAACTATCCAGGAGCAGAACCCAGGGACCTGTTTTTTTTTTTTTTTTTTTTTCTTCCAGCTGTTTAGGTACTCATACCTCCTTGGCCACAAAGGACATTGTCTGACTCTCCTACTTAACTGGTAGCCAGAGATTTTTTTTTTCTTTGGGATCCCATTCTTTCTAGGGATGCTAGACTCCATGGCTGCAAGAACCAGCTACCTGTGTCAGCTCGATGCTCAGTTTAAACCACTAGGAAGCTCTCTAAGGTTGCTGTGAATGTGGATTTAGGAACAGAGCCAAAGATTTCCAGGGAAAAGATTGTGGGAAAAATTATTTCTTCTAAATTTCCTTCCCTGTGGACTTCTTTTCCTCTATTAAAGAAACTCATTCCCATTGGTGTCTCTTGTTGAATTAAGGATCCAGGTTGCTATAGAACTGAGCCTGCTTTATGGGAAGATCTTTCTGTGGGAAATTAGAAGTTAGGAAAGCTGCTTTTATTTGTTATCTATTAGACGAGACTCTATAATTACTTTCCTTTGCTAGACACAGGGTTCCAGCATTTACAAGAGTTTCTCATGTTTTGTTATTCCAGTGAGTAATGTATGTAGGGTGGGCATCTCTAAGGAGTGTTGAGAGATAAGTTGGTAGTAATATCACCCAAAATGGCCACATCAGATAATCTACCTATACCTGGAAGTCTAATTACAAAAGGGTCCCCTAGATGTTTATTGCATCAAAAAAATTTTTTACTTTATTCTCATAGTCATTCAGCAAATATGGAGGGTTTAGTTTATGTCAAGCATTGTTTTGGATCTTTGGGATAAATCTGAACAAAACACAAAAATTACTTTCCTCAAGAATTCAAGTGGAGAAAGCCTGTATTTTTTATCACCTTGTTGTCAAAAGACTAGGTTCCCTTTACTCTCATTCTTGACGCCCCAAGTTAGGGTTAGTTCTTTGTGTGGAACCTTAAACCTATTGAGCCTCATGGGGCAGTTTACCTTTATAGAAGCTGCAATTTCTGGATCCTTGGCAATGATTTTTTTTCTTTCTTACTCCTGGGTCTTTGTTAAACACATGCTTGGAGAATATATTTGGCCCCTGTGAGGACTGTCGTTTTCTAAGTAAACCAGGAAAGGGAGATAACAAAGCAACAGCCTTGTCTGTTAGCACAGGGGAGGGATATCCTCATTGTTAAGTAATGTTGATTAGAAAGTCAAGAAATGTGAGCCTTCAAACACCTGTATATTTATACCACTTCCTCCCCTCCCTTCTCCCTCTCCCGATTAGCTGGTTTCCTAGAAGTTGCAGTAGAGGAGCTTTTTGCAAAATGATATGCTTTGCAGTTGTTTGTGTTCGAGGGTAACCATTAAGGCTGTGGCTGTGATTCCTTTCTGAGAACCAGTGTTGTTAAAATTTGATACTTGGTGGTGAAGGAACTTCCCTGCTTTTTATCTCTAGGTCCTAGAGTGTTTCTTAGATCTTCTCCTCATTGCTTAACTTCTCCAAAATTCAGATTGGTTTTTGTCTTGACAAATTAAATGGTGGTGGTTGGTGTGTAGTAGAGGAATTGGGATCATAGGGGAGGTCTTGGGAGATGCATGTCTCACTGGGCTGCATATCAGAACTGGGGGCGGATGGTGTGTGTGCGTGCGTGCGTGCGTGCATGCGTGCATGCGTGCGTGCATGCGTGCGCGCATATTATCCTCACTGTGTGGGTGGTTTAGAGAAGGCTTGGTTTATGCCTCTGCATTGCTACCGCATTGGGACTGCAGAAACTTCCAAGCACACTAGGGCATTCAGCCTTGTTTTCGAATAGCCTTGTGAAGTGCCTATTAATTAATCGGGTCACATTTCATACCCACCTGTGCATGGGGGACCAGGAAGGGAGGGTAATTTGGAAAAATAACTGTAGCATAATATTTGGAAGTAGCAGCATGACCTACCTTGATTAAGCACTCTGTGAGTCTGGCTCAAAGAAACTTTATCTGAGTCTTTTGTTAAAATGCCCCCTGCCTCAATTTTGTTCTTTTATCACTTGGTCATTCTCAGTGGGAAGTGTCAAAAATCTAACCGGGTTGGGTTAGAGGACTCACAGAGGCACCTCTCTATGCCCTTGCAGTCTTAACTGAGAGTAGGAGAAGGTCTCTGGTTTGCCAGTGGTGGCAGAAACCTGAATTCAGGACTGAAGGTATGTTCCTATCTCTTCAGGAACCCTCCCTGTATACTGTCAAAGCCATCCTGATTCTGGACAATGATGGAGATCGACTTTTTGCCAAGGTGAGATTCCCTTTCAAGTCAGTTTAGGAGTAAGACAGAGACTTACTCTGAGACTTGAATCTTGGGCCTGGCCCTTTTAACTCATTCTTTGATACTGTAATTTTAAGAATTCTTTCATCTTTCCCATGTCTACTGCAGTTAAAACCTAAACTGCTTCTTTCTCTTAGTTGCCCTGCTTCTTTAATTGCCATCCTCAGACTTTGACTTCCTTTGTTATCAGCATCAGAGCAGAGAACTTTGGAATCTTGGTTTTGGAACAAAGCAGTGTCTAGATGTAAGAAGCAGCCTGCCCATGCCCATCACTCCTGTCCCTTTCCCTTCGACCTGTTATCTGCCTGGGATTTTCCAGGGAATTTTCTTGTTCCAGGGTTCCAGCCCTAGGTCCTCAGTTACCACCAAGCTTGTTACCTCCTGACTTCCCTAGTGTAATGTTTCTAACTTTGGATATGTTAAAATAGAAGAGAAAGGACACCCCTTTCCTCTCCCTCTATATTCTTCCCCTCCCATAGAAATTTTTTCTGTCCCTGGTGTATTAACTCCTGGCAAGCATAGCATAAATCAATCAGCAGGTAGAGATTAGTTTAGAATTCACCAGCTGTTCCTCCCTGTAATTGGATGTAACTATGCAGGACACCTTTTGAAACAGTTATCCAGTTACTAAATGCCAGACCTGTCATAGGTCTTCAGCTGACTGCGACGGATTAGCCCCTAAAGAGCAGAGCGATTTAGCAGCCTACTTTTCCACCCCTTGCCAGGGAGAGCTTGGGAGTGGGCTTAGCAGTGTGCTAGATGCCTCTTGCCTCTTTCAATTTGCAGAAAAGAAAGCTAAGATACAAGAGAGCAAAGGGTAGGGTCTGCTTTTCTTTAGAGAAGGTTTTTCCAGCCTTTTTTCATTCCTCAGCTTTATACAATGAGTGAGGGTCTACAAGAAGTATTCTATGTTTTAGTGCTTTTTGTGTTCTCTAATACTGCTCCCTGACATGGAGGCATGTGATGACAGTGGTCTCAGGATTGCTCTCCTAGAATATAGACGAGGCAGAACCTCATCATAGGACTTGTAGGCCTCTGTCCTTATTGTCTTAGACATGTAAGGTGGGATTGCTTGGAGCAGGGCCCTAAAAAATTATTTTTATATTCGATTACCTACTGCCCATTTCCTGCTTTTGTAGTTCTTCCTTCTTCATGGCAATATTTCTTCCTTACCACATGCCTCGAAGGAGAGAAATGCAAGATCCAGGGTAAAACATAGTCACTAATCATTCTGGGTTCCCAGTGCTAATGACCCAACCCATCTCCTTTCCCTCTGACCAGTACTATGACGACACCTACCCCAGTGTCAAGGAGCAAAAGGCCTTTGAGAAGAACATTTTCAACAAGACCCATCGGACTGACAGTAGGTCATTTTCCTTTCACTACTCCCTGTGTTGGAGGAACCGTGGTGGTAAGGGGTTAGGGACTGCAGAGAAGGATAAAATGACTGCTTCCTTTTTCTCTTTTTCCCTCCTCCCCTCATATAATAAACTTTTCAGAAATGTAATGGGGAGGTGAGTGTACCTCACGTGGGAATACCGTGCTGGAAGGTTGGCTGTTAGCTACCTGTCTACTCTCTGGATTTATGAGCCTCACTTGACAAATTTAACTGCAGCTCTGCTTATTGTACCGCATCCATTAGGGCAGGTAAATGGAAGTCTGTAAAGGTGACCGCTCTGCATTTTTACCTCCGAAGGATCAACTAGTATCCTGTCTCTTATACAAGGAGGGAAGTAAGGGTAGTGGGGGGGAGGGTGGTTAGAGGAGAAGATACATTTAGACTTCCCCAAGTTTATACTTTCTTTCTGCTACTGCCTGAAAAGAAACAGGCCAACTTCGATCTTTGCGGGGGTCTTTATGACCCATATTATCTCAGCTCACAACAGCTGGATACCAGGAGTTCCTGGTAAGTCTTCTGTCCGATTTCTTTTTCTCAGGCTACCCACTGTTTTCCACCTTTTATCTCCCTAGGTGAAATTGCCCTCTTGGAAGGCCTGACAGTAGTGTATAAAAGCAGTATTGATCTCTATTTCTATGTGATTGGCAGCTCCTATGAAAATGAGGTAAGGCTCCCCACCCCTCTTTGCTATCTCTGATCTCACTTTATAAACCATAGACCCATCAAATGAATCAACCTAGAATAGAAGTTTTCCCATATCTCTTTTTTTATCTCCATGTAGGAGATACCATATATATGTTTAAATACATACTAACATAAAATATCAATGGTCTTCTCTGTATAGTGTTTTAAGATGGATTTTTGTGGTATGATCAAGGTTGGGGGATGGTTGCTCCTGCTATTAGGGTTGACAGTTGACTGAATTTGGTCAATTAGCCAACATTTTGGGTCATGTTGAAGCCATAAATTCTGAATGGGTGAAGTCCTTGAGACTTATACACTTGAGAAGACTGGATGTGCTCTTATCCTGCTTTCTATCATAGGAAAAGCTATTTATCTCAGGTTACAAGTTCTAGAAGAATAGATAAGAAAAAAATAAGCCCCCATATAATTTGAGGCAAAAATGAAAGTTTGAGAAAACTAGGTCTTACTAAGCTCTTATTGCTATAAGCACTTTGTAATGTACATTGTTATTTAAACCTTACAGCACTTCTGTGAATTGTAGGCATTGGTGTTCTTGTTTTGTAGATGAGGAAACCAAACCATGAAGAACCATGTAAAATTACTAATATTTGACTACTGTTGAACTATGAAAGTGGCAGTTTCATTTGGTTCTAATGAATTTCCCCAGGGTTACACATCTAGAAAATGGCTCAGCTAGGATTTAAACCCAGATCTGTCATACTCCAAAACCCATGCTCGTTCCACTAACTCTGACTTCAGCTATCACTTGGTTAACAATTTCTCTATGTAAGACATTGAGTAACACAGTTGGTAAAGACATGTAGAGACATGTAAAGACTCTGACAGGAAAGGTCTGTTGGAACAATTTAGTCAAGGAGAAACGTCAAATTGTGGGCTCATGTGGCAGAATTTATTTCTATGAGAAACCACAGATCCTCTTTTTGTTTTGCCCTCCTTTTCTCTAGGCTTTTGGTCCTCTGTGAAAGTCCATGTCTTTTGATACTTAATGAATTAGAGGGTTTTGTTTTCAGGTAGCAGCTTTCAGGGCCTTGAACCTTTTGTTTCTTCTGTCTCCCAATAGCTGATGCTCATGGCTGTTCTGAACTGCCTCTTCGACTCACTGAGCCAGATGCTAAGGTGAGCAGTCCATTCTTGACATCTGTTTGTGAGAGAAAGTCACTATTCTTGTGACAGAAAGGCCCAGGGATATTTTTGTGAATCAGCAAAGGCTCCAGGGAGCTGATTTACCTTGAGAAGTTGGTCTTATTATTTCAGACTAATTCTCACTTATGGGGAAGACCGGATAGAGAGGAGAGTATTTCCCTCTATGGAATAATTCTCCTATGGAAAGGGATTGGAGGGAGAAGAATCTTTACCTCTGTATTTATTGTCCCATGGCTCTGTCAGAGTTCTGAGCACCCTCAAAATGCTGTCCTGGGCTTCATTCTTTATATTAGACGTAGGGAACGGGCATGCTTAAAGAAATATCCCAGATGAAACATCAGTACCTAGGGAATGGAGGCAATGCTCTCAGTTTTTTAGTTCTAGCACTTAGTTCTTTCCCTTCTGTAGAATAAGAAGAACGTACCATTTACCCTCCCTTTCCACCTTTCTACCAGCCCTCTGTTTCCCATGTAGATGGGAAAAAAAAAAAAAAAGATAAAAGATACTTTTTCTGAAAACATACAGGGCTCTGAACTTCATTCCTCCAGCAGCTCCCAAGTGAACTCAGCACAGACAGCCAACCAGAACAGAACAACAGGCATTCTCAGCCCCACAAAATCAGCAGGGTGAATGGCTCATATTTCCTCAGGAAGGGGATGATTTATTTCTTAGCCAGGTGAATGAATAGAACTTCATTTCAGATGATGTAGTGAAAGAGTCAAACTGACAGATGTGACTGGCCACATGTACCAACCACCGGATCTGAGGCTGGTGGATGCAGGCCCTGACTGTTCCCAGACCATAGTTGGGCTTCTTTTCAAGGTCTGAGCAGAGCTTGTGAGGGAGGTAAAGGAAGGGGAGCAGAAAGAGGCTTAGAAGTTTTGTCAGCTTGAATGCAGATAGGATTTGCAATCAACCCCTCCCCACCTCCTGCCACTTCCAGATTGAGTTTTAGTTCTGTTTATTTCCTTTTTTCCACCCACTGATGTCAGCATTTATGAGCAATATCACGAGCAGCATCATGGCAGATAGGAAAGAATAATAGCTCTGGATAATCAGTCCTTGAATAGTCAGAAATTAACTGTATTTTTTGAATCTCTTTTCTGACATTCGTGATCCTTTCTCAGCAAACAAGAGTAGGAAGGGTTTAGAGTGGATTAGCTAAAAAGTTCTTATTTACTTCTTTGTGTGGTTGGTGGAGACATTTATTGGTCTAATTTAGGATCCTAAATCAGACAATGCCCTAGGATTCCTTTCATACACGGACTGGTTTTTATCTTTTCTTGGGGACTCAGGAAAAATGTAGAAAAGCGAGCTTTGCTGGAGAACATGGAAGGGCTCTTCTTGGCTGTGGACGAAATCGTAGATGGAGGGTGAGTTCCCTGACTTGCCTTGACCTCTAGGGTGAGCAGGGTGGGGTAACTGCCCCTATCCGAAGACAAGGGGGCTGAGTAGCTAAAGTGTCCCCACACTAAGTTGGTCCTTCAGGACAGAGTAATGATGATCTCTTCTTTGTCTTTGTAGGGTGATCCTAGAGAGTGATCCCCAGCAAGTGGTACACAGGGTGGCATTAAGGGTAAGCAGGACTGTATTCCCCTACATCCCTCCATATACTCACTCTCCAGGGCCAGACCAGATGAATGTATCTAAGTGTCTGGGCTTGTAGAATATATACAGCCTTCTCCTTCCCTTCATATTGTCATTGTCCCAAAGAAAGGAAGCAGATGAACATTATTTTTGCCCCTAACCTGGTACCTAGCATCTCATCCAGTCCTTGCATAGAGTGGACATTTAATACATACTTATTGAATCAATAATGAAATAAAAGAAACTTCAATATTGATAGTTCTGGCTCTGTAAAGAACTTGAAGTTGACTTATTCTTCTTTTAGGGGTGGATCACAGTCATTTGAGGCAGAGAAGTGTCTTCCTTATCTTTTAAGGTCTTGTAAAACTGGGGACAGCACCTCTCCATCAAGAAGTACTTAATTGCCAGAACCTCAGTCTTTTTTGGTGCTAATGATATCAGAAAGAGGTCTCTGAGTTAACCATAGAAGGTTCCAAGTCCTCAGGAGAGATAATGGTGGTTGCAGAGAGAGCCCACCAGCAAATTGTGGGGGTGCAGAGCTGTCTGAGCCAAGCAAATCTCCCCATTCACAGAATGTCCCAGCTCTGACCTCCACAAGTGAAGACTGACAGTGTCGGGTAATGGGAAATCTTCTCCCTTAACTGCCCTGGGCTCCATTTGCATAGTTTAATCTTCTCCTCTAACATATGTCTCTATGTGGCAAGAGAGTGAGTCCCCCTCCACCAACTCCCTCCTTCCTCTTCTCAGGCTGCTGTTGCAGCAGTTTATTTCTTCAAATTAACATGCTGTCATTACCCATCAGGCTTTGAGGGATCCATTAAACTACCCCTGGCTCCCCCTCATCCTTTCCCTATTGATATTGATATTGAGGAAAGGTCTTATCTGACTAGGGAATCAGGTCTTCCACTCCTAAGTTGTGGATCAGATAACCTGCTAATTACTTGGAATGGAATAAATCTTTTAAGAAGTCCTCCTGCTTTAAAATAGAAGATGGGTGAAATGACCATTTTTTGCTCACAGTGCCTCTGGCCAAGTAAAATTGTGGCTGTACTAGTCCCTAGAAAGGACTTAGAAGTTTTAGGCTTCTGCCCATTGCTTCAGTTTAAAGGACCACCTCTTCCTTCTCCACTACCAAACTTCAATCAGGTCTTAGTTCAGCTTTCTCTCATACTGAATGCTTGTCTCTCTGTGCCATAGGGTGAAGACGTCCCCCTTACGGAGCAGACCGTGTCTCAGGTATGACTTTCTTCTTTCTTCCTCTCCAGATGGACTGGGCTCCTAAAGAGGATAGAATAGCATTCCATTCCAACCCACTAAATCTGAAGGAGATTAGAGACTGAAGACACATCTTCCTTGGCTCCCTCTTATTGCAGAGAACTGGGTCTCATACAGCCAGATGCCCCCTACCCCACCCCAGCTACTCTCTCAGTTTCCTGTGAGCAGTGTCTGTCAGCCTTGGTGTGTACCCTTCAAACCCTCCTTGCCTGATGCCTCATTCAGTGATTTATTCCCCAGCAGAGGCTTGCCTTTAGCAGATGGTCTGTGTGCTAGTACACGTGCACACGCGCTCAAGCACGCGTGCGCTCTCTCTCTCTCATTATACAAATGAGGGCTAAGCTGAAAATGCATATTCTAGCATATGCAGGTTTTGCAGATCCATCCTGCTACTTTGCAAATAGATCTGCCTCATGGGAGGAGAGGGATTCTGTGTTCTGCCCATTTGGAATTCTCACTAAGAAGTCCACCTGGATGTGGTAACCCCTCACCTTTTGTAACATATGTCCAGTAACCCTCAGTCTTTTTCTTTCCTCCCAGGTATGCCTCTTCTCTCTTCATCCTCCCAATGGATTTGAATTTTTTTGCAATTTCCCAAACTGACAATCCTCTAGGGCCTTAGAGAGCTTCTTTCCATTCCTCTACCCTTGGGGATTTTCTATTTGCCATTCTTCTAAGGACAGGGAAGGCAAGTGATGGGAAGGAGAGCCCCAGTCCCCATCTCTGCCCTCCCCCCAGCAAGGCCTTCAATGCTACCCTTGTCCCTGCAGGTGCTGCAGTCAGCCAAAGAACAGATCAAATGGTCACTCCTTCGGTGAAGACCCCACTGTTTCTGGCTCCTCACCCCCTCAAAAATCTGCAATGTTTGCTGTGATTTCTCATCCAGTCCCCCAGCTGATGCTCTCAGGGTCATCTTGGGGATCACAAGGGATCCTTAAATCTTCATCCTGTCTATGGTTGCTGCCGCTCCCTCCCGCCACCCGTCCCAAGTCCTAGGCACTTCCCATTCTTTTTCACTTTTTTGCAGTTCTGGGAGTAAAGCTCCCAACAGATTTGAATGCAGGGCAGGGAAGCACCTCTTCCTTTCTAGACTAGATTATGCTCTCATGTTCCTCCCCCCATATTTTCTTCTCAGCTTCTGTGCCCTTTACAGCAGATACACTTAAGATCAAAGCAGGAGAAAGAATGTGCTGAGTGTTTTTCTCCCTTTATATTTACCTGACCTTCATCCCAACAGCCTTTATGTCCAGAAAGGGGAGGGAAGGAGAATTCTTTTCTGCAGAATGAGTGGGGTAAGGAGAGGTGTGTCTAGTGTCAAGCACAGCCCCACTTACTGGCCTCAGCATTTTCTCCCATTCCATCTTACTGCCTTGTCCTCTAGCCTTGGAAAAAAGATTGGAAAAGCTCATAGGCAGGGAACAGAGTGGAAGAAGCAGTAATTTAAATTTTATTGGATAAGGCTTATAAAATTCTGTATTTCGGTCACAGCTGCATTCTTTACTCTGATTCTGGCTTATAGCTTTAAAACTGCTGTGATCTGTGAATGTTCATTGTGGGAATGTCCATCTCTTGGTTGGCTACCTTAACTCTCCACCTTCACTACTCCTGGGATCTTTGCCTGGCTTGTCCTCTCTGTGTGCTGGAGGAAAGCCAGTCCCTGAACTAAAACTCCTTTCTAGTCTTGGGTAGAAGATTTTCTGCTCAAACCTAGGGAGGGAGTGGAATTTATGGCTTGGGCCTCTGGGCTCTCTTAGTCCCCTTTTCTCCCCCACATGCTTTTCATGCCTCTGCCTTGGATCTGTAATATCTGCTGCTTAACCCTATCCTCTCTCTGCCTCAGCCTTATATCCAGGCAGTAGGTCTGGGGTCTTCCTTTCCCTAGGTCACTGAGCAAGGTGCCTTTCTTCAGAAAACCATCGGGATTTGAATTTCCCCAGGAAGAGGGAGGATAGAATACCCACTCTTGGGTCTAACCTTTCCCTTTGATCCCAAACTTCCCACAAAAATGTCTCAAAAGACCTTCCTGAAACTTAGGCTCTGCTCCACTCACTAACTGCCAATTCTCCAAGACTGAAGTAGGGCACATAACTGGGCATATTTGAGGGGGCATTTTATGTAAGAGATGTATGGAGTTAGGAGATAGCCACCTTCATGTACTGCCCTGTGTGAAGAGGAATAAAACATTTCTTTTTCCAAACTGCCTTTGTGTGATGTTTTTGTTCTTCTTCCTCTCTTTTTTGGCAGCTGCTCCTATTCTTCTAACATCCCCCTCACTCCCCATCTTATAATATTTCTTCCCTCTTACCTCAGAGACTCCCCAAGCATTCTCCCCTACCACCCCATCCTTAATTTACAGGATTGTTTGCCTCCTTGGCATCTCTCAGTCCCCTTGCCTGGAAATAGGCGCCAGGGGTGGGCGGGGATGATATTTTCTCAGTGGGAGTCCCAGGGAACTGAGTTCTCCCCCCCACCACCCCTAAAGCCAGCTGCCTGCTTCTGCCTCAGCCATTAGTAACCTGGATATGTGCACCTGCGTGGGGGCTCTCCTCCAGACCCTACTCCCTTCCTGCACCTCCCACTCCTGCTCTGAAATGGCGCTGAGCGGGTTATTTATCGGAGCCAGCACTGCTCCAGAAGGTCAGGACGGTGGTGTAAATAACCTCTTCTCACCATTTCCCCATCCCTCCAGAGCCTGCTCCCCTCCCCCTCTTCCACCTTTATTCGCACAAATGAATGTGGCTGGGCTGGCGCAGAGCCTGGCCCTGCATCTTAATGGAGCGGTGAGCTCACAAGATGGATTTAGCTGGGGGTGGGAGGTGGGTTTATGGTTGCTGCAGTGACAAGAGAATGCTTTGGTTTTCTTTCCCCCTTCCTCTGCAGGATTTTAAGGAGGGGGAAGTGTGGGGAGCCCTCTTCTGCACTGCAGTTTGAAGGGTCTCCTCAGTCTCATCTACTTCTCATAAGATGGGCCTTCAATTCCAGAATTCAGCAGGAGAGACTGCATTTAGGACCTCAGATAGAAAAGGATGAGGGAAAGAATGTAACTGGAATGGGAAAAGCCTCTTCAGCATCAAGACATGAAACCTAGAGTTGCCCAGTCTTGCCTGCCTTCTGTGAGAACCTGGCAATTAAACTGAGCAACTGTGGGGCATCTGTGCCTGGAATCCCCCTCAGCAGATGGAAAAAGAGAAAAATGGCTGGATATACCACTCCTGCAATCCTGCATTGCAGATTAGGGTACAGGGGGCTGGATGAGGACTGGGTTTCCCTGTCTTTGCCTGTCTGTGTTGGGAAAAGCAGTGCCAAGCCTTACCATTCTAATTTTCCTACTCATCACTCAGCATTGACCCTGGGCAGGAGGCATGACAATGTGAGAATTGCGGGCGGGGGTGGGGGTGGGGGCTGCTGATTAGTGATGGTGTAGAAAATAGTTCTATCCAGTTCTCAAATTTAGAATTCTCCGAGCTTATTTCTCCAGTCTTGCCTGGTTTGAACTTGTTCTGCCCTCTTTGTTTCTCACTAGGAATGCAACTCTGGTGCCCTGGCCTACCCAGTCCTCTGGCCAACAGTTTTCTTTCAGGACTATGAGCAAACCCATCCCCAGCACTGACTGAAGCAGAGACTAGGGAGTAGGGTCTGATTATCTCCCTCCCATGGTCTCTGACTGGGCCTCTGTCTCTGTAAGCCCTTCCCTTTTCCCTAGGGAACCTGGGAAGCACCTCCTCCCTACTCCCCCTTCCTCTTCTTTGGCTGGGAAAGTGACTGCAGCCTGAATGGTGCCAGACACCTGCCTGCCAGATGTGGCCATTATCCATTTTTCTCTCCCCCCAACAAATGTCTATCCTTTCCCCACCCCACTGAGCTCAGACAGAGAGAGCCCCCCACAGGGTGATTTAGTGCTGCAGCCCATCTTCCTCAAGTGCCCCCTCCAGTTCCTCTCCCTCCCCCTGGTGCCCATGCTCCCCCCACCACTGTTTATTTCCACCATGTCCTGCAGAGGCCTTCCTGGTACTCCCACCCTGGGGAGCTGGCTTGTGTAAGCCCCAGCTCCTGGACTGGAGAATAAATGGGTGGGGCAGAAGTGATTGATCTCTGATTCACCCATGGGAGAGTACATCAGCAAGGTTGAGGATAGTGGCAGCCAGAGGTGATGTCATTCTCACTGGTGGGGAGGGGAAATGGTCAGGGAGGAGGTGGATTGGGAGGGAACCAGCACTACAAGACTGCAGAGAAGAGGTCTGTAGATCTTCCCAGGTAGGCGAGAGAGCTCAGAATTGTGGCTGCCTGGCAGAAATAGAATCTTTGTTTCTCCAGCTGGGTTTCCAGATCTTGTCTTTGGATCTGTGTCTCAATAGGACTCAGTAGATGCCCCTCAGCTTCTCCCCTTTAGACTGACCCAAAACATAACTTAAAGGGACCTCTTTGTCCTTACCCTTCTCTCTTTAGCGTCTTCTATCAGTCTTTCCTCCCTTCCATTTCACGCCTCCTTCAGTATTTGAGCTCTCGTCACCTAACTTCCTTCACTAATTTCCACCTTATAACACAATGATTACAGACTTTCCACCAAAGCAGGGGTTCATTCAGAGCCTCTTTTCTCCTTCCCATCCCTGTTTAAAACCTGCCTGCCTCCTTGGGCCAGACAAAGGTCTCTGGGGTGGCAGCAAAGTAGGGCGATGGCTTGGCCTAAGAGTGCAGAGGCAGGACAGATGGAGGGTCCAAGGTGGGAGGAGTAGGACAGGAAGGTGGAAAGAGAAGCCCAATAACAGAAAGTAACACAAAAAAGCAGGGCTAAGAGTTAGCAGAAAGCCAGCATAAACTGGGAGAATAAGGGAAACCCACACAAAGAGCAGCAAGGCTGGGAGCTGAGAAAAAGAATGGAGCAATGAAGACAGGAAAGTCACAGCAAGAAAAGGCAGCTGGGGAGGGGCCAGGCAAGGGGCAGGCTGGCTTTCCTGGGCTCCCTCACGCTGATGGGCCATAAATCTTGTGTGTGAGCATGTGTGTTTATCTGTCCATCTATGAGCATTCGCACACTGCACATATCATATGTAGGAGTCTGTGGTGGGGATAGGGATGATTCCCACAATATTCTTATTCCCCAATTTCTTTCAGGAGCCTCCTTGTTTGAGTTACTCCATGCCAACCCCTCATCTCTCAGTATTCCTGATGCTCCAGGGGCCATTCCCAAGGTATTTCTACATCTCAGGAATCCTGGCTCCCTCACTTGGAATGCAGACCTGCTGGAATGTGCAGTTATCTGTAGAATCAAGGGGCCCCATTGCCTCACTGCCTACCCCCCATGCCTGCTCACCAGCTGCTCCTGTCCATCTTCTCCTCCCACTCTCCTTGTGTCTCTCCCTCCTCCACATGACCCCTCCTCCAGCCTCTGACCCCTAGCCGCCTGGGGCCTGGGTTGGAGGGGGAGACAAAGACAGGATTTATCACTGGGATAGATAAGCACCAGAGACCAGTGCTGAGGGCAATGGCTGACCTCCCTGGAATGGGAGGGAGTGCTTGGCCAGATGCTGGGAGGCTGGAAGCCTGGGTTCCATTGGCTTTTCTTTTTCCCATTCCAACCTTGCTCTCTTCCTTGTCCCTGAAAACTTAGGAAGAGTTAGAAGGGCCTCAAGCTGATTTTAAGCCTCTGAAGGAAAATCTAGGAGGAGGGAAGAGATGAGATTGATGTCTTAGGGGCATTCTCTTATGATACTGAGGAGGACTGGAAACCAGGGATCAGTAGGCACCAATTGTTTCTAGGACTAAAAAGGATTTCAGGTTTAGCACTGCAACAGATTAGATGGAGAGGGATTTCTTCTAATATAAAGTAACTTCTCAAGACCCTGATTGCTAGTAAAGAGGGAGCTAAAGGTAATTATGGGTCCTGAAAAATGGGAGATATAGTATCACCTGGAAGTAAAGGAAGAAATGGAATTCCTTAAGGCTTGGAAGCCCCTCTGAGGTGGCCTTCCCTGAGATCACCAACTGCCTTCTGAGAGGTATGAGGAGCATTTGGATCCTGCCTTTACAGTAAATAGACTATTGGTCTGAAATTGCCTCTACTCAGCAGGCAGCGTGTCTGTGCTCAGAGAGGGAACAGCTTGATCCAGGAGTTTCCGAGAAACCAGACCATACATCTTTTAGTGGACAGCTCCTGCAGCTTCCTTAGCTGTCCTTGGAGGCCCACCAGCCCCACCAACATATCAGTGTGTCAGAGGCCTCCACAAACCCAGCTCTGAAGTTCTCACACCTCTTTCAGCAACTGGCAACCAGTATCCTGCTTCCTGCCTTCACCCTATTGTCCTGGGAGAAGGCTGCTACAGTTACCTCCAAGTAAGAAGAGGGTGGAGGGAAAAGAAACTGAAGCACCTGGGAAGGAGCTTCCAGCCTACCAGCCTCTTACTGCAATCTCACCAACCCATTCTCATCTGAGTTTGGTCAGGGAGACCTTCTTGTGGTTTTCTTTTAAACTCTACAAGCTGAAACCATTCCTTCATTTTCTGGTGCAAAGCCCAAAACTGGAAATTTTAGTGGGAAGGGGTTATAGATTAGGGGGAAGAGATTGGAGAGGGACAAAAGAATTGGGAAGAGGGGGTGGCACAGGGTAAGGAAAAATAGGAAAAGGGAGAAGAGAGCATTTCGTTTTTCCTCACTCCCCCTTCCCCCATTTGAGAAGGCAGATTTACAGCCTTGGTTCCGGGGGTGGGGGTGAGCATAAGGAAGACAGATCTGCAGTTCTGCCCTCTGAGTGTCTGGGTACTTAGCTTTAACTCCCCCATTAGCATCAATCCCCATCTTGCTGCCCATCTGTCTTCTGACATCAGCTCCTTCCCCTTTCTGTAGCCCAGGCTTTCTGACCCTAAGTGGCTCTTAAAGGGCCAGTCTAGACCCTTCTCTCCCTCCCTTCTCCCACTCCAGGCAGCACAGTCTGAGGGGTGTGTGCGCGCATGCGCAAGCATTTGTGCTGTGGCTCTCCTTGCTAAGGCCATAGTCAATGGAGAGCATAGTGTGTGTGCATTTGCAGCTCTTCCCCAGGTCTCTCTGTTCTCTTTAGACTCCTTTTTCATCATGGACCCATCTTTGTTCATTACCTGCTCAAACCTAGAGCAAACTCTCTGACTGGGCTGGGGGTCACAGACAATGGCTCCTGGAGCTAAGGGCTGAAGAAGCCATGTGGATCTCTGGACAGATCCCCTCCTTCCCTCACTTCCTGGAGGCTCAGGGCAAGGGATATTAAGAACTTCTGGCTGTTTTTAATTCTCAGCAAGCAGTGGGGGTGGACAGGTTGGGGGCTGAGATCCCTACAAGATGCCCTGAGCTCTACATTCCTAGCCTCCTTTTCCAGGGGCCCAGGCTGTGCTCTGTGGGGGGTGGTGGGGCTTTTAAATCTTTTTGTCCCGTGAGAGAGGTGACATGCCAGATAAACCTGTCTCTGAATTTCCTGGCTCCTCCACCCTATTCCTTGGCAACTGAGCTTAGAGGGGCAGAGGGTAAACTGGCTTCTCCTCATTTCTCTCCATCTTCTGCAGAAACGCTGTAACTGCATTCCAGGGGCCATATGAATGCCAGGATGTTCGGAAAGTTCCTCTCCCATCTGCCTTCAACCCTTTCTGCTGCAAAGATATGTAGTCCTGAGGGGCTCTCCAGGATAGCTAAACTCCTTTCCTGATATCTGAAACTCATTCCCCACCTTCCTCCCTGCTCCCTTCTCTGGCTCAGGATGAGAAGGAATTAGTGGGCGGGGTGGGGGGGCGTTGCTTGGGAAAGTGGCCATGCTAAAAATAGGAGCCCCCAGCTGCACACCACCCCCCATGACCACTTATTTATCACCATCCAAACCTCATTCTCAAAGAAGCATAAATATTCCTAATTCCTGAAGGCCAGCCCTGAACTCATAAATTTAACTGGGGAGGTGGGCAAGGGGGAGGAGTGAAGTGTAGGGAATGGGGAGCTTACTGTAGCCTTGAGGAAGTAAAACACCTCCTGTGGGAGGTGCCTGACTTTTCCTCTTGAAGACACCTATCTTCATTGGGAGAAGGAGTAGGATCTGTTTATCTCAATAGTTCCTCTGTGGGTTAGTCTTTTCTCACTACTCCGTCCCTCCTCCCCCCGCGACAAATAAAAACCAACCTTAGTTCTATCTTCTCTATTAGTTCTGTTCTCCCTCCCTTTTTCTTCACTATTACCTTCTAGTTCTCTTTTCCTGCTCCTCTCTTTCACCTCTCTATTGTGCCTTTCTCTATGTCTTTGCTTCTTTATTTCCCGTTTGCCCCCAAAATACTCACTGGTGGCACATGCTGCTGCAGCCATTTACCCTGAAATAACCCGTATATTACAGTCCTCACCTTACCCCTAAATTTTGCCACAAGATATTTCGCTTTTATTATTTTCGCATAGCTCTAATATATTGATAGTCTTTGGAAACAAATGACATTCTATTTATAGCATTCTGCTTTTAGTAGGGCTATTTCCATTTACAAAATATAGTAATTTTCGATAACTGAAAATGTCAAATCCTAGAAAATGTAGCATTCCTACGTGTGAAGTTAAATTAATGCTCGCAGCAAGCTGCACTTTTTTTTCTAAGTAGGAAAAGGGTTAAGTCTCTCCCTTTACAGAGCCATTGTCTGAAGAGGAAATTTCCTGTCTTCCTCTGGTTAGTGATGTTTGAAATGTCTCTCTCAGATCGCGAATCTCCCCTCTTCAGGCCATTTGCCTCCTCAAATGTGCTTTCTTTTCAGGCTCTCCTTCTCCTCAGATCCCCTCCTTTTTCTCTTAGTCTTTTCTCCTCAGCTTTCCTTTTTTTTCTGTCACCCCTTTCACCGCCTCAGTTTCCCCTTTGCACTTCAGTTCGGTATCTTCTCTCCCTGGGTCAATCTTCTCTTCTCTCCCGACTCTACCCCTATACTTCAGATTCCTCCGCCCGTATTTACCCCCTCAAACCCCATTCTGTTTCTTCCCCACCACCACACCCCATTTTCCCCTCCCGCTGGGTGAAAGAGAAGGGAGGAGGTGGCTTGAGGAACAGGTAGAGGGAGTGGGCTTCTTTGAGGGGAGGGAGAGAAAGAGGAGAAAAAGCAGAGGAGAGGGAGCCGGCATTGCTGACGAGGGGAGGGGCAGCCTCACTCTCCAGCTGCTCCCCCTTCCCCCGCAGCCACCGAGCCATAAATCAGGGCCAAAACGGTTTGGCCAATGGCAGAGCGCCTCGTAAATCGGCCTGTCAAGTTCAGCCAATGAGAAGCGGCGTTAAATCAAGTGCTGTCAGCGCTTGGCCAATGAAAGGCCCTGGGCTGACCATAAATCTGCCTTTAAGAGACAGCAAAAGAGAGAGAGTGTGCGAGCGAGCAAGAGCTGCGGGGTCGCTAGCGGAGGCGGGAGGCGGGGGGCGGGGGGCTGGGGAGGAGGCGCGGGGAGAGAGGAGCCAGGGTAGGAGGGAGAGAAGGCGCTTAGGAGAAAAAAGGCGATAACAGAGGTACAAGAGATGTAGACAGCCTACTGGAGAGACGGACAGACGGAGAGAGACAAAGAGAAGCCTTGAGAGATAGCGTCAGAAAGTCAGTGATGGAGCTCGGGCTCTGGCGGGAGGCTCACAGATAAAGAGACAAGGAGACAGACACTGACTCACATTTAGGAGGGCCCCAAATGCACATACTTCCCCGAAACACGCGTGGGCGCCGCATCATGAGGGACTTCGTGCATGGACACACGCACGCTATGCACACCCGCAAGAGAGAGAGAGCCTGAGAGAATCCTCTGCCTCTTTTCCCTCATTCAGACTTAATCGAAATTAGGGACAGGGGTGGATGTGTGGGCTGTGGCAGGTGAAAGAGGAGGGATTGCTTTCTTGCTATGTACTATCCTCTCTAGTCTCAGACTCCAGGGTTTCTTGCTGGAGAAAGTAATTTCCTAGCGATTGATAATTGGGAAGTCCCTCCTGAAGTCTAACCTCAATCCCTATTGCTGCTCATTTCCACTTGCTAAAGCTTTTGAATTGCCTTTAAGGAATATGAAAAGTAAACCCCCTTACAACCCTTTAGTGAATTATCAACTTTCAGAATCTTAGAAGCTCTGAGCAGGAAAGACTTCTAGGGATCATCTGGTCACTCAATTCTAGTTTTAGAAAGGCTGATATCCTATAGTGGTAGACATGTGGGCTGGTACTGAGGTCAAACTCTGTCCTCAAATCACAGTCATACCACTTATTAGCCCTTCGACTTTGGACAAATTGCATAAGCCAAATTATGCTTTAATTCTTTTTATTTGTAAGCAAGAGATTATAATAGATACCTCATAGTAAATTATGTGGGGATTACAAAAAGTAATATATTTACAGGATTTAGGACAGCATTTGGGCACATAAGCATGTGTCTCACCCCCACCCCATCTTTGTACAGATAATAAAACCTGAGGCCCAGAGTGGTCCAGGGCTCTGCTCAGGTTCAGAGCTAATTATGAGTACCTTGACCGAAACCCTGGTTTCTATATTCCTGGGCTGATTTTCTTTATTGTTCCTTTATTATTCACCCCACTTGTCTGGGCTCCTGCCTTATTAGCCTGTACTTGATTCAGTTTAGACTGTTGTGATTTTTGTAGAAGGACACTTCAGAAGCACATGTTCTGAATTAGGAGGCAGGATTCCTGAGCTCCAGAAGAGTGTTGAATATGAGGGTATAGATCTCTCCATCCCCACTATATTTTTGCCCTTGTATGAATCTCTCCAGATTTCACTTTGTTCTCTCAAACCACAGACTTGGGGACAAAGAGGGGACAGTATGCAGCCAGAGCAGCATCACTGTCAACATGACTCACATTCCGCTCCCAGCACAGCACAAAACCTGCTCCACCACCTTAACCAAATAGACAATAAATATCTCATGAGTAATAAATGTCTAATTGTTCATTTTTCTTCCTAAGTTTGAGGAAAAGGGAAGGGTGCAGATCCCTGGGTCTTCACCGTTGCTTGAAGGGAGAGGAGGGGTGTCTCTGGACTCCCAGTACCTCAGACACCTTCTGTCTTCAACAGGAAAACCAGAAAGGAAACACAGAGGACCAGCGTCACCTGGTGGCCACAGGTGCTTTAAGTTTGTGTGTGCTGCTTGTGCAACAGTGACAGGATGTTAGTCGGTCTGGGGGAAGTGAATGGTACAATTTTCCCTCAGCTGGCCCCTGAGCCCCCCCAACTAGAGTCTGTGTTCTGCTTTTATAACCCAGCATGACAAGAGCAAGTCTGGGGAAACTGAGGGGTCAAGTGAATTAGCTCCAACCAGCATGACCCTGCTAAGGCAGCTAGAATGCCTGTGTACCATTGCCTCAGCTAAACTATATTCCATTTCCATAGATCGAGTCCTCTCCCGTGAACATTCTCTTTGGGTAAGGCAAGGGCCAGGGGCTGGCCTCACTGAAGTGGCTATCAAAGCTGGATTAAAAAAAAAAATGTTTTGAGCTGAAAAATACATTTGCAGGGATGGGAGGATCCTGGCAACAATAGTTTGGGGTAGGGGCCATTTCTGAGAAGTTAAACAAAAAGGCAGGCTAATACTCTTAAACTCATATGGTTTTATATCTGGAAACTCCTCAGCTGAAGGCTATGTCCCAGGTCAACTGCTTTCTGCCCATCCTTTGACCTGGGTCCCCCAAAACTCTCCACTATTGGGTTCCAGCTGCAAACTAATACTGACCTATTTCTTTCTTCCCCAAATACCACACCTGAGCATTAAAAGGATGGAATTATTTTATTAATAATTAATAATGCACCTTGGGCAGCCTAAAACATTGAGCAAGGGATGGATATGCCCGATTTGGGGTTTGGGGAGAGATTGTCTATGAAAATGCCCACAGGTCTTACTTTCATCTACTACTATACCAGCTGGCCACTCCAATTCTGGAGGAAACAGTTTCAGATGCTGGTGAGTAGCAACATAGTTCTAATGGAACCTACAGAAACTCTGGAGGCTTTCGTTTCAGTAGGGAGCCATAGGCTTGGTGGAACTGGCAGTTCATGGCTACCAGCCATGAGCATAGGGTTGATGCAACCACTGAGCCAGGTGAGATTTGCAGCAAGCACATGAACAACCTGGGGAGGCTGGACCCTTGCATCTAAGATGTTGAGCAGCAGAAAGGGATGTAACTCGGGACAAAGCAGAGGAACATAGCAAAACACATCAGAGTCACCTTCCCAAACTTCTGATGGAGAGTCCTAAGTTTTTTTGGGCTATTTTATTTGGCCTGGCCTTGGCAGGAGGGCTTTTCTCTGCTGTCTGCTTAGCTACCTTGCTGTTGCTCTGGTCCCCATTTCTGATTAATCTTTTTTCTGGGTCTGGGTGGTGGCAGCACTGACTGGTTCTGATGAAATCCTCTCACTGGCCCCTCCTGTTGCCATCCCGCTGTCCAGCTCCTGGAAGTGACCAGGCATGTCCTCATCTGTCCCAGCCACATGGTTGGAGCAGACACTTGCCTGGTGCAGCTTGTACAGATTCAGCATCTGTGCTGCTCACTTCACCTGGTGGTAGATGAGGCAATAGAAGATGTCTACACTGGTGAGCCCAAGCACAAAGTAGATGCCCATGAGGATGGTGGTGTACAGCCGGCCTTGGATTTGGTCAAAGCTGCAGGTACAGACTACAGGCACCAAGTTTATAGATAGGCCAGAGGGCGGAGGGCAAAGCTAGCCAAACCCACCACCCAGGTGCCCACCAGTGCCAGCACTATCCCCCTGGCACTGAACACTTGGGGAAAGAGCTTAGGGTGGGCAATGAGGAGGTAGCGTCCCAGGGCGATGTGGCAGAGGGTGAGGATGGAGACAGAATTGGATGCAAAGAGGAGGAGCCCAAAACCCCTGCAGAAGGTGGTACCAGTTCTCCAGTGCAGGTGAACATAGGTGTCCATGGAGAAGGGCTGAAAAAGGGTGCTGTAGAGCAGATCAGTCACTTTGAGGTTAGCAATGAGAAGGTTAAAGCGGGTACAGAGCTTGGGCTGGATGGCCAAGGCCAGCAGGGTGAGCACAATGCCTGTCACAGCCACCACCACCCCCCATGTAACAGCAACATAACAATAGCCCAGCACAGACTCATGGTAGCAGGAAAAGTTGGCATGAGAGGTGTTCCACATGAGAGAGGCTGAAGGAGTGGGTGGGTAGAAGGGAAAGAGGGAGTCAGAACTTGACTTTGAACTTAGATCTCTTGAACAACTCTGGGCTCTTGGACACCTGAACTGCTCCAGGAGCTCAGCAGGCTCCTGAGCCTTCTCCAGGCCTCTGCATCCCAACAATCTCCAATCCTCTCCATAGGCTCTCTTAGTTCTTTCTCATTCTCAAAAATTTCCCTAAATTCTTACCTAATTATCTCCTAGTCTCTGTCCACTCCAAACTCCACGCCTCATTTAATATCCACCCAAATTCCACCCCCTCCCCGTGCCCTCTAACCTTTTGAATTTCTTCCCTGTCCCCTAAGACCACCGAGGAGTTCCTCTCTGTATTTAGGATACTGCTATAGTCTCCATTCACTACACATACACACTCCTCAGTTTTTTCTGTTTTTATTACCTGGGAGATGAAGAGACAAAGTAAAAGTACACCCATCACAAAATCACTCACCTGAGTCTCCCAGCCTTCAATTTTCTCTCCAGTGGAAGAGGAAATCCAACTAACTCAAAAGGCAGTCCTTTCTGGTGGGCAGTCACGCTTCAAACAGGAGATAACCTGTTTTCATGTTGCCTATTATACTAAACTGAAAGAATAAGAAATTCTCTGGTTACCCACGCTCAGCCACTTCCTTCCCTGCCACCAGTCCCACTTGTTCTGCGTTGGCTAATGAAATTTGGGCTTCTCTGTTGAAATTCCCCTGTTACTTACCCCGGAGCCATATCATTTCTCCCTTTCTCCTTCCTGAAACCCAGGCTATGTTTCTTTCCTCTCTTTGCATGGCAGAACACCTATAAGATCATTGCCAAGAATTGTTGAGACATAGAAACAGAGCATTAGAATATCTGGGTCACTTCTCAAGGGGCCAAAGGACAAGACCGAGTTCTAAGATCAACTCTAGGCACTCCAAAAGCCTTGTTTTTATTGGGGGGGGGGATGGGGGTAGGGATAGGGGAGCAGTGCCTTCCCTCTCTCCAGGATTTGGAGATGGTTCAAGTCAGAGGGTCCCATGTAATATCCTAGCACATCTGATAAAGGAGTCAGATGAAGAAAGGTGGGAAATGAAGCAGCCAGGATTCTGGCCTCACTCCCCACAAGTTTCAATCATTCATCCATTCATTCAACAAATATGTATTAGACGTTAGGGATACAAGAAGTGTTGGTACATGGGCTTGTGCATAGTCTAGCAGAGGAGACAGATATGTAAATATAAAAATGCTTAAATGGTTCTCTAAAGAAGGGTTTGGCAGACTTTGGCCTATGGGCCAAATCTGGCCTGCTATCTATTTTTGTGTGGGCCATGAGCCAACAATTTTTTTTTTCCTCATTTTAAAATGGTTCCACTTTAAATGGTCTCTACACAATATCTTCAATTTTACCTCTTGGCCAGCACAACCTAAAATATTTACTATCTTACCTGTTAAGAAAAAGTTTGACAACTTCTGCTCTAAAGTGTATCAGGGGGCTTAGAGAAGAGGAGTTAGCTATTAAGGGAGGAGATCAGGAAAGGGTCCACGGAGAGATATCTGTGCTGGATTTTGAGTGATGAACAGTTTTTGGGAGGGAGATAAGTAGGACATTCTGGACAAAGGGAACAGGATGTATAGAGTCACAAAGGTTTAGGTAGAGGTGAACAAAGAGTGTGAGGTAGGGAGCAACAGAGAAGATCCTGGAAAGGTAAGCAAGGCTGAGATCAAGGAAGGCCTTGTGTATCATGCTGAGGAGCTGGGTTTTTTCTGGAGGTGATGGGGGAAATTGGCACTAAGATAACTGTGAATCAGGAATGAAAGCATGCTGGCCAGAAATGAGAGAGAATAGTAAAGAGGCATCAGTTCAGACAACAGACTGGCAGGGCCTCTGAGTTAGGGCTAGGGCTGGCTTCATGGGCATGCCACTTATGTTATCACACAGGGTTCCGCTCTTGAAAAGTCCAGTTTTTGGTTTAATGTTCTGCAGTCATTGTCTTGAGGTCTTTTTTGAACAAGGGGCCCTGCCTTTTCATTTTGTACTGCTCCCCACAAATTATGTAGCCAGTTCTGGTTACAGCAGTGGTATGGGAACGGAGAACAGAGATCAGAGATCAGAACCTGTAGGCCATTAAGAGGCCAAATAGGACTTATTAGTGACTCATTGGATGAAGGGTTGGAAAGAAGGATGTCTCAGATGAATATCAGTTTTCCAGGTGGATGATGATCATACTCTTAATAAATTAGGGAATGTGGGGAGCACAGCAAGTTTAGGGAAGAGTTAAATCATTAATTCAGTTTTAGACTAGGTTTGAGGTATTTGTAGGACATGCTAATATCTCAGCCCTTCTAACTCCAGTTTATTCCAGCGTCTATCTTTCTTCCCATATGTGACCTAGCCCCTGCTTTTCTCTACCTATTCTTCTTTAGGGTCACTCTTACCCCTTAGACTTCTGGACCTTTTTTTTTTTTTTTTTTAAAGCTAGATGGACCTGAAAACACAAACCAAAAACTCCTTGATGGGTTCCATTGCTGAACCCACAGTGAACTACCACCCCAACTTCACAGTTGACAAACCAGGGAGGCCCCTATTCTCCTCACCTTCCTCTTTAATGGTTTTCATCAATTCCCTCCTCCTTTCTTCTGCAAAACTTGGAAGTGGGTAGAAGGGGGAAGTGAACATGGGTGCAAGTCAGGAGGACTCCATAGATATTCTGGGTTCTAGTCTGGTCTTTTTTGTTTGACCTTGCCACCTAGCAGGGTTAGAGAGAGTGATCACAGAGTCACTAGCCACTCTTAGGAGTGTGTGGTTCAACTGAATTTTGGAGATAAAGAGAAGACCTCTGTCCCCTTGTTCTCCCCCTTATGTGAAAGAAGAGTGTGCTCCTCTGTTCCACATACCATTTAGGGAACCAGATGAGAAGGTATTCTAGAATATCTATAAATAGCATGGTCCCAGTTTTTTGGTATTGGATTCACAAAGTCTCAGTAAACTTTTAAGATACCCAGACCTGCTCATTTTGCAGATGGGGAAACTGAGGTCTAGAGAGTGGAAAGACTAACCCAAGGACAATATATGGTACCAAACAGAGCCTAGAGCTCAGATTCCCAGTCCCCGCTCCCCATTTCTTCCCATGCCTTGTGTGGCGAGGGTTTCCCTCAAGAGGCACAAAAGCCTTGATTCTTTCCTTTGTCTGAGGCTGGGTCTAGACCTGGCTCCCTTACGAGAAACTCCTTTTCCATGTCGTTGGCGCCGCCTGGTGGAGTTGCAGAGAATTCCAACAGCAGAGTCGGCAATCCGCGACCGGGACTCGAAATGATTCCCCAGCGCCAAGTTTACACTTGAGCTGGACCGGAGTTGGGGTGAGTGGGATGGGGAGCCTCGTTCGTTTTGCACAAGCCTCGGATCTTGCCTCTTCCTAATCTCCTCCTTCTGGCTCCCTTTCCTGGTGCCAATCCCTCTCACCATACAAATACATATCCCGATGAAATCGCTCCCAGAATAGCAGGCAAATATTTAGAGTATGAGTCTAGGGGACGGAGGGCAACGAATCCAGACTTTATTGTCAGGGAGAGGGAAAAGGGAAAGACGAGGGTGTGGGGCCAGGGTTGCTACATCGTCAAGCAGAAAGAGTTGATGGGGAGGGGAAGGCCAGTGGGGGCCCGGCCCCCTCCCGGTCCGTGACTGGAAGGGCTGACATACGGAAACCACGGGGAACGGTGAGGTCACGCCCCGCTGGAGTTGTACAGTGGTGTCTGGTGGGAGGGGACAGCCATGAGGTCTAGGAGCTGGGATGAGGAGGCTACAGACTCTGCGAATCCTGCGGAAAGGGGAGGGGCGGGGGCGAGGCTTCTATTGCTTTTTGCTCACAGTTTTGCGGAAGGCGAGGCGGGGGTGGGCTTGGACAGGACACCCCTTGCCCCCCTCAGTACCCCTTGGGCGATGGGTGCTGGTGAAAAGAATGGAATCTGGACTGGGGAGGAAGGAGGTGAGGAAAGGTTCTATGGGGCATCTACTTGGTTCCACCCAAGTGCCAGAGATGCCCCCAAGTGCTGCCCCTTGCGATGGGCTCGGCTAGACCTGGGGCGGGGTCATAGTGTGGGGCGGGCACAGTGAGGTTGCAGGCGGTAAAACCAAAGTGCTTATGAGGGACCCAGTATCCCGCCTGCTCCCTTCCCCCTGTGGAGGACGGAGGTGTTCACGGAAGCGCTTCGGTTTGGGGGGTAGGGGGCCGGAGTCCCAGAGTTCGCTTATTGCCAAGAAAATCCATTTCTGCCCCCTGGACCCCGACCATGGCTTGTGAACCCCGTTTTGTGCTAGGTTTCGGGGGGAAGGGTTGGATGGACATGGCTTCTGGGAGGGGGGGTGTCTCTAAGGGGGCTCGGGGGTGAGACGGCCCCCCCTTTCCTAGGGGAGAGGGAAGGGCAGGGGGCGGGGTTCCCTGAGATCTGGGGTGTTCCCCCCTTCTGAAGTCCCCCTCCCCCACTACCCCTCCCCTTTACTGGAACCCCGTACCTCGGGGTGGGGGGGGAAGGAGAGAGATCATTCAGGGAGTGCCGGGAGGAGGGGCGGGCTTGGCAGCCCGGAGGCCTGGGTCCCGGCTGGAGGTGGGGCGTTGAATGGGAGGGGGTTCAAGGTTCAGGTCAGTAGGGGGAGAAGAGGATGGGTCCGTGCGCCGTTCGGATGGGCCCAGGGGCCGGGTGGAGCAAAGGGTGGGTGATCGGCGGTCCCTGTAGGAGAGGTGCTGCTGGAGCCGGGCGCAGGGACAGCGGAGAGCCTGCTGCCGCTGCCATCACCGCAGCCACCGCTAGGGGGCTGGGGAGTAGGCCTCCTGCCAGGGACTTGGGCAGCTCCTTGGAGAAAGTCAGGGTGCCCTGAAGGAGGGAGAGGGGCAGAAAGAGGGAGGTCAGTTTTCGGCCCTGCAAACCCCACCTCTCTCCGGGTGCCTCTAGTCCCCTTCTCCTCCCTGCTCGGGTTTCCTCATTGTCAAATTCTCCAGCTCCCAGGTCTCACCGCCAGCTCCGCAGGGCCCCTAGGCTTCTTGTGACGGCTCAGTAAAGGGTTGGGCTTCCCGGCCACGCCATCTCGGTGCCTCCGGCTGGAAATGTGCTGCAGGGGCAAATGGGTAGGGACTGTGAGTCACCCGGAAAGGAGTAACAGCCAGGAAGCAGGGCTATAAGGTAGGTAATCACACCCCAAGACCCTGGCCCCGCCCCTTCTGTGGCACCAAAGGATGACCCTGAACAAGAGCCCCCATCCAAACTCCCTGTACTCTCTCCCCACTCAGCAGGTGGAACTCCCCAGAATTCCTGGGAAAGGCCTTGGACCCACCTGTTTCAGCTGGACCTCCGAGTTGACCTTGACATTGCAAATCTCACAGTGGAAGGTTCGGTCCTGGGCAGGGGCCTCTGGTTCCCCTGGAGTGGGAGGCCCCAGCCTAGGGTAAGCTTTGATGGGGCCCAGCCCACTTCGGGCCTCCAGAATTGTCTTGTGCTTAGTACCTGGAACCCACAGAGGTCGGGAGGTAAAGACAAGGAAAAATTCTCCAGGCCTAGTAGGCCTCAAATACCCACATTTCCAATTACAATGGGGGGGGTCAAGTGTAAGGGTACCAAGCCCCTTGGGACCCTCCCACCCAAACACAGGTTGAGTCAGGAGAGAGTCATAGGTAAAATAAGGTGGGGAGGGAAACTGAGGGAAGGGGCCAAGGAATCGGGGAGATGATTTGGAAGGGAGATAGGCTGGTAGATCTTGGAGGGCAGAGATGTTAGAAGTCAGGGGAATTAGATTGTAGGGAATAGGAATGGGCTGAGGTAAGGGGAGTAGTGGGTAAGGGCAGGGAAATCTATACCTTTGTTATGTGCCTCAAGCTGGGATAGGGAGTTCACTGCCACCTTGCATAGAGCACAGTAGAGCAGTCGCTTGGCCTTTTCCTCCTCTTCCTTGCTACCCGCAGGCAGGGAAGCTGGGGCTAGAGTCCCCCCTTCACCCTTGGTTGCACCCTGACCAGTCTCCGGAATGCTGGGAAGGGATGGGGAGCCAGGCTGTTTCTCTGGGGATCCTGGGGCTGGACCCAGTCCATTCTCCATGGAAACTGTTGTTAGGGGAGAAACATAGGGGTCACCCGAGATGGCTTTTGGAGAAGATTCTTTATATGGAGGAGCCTCACCCCCATTTCCTGGAGGGCAAGAGCCCAGGAGTCCCCACCCTGTGACAACATGCATGCACTCATGCCCTGGGCCAGAGCCAAATGTAGTCCAGCTGCTGCAAGCTGGGTGTGAGACTGCAATGCCTAGCTCATTTTCCATAAGCAGGGAATGGCTGAGGGGTCCAGCCCCACTGGCCTCCCATTCAGAGTGAAGCTGGAGGCCAGCTTAGCCAGGGAGAGACATGAAACAAGGATTTACCCCTCGATGGTCTGCCTACCGGCTAGCCTGGGTTTCCTGACTGGTCAGCCCCTTTCCAGAGTTCTGCCCAGTCCCCAGGGAAGCATGCCAAAGAGCTCTAGGAAGGGACAGAGGCAAGGTAAGTGAGGAGAGGTCGAGAGAGACAGACACTGACATGGCAAAAGGGAAACAAACAGCAGAACCGGAGAGGAAAGAGACAGGGATGTGGGCTGCTCTATAATTCATGGCTCAATTAAAGATGCACAGGCCCTAGGCTTCAATGCTGGGTTCTGGCCTCTGTACAGGGGAAACTCTAGTGCTCCCATTCTTGCTCCAGCAGCCGATCCAGTTTCCGGGTCATGAGGAGGCTGGTGGTGGGGTTGGGGAGCAAGTGGAAAGGGACCTTATGACTTCTGCAGGTGTGCATTTGCTTGTCCACAGTGTGATCTTTTCCTTTCTTTCTGGTACTCATTTCTGACATCCTTTACCTTCATCGCAATCCAGACAGCACACTTATATCTCAGTCTAGAGAGGACTTCATGGCTTATAAAAGCATGGCAGGTACCTTTATCTCCTTAGAGAGATACTGTAGGAACTAAATGAGGTAATATATATAAATCACCTAGAATAGTGCTATTCAAGAAATGTTACTTACCTACCAACACCACCACCATCATCATCCACATTTTACAGAGACGTTATCAAATTAACACAAGATAATCAAGCTAGGAAGCAGCCAGAGCAGTTAGAACTTGGCTAACCTGCCCACTCTCTCTGTGCATCCTGAGGGATGGAGTGTGTGTGTGTGTATGTGGTGAGAGTGGGGGCCTGTTTCCCAAGCTGGTGGTACAGATGCTTGGTTCTCATTCTGCTTAGGGTGGAGCCGGAAGAACAGGCAAGGATAAGGAGGACATGCGGTGTTGGTTCTCCCTGGAGCTGGTCATGACTGACCTCTGATCATAAGGATGGCTTATATCTTCCTGTCTTGTTACTCCTTATTTCTAGTTTCTTGGCTGGAAGTATGGTTGAAAATGGCTACTAGCCATGAGGGAGAAAGAATCTCAGAGTTGCCTTTGTGAATATGGAAGAGACCTCTAAGATCTTAAAGTCTTACTGCCCTATTTCCCAGAAAAAAAAACAAACAAACAGACAACTCTGGCCCAGAAAGGTCCAAAGATCTACCCAAGATTATCCAGAGAGTTGCCTGGGTTTCCTGGGCTCTCAGCCTCCCACGAGGGGAGCCCTGGTGGGCAGGCTCTCAGATATCCTGATTTTCTCCTCATCCCTCTTCCTAAGATGAAGGGGCTGGATTTGATGGTTCCCTTTTTCTTGAGAAAGTTTGCCAGGTGGCCTCTCCCTAGCCCCGTTCTGAGTCACTGGGTGATGGGAAAGACAGTGGGGACTCTGTTGAGAGAAGCTGGGGTGGGGGTGGGTGTAATAGGATGGAAATTTTGCATCTAGGACTCTGGCTCTAGGACTCACCATGGGTGAGGGTGGGGGTAAGGTGAAGGCCGAGGAAGAGAAAGATGAAAACAGAGAAGAATTCTGGGAAGTGGGGAAAGAACAGAAGAAATAAGATCATTTGAAGAATGTGGAGGAGTCAGACACACCTGGACGGGGGGCCACACCATCCCCATTTGGGGGGGTGCTGCCTGGGGGAGCTGGGTCTCCAGGTTCCCGGATGCCAGGCTCCCGGCCTCGGGTCTTGGCAGCCTCAATGCCTTTGACTCTTCGGGCGTGGCGATTACCCTTGTAGTGTGCTTCAGCCTGGCTCTTTAGGGATGGAGGAAGAAAATGGAAACTGAGATCATCTTATCTGACCATTCTCCCCACAGAGCTCCTTTAGGTCCTGGTGTGGTCTCAACAGGCTGCAGTGAATCTCTATATCAGTGAGATATAAAGCCCCACACTAAGGAGTCCTGCTTATTCTTGGGGTTCAGACTAGATTCTCAAATTTGAGTCACTAGGAATCTGGATCTCTCCTTAGCCCAGGCTCCACCACACTACGATACCCAGGGGCTGGTGCTGATTCAGGCTTCCCACCTAGTCCTGCAGTGAGGGAGGATCCCACACCTACAGAATCCTACATGTAAGGGGCCTAGCAATACAGCCAATTAGCATCCTCTTAGACCTCAGGCTTGTGTCCCCTGGTCCCAGGACCCAGACTTTGCTGCTTCCATCCTCAGTCTGGATCCAGTCTGGGAGTCTCAGGGGCTCTGAGGCCTGGGCTCTATACTGACTACTCCTCCCTGTCTCATTTTCCTTGAAGCCTCTGCAGATACCCTGGAGGACTCTGGCCCCAAGCCCAGCTCTGGAGACAGAGACAGCAGCAGAGACAGCTGTCAAAACAGAGCTGCTTAGTTTGGGAGGGAAGGGGAGGACAAAAAGAGGGGAGGGTTGCCTGCTATTGGCCCCCCACCCCGCCTGTCTTCCATTTTCCACCAGTGAATGTAACCAGGGTGGGAAAGGGGATGGCTGGGGCTGAGGTGAAGGAGAGGCCTAAAGCTGGGTTGGTCCTGGTTCCACCCCACCCTACCATGGGCACCCCTGTTAAGAACATACAAGCCTGGAGCCACAAGGTCACCCAGACAGGAATAGAATAGAAATAGAAATAAAAGGTGTGGATAGGCAGAAAAAGAAGACTGACAGCCCAGGGGTAGGATGGTGGTGTAAAAAGCCTGGCAGCATGGTGTGTATATGTGTGGACTGGGTAGAGAAACAAAACATGCTTTATTTTCCCCTACTCAGCAGAAAAAGAGGCTCTGCGGTTTTTCTCCAAAAGCTCTTAGAACATGCACCTCATAAAATGCCCTCACAGAAATCCTAAGGGAGCCTTGGAGGGAGGAAATCTGGGAGTCCAGATACCTAGGTTCTGAGTTTTGGGTGGCTTCTCCCAATGGGAAAATCCCATGAGAGGGAATGGGGACCAGACCTTGTGTGTGATTTGGAGGGAGGAGGAAGCCAGGAGGTTAGAAGGAAGTGGGTGGACCAGGGGTGGCATTTAGCAGAGGCCAAGGAAGGCAGAGGCTCTGCAGGGGAACTGATGACCTAACTCAACCCTGTGCCCAAGGACCAGTAGGCTGGAGGCCACACTCTCACCCAGACCTGATGGCCACCTGTGTTCCAAGAAGTTCTGAGCCAGGGATGCCTCAGTCCCTGAGGGAGGGAGGGGTCAGCCTTAGTGGACTGGTCTACTTCATGTCGAAATACACAGCCATCTCTTGTCTCTCTCAAGTGCTTTCTATCATACCCTGCCCCTCCTGCAGCATCCCATTCTCTGCCCTTCCCCTGATATCCTTGTCCCTCATCCAGAACTCCCAGACTCTGTTCTCCCCCAAGATCCCCTGGCTGCTCCTGCCCCACTCATTGGGTAGGCAAGGGGCTGGGCTTCTTACCTGAGAATTGAAGCGGATCTGACAGACATTACAGGAAATGATGGGCCTCTTGGTCTTGAGCAAGGGTCCTCCAAAAGTGTGGGAGAGCACAGCTTTCTGTACAGGGTCCATCTGTAGAGGTAGGCTGGGATGAGCCAGGAGCCCCAGCACAAGCTTATGTTCATCACTCCCCCAGGGACATCAGCTAGGTTAAACCAAAGTCCCTAGAGCCTCCTCCCTACCTCTCAGTATGCCTGAGGACTCTGGGCCTCAGTCCTCCCCGATTCCCTCCCAGACCAATCTTTACAGTTCTAGAAGGGATCTGAGGGATCAACTGGCTCAGTGCTCCCATTTGACAGAAAGAAGTGGTTTGCCTAAGGTCACACCAAAGCTGGAACTTGAACCTGGACTCTTGTCTTTTTTTTCTGTCATACCATGAAGATCCAACTCTGTCACTCTGACCCATCTCTTACAGCTAGGCTGATCCACCAGCAACCCACTGACAGGGAGTCTCAAAGCTCCCCAGATCCTAAAGCATTCAGTTAAGGCCTTTTTTGGCATCCCCTCTGGGGCAATACTATCTACTAAGCCAAGCTTCTGGTCCCAGAAGGCAGATGTTCCCAGTTTCCCATCTCTGGATCCCAGGTTACCTTAACATACTCACTTCCTGGACCTCTTTAAGGCAACAGCTTCTAGAGGGAGTAAAAGAACTCAGGAAAGAGTAAGTGGCTCTAGCAAATAATAGGGGAACATAAGAAGCTGGGCTAGCCAGAGATCTTCAGAACTCCTCCTGATCACAGGGCTTCTAAGGCAGGGTTGTGGGCTGGGCGGGATTGGGAACAGTCTCTACTTCCACCCTGGGTCAGCAGATGTCTTTGCAGTCTCCTGCCAAGAGTTCACATGAGGAGGGGAGAGGATGAGAGTTTCTCTGAGGCTTTGTGCTATCAGGGGATGAAGCCAGGGGCCTGGAGGCATAAAAACTGCCTCCTAGCACAGTCCTCCTCCCTTTTGGCCCCTAGGCAGCCAGGGAAAGGCAGACTGGAATGCAGCTGAGGTTGGGAGGACTGTGTGATCCTTCTGGACCTCTCATAAAAATGGAACCAAATTAGAGTTGAAACCTTATCTTCCAGGTGGAAGGATCAAGTGAAAAACAGTTGTTGCGGGAGTTGGGGGGGGGAGTTCCTTAGCTTCTCAGCTGAGCCCCTCCCTCTGCTCAGTGGTTTCCAGTGAGATACTGGTGAGAGACAGGAACATGAAGCAGGGGGAGGAAGGTGGTTCAAGTCTGGAAAGCCCACACATCCTGGCTCCGCTCTGCTCTCCCCAGCAGTCTCACTGGCTGGTTGGGGGTAATGGCAGGAGGTGACTTTAGCATCCCTATGAAATAGGCTGCCCCATTTGGTGGAGATAGAGGCAGGAACCATGACCAGGTTCAGATAACTGGTCTGACTGACAAGTGTCAATCTCTTGGCCTGTCCTTGGCTGGAACCGGCCACTCTCCAGGGTTTACTTTTCACTTCCTGGAAGCTAAGGAAGGACTAATTCAAAGAAAGCAAAATAGGGGAAGAATGGGTGTGTCTCTGTGTCTAGGCAGTCTGTGATCAATCTGTGCATGGGTGGCGTGTGAAGGAGTGTCCCGTGCTGTGTGTATATCACTTATGTATCAACATTTCTGTGTCGTGGGTTCTGCTGACACCATGAAAGGTCAGGTTGTATAATCTTCAGCTGTGTGTTTATCTGTGTGGAGGTATTATGTATTTGGCAGAAAGAAAGACAGACCAAGTTGGAGACAGGCTTTAATCAGAAAAAGGAGACAGATGACTGCTCTCAGCTCAGTCCCCAGGCATCAGTCCTTCTTATCCAGAGACCCTTAACTCTGCCACAGGGCTCTCCTCAGCTAGGTGGGAAATGGAATTCAGCCCAAACAGAAACCCAATCTACTTAGGCCAGGAAACCTAAGTAGATTTAAACAGTATGGAAAGAGAAGTGGGATGGAGAGGGGAGAGCAGAGGCTCCTGGTTCTATCTATGCCCCACTCCATCATCTCAGCCTGCTCCTCTGAGTGGTTGAGGACCCAGTGCCCTAATGAGAACTTGTGGGCTGACCATCCCAACATCCATCCTCTGACAATTGTCACTGCCCCACTTGAGTCCTTCCTTCGAGGGGGGGTTAGAGTCTTTTCTCTTGCACAACCCCCTTCTCCCGTTTAAGTCTATAAATACCAATTAGGGGAAGAGTAGGCAAGGAAGAGGGGAGCAACCCAGTCAGGTGGGTCCTTCCCAACCTTTCCTCCAGGAACTGAGGAGACAACAGGCTGAAGATGAGGGTTCTTGGGCCCAATCCCTGCGCAGATGGAATGTGAGCCACTGAAGTGCTGCTTCAGGCCAAGGTCAAGAGGCCCTGATGACCTAGATGAGGGCTCTCTGGGGAGGGGAAGAGGCTAGCATCTCCCAGAGCCCATTCCACTTCAGAGCCCCTTCCCTAGGATTTTGGCCTAGACACTGCCTGGAAATGTCCACAAAACAGTTGCCTCCCACCTGCCCTCCAACAGCAGACATGAAGGGGAACTGCTCCCCAAAGGTGGGGTAAATGAATCAGGAAGGACAAGGGGGAGGGAAAGGGGGAAACCAGATCAGGAACACGGAGGGGGCGGGGGCTATGATTATATTTCCTTCCACTGCCCTTTATCTGATAGTACCTGCTGCCCCTTGTTTGACCACCCCACTTCCCCATCCCCCCAAAATAAAGGCGAAAAAGGAAGGGGGGTGGAATCTTAGGGATGGAAAGACCTGAGAGCCAGGACAGATAGAAATAGGAAAGAGAGGGCACTAGGGGTGTCTAAAGAGCAGGTGGAAGCTTGTGGGGGAGAAACGCTGGGAAGCAGAGAGACTGGGATGGAGTCAGGACTGGATAAGAGGGATTTGAAAGGCATGGTAATCTGAGGGTAGGTGTAAGACCAGACGGGAAGTCTGAAGATTTGGAGGACTCCGAGGATCTGAGAAGCAGAGGCCAGGGTATCCAGTATGGTGACGGCAGTCGGGGCGCGGGCTGGGATCCAGAAATTGGTTAGAGCCACACCGGTTGGGGAGGATGGGGCGGATAACCCGAGGACAGGGCGAAGGGAGAGGTAGCCAGCCCCGCAGGGGCGGACGGGGATGAAGTGGGGGTGGGGGTGGGGGAGCTGCGGCAGCGGCAGGAGCCAGGGAGAGAGGAGGGGCCAGGTGGCTTACCCTGCGGGACCCGGGGGGCCTCGGCTCCATGGCCCGGGGTGGCGGACCCGGGCAGGGGACCGGAGCCTAGCCGGGCCGGGCAGGCCAGCGACGCGGCTCTCGTTGCCCGGGGTGGCTCGGGGCTGTGCAGCCGGACCGGTCTGGAGAAGGGGAGGCGGTGCCGGCCAGGACCGGACCCGCCCCGGAGGCGTGGCAGAGGGCGGGCTGAGGAAGGGGGCGGGGATAGGGAGTCTAAGGGTTGAAGAGGAGCTAGGGCGAAAAGAGGGAGTAACACTTGTTCTAGGGCAGACATAGTGCGGGCGAGGGGCCGCTCGTCCTGGCGATAGAACATCAGATGACCTCGGCTTAACTCCGCTGGGGACCCGTGCTGGGTCTAGTATCCCCACCAATCCTATGGACGACCCTGTTTCTCTAGCTCGGACATTTCTCCTTTCATCCTTTCCTCTCTGACCGTCTCTCCTCTGCTGACAGCCTTTCCTCTGAGTCCCAAGACGATTCTTCCCCTGCTCCCTCTGCACACGGGCTCTGGGCCCTTTGAAATGCTACTTCTTCTACTAGGGATGGGAAACCGAATACAGGTGTCAGGCATTGTTCTCTCAGTGACTCCTCTGAATCACTGGAGCTGCGGGCACCTGGGGCAGAACAGACCTCAGACTGGGGACATCGTTCCTCACCATTTTCTACCTCCTCCCTTTTCTTCCCCTCGCCTGCCACCTGCTGGAGAACCAGAGTCTCTAAGAACTTATGCTTCGTGCACTTGCTGCCCTCTGGCGATCGAGTGAGGGCAGCGCTGGGGGATGAGTGGCAGGAGGTCTGGGCAGCCCACTTCCCCCAGACACCTCCTCATCCTCTCTGGACAGGTCGTAGAATTCCCTCTCTCATCTCTGGATCTCATGCCCTCCAATTCCACATAGGGCAGAGAGATGAGAGAAGCAGGGGACTGTATGTAGAGAGACTCTGTGGTCTCTGCGAGACTGTGAGGACATCAAGGACAGGACACGTAATACAGGGAGGGGGTTCAAAGGAGTAGTAACTGCCCAATTAGGAGAGAGATACGGAGGAATTAGTCCAGGAAGGGAGAGACTCTGCCATAAATAATAATAGTAATAATAATACCACCACCACCATCACATAATGTTGATTGAGCCCTTGGAATGTGCCGCCCTCTGTACTGGACTTTTTGCATGGATTACCTAACTTAATCTTCACAATTACTAAAGTACTATCTTTATCTTCATTTTATAAATGAGAGAACTGAGGTTAAATAATTTGCCCAAAGTCATAAGCTAGGAAGTGGCTGAACTAGGATTTGAATTTAAACCTGGGCAGCCTGACTCCAAAGCCATGTTCTTAACTGCTGCACAGTACTGCCAAAGGCCTGTCTGCAGCTTTTCTGCAGTCCTCGTTCCCCTGCAGAATTTGACACTATTGATGCAGCCTGCCACACTCTCTCCCTTGGCTTTTCCAACTCCACAGGAACCCAATTCTTTCCCCACCCCCTCTAATGGCTCCTCCATTTCCTTTGCTGCAGCCTCCTCCTGTTACCACTACCTAATTATGCTTATTCCCCAAGGCTGAGATCTTGTCCATACTACCTTTCTTTCTGTGATCTTCCTGTAAATAAAAATAATAGCAACAACATAATAATCATAACAGCTATGTCTGATTGAATATTTACTTTGTGCTAGGCATTACAATTATGTAATATGATTCTCACAAGCACCTTATGAGTTAGTACTAATACTATCTTATTTTACAGCTGATAAAATTGAGATTCAGAGTGGTTAAGTAATTTGCCTAAGGTCACACAGCCAGTACTTTTAGACCATCCATTCAAATCTTGCCAGTTAGATGCCAAAGTTGGTGCTGCTCAACACGCTGCTGTACTTTCCAAGTTTATCCACGCTCATGGCTTTAAATAGCTCGTCCCCACCAGAGGCAGTGGAGCTTTGAACCGTAGGGAAGTCAGGAACCCTGGATTATCCATGTGAGGACCTCCTGTAAATCAGTTAACCTCTGGGTCATTGTTTCCTTATCTATAAAATGGGGGAAATGATGGGAGACCTGAAGGTAAGTGTAAGTCAGGTATTTAGATGGGGGTGGGGAGGGGAGTATTCCCAGCACCTTCTGCTCCAGTTACACTCAATTGCACTTTCTCAAGTGCCCTTTTCTAGCCCTTGTTCATGCTATTTGCTTCAGTCTGGAATGTTCTCTAAGGATCCTTTTAAAATCCTGCTACTAACTCTTCAAAGTCCAAATCATATGTCACCTGCTACATCTTCAACCCTTTTTCCACTTCTCTCTTTCTCCTGCTTAGGTCAGGCTGGTCTTTTAGGTACTGCCACATTCAGCAAGTCTTTCTTGACACCCTCTTGGGCCCCATACAGGCTAAATGCCTCTGACACAGCTCTTCTCACACTGTAGGTTAACTGTTAACTTGTTACCAATCCTACTAAACTGTGAACTCCCCAAAGGCATGAACTGAGTCTTATGTCCTTGAGAACAGACACAATGCCTGGAACATAGTAAGTGCTCAAAAGATATTTTTTTTTGTTCACTTAAATGATTGTTAGTAACTCTGTCACAATATTTATTAACTCTTCCTGTTTTGCATTGCAGATCACTGCATGCATGTCTATATTTCTTCCCTGAACATAAGCTCCTTCAAGATTGGACCATATCATATTAACACTTATGTCTCCATCATATCTAGAATGATGCCTTGCTTATAGTCAATACTCAATTTTCTCATATGTAAAATGGGGATAAAACCACAGCTACCCTATAGGTTTAGTATAAAGATTGAGATATGAAAAACACTTTGTAAACTTCAAAGTGAATTGCAAATGTTAGTTTGGATTCTTTGGGAGGAGTTTGGAGGAAGCAGCTGTGGTGTTAACAGAACTCTATTTGGAATCAGAAGCTATGGGTTCAAATCATACTTTAGTACATACTGTGTCAACTTAGATTAATTACTAAACTCTTCTGAGCCTCAGTTTCTGTCTTCCCGTATGTTATACAGGAATAATGTCTACCATGCTGGGTTGTGGTGAAGATTAAATGAGATCATGTGTAGAAACATCTACTGCAGCTCCTGGTACATTGCTGATACTTGATACATGTTTGTTAGCTGAATATGGTTTGAGTTGAATAGACTTCCTCCAAATCTTTAGGCTCCAGCCCAGTCTCCAGGCCCCGAATTCAAATCGTCTGTTGGACATTTTTGGCTCAATGTCCCACTCGTACACCAACTCACCATGTCCTAAAAGGAGTTCAGCAGCCTCACCTGAGATCAGCTTCCTCCTCCAACCCTCTGCCCCTGCCTGTCAAGGTGACTTCTTCCTCTCAGTCACAAAGGCCTGAACTCTGGAGTCATCCTTGACTCATCCTCCTTTTTTTTTCCCAACCCCCAAACACCAGTTGATCACCATGATCTGTCAGTATTTCCTTGGAAACACCTAGTCCAGCCACTGTCACCACCATGGCTCACTCTGGCACCCCAGGCTTCCCTGTAGGCCCACATTTCTGGGACAGCCTCCTAACTGGTCACCTTCCTCCAGCCTCTGTTCCCGTTCATCCAGCTGTCCCACTCACCTTCCTCAAACACTGCTCTTACCGAGTCACTCTCCTGCTCAAGCATGGATAATGGCTCTCTCTATTTCATATTGTATTAAATCTAGACAATTTTATCAGCCTTCCAAGGCCTACTCCACTGATCTTACCCACCTAACCGTGGACTCCGGAGAGCTAGAACTTACAAATTGGCATGTTTATGCCCCTGCTTCTTCCCTCTTTCTGGATATCACTGCGTTTCTGGATATCCTATTACCCCTTCCACCTCCCTGTAGTCATTATTACCAATCTAGGTCTCGATATTTCTCTACATAGTGGACTAGATGAAATGACTCCTATAAAACACCTAGCACAGTGTCTAGCCCATAGCAAAACCTCAGCAAATATTAGCTATTATTGTTATTAATAGTATACCAGATAGCCAACAATACTTGTAATCGATTAGAAGCAAGAAGAGATGGGATTCTAAAAAGAGATAAGGAATTAGATACTAGGAGAAGAGGAGGAGAGGGCAAGGGTTGGGTCCGAGGGAGAGCTGGGGTTGCAGGAGGGTGGGAAAGGCAAGCAAGCTGCTACTCACAGTGCCGTAGTTGCTAAAGAGGCCCAGGGTGGGGGCCGGCTCCAATGGGAAAGGCAGGATTTGCTTGAGGTCCAGCGGGGGTTGCATGATGGGGGGCTGCCGGAGCAGAGGGAGGGGCCCTGCCCGGCTCAGGCTACCTGAAGGGCAGAGAAAACATTATGTGGTGCAGGAAGATTGAAACTCAGGAGCTCCACCTAAGCTCATCAGTCCCATTCCCCAGCTGGGGCCCCCACACTCAGAAGTGTGACCCCCATGAGCACAAACTTGCCCTGCTTGCAGAGCGACGGAGCACTGTGCCCTGTGGGTCTGGGGGAAGGTGCAAACCAGTCCTTCCCTTCTGGGTGGTTTTCACTTCCTCTTCCTACAGCCTCCCTCCTCCAAGACCTTTAGGCATTTTATAGACCAGGAAGAGCACAGACCTCTGCAGGCTGCAGCTGGACCAGCAGGACTTGGGGGCCCTGAGCCCCCAGCCACTCCCTTCTTCTGGTTTTGTTTCTCCCTAGGGAATCCCAAAAGCTAGGTTTCACTCAAAGAACAGTCAGGTGGGTGATTCATCCCACTGCCCAGAGGGAAATATTGAGGCCCAGATTTGGAGGAGGGCTACTGAACCTTTCAGGCTCCCCAAAGGGTTAAAATTTTGTCTCAATTGTAATTCTTAATTAACTGTGGACATCTCTGGGGGTGGGTAGTAGGTGAGTGGTATCACTCTGGGAGGTGGCCTACCTGGAGCCCTTCTCAGGGTCCCTTCTTTCAACCTTTCTGCCTTCCCCTGTGCCCCTCTGTCTAACTGGGAGTGTTCAGCTTCAGCTCAGCAGGAGGAACCACAACCCAGCCTCTGGGAGGGGAATGCCTAGGTCTGACCCAAAGGGGAAATGAAAGTCCAGGCCAACCACTCCATTGCCCCCCAATATCATTTTTTCTCTCCCCAGAGCCATGGGAGGAAACCCGCCAGGCTCCGAAGTGGTGGCCTAGAGGCCCTTAGGACCCCACTGGACTTCTGCTGGCCTAGCTCCCCTCTGTGACCTCCCTGTGCACAAGTTGGAGAACTTTGAATGCCCTTCACTGCTCCAGCAAGCCCCTGATCGCAACAGGGGTTCCCAGAACAAAGGCAAACCCAGGAGGCTGCAAGCTTGGTCCCGTCCTCCCTTGACCTCACTGGGACAGAGGGTCCCCCAGATCCTTTCCTGTTCCCTGCATCAAGACTTCCCCTTTCCATACCTTCAGTTTCTGGTGCCTGCTGCCCCCAGGCAGTGGCCTGGCCCTGGCCCCCCAGGGGCCTGGGCCTGACAGCGTCCCCTTCCCTTGGATCTGCCCCCTGCCCCCTCCCTTTCCAGCACCCCCCCCAAGTCCAGTCAGCAGATTCAGCCAATCACAACCATGCAAAAGTGGGGCAGAGGGGAGGGCGGGGGAGCAGGGATTAGGGGAATCGGAGGAGAGAGGGAGGGGGAGGGGAGGGCTCAGACACAGCTGGGGGCAGGGAGCTGGTCCAGAAAGGTCTGAAGGGGTCTGTCTCCTTCGCCCACTGCTAGGACTGGGTGGCCAGGGTGCCTGAGGCAGAGAGGGATCAAGGCTGTGGGGAGTTTGGGCTCAAGGTCTAAGGGTTGAAGGAAAGGGCAGGATGCTTGGCTTTGGCCTTTGGGCATCTGGGGTACTATACCCCCTGTGTGTCCATTCCTTCAGAGCTGGGATGGGGTAGCAGGGAGAGGAAGGAGAGAGACAGACAGACAGACAGAGTGACAGAGAATAGTGAGGACTGACAGAAGTGAAAATAAGTGACTAAGAAAAGGGACATAGACACAGAGAGAAAAGAATAAAGAACAATAGAGAAATGGAAGAGAATAAAATGAGAGAGAAAAACAAAGATACTGCTGAAAAGCTGAACACCAAACTAGAGACTAGGATAGAAATACCAAAGGACAGAGAACATACAGAGCAAGACAGGGAGAGAGAAGAGACAGACTGATGGGACAGTTTGGCCATCTCCCCTTCCTGGTCTGTCCCCTCATGGCTTCTCTTCTTTGCACCCCACCCCCATCCTGCCTGGCACACAAGACCAGGGCAACCTTAATGAGCCCCGGGTGGCATCAGGAATGGTGAGAGAAACCTGAGCACTCCCAGAGTCCTCGGCACCCAACAGCCACCCTTAGCAGCTGGTTTGGGGCTGGCACTTGCCCCACCCTAGGGCACCAGAGGCAGCAGCTCAGCTCCTTGACCCTTTCCGGAAATCTAGATTATCTAGGCCCCTATCTCTCAAGCACCCATCTCAGAGGAGAAAGCAAACTTCTGGAAAAGGCAATGTACTGAGGAGCCTTTATGTGCCAAGTAATGAATTCCAAGTATCATCACATTTAAAATCTGAGGTAGTGACAATTTTCCATTTGACATATGAGGAAACAGGTTCAGAGAAGTTGGAAAACGACTGTTATCACAGAGCTTATAAGTACCAGAGCTGGGATAAATCATTATCACTTGCACTCTGTAGCAAATTCTGTCTCTGCTACATAACCCCAAAGGGCTCTAGTCTAACTCTGAAAGAGAGATCTGAGAGCAGGCTTCCATCTTGCTCAAGGAGAGGAAAGGGAGAGCAAGTTTCATGCAGTTACTGGGATTAGAGGAAAACAGGTAGCAGCCACTCAGTTTCCTATGGCCAGCAACTTATCTTTTCCTCTAACGTGAGCCCTGGGGCAGGGTGGGGTGGGATACAGGGGTGGAGAGGGAAGGGGAAGTGGGAGGAAGGAGTGAAAGGAGGATGGAGTGAGGGAAGGAAGCAAGATGGGCCACTGGAGATTCACTTGTCTGCCCAGATTTCTGGGTCCATTCCACTCTGAGATCTGAGGTGGGGAGAGGGGCAAATAGCAACTTATAGGATGAGTGAGTAGAAACAGGGGTCTTGGTGTCAGATAGCCCAAGCTTCAGTTCCCTCACCCACCCCTTTTCTGAGAATAGTAGTAGGTACCACTTTTTGAGGGCTTACTATATGTCAGGCACTTTACATATACAGACTCTCTGTGGATGGCGACGGCGCCACTGCTCACTAGCTTGGACTCTGTCAGTCTCATTTCTCATTTGTCAAATGAGAATAACAGTATCTGCCTTGAAGAGTTGTTGAGAGGATTGAACAAATCCATGTAAAGTACTGGCATGCCACAAGGGAGCTCAACAAATGTTTGCTAAATAAATTAATTTTTATCTTATTAGGTGATGGCAATCAGCTCAGAGAGGAGAAGTTACTTGACTAAGTTCACGCAGCTAGTGAGGAATTTGAACCTGTTTGTTTGGCTCCAGAAATAGGGCTTTCCAGCACTACACATTTCTGGGTAGATTAGTGGGAGGAGAAAAAGGCAGGAATACAGTAGGTTCTGGGAAAGCAGGAAATGAGGTAGGAAATCCAGGGCTTCTGACATTTGGCTAGGTGAGGGCTTCAGGCAGGTTTGGAGGACAAAGTAGAGAGCAAACTGGAGTGTGTGTGTGTGTGTGTGTGTGTGTGTGTGCGCGCGCGCGTATGTGGCACAGGTTAGGCAGGACAGGGAGGAGCTGGGGCTTGGCTGGGGCAGGCCACTCCAGAGGGTGGCTCATTAGAGTAATTACCTCCAGCAGATAGAGCCCCACCCAGCTCTGTGGGGAACTGCCAAGTGCTTTATTAAAGACAGTTCCCAGTGAACTTTAGAGAAGTAAACTGTCAAACCCTTGGATGGATGTCCATCTGTCCATTTCTGTGCTCTCCCTAACCCTAGGCACTTTGATTCTGCTCAGGTTTCCCATCCCTCACCAAACCACAGCTGACTCCTTCCATCCCACTGAGGCCTGATCTTTTCCTTCCTCTCTTCCCCAGAAGTTCTGGCCAGGTCAGAGTCCCAGACTCTTGGCTATCTGAGGTGGGGTCTGGGACTTCAAGCCCCTATGGTAAAGAATGGGCATGTCTGCTCTGAACTGGCTCAGGGAGTGGTTGAGTCTGAGTAGGAACAGGAGCCAGGAAAGATGTTAGGGTAGGGCTGTGGTTAGTGTTGGTCTGGAGAATGGATCAGGATGAGATTCAGATTAGATAGAGGTATCAGGCTTAGAGTTGTGTTAAGGCCCAAGGTGGTGAAAAGCATGAGGTTGGCACTGGGTTAAAATGGGAATTAGACTCTGGGGCTAAGGGAGAAATTGGATTGGTGTCTGGGCTGGGATGTCATCTCTAATCCATCTCCCTTTATTTTCAGGCCTTTTAGCCTCTTTTTCCTCCCCAGAAATGCCTAATATTGGGGGTTGAGGAGAGAGCCTTGAATCCCTAGGTCTTTCCTTCTTGACCAAGTCCCATGTAAATGTCCCTTTCTACCTCAATTTCTTTTGTCTTGGCAAGAGGCAGGCTGAAGGATGGAAGTCTTTGAAGTCAAAGATGAAAGCAACAAGGGGATGATTATAAAACATCATCCTAAAACCCCAGGGAAGATGTGGGTGGGGACAGGGCCAAAGGAAAGAGGTGGCCAAGATGGGAAGAGAGGAAAAACCAACCCCTGGGACAACTTCACAACCTGACAGGAAAGGGCTTCAAGGGCTTCTCCCACTTTTCCACACTAGGGGCCCCGTTGGAGAAATAGTAAAAAGACCTAGAACAGAGAACCTGAGCCCAGAACCACCTCCTTAAACCTGGGTCCACAGTTTAGCTCTTGAGCAGGCAGGCTGGGCCTCATCTGCTGGGTGGGGCCGCCATGCACATGGACACAGTAGACCTCAGCATTCATAACCTGAAAACTTGGTATGGGCCCTGAGTGTGGAGCCTGATCCCAAGCTGGCAGTTTCTTCCCTCTCTCCTTTTCTCAAAGAGGGCTAAGGTGTGTGGGCCACCAGGTTTCCCACTCTTCTGTGGGTTGGGCACAAGAAAGGAGTTAATTACAGTATCTTCCAGGGAGCTGTGGAATTCAATTGGTGGGTCCAGGCATTCTCTCTGTGGTGGGATCTTGACCAGGCGTGAGCAGGTCCCTGACCAAGGGAAAGTGCGTGGCTCACACTAGCCTGTTCTGGATAAGTTTGATGCTGCCTTTGGGGCCCATGCCCAGGTGGGGCCCATGCCCAGGGTGGGGCCCATGTCCAGGGTGGGGCCAGCGTACAGGGATTGCAGAGGTTGGAGGAATGTGGAGCCTGTGCTCTGGGGAGCTGAATCCAAGGTGTGTTGGTGAGGGTCACTCTAGGGTAGTCTTCATAGATGGGTGAGATTCTCTTTCTTGCTAGAGCTACTCTTGGGAAGGAGGCAGGCAACCATCCGTTCCTTCATTCATGTAATAGATATGATAGAGTACCAGGTGGAGGGGGTCAGGCATAAAGTGGTGAGGAGATTCAGTAAGGGGAGAGAAAGAGATGGAGGAAGGCCTGCAGAAGGGAGGAAAGACCATTAGAGTAAAGTTAACAGGGGTCAAATGAGAGATGAAAAGCATAAGGGCCAAAGAGGCAAAGAGTAGAGGGCTTAGGCAGGAGCCAGGCAAGCTTGAGGCACCATCATGGAGCTGGTGTCCCCAGTGGGGGTCAGGGCCTGGTTGGGGGGGGGGCTCCCACTAGTAAACAAGCCCAGGAACCGACCTATCGAGGGCAGAAGTCAGAGGTCAGAGGACAGAGCAGGCCTGTGTACTAGATGGAGGCAGGGGCCGGGAGCCCAGCTGATGAGTCCAGCATACAGCTCCTCCATCCCTCTCCTCCACCACCTGGGGGCTCCCTTCCAATGTAGGTCATGGGGATGGGGTGGCAGTGGCTGAAGGGCTATCAGAACCCCAGGGGAATTCCCTTCCCCCATCCTTACTCTTTCTATTGCCCCCTTCCTCTCCTAGTGCCCGCCAACCTCAAAGCAGGGGTGGGGATAGCGTGGGGGAAGAAGGAAGAAGGAAGCCGGGAAGGAAGGGCCCAGGCAGCCAGAACAGGGAGAGAGGGGCAGGTCTCTGCGTGTTGGGGCAGGATGGTTGCGGAGACAGGATCTGAACCGCAGGGCCCTAGGATGGACAGTTTCCCACCCCTTCTTCTCCTCAGCCCCCTTATCTCCAGCCTTCAGGTTCCCCTACCTCTCACCACACACACCTCGAAGCTACACCCACCATCTTCTCCCCTCCGGCCCGACCGCCCCCCACTTCCTCCTTTCCCTCTTATCCTGGGCCCAGAAGGATGTCGGAGTGTCAGATCTAAGGGTGGGGGAAGGCGCTGGGAATGGGGGTTGGGGGACGGGTCAGAACCTTCCCCTCAACTCCACTAGGTCAGGACCAGCCCCCTCCCCCAGCCTCCCAAACTGTCATATAATATTCATGAACCTCATGAATACGCAATGTCCTCATTATGGGGCAGGGGTCTCACTCAGCTCTGCCTGCCCCTTTACCACTCCTTGGATTACCGGGAGAAGCGGCAGGTTTGGGAAGAGAGGAACCCAGATGTGGAGCCAGATGAAGGGGGAGGGGGAACCGGTCGCTGACGGGCGGCAGCAGTCACCGCGGTGCCGGGAGGTTGGGAGGGTGACCTACTGAAAGGGACCAAGGAGCCTGGAGCTTGAAGCCATAGAGCCCACTCACCGAGGATCATGCTGGGGACCCAGGTGCCTGGGGTTCCACGCCGCTCTGTCCCGGGGGCCGTTCTGGTCTGGCTGGGGGTACAGGGGGAGGAGTCGGGGGAGGAGCAGAGGCCGGCCAGGCGGAGTGGGGGCGGAGCCCGTAGCAGGTGAAGACGGGAGGAGGGGGGACCAGAGCACCCAGGGCTCCATAAGGGGGCGTCCTGGCGGATCCTCACCCCCACCCGCTTTCTTTTAGTTGCTGCCCCTGGGTCTTCTGCATTTAGAGTGTCACTGCAGTCAGGGCTGGAGAACAAGACGTCTAGAAGATGTTGTGAGACGATAAAAGAAACTGAAAACTCAGATGCCAGGGTTCCTGGCAAGGGCTGAGTCTGGTCATGGGCTGATATGGGGAGGGGGATGCCTAAGTGCTCTGGGGAGAGATGGGGACTGGATTGAGTGGGTCACCTGGGTCTTCTCCAAAGTGATGGGCTGGGCAAGGGCGGAGGGTGCATGCAAAGAATGTTTGTCCTAGCTTGTTTCTCTCTTTGGAGCAGGATGCCCCGCGGGGCTGGTCTCTGGTGAAATGTGGGGTTGAAGATGGATACCAGGTTGACCTGTGGCTAGGGCTGGCATGTCTAGGTCCTCAGGGAAGGGATTGCAATCAACGGACCCAAAGAGGTGGGAATAGAAGCTTACAACTGAGATCGTTTGGGCAACCAGAAGATGACAGAAGATCCAGAACTGAGGCTCAGTCTTGTAGAGATAACCTGGATTGGGGTGGGGACAGGATTATCTATCCGGCTCCTGAACCAGGACACTCCCCACTAAGGTGAATTTGGATTGAAGAGGACTGGCGTTTGGTGAAGTGTAGGGGAGGATGGAGGATAGGACAGAATGTATGGGCTGGGGAGAATGTTGGGGAAGGGGAGGCAGAGTACAAAACACTGGATGTATTCTAAGGACCAACAAAGGAACTTGACTGGAGGCTGACAACTGGGGTGCCAGCATGAGGCTGGAATATGAGTCTGTGAGGTGTTTGGGGAAGATGCAGCTGCTGTAGCCTGGACTTGTCTGTACCTGCCCCAAAGAGGGAGAGTGGCAGCAGGACTTCCCAGAATGCCAAGCAGCCAGCATCAGGCCAACCCTAGCCAGAAGGAAAGGAGGTGTGACAAGACCAGAACACTTAGGATTTAGGGAGGCTGGATGCAGGAAAGAAGAGGTCGGTGGAAGGGTGGTAGGACTGGAATCTTGGAACGGTCTAGGAAGGGGAAAGAGACTGGGAACTGAGATTCCTGGGTTCTGCAAGGAAGTTGGGACTAGATGGCTAATTAAGGTACACGAAAGTTCAAGTTCCTGTTTCTGGGCCTCAGCAATCTCTTGCCCTCATCCCAGTGATCTGGTTTAAAGCAAAGTCCTGTTTCTGCACCTGCCAAGATGTTATAGCTCAAGGGCAAATAAATGCTGGGGGTGCCAAACCCTTGTTGATCTCAGGTGACTGTGGCCTCCTTGCTGCCCAAGTCTCACCTTGGGGGAGCCCATCAGAGGAGGTCCTCTTGCTCCAGATACGACCTACCACCATGCCATCCTACCATAGCATTACAATGCCTGCTTCTCTTCAGACCTTATTATCCACCCCCACACATACACTCCTCACTTCTTCCCATTCTTCCTCCTTCTGGGTGGACTCCAAGAACAAACAACAGTCAACATCAGGCATGGCTGACCAGTGATAGAGACCCCTTTGCTCTTAGTCTTGTCCACCCTCCCACACTGCCACAGGGACTCTTGAGTTTAGGGAGATCTCAGAAGAGGGGTTGCTTTGCTTAGCTTATCAAGGGGAGGCAGCTGGCTGGAGGGCGGGGTGACCTTGTAGGCAGCTGTGGGGGTGGGGGGTAGCGTGTGGGGTAAATTCATTATTGATGAGCCCTGCACCCCGGGCTACTAATGAGCCTAGGCCGGCTGCTCTAATTGATGTTAAGAAACTTGAGACCCCCAGATCAGCTTCCCGCCTGCCAGCTGCCTCTTCTGAGCCCCTTCCCCCTCCCTGCACCCCCAGCTGCTGTTTCCTTCCCAGGGCCTCTTTTCCATCATCAACACAGATAAAGATAGGGCTCAGGCTTCCCAGACCCCTCACCCTCATGTCCCTCTGGATCACTTAAGTCTCAAAGATGGGAGGCGGACATGCTCTGGAGGGGCTGGAGGATTTGGAAGGAGAAACAGACCAGAGTCTGAGATTACAGTTCAGGGATAGAGGAGCTGGTGCTATATTACATCTTTGGCATTTCTGAATTCCTTTTTATATTATGCATCCTCGGGAGACCTTGTCACTCTCTGAGACTCAAAGATATAGGAACTACAGCTACACCCATAATGCCAACTCAGTACACACAGCCCACTTCCTCTCATTTCCTCCTCACTCTAGTATGATAAATCTCAGACCCAGGCCCTGAAGTTTAGCTGATGCCATTCCGGCCCCTCCAAGAGGGGGAGTACGAGATTTCTTCCTTGAGAATTTCCAGTGCCTGATTATACCATGGCTGCTACCCTTGGAAATACTGGGTGGCCCTTTGTCTCCTCAGGTCTCTTCCTCTCCATCAGCCCCTCTTCATTTATAGGTCCTGGGAAGAAGTTCCTGAGGTACAGAATTACCAAGAAGTCAGATTGGAGTGTGGAGCAGGCTTGTCTACCAGGAGAGATATTTTGAGGTGATGCAGGCACTGTTATGTGGGAGCCTAAGTTAATATAATGATTCTTGTGATGGAGGAAGAGAGGTGAACCTTATACCCTCCCTTTCCCAAATCCCCATAAATTTGTGGCTATGCTGCCCTCTGGTGGCTGAATTCTGGGCCAGCATGACATGGCCATGTTTGCTTTCAACAACCCCGTTAGAATTTTCGCATCCCTCTCCTTCCTCTTGGTGCACATTAAGACAGGCCTTGTGGACACAGAGGACCCTGAGAGGCTCCTTCATTTTGATTTCTCTACAAAGACCTGAACCTTATGGCATCGGTTAAGAAGGAGTCAGACAAGGCTGAATTTGACTGCTCTGGTATTCACTGTGTGACCTTGGGCAAGTTACATAACTTCTCTAGACCTCAATTTCATTGTGTAAATGGGGTTAATTGTACCTACTTCACAGTATTAATAGAAATTAAGTGAGGTAAGGTATGTATATTATTCACCAGCTTACAATAAGCAATAAAAACGAAATAGAACAATACCCTAACTGATTTCTTCTAATTTAGTTTAGTGGCTTTTTCTCTCAACCCATTTCATTATACTGATTTAGGAAACCTAGGTGAGTTCTTCTGGACCATCTTCTCTCACCTTCAACCTGAACCTCCCCCTTTTCTATTTTTCAAAGAGAAGAGATTTCTTTCTATTCTCTCTTGGAGGTGTTGGGGACCAGATCTGATAGGGCTGGGTGAAAAGAGTCAAACCCTCCTTTCACCTGAGAGAAGGGAATCCAAAATCGAGTTCCAGAGTTCCTGGGGATCATAATCCTGGCTCTCAGTGGAAAGACGCTGTGAGAAACAGGATTTTCCTACCCACCAGGCCGTCTGGTTCCAGGATGGGTTTGGAAGGAGTAGGGTATGACAGATTCCAGCTCTGGTCAGTGGAAGCACCGGGCCGGGTTTATTGCACTTGCAACAGAGTTTAAATAAGTCCCGGGTGTCCGGAGCTGAGGTGAGGGGAGGGTTGGGCAGGGAGAGGAAGGGCAGCATCAGTGCAGCTGGAGGGAAGAACCCAAATCCTGCAGGCCCAGGACAGTGGGCTCTCCTTTCTCCAGGGGACTGGGAGGGCCTGCCTTTGGCCAGGCTGAGGTTCCAGATGTGTTGCCATCACGGCCCCTTCAGGTCCTGGGCAATTCCTGCCTTCTCCCGAGTCAGAGGTGGATTGGGTCTCCAAGCCCAGGTCTGGAGCAGGCTCAAATGTAGTCCTAGATTGCCTGATTAGGTTACCAACGTCTGAATCAGGGTCCCAGATCTACCTCAGGCCCCAGGTTCTATCTGGACCCAGTAGAGTTCTGATTCAGACTTGGAGCTGGTTCTGGGCCAGTGTCAATCCTTGTTTGGGATCTGTCCTGAGCTGGTCCTGGGGCACCATCCACGGTTAGTGTTCCTTATTGGCCCACCAGGGTGAGGCTGTTCAGAGCTGCCAGGTTTCATTCTCCAGTTTCCAGGTTCTTCACTGGAGGCTTCCTATGGATCTCTGGCAAAGCGGAGGACAGATCTTTGCAGGCTGGAGCTGGACAGAAAGTCCTGGTGGCAAGTCTGGCCCAGAGGACTGGGATTGGATTCCCCAGTTCTGGTTCCAAGTTGTTTTCAGGAAACTATTTCCAAAATGTAAAGGCTGTAGGGAGGCTGGGGCCTCTGTCCCTGGATCTGAGTTCCCCCATCCATGAAGAGGGCATGTGTAAACGAGGGTCCTTCACAGTGCATGGGGGTGTGGATCCCCAGCTCCTCACCTCCCGGCTCTGGCCCTTCAAGTATGTCTCTGGGCTGGGGAGAGGAGCTTCTCCCCAGCCCTCAGCACCTTCAGGAAGCACTCAGCCCCTTCCCTGTCAGTAGACTGAGGGGGACTGGGCCTTCAGGGTTGGGAGTCTGTGTTCGAGAGGCGTCAGGCATCAGAGGTGGCTGGAGGCTTGAGCTGAGCCTTTTCCATGGCGGTGCCGTATGGGAGGGAACGTTTGAAGAATCCGAGCTAATTGGGGGAAGGGGGAGGAGAAAGAGTTTAGATACTCTGGCTTTCATCTCTCTCCAGATATTATCTCAAGGGGGAACAAAGAGGACATTAGTGCTTCCAATCTCCTTATCTTGCAAAAGTGGCCTAAATTCAGGCTATCTAGTCTACCTCTCTAAGAGGTCAATGGGCCAGGAAGGCTAAAGCTGGGGGTGCTTTGGTATAAGGAGGTCTTTCATTAGTGCCATAAAAATTCCTCCAGTTAAGCCAGGGATAACAAATACATTTGATCTCAAGTTCCAAGTCTGATTGTGTAGTATTGGCTGCCTCTTGAGGATTCTGAGGCCACTTCTAGGGTATGATCAATTAGTGATGGCTACCATGGGTATTTAAAGGAAGTGACAGCACAAAAGCCATATATTTGCCACCTATGAGTAACGCTGATTTTGCAAGTATAGGTAAACTTATCAGTTTGAGTCAAACCACTCTTTTTAAGATAGGGGCTGTAGAATGAAGGGAAGAATCCTATAGGCAGGGTCAGGATGGGATGCATGTGGCATGTGGCCACAGTTTGGGACATGTGGCAGGAGAATTGGTCTGGAGGTAGATGTTCAGGATTGTGTTGGATCAAGGGCAGAACCTGATGAGAGGGTGGCCAAGTCGCCAGTAGGATATGGCTGACCTTATAGAGGATGTAGATGAGTAGACCTAGGAGCAGGAGGCCAATGAGGATGGCTAGGATAATAATCCACAGTGGGACACCGTGGCTGCCTTCTGCCTTGGTCCACTGCACAGCTGTGGCCACCTAAGGGGCAAGTCAGGAGAGGTCACTGAAAAGTCATTAGTTCTTCTCACCTATACTTGGCTCCTAATTGCCACTGGACCTAGACCCACTTCTTACCTTGCATCTTGGGCTAATAGAATTCTGAACTTCAGTATTTGAATTCTTACACTGCATTATTACCTCTTAGTTTTGGGCCTTCACACCTACTAATTCTTTCTCTCCAGAGAATATTCTTTTCCTGATTGATAAACTGAGACCTGATAGTTCAGATCTCAGCTTAAATATCACTTCTTCCAGGAAGCCTTTCCTGACCTTGCAAGGCTGCGTTCAAGTGTGTCTATGATATTTCCCACATATATCCTGGTACTTGGCACACTGTGCCATTGCCTGGTAGATCGTGAACTCTAAGAGTAAAGATGTCCTATACATCTTGCTTATATCTCTAGGACCTAAAACAGTGCCTGGCACATAGTACTTGCTCAATAAATATTTGTTATACATGTAAATATGTATAAGTAAAATAATGAACTTTATTATTCATACAATTTGTTTCTACTTTAATACTTTAAGAGTGAAATTTAACATTTTATAAATTCTTAATATAATAAAATTCCCTGGTTAAAATAAAAAAGTATATATTTATTTGTTATAATAACAAAGCCAGTCCCCACTTCTGTCTCAGTCATAGTGACAGGCCCAGCACTCTGAGACCTCTCTTTCTTGGCCTGGATCTCTGGCCCTGGACTCACCTGAAGTTCCTTTCGGGGAAGTTGCCGAGGCAGGATTCGGTAAGGCATCTTCAGGGCTTCGTACACAGCTTCACACTGTAGGCTAAATGGCTGGTGCTCCTGCTGTGTGTGGAGAAAAGGTGTTCAGATACCCAACCCCTACCCCCTTGGGATGTAGAGGACATAGGGCTCCCCGTGGTCTGGCTCAGGTGGTGATCTTTCCCTATTGTGGGTTAATTCTCTCCTGAATCTCTTTGTCACTTACATGAGATAATAAATATGTAACTGAATAGTTATAACTAAATAATGCATAATTAGATGGCTGCATGTTACAAATTTTTTTTTTTAATCATTAATGTGAGTTAAACACGCAGGACAATTCCTGGCCCATAATGTACACTTAATAAATGACTTCTCTTTACTACTCTTACACCTGCTTGCCTCTCCACTGTGGATTCACCTTCCATCTCTGTTGTTCTATCACTCTCCACACACTGGTCTCCCTCCAGCCCTCCCACACCTTCTCTGGATGGGCGGGGAGAGGGAAACCGTCACTCCCAGTATGGCCACTAAGTGGCGCCAAGAACACATAGGCCTGTGTAAACGAGGGCAGGAGGGGAGCTGGAGTGCCTGGATCTCATTCCCCAAAAGAGGTGGTGGCTAGGGCAGTGGAGAAACGGAAGGTCGGTCCAGGCAGGTCCAAAGGTCCCGAGTCAGGGCTGAGGTAAAGCTCCCCTACCTGCAGGAAGGTCTTGGCCCCAACTCGGAAATGCAGTTGCAGACTTCTGCTCTCTTGCCGATGGAGTGGCCCGAGCTCACAGCGCAGCCTGAAACACTCCACCTCTGGGCATTTCTGGGAAGAAAGAGGAAGCTTGAACCTGGAGTTCTGCTCTTCTAGTGGCTCTGAGAACCCAACAGGTACTCATCTCTCAACCTGGACCTCATTCCCAGGATGACTTACCAGGATCTGAGGCCATGAGGAAGCAGAGCTCTGGCCTGGAGCTTCTCGTCTTTGCAGCCTGTGGTTCTGGGAACCCTCAGGATCCAACTGGAAGAGGAAAGAGGCTGTTAGCTGCCTCTCATTACACGTCTTAGCCAGCCTGCACCTGGGTCCCTGTTCTTTTATCCATCCAACTGACTATGTCGAATGGCAAGACACCAAGACCACGCTCAGTGTTAAAACATAGAAATGAAAACAAACAAACAAACAAACAAACAACGACAACAACAAAAGACAGAAATGGACCTTAGAGTTTACAAGGAAGAGATGTGTAAACGAATAATTAGGACCCCGTCCCTGCCTTAGGGCCTTTGCACTGACTGTTCCCTTTTCTTGGAATGCTCTCCCCCAAGTTTTCATAAGCAGGTTTGTCTTTCAGGCTTCAGTTCAATTGTTACCTCCTCAAGAGGTTTTTCCTGATACTCAAACTGTCTCCAGTCTCCACACACTCCAGCATGTTAGCACTGCATTTTTATCACTTTTAAGTACCTGTTAATCTCTATTTTTAATTTTTATTATCTATTACACTCCACTAAAATGTAAACTCTATGAGAGTGAGTACCTTGTTAGTTTTGTTCAATGTGGTATTTCCTGAGCCTATAACAGGGTTCAGTACAGATGCTCATTGAATTAAATGTTGTTAATGAGTAAATAGGCATTGCGGCCCAGGGGAACGGGTCCAAAGGAAGTGGTGCAGAGCTATGCTCTCAGAGCATGCTGGGGCAAGAAGGGAGGGATATTTTAGGCAGAAAGATAGAAGTGCAGTGCATAAAAAACGCTTTTTCCTTCCTAGAGCCTTGAGGTATCTGTGGGCCTTCTGACTCCTTTCAGTGGCCTAAGTTTTATCTTCAAGCACATCCTCATTGGTTCTTACAGGCTTCCAGCGACCTTCCCCCAACCCCTTAGCCTTGGTCCCTCCCACATGCCTGTCTCCAGGCCCCTCACCTCCAGATGCTCTGAGTTGGGGAGGTGACTGGTAGTACAGTTGCTGAGTCCTGTAAACTTGGTCATGTAGAGGAGCTGCTGCCCTTCCAGAGTCTTGGGGCAGCTGAGCTCTAGCACGCCCCGGCTAATGGAGCTGGGGCCCAGGTTGATGAGCTGAGGAGAGGAGAGCACAATCATCACTAGAAGGAAGGGAATGGTTTTGCCTGATTGAGACCCTGTGTCACCAAGGCCCGCTATACCCTGCAGTAAGTCCCCTATCTCAGGAGTAGAAGAAGAAATCAAAGGGCAGAGGAGAAATCCTCTCCAGCCAACACTTGTGGAGGTGGCTCCATCTTCCCTTCCAAGACACTCAACTGGCCTGTCTCTCCTCTGGCTGTCTTTCTCTCTAACCCTGCCGGGGCTTTTACATGTCACCCTCCCTCCTCTCTTCCTCTCAGTCCCTCTCATTCTGGTCCCAGCCATCTGTCACTCACACTAGCTCCTCCTTTCCTATCATTTATTATGGTCCCACCCCTCACCTCCCTATCACCTGCCCTGGACCTAGCCCTTCCTGCTTCTACCCTCCTCACCTCATAGACATGGTGTACAGCAGGGCCCACGTCCCCCTCCTTCTGAGGCTTGTCTTGGGGATGCCAGTCGCTCACTGGGAATAGCACTGCTTCAGGCTTGGAGACACTAAGGAAGAGGGTGGTTTAAAGGACAGTGTAATATGCATCCTTTCTTAGAAGTCTGTCTCCCCTCCCAGCGAGGCCCCATTTCGCCTGGCCACTGACCCGTTAAGAGAGACCTGCGCCTGAGCTTCCACTGAGAGCTGGAAGGAAACCACTTCACTTTGCGAGTTGTTGAGATTCTTGCTGTGGGATGGAGAGGCTGAGATAGATGGTGCTGGAGCCCAGGCAGGGAGGGTTCTGATGGTCCAGGCTCCGCCCTCCAATTCAACCCATAGCCTGGCCCCACCCACTCATACCTGAGGATCTGGAAGTCAAATTGGATCGTTTTCTTTGTGTCCCGGAGGTGAGGGACTGTGAACCGAAGGCCACCCCAGAGCTGTGGGAGAGGAAGGGAAGACAGGTCTGTTAGATTGGGCATTTGCCTTACTCTCAATTCAAGTGCTCCTCTATCCCACAGCTCCACTCTGGACCGTCCTATCTGGTCCTCTCTCCCATCTCAGACTTACACTAGCTCCTGCCTTCATGGGGTTGCCCAGGTCACACACCAGTAGGCGGCTCTGGTTCACTGCAAAGTAGTCGCAGCTCAGGCTGGAGAAGTTCTGGAGATGAGGTGGGTGCAGGTAAGGTTCTGGTGCCCCTCTGACAGAGCTCCCTCCCAAGCTTCACCTGAGTCCCCTCTTACCCCTGGATGTCTGACGAGTCCTGAGTACTCAGCTTCCGGAGGAGCTGTGACTCGAAGCTCAGCCTCATAGGCGCCACCCTCACCCACATTCTGGGCGTGGAAAGTTAAGTTCAGAGAGTTCTTGTCACCCAGGTACACGTGGTTCTGCTCCCTGGAGAAGACACACAAGGTAAGGGACATTGTGGAATTCATTCCTAAACGAGCGCAATGGGCCATAATAACTGATGACGATGATGATGGTAATGATGATGATGATGATGATGATGATGATGATGATAATAATAGATACCATTTACTGAGTTCTAACTCTATGGCAGGCACTAGGCTAGACATTTTGTGCAGATTATTTCATTTAATCATTCCAAAAGCCAGAGAGACAGATGCTATTTTTTTCCCACTATATAGATGAAGTAGCTGAAGCTCAGAGAAGTTAAGTAACTTCCCAAGGTCACATAGCTAGCTATGAACCCCTCATCTAGAACCACTTAGCTTGATGTTAGGCTTTACTTACCCAAACACTTCCAGCTGTAAGTCCGGCACACAGATATTGTCTTCTCCACAGTCCAGCAGGATCTGAGCCTGGGGAACAGAGCAGCCTTGAGAGGGAGAGTTTAGATCCTCCCCTAGGCTCTGGCACTGTCCCCGCCCCCCAGGCCCTGCCCCCAGGTGCCTAGGTCTCTCTCCTCCTGGGTCCTTTCTCCCTACCCTTTTCTCACCTTGTCCTCTATGCGGTTCTTGCTCTGGTAATGTAAGACTGGCTGGAGGCCATGGCTGTCCACAGGGGCTTGGGGGTCCAGGGAGAAGTTGAGGGCGATGTGAATTGGGGAGAGTTTGTCTCGGAACTCTGACTCGTTCTGGGGCAGGGGAGAAGGTTCACAGAGTCAGAGGACACTGGGGATTTGGTGGCTCTGATCCTCAGCCTCTCACATCTTTTGTCCACTCAGGGCCTTCAAGAATTCAGGCGTCCAAACTTGACCGTATTCATCGCTTGAGAGGCCCTGGCAGCTGGTTTGCAGCTCCTCCAACAGAAGGGCCCCCTTCTTCCTCCCTCTAAAGTCCCAAGCCCTTCACTGGAATCTCCCCATCTCTTTCTCTTTAGGAGGGGCCCCCAGTTCTATGTGGCCACCCTCTCGAAGCTGGCCCATACCCTCTCCTCAAAGCAATACCCTGAGGTAGATCTTCATCTCTCTGCAATCCTCCCGAGCCCCGTTCTGGATGAGCAGGATCTGGGTCAGGGTTGCCTGTCTGGAGGCTAGGAATAGTGCTCGCCGTATTCCTCCCTTTTGCTTCTGCCAGTCCAGCTGGAGCTCCACCGTGAAGCCTGACGCCAGGGATATATGTTAAGGAGAATCTGTCTCTCCCTCCCAATCTATTTAGAGAGAAGGGAGGTGCCCAGGTCCCCAGCCCCTCCATCCCTTGTCCCAGGGCCTGAGAGATTCGGGCAGTGAATCTTTACCGATGGAGTCAGGAACGTGTTTTCCAGAAGCATTGAGGCAGAAGCTAAGGTTGATGCTGGAGGAAGACCAAGAGGGGAGCTGGTGTATCCAACTGGAACAGGTATCCTATCCTCCACCTATCTGCTAGAGAGACCCTGACTAGGACACCCCCATCTGTCTCCTTCTGCAGAGCTGGTCTCCCCGCCCACTCCCAGGTATGGAGTGAGGTATCCCAGACTTGGTCTTGTAATTTCCTAGGCCCCAGCTCACCAAGCAACAGGGTTTCCCTCCAAGCTGCAGCTACGCTCCTCTGGGTTGAACATAGCAGGGAAGATGGTGAGGGAGGCACTGGCAGACACGATGGGGCGACCCCTGCCAAAAGTGGATGTGGGGTCAACAGAATTAGGACTCCTCTGAAACCTGGGCACAGGAAGCTGATGCCCAAGCCCCAGGATCCTGGTGTCCTTTATATACTTTCCAACCTCAGCCCTATTGAAGAATTCCCCAGAGTCTACTTCTCCCAGAAGTTCATACCTGTACAGCACAGCCTTATCCACGCCAAAGGACCCCACAATCAGATCTGCAAGAAGTTAAGAAATTACTCCTTAAAGCAAGCCCCAAGTCAGAGGCCTTCCTTCCTAAACCCCTTGCAGTTTCATTGCTTCAGGCCAAAAGTGAGGGAACAGCGCCATCTGATGGCACCATCCACAACAGCAGCCAGAACCTTAGAAAAGTGCAGAAGAGGAATTAATTGTCTGTGACCAGGGAATTCTAAGGTGAAAGGGGCCTTAGGCACAACTTACCAGGATATCCATTGCCATCCAAGTCTCGGCCTCCTCGAAGGGCAGAGCCAAAAAAGTCTGGCGTGTGGCTGGCTGCCCATAGGGGCAGCAGAACCTGGGAAGGCTTAGAGCCCAGCCCCCCTGGACCCCCAGGGAACACAAACACCACTCCTTGCTGTGTCTCTCCACCAAAGGGAGCCCCAATGGCCACATCTGAAAGACACACAAGACACATCAGTCAGCAGGCCAGGAATCTAGGAGTCCAAATCTTTACCACCAGACACCAGTACCCGGGATCCTCTTTTTCCCATCTGCCATTCCCAGTACTCTAATCTCTTCAAAGCCCCAAGACCTAGACATTGGGTTAAAGTCCACACACCTCCCTGGGAGTCACTGGGGAGTTGAGAATGCCAGTTGATCTGGTTATCTTATTCACTCTCCTCCCAAACCCCTTCTGGCTTAGGCCTTTGACTCCTCTTCAGCTCCTTGGGTTCATGGTTACTTACCATTGTAGCCGTCCCGGTCCAGGTCCCCCAGGGGTGTCAAGGAGCTTCCAAATCGGCCAAACTCATCATGGCCAGTGAGGGTGAGGGTAGGCGTGGGCTCCATGCCTGTCGGCTGCTGCAGGTAGACATAGACCCTGCCTACCTCCTGAGGCCGCCCATCAGCTGTCCTCTCCATGAGCAGTGGAGCCCCCACCAGCAAGTCATCCAGCCTGGAGGTAGGGGAAAAATCCAGGCATCCTGACACCCCGCTTTCCCACCTCTCCTCCCCAATCCTAGTGCCAGGAAGCCTCAAGCATCCTGGATCCCAGGCTCCCTCCCACCCAAGTGAGAAGACCTGATGTCTTCTGGTCCTAGCTCCAGGCTCTCTCCTTGCCCCTGAGCAAGGGGAATGTAGGCACAAGTGAGGAGAATCCAGGGAGAAAAGCCTGGAGAAAAACTCTCCTTGCATTTTTCTGTCCCACACCACTCTTCCCTCCTGGGCATCACAGTGTGCCTTTTGCCACTACTCACCCATCTCCATTGATATCTGAGACAGCCACTGCATAGCCAAAGTAGGAGGCCATCTGGGGTGGGGGACAGAGGGACGGCTCTGGGTCAGGATTAGGGGCCAATCAACAGGGTCAATAGGGGCTATGGGAGGAGGTCAGAGACTCCAGGGAGACTGAGAAGTTAGGCTGAGCTTATTGGGTCAGGACTGGGGCCTTGTTGGCAAAGGGCTAAGCTGGGTTGGGGGTGGAAGTGTCCTCACCTGTTCCCCTGAGAAGTTGTAGAGGGATCGAATATCTGAGCCATTAAGGATGGTGACCTGAGGATGAGGAGATATGCCATTGACCCCAGACTCCCAGACTATCCCATGGTTGGAGGGCAGATGGGTACAGGCTACCTAGGAGCAGGTATGCCTCGGCGACACAGACCACTAATTCCCTTCTGAGCTTTGCCCTCACATTCCCATCTCTATGTCAGTAGCTCGGTCTCACAGCTACTTCATTATTTTTTTCCATATCACTTGTCACTACTGTCAGAGTTCACATTTATCTGTTTATTGTCTATCTCTATCTATCAGAATAGAAGATCAATGGGAGCTTGGTTTTGTTCTTTGCTTTCTCCCCAGAGCCTAAAGTAGTGCTTGGTAAGCACTAGACACTCAGTAATCATTAGCTGAATGACTGAATGCACACCGAGGCCTGAGTCATTCCCTATCCTCCAGCTGTCTCAAACCAAGTGCTCATGTCTCCTCTATGTCCTCCTTAGTGGCTGGCAGCATCAGTCTTTTGACACCTTGATCTCTTCCCCACTTTTATGGCTATTACTCTGGTGGGAGCCCTCTCACAGGACTGCTGGAGAGACTGCTGGCTGTCTCCCTGCCTCAGGATGTCCCTGTCCTCACTGTGGCAGATGGACTGATCACCCTCAAGCAGATCTGGGAGGGACATTATTGGCTTGGAAACCCACGGTGGTTCCCTGCAGCCATTGCCCAAAGTCTCAACTTCTTGGCTGGTCCTCTGAGGCCCTGGATAACTGGCCCCAACCTGTCTGCTTTTGCTCAGCCTTTCCTTATTCTCCTTATCCTCAATCAGCCCACAAATCTGCTAAACCAGCCTGAATTTTTTTCTTTTCTTCCATGTCTTTTTTTCATGCTCCTCTCTAAGGATACCCTCTTATCTCATCTCTACCGATCCTTCACAGAGCCATACCTACCCTGGAAAGGAGGTTAGTCCTTTCCCTAAACTGCTATACCATCTTAAACACTTTCCTAAAATTCATCATAATGCAGAAAGAATGCTGACATTGGAATAACACAGATCTAGTTTTAAATCTCTATCTAGCCACTTACCGACAGGGTGATCTTAAATAATTTACTTGGTCTCTTAGAGCTTCAGGTTCCCTGTGTGTCAAATGTGCATGGAAATAACTAACCCCATCAACTTGTTATGAAGAATAGAAATCATGAATGGACAGTGCCTGATGCACCAAGGTTGTATGTACCTTATCTTACATACTCGATTAGAAGCACCTTATGAGATGGAGTATGTCTTATTCATCTTCTTATCTCTTACTTTGCCTTAATAAATGTTAATTGCATGAACTCCTGTGACATTCTTATCTGTATCCTTTTTAAAGGTTTTGTCATGGTCTAATAATAACAGCTATTAGTTGTACACTACCTAACAGTTCACTTAGCACTTTCACATGCATTATTTCATTTCATCCTCACAAGAGCCTTGTGAGTTCAGAACTATTATTATCCCATTATAGAGAGAAGAATGAGGCTCAGAGAGGTTAAGTAGGCTCACGGTTTTTACAAAGAGAGGTGGAATACGAATAAATAACAGAACAATTTATCTGGATTAAGTGCTAGAACTTGAACCCAGTTCTGACTCCAGAGCCCGAGTTCTGATCCACTTTTGAACCCTCACAAACTGCCATGCCTTGTGTGTGTGTGTGTGTGATTAGCCAGGGGAGGGGAGTGGAGAGCACAAAGAGAGGGTCGGGCTGGGACTTACATAACCATAGGTGAGGTTCCCTTTGGGCACACCAGCAACAAAGTCTACAAAGAGAAGAGAAAGTTGTGGGCTAAGGGTGGGGAAAGGGGAATCAGACAAGAATGGTAAGTGTCTCAGTTCCCGTGGCCCCTTGGCCCCAGGCCCTGGGTCTCCATTTATCCCTCTTCTTGGTCCCAGCCTGGGGACACACTCACCTTCTGTGTCATCACCACTGAATTCACCCACGGCCACAGAATAACCTGGGGGACAGGATGAATGGATGTTAGTATTCCTGCTTTGGGGACCTGTCTGCCCTGGTCCATCCTCCAATCCCTTCCCCATGCCTTCACAGTCAGCCTGCACATGACAAGTATGGCAGAGGGACTGGGGATGCCGAAGTGAGAGAAAGGAGGCAAGGGCATGAACAAGGACAGGAGTACCTGACTTTCCTCCCACTTGCAAACTCACCCAGATAGCTGTCATCATAGATGGAGCTGGCCTGGCGAGTCTGCAGCTGCCCCTGAACAAGGTTGATCAGATACTCGGGGTAATAGGATTCTGCAATCTGCTCCTGGGTGGCGGACAGAATTTGGCCTGGGGAAGGGGAGGAGGAAGGGACGGATGGAGGAGGGAAGAGAGAGGGGCACTGAGGGATCACTGGGTAAAATTTCAGAAATCTGGTTCCAGGAAGGGAAGCTTATAGAAGGTGGTGGGAGAGGACATGTAAGTCTCAAGAAAAGGAGAGAACTGGGGTGGTAATCTCAGGCTGGGAGCAAGGATGAGAGGCCTTGTGCCAGGAGACTAAGGGACAGAAGAGGAAGGACTTACCTTGCCAGAAATAACTCCCTGGTCCACCCAGGACCACACGCCCAGTCTGTGGGGGAAAGGAGGTGAGTCTTCATCTGGTCCTGATCCCTCTTTGCCCACCACCCACAACCACCCCTCTCCCAGATCACCTTCTCACCTTGGTAAACTCAGCACTGAAGCCCCCTTGGCAGTAACCCTGTCCTGCTGCCCAGCTGAAATCTGTGAGGGGAGGAGGTGGTGGGAAGGACGCCCTCACACATGGGTCATGCAGGAAAGAAATTGGGGAAGGAGTTGGGGGAAGGAACACAAGGAAGGACCTCCCCGGACACACAGTGAGCATAAGGCTAATGGGGCTGTGGGAACTCGCATGGAGAAGGCAGGTGCAGGCACGTGCCTCCTCTTGCCCTACCTGAGCGACAAGGTGCGTACTCTAGGATTTGGGTGAAGTTGTCTGTGGAGAGGTAGCAGGTACCCACGGGATCGCTCAGAGGCTCCTTCTCCGTGCGCCAGCTATACAGTGGAGCGCAGGCCTAGGAAGGTCCGGGAGGAGGGGACTTTAAGTTTAGTCAAATAGGAACCCCTCTTCCTCCCTCCACTATACCCAACCACTGCCCATCTCCTAGCCACCACCCTCCTGAGCCTGCTGGCCCCTCACCAAGATGGAGGAGCCATGGGCTCGAACTGTTGCTCCAAACCACTGCAAGGACTTGTACTCCACAGGTTCCTCTCCCTCTGGGATGGAGAGTGAAGACTCCAGGATCCGAGATCCTTGGGAAGTGAGAAAGGGGAGTCATGCAGGCAGTGGGCCCTGGCACAGCCTCCACCCTCAGCTTGAGGACACTCAAACACTTGAAAGCCTTGAGTCCCATGACAAACTGGGAGGGAGAGTGGGGGGGTCTTTAGACTGCTTTGTGTAGTCTAACTCACCCTTCTTCACACACACACACCCACACACACACACCCACACACACACACACACACAGAGTTACATGTGTGCATACACAGAAATTGGGGTTTCTAGAGTTGCCTTCTCCTGGTCCAGCTAGGCCAAGGATGCTTATGGTGAGGTGAGAGCAGGAGGGTAGTGGGGAAGAATGGCTATTTCCCCAGCAGGTAACCCTCTGGCTGCACTTCTCTGCACCTGGATCTGTGTCTTTAAGTATTTTGTTCCTTTCTTGACCATTCTCATGTCTCTTGATTGCTGTCCCTTATGTCTCTCTCTCTCTGTGCATCTGTCTCTCTTTTTCCAAGTCCTAGCTCTGTCCTGTAGGACAGCATTTTTTTTTATTTCTCTGATGCTCATCTGTCTCTCAGGATTTTTAAAAAATCAGCCAGTTTCATGACCTTATCCCCCAACCATGGTCTTCACCTTTTTATGCACTCCCCTTTTTCTCCTCTCATTCCAGTCTTTATCTCTAGAGTGGGACTGCTCAACTTCATGTCTTTGCTCCACCATTTATTAGCTGTGTGGCCATGGACAAGTTACTTAACCCCTATTTTCTCACCTATAAAATGGGGACAATACCTCATAAAGGATTAAGTGAGTTAAGATATAGAAAATGCTTACAACAGTGCTGGGCACAGAGCAAATGCTCTTGAAGTGTTACTTGTTATTATTGTTTATCTCTTGTCTCCATCTCTCTCCCTTTCATCTCTGCATCTACTCCGGATCTTGAGCTCCTTGAAGGCAGTGGCTAAATCATGTTTCAATCCCCCACAGCCCCAGCACAGTGCCTGGCATGCAAAATCACTTAGTCAGTGCTTAGTTAAATGAATCAAATAGTCTGTGTGGCTCTCCCTGTCTTTGTCTGTGTTACTGCCCTGGCCTCCCTGAGTTGTGGGTGATTCAGGGGAAATGAGAGCCACATGTTTCTGAATCATGCCCGCCCTCCTTGGGTTGGGCTCTACTGGGAACATGGTGTGAGTGCCACGGGGAGCTGCTGCACGGCTGCACAGAGCTGGAGCACCACCAGAGCATCAGAGCGCTGGGAGGGCATGTGGCCAAGGAACTGGGCAGGCTCTACCCCAGGCTCCAGGCACCACCCGGGGCCGCCACAGCTCCAACCCCCAGGCCCTCCCTGAACTTCCAGGCCTACCAAGGGGGGTTGGTTACCTTTGCTGTCAAACTCAATAGGGGTGCACTGTGCCAGGCTGGTGCCCCAGGGACAGAGGTAGACAGCACCGCCCTGCAGCACTCCTGGCTGGCTGGTGTTAGCCTTGGGTGCGCCCACCAGCACACTGACCCTGTGGAAGGGAAAGGAGAGGCAATTCAGGGTGACTCTGAGCTCTTCTCCAGTCTCCTAAAGCAGGAAGGACCCAGGCGTCTGGGCCAGAGGCTGGCTGGGGGTGGGGTAGATGCCCCCTGGGTTGTATTTATATCTCAGAAGATGCCACAGATGCCAGAGGCACGGGCTGGAGTCAGGCGGTCCCCATGTGCTGCTGTCACTAACACAACCCCTCCCCTCCTTCTGCCACTCTCTCTCTTCTCTTACCTTTCCCCTGTTATTAAAGAGAGAAGGAGCCAGAGTCAGTTCTGGGAAGGGGAAGAGAGACCAGAGGTTCTGGCCCCAGCTTCACCATCTCCCCTATGGAGCTGTCAAGATTGGGTGCACAGCCTTGGAACTCAGGGTCTTCTCACCCAGCCTGTACCCTCTCGTCCTAAGCCAAAGCCCTTCTCTGGGCCAAGACCCAGGCGTCCTGCTGCCCAGCCCTGGGGCGTGTAGGAGGAAAATGTGAGTCTCGGAAATCAGGCAGTAGAAGTGAAGAGAGGAACTGGAGGATGGTGAAAACAGATCGTTCTCCTGGGCCTGAGCCTGTCTACACCCTGGGCTCTGGTGTGGACTTTCCCATCCTGGCTGGGTCTCTGTCTCTCAGGCCTGAACCCCTTTCCCACACACCATCTCTAGCCTAAATTCAGATCCTCCTCTCCTGGTCATAGTTCTGGACATGGTCCCTCAGTTCTCCCTGAGAAGACAAGGAGAGGGTTACCTCTGCTGGGTGTAATAAGTAATGGGGTGGTCATAGTTAAGGTCTTTGGGCAATCTTTCTGCCTTTGGCTCTGCCTCGGCCATTCCTGGGTTCCTTGCCTCTGAGGTCACACAGCTGTCAGCCCTCTTAGCTTTCTCCTCCAGATCTCCCATGAGGACTGCATCTGGCATCTGGGGCAGCTGGACTAGGCTCCTGGGCTAGTTCCCTTGCCAGTCTTGGCCTCCGCTCTCCTCTCATACCTGCCTCTGGCACAGCTTCTCAACTTCTCTATTCCTCTGTCCCTACGTATGACTGCTTGCTCTCTTAGTTGCAGTTTTCGAATCTTCTCTTTCTCTTGATCTCAGATCTTGGGCTTCTCCATCTCTATAGATTTTTGTCCACTTTCAACTTTCAGCATTCCCAATACTCACACATTCTCTGATATTAGAATACTTTCTTCAGCTTTTTTTTTTTTTTTTTTTTTTTTTTACCAGGAAAAAGTGCCTAAGTCAGGATTATGGCAGAGGTCACAAAAGTGGGGGTGTCTTCCAAGAGGACCCAGTGGGGGAAGGGTCAAAGGGGTGGGGTCCAAGAGGAATAGGGAACACCAGAGGCAGAAGCTCCAAGGGACTTAAGTGGGGAGTGAGGAGTGGTCTAGGAGGGTTTGAGGATAAGAATGGAGGAAGGAGAAGGCCAGGTCCTGAGGAATGGGGGTGGGGGTCACCAAGAGTGAGAGTTCTTGGAGTGATGGGGACTTCAGTATCAGCATCAGTTACCCTGGGGACAGGAAATGTTTACTGCCTGTGGCTTCCTGTCTGTTTCCAACCTCTCACTTCTCCGTTTGTCTCCCACCCGCTGGGCCCCACCCCTCTCACTCAGGCATTACATCTGGTTGGGGGTGGGGGATGGGAGCCAGCACAGTGACCTGGTTGGTTGGGAGGCCCAGTAGGTGAGGCTGGTGGTAAATAGAGGTTGAATTGTCCTGGGGCTGTTGGTGCAACCCTCCTTTAGTAGGGGCAGCCCCAGAAAACAGCTGTGGTACAGGAAGCACTGAAAAGAGCACTGGACCAGAAGTTAACACTGGATGAGGGTCAGGCACTAGCTCAGTGTAAACTTGGGCCATACTCTTTCTTTCTCTAGAAGTTGAATAGGCTATCTCAAAGTCTCTGGGAGAACTGGTATGTTACTTTCAGGAGAACATAGGGGTAATGGCTGAGGGACCCTGATCCACTCCTAATTTTTCAACACCCCTTGCTCCTGGAGAGGAGCTGAGCCTGAGTGTTCCTGCGATGGCCTGAAGAAGAAGCCTGGAGCTTGACAGGGTTGGAATGTTAAAGAGAGGCCTCATAAAGCTTGTAAAGCCCACAAGCTCATGGGCCAGGGGCATATGTGTTGTAGCTATATGAAGGTTTAGTAGATCCGGCATGCAGGTAAGGGACACAGACCCAGACCCAGGTATGTCCCCATCACCATGGCTTATACCTAAGGGTTCAATGGCCCTTAATCCCAGCTCGAAATTCAGTCCAATAAATAGTGCCCTCCCCCATGTGCTGAGCAAAGTGTCTTGTGTCAGGGATGGCACATCACATAGCTTATCCTGATTCTCCCACTCTTAGTTCCTGCCTCCTAAATCCTGCAGCAGTTGGATCCTCATAGGGGTTCAAGAAGGTAGCAATGGAGGGTCTTTGGGCTACTTTCAATATTGCAGAAAGCCTAATGGAAAGCATGCATTTACCTGATAAGGCTGCCTGGGCTAATTAAAACCTCAAATATATTTACTTTTGGCTAGAAGTATATCGACTCATGTAGCTCTGATTGGCAGCTATATGTCTTCTTGTTTTAACTTTTAGTTAATAAAAAACAGTAAAAAAAATTAATTGTGCCTTACAAAATGCAGTTTGGCAGATAAACTCTTCTAAAATATAAACTTTTCCAAGGGTAGAAATAATTTATTTTGAATTTTAATTTATTTTGAAGCCTCAGAACCTTGAAATTCTAGAACTGACTGGTTCATGGAGACACAGGCTGTCATAAATGGAAGGCACCGTAGAAAGCCTCTACTCATTTGAAGACTTTTTTGTAGATGCTTCTGGGCTGCCACATGGAGTAAGGAGAGGCTAGTTTGATCATCTTCTTGTAGAGCAGCCTCTTTTCCCTGTTTTATATAGAATGTACTGGTAAGATATCATTTGAATTAAAAAATAAAAAAAAGAAATAAAAACTTTAGTTAAAAAAACTCTGCTGATTGAGTCCCATGTCCTTATTTTACAGATGGGAAAACCAAGTTCCAGAGAAGTTAAGTAACATGTCCAAGGTCACTCAGAATCCTTCCCAACATAAGAACCTAATTCCTAGGCCAGTGTTCTCATCTACCCTGTTGCCAGTTTATCTCTTCCTTCCCTCTCCTCTCCACTATCTCCCTAGTCAGGCTTCTAATTAACCAAGATCCTGTTCAGTACATGGTTACTGTTTGACTGTGTTGGCCTGACAAGGTTGGGAGTAGAGAGTAGCAAGAGGACTAGGACAAGCTCCTGCAGGTCTGGCCAGGGCAGAGGAGGACACCTAGTTCTGGATCCTCCAGTGTATTCTCGAAGGCAATACTTGTGGCAGTACCAGATGTGAAAGGAGTGGGGAGGAAGGCTGGTGCATCTTTCCAGCTCCTGTCCTAGGCCAAGTCACTTCCCTTCTCTAAGCTTTGGATTCTCTACCCATAAAATGATTAGGTTGCCCTTAAACACTCCCTAAGCTAACTTCTAGTTCTAAGCTTCTAAGACTCCTGAAGCTTCGGTGTATATATAAAATAAAATGGGGGCAATAATGCCTTTTCTGCCTAACGCAAGGATTTTTGTACTGATCCAATGGAAAAATTGATATGAAAGTGCTAAGGAACGTGAGAGACTATTATTACTATCACTGCAAATAAGAAATGGAGGAAAACTTAAAGAGTTAGGTGGTATCTAGGGAGGAGAGAAGCAGAGACAGAAAACAGCCACCTTATAACAATCATGTCTCCCATGTATTTGATCATCCTCTATGGGCCCAGGTGCCTTTTATATATATTGTCTCATTTAGTCCTTGGAACAACCTCATGTTAGGTTTCTGATTTTTATGAGACCAGTCTCCAAGAACTTAAGTAACTGGTTCCAGGTCACACAAGGAACGAGAGTGATGCGGCCAGGGCACACACCCAACTCTGCCTGACTTAAGGCTTGGCGCTTTCCTACCATGCAAACTCTCTTGTGCTCACCCTGCCCTTACATGCTGTTTTGCTGTCCACAGTGAGAAGTGATGCAGAGGGACCAAAAACACTGAGGCCCTCCTCTTCTCTAGCAATGGCCCCAGGTGAGGAGCTATGTTTGTGTCCTGTGGGCAGGAGGTAAACTAAGGCCCAGCTGTGTGGGAAGAAAGGTCACTAAGGAGGTGGAATGTTCAGTCCTACTCTAAGAGAGTAATTTAAAGAGAAAATGAGAGGACTGCAAGCTGAACACCTGGGTTCTCTTGGAAGGAGAGATGAGCAGAAGGAAAGCAGGGAGGAATGGGAATGCAGGATCCTGTTTAAGAGGAGGGCTTTAGGGACTTTGGGATCAGGCCACCAGCCAGACAGACACCTAGGGAACCGGAAGTGTGTAAAAGACCAGATGTTTTAAAGGACTGTTTTAAGAGGGAGATGACACCCCTATTAGGTGGGGGGTGGGATAAGAGAAAGGTTATCCAGATATGGGGAGGATTCCATCCCCTCCCTCTCTCCCTCTTCTCTACTCCATTAGGGTTGTGGTAAGGAGTTTGAGGGGGCCTTGGGGAGGCCAGGCCTGGCAGAGACTCCAGGCCAGGGTGATGCAATGGGGTTTGGGCAAGAGGCCAGGGGGGTTGGGTGGGGGCTGGGTGGGGACCTTGAATAGCTCAGAACCAACAGCTGAGGCCTAACCATCTTTCTTTTTTCCCATCCCAAGTCCTCCAGAGGATGGAGAAATTTGTCCTCCCTCTTTAATTGAATTAGCTAGATTAACTCCTTTTCTCCAAAAATTAAAGAAAATGAGTAGAGTTAAGTTAACTGTATTAGGTGTAAAAACAGCTCACATCTGCCAGAGATCCTATCAAACCTTGAGATACCCGGGGTTGGAGTGGTGGTGGTGATGGGGAGCAGTGGGAATCAGAGCCCAGAGATGTAGGAGAAAGGAACAGTTATTGTGGAGGATCAGGAATCTGGCATCTGGGAGTCCCTGTCCCAGTCTAGGAGCAGCTATCTTCCTCTCTTACATGCCCCCCACATTTAAATAAACACCCCAGTTCTAACATTGCCTCAGTTCTAATTAGGGTTGCCCCATGACTGTGGGCTTCCTATTTTCCAGGCTCCCAGGGTCCGGTCTGCTTGTCACCCTGCTTAGCTGGGAATGAAGATCCTCCTTTGACCCTTCCCCAGTTTCTGATATCCTGTGTTCTGACTCTCTTAGGCCCAGCGAGCGCGCGTCTCCCCAACTTCCGACCCCCAACCCCAGAAGTCCCGGTCTCAGTTCAGCTCCAGCCCACAAGCTACAGGAAATCAGCTCTTCTCTTCCTCCCCAGAGCTAGAGGAAGAGGGAAACCGCCCACCCCCATTCACACGGGCACACACACCCCTCCCGACACAGCCGAGCACCCGCCCTTGGCTGAGCCCACCCCCAGCCCCGGCGCCACCAGTGCCAGTGTCCCGGGACTCTCCCCAGGTTCCAGGATCCCCTCGTTTGAACAGAGATTGGGGGTGGAGGGCGGAGAAGGAGACCGAAGAGAAAGGGGAGGGAAGCCGCCGTCCCCCTCCTGGGTCTTTCCCAGTCTGAATTGAGGGGGGGGGAGGGGAGGATGAGGCTGGCCCCAGTTTAACCTCGGTCCCGACTCTGCTCTTAACTACACACAGTTCATTCCACTCCTACCAGTTCTCTCTTCATACAATGGCCCTCAGGGATCCTGAGCTCCCCCTGTGCTCCAAAACGCCCTTTCTGGCCTCCGCGCCCCTTCGCCGCCGCCATCCGCCTGGGTCTCTGCAGCTCACAGAACTCAGCCGGACACCCTCTGCTCTCCATTCATGCGCCCTCCTCTCCCTTGGCCTCGAGACCCCTGTCCAGACTTCTCTAGGTTCCAGTTTCGTGTCCTCTCCCCATCCCACACATGTCTCCCCACTGATCTCTCTCAAACTCCAGGCCCCCATCCACGCCGGCCGCTGTCCCCTTCTTACTCCAGCGTGGGCCCCCAACTCTAGCGTGGTTCCCCAACTCCAGCCCTACTCCGTCCAAACTCCGCCTCTCAAACTCAAGTGTTGGTCCCCTCCAGACTCCAGCCGCGCCCCCACTTTCCAGGCGTCCCCCCTCCCAATATCCCGCCGCTAACTCTCCTCACTCACCCGTTTGTCCCCGGCCGGTAAAACTCCACCGAGAAGCCAAAGAAGGAGCCCGGGGGCCCAGAGAGCACCGCTGGGGCCTCCGCGTCTAAGTTGAAGCCCCCGACCCTGGATGGCGGCGGCAGCAGCAGTAGCAGCAGCGGCAGCAGCAGCGGCAGCAGCGGGTGTCGGCGCCGGGGGCCCCAGCACCGCTGCACAGAGTAGAGAGGGGACCTTAGCGTCCGGCTCCCCATAGCGCCCGCTCTTCCCTGTCCTGGGGCCACCGACCCGGAGCAGCTTCCTAAACCTCCCAGAGGCGAATGACTCAACGCGGGGAGGAGTTTGCCAAACTCCCGGCTGAGCCCTCCCCCCGCCTGTGGGGGGGGTGGTGGTGGTGGTGGGCGGGGGGCATTCCTGGGTCCTAGGAACGCTGAACCCGCGCCCCACACCCCGAAGGGGCGTGTGGGGGGCCGCACCTCTCTACTCTCCTCTCCCCAGCCCCAGTTGGAGGCTGGTAGTTTGCACTGGGTCACACTGGGCTGGTTTGGGCTCTTCCCCCTCCTTCTCTCTGCTTCCCCCACCTTCCTCCTCACTCCTTTCCAGATGTACAACGTAAACGCTCGGAAAAGGAGTCGGAAAAAGGGAGCGGAGGATTTCCTAATGAGGAAATCATTAGGAAATCCACCTCTGGAGGGCGGAGGGAGCCTGTATATGTGTGTGGGGTCTCCCTCACTTCTTCAGGGTGGAGACTTTTGGGTTGAAAGAGCCAGGAGACACCTCTGGCATCTGGCCAATTGGGATTCCCCCTTGTCTTCCGGGGCCACCGGGTTTCTGGGTTCCAGCCAGCTGGATTTGGGATTTTGGAATTGAGGTACAGAGTTCTCCCAGTCATCCTGATCTGATGGAAGTCCTCCACAGGCTCCTTAAATTCCTCTGCCCCACCCTACCCCAAACTACTAGAATTGAAAACCAGGCTTTTGGGGTCACACACCCGGAGAATTCTGTTCCAGGTCACCCCTTCTTGGATGTAGGGTATGGAAACCTGTGTTGAACCCCTTCCTAGAATTTGGCAGTTGACCAAGAGCCTGGGAGTGGTAGGGAGTGGGGTGCTTTGGCTCCTCAGGTTCTTCTTGATCAAACTGGTGTGATTCCTACAAGTCTAAAGAAGCATGGGGTGGGGTAGTGGTGATGTCTTGTGAAGGGGCCATCCATTCTCCCCAGACCCCTTATGGATATAGAAGGGACTCTAGCAAGGGAAGGCAATGAGTTTCTGCCCATCCCTTCCTCCAGCCCTGGCTCTGTGTAATGAGATCACCTTTCAGGATTCTAGTCTTTATCTTAGTCTGGGGGAGGGGGATCTATGTGCCTGGATTCTCTCCTAACTTCCTTATCTTTCCAGCACCCTACCTGCCTTTTTTTCTCCAGGACTCCTTCCCCCAAATCAAACCCTGCCTCCTCTCTTCCCTGTCCCCTGCACCATTCTGGCCTCAGGGACTGGGAATAAAAGTGCCAGACAATGCTTTTTCCTTCACTATGGGTTTTTTACTTCCTGTCCTAAATCACCCAGCTGTTTTTTTTTTTAAAGCCCCTCTCCCAAGCCAGCTGCAGCCCAAAGGATAAGCCAGCTGGTCAGACTGATGCTGGCCTCTATCCCACTCTCACATACTGCAGGTCCTACCTTTTCTTAGGTGAGGAACCCAAAGAATCTCTGGGTCAGGATCTTAAGCACAGCACTACTGCAAAGGTAACCTCTAGGTGAAAATTACTCAAGCCAAGGGCTAAGAACCTCCCTTGGGAGGAGAGGGGCTGAGACTTGACTGCTGTATAACCCAGCAAAGCATGTGTGTGAACACAGCTCTCCCCTTTTTCAGCCCAGGCACAAGTTCTTTAGACTTTCCCAGGATATGGGAGCTTGGGGTGGAGTGGGGAGGGATACAGGGAGGAGGTGTGTGACTCAGCTCCTCCCAGGAGCCTTGGTGGGGGACAGGGGACATAGCGTCCTGCCCCAGTCCTCCTCTCCACTCCACCCCACCCCCACTCAGCCTTGGCCAACTCAAACAGGCCCCCTCCCTGCCCATTCCCTGCTCCTGTTTACACCGGGAGCCCCTTAGTCATTCTCTGGCTGGCTTTTCTACTCTCCCCAATATCCCTCCTCTCTTGGCTCTCTCTGCCCTTATAAGTCCTCTCCCAGTGGCCCCAACACCTCCTGCCTTCCCTCTCATCATGCCTGCCTGTGCCTGGCCCTCCCTTCTTCTGCTCCATGTCAGGCTTGAACTTGGGGTTCCCTCCTAGTTGGAGCTGCTTCAGCATAGCCCTCCAGGTCTGAAAGCTGGCCTAGAAGATCTGCCAGGAGGGACCCCTAGAGTTCATCAACTTAACTCTCTTCTTCAGAAGAGGAAATGGGTGTAGAGAGTTTAAATGACTTGTCCAAGGTCACATGGCTAGCTAGTTAGTGATTAGTCTAGAACCTAAGTGTTTTGACTCTAAACCCAATTCCTTCTCCTCTCATCCCATGGAACTCGAAAAGCTCTGTCTCCTCTGTTTTTTCTCTCTGTCTTGTATACCCCTCAGCTTGACGCTGGCCCAGTTTGTGTGTCTTCAAGGGTCTCTGCGTTCTCTTTCAGTTCTGACCTCACCTGCTCACTGTGTCCCTTCATTGCTCAGTAGGAATGATTTGATTTGCTGTGATTATAGACTATTATTAATCATGGTCTGCTTAACAGAGAGGCAGACGGGTGAAGGGCAAAGGCAGAACACTCACCAGGCTTCTGCTGTCACCAGCCTGCCTGCCCAAAAGGCTGGAGCCTTAGAACCAGAAGAGCAAATTTCCATAGAGATGGACAGGATAGAGGTGCAAGTTCCAAAGCCAGGAGCCATGCTGGGTTTCAACAGGGTGGTAGAGGGGTGGTAGAGTATTAATAATGGTTTATTTAGCATTCACTGTATTCCTGGCCCCAGGCTTGACATTTAACCTCTCTTTATCCCATTTAATCTTCCCAACTATCCATCATTGAAGATATTATAATCCTCACTTTAACTCTCAGCAAACTGAGGCCCAGAGAGTAATGTGACTAAGCCAAGATCAACAGAAAGAACGGGGCAGAGGTGGAATCCAAATTCAATCCTCACAGATTCCAAGCCTGTTGCTTTTCCCACTGAATTGTTAGTTTAGCTCTCTAAACTGGACTGGGTTTCTTTACTAGATAAAACTTCCCAACTGGTGTGTGGTAGCACACACAAATGGGGCATAGATGTGTTGAGACCATATCAATCTTCTCAACCCTCGCATCCTGCAGCGATCTCGGACTGCTACAGACTCCAGGCTGGAGGCTTCTAGCCAGAGCGACATCATATCAATGTGATATGATGCAAAAAAGATCGGGAGAGTTCCCTGGACAAAGGTGCCAGAGGGGCTTGTTGGTTTGTACCTTCCAGCTTTGGCCCTGCGGCTCCACTCCTGCGCTGTGGTGGAGTGATGAATGGGAAGAGCAAAAGGAGGAGGGATACTAATAAAGATTATGGAGTTCCAAGTGGATCTCTGAAAGGCGAATAGGAATCCAGTTATCCCAAGAGTCTGGGTTCAGAGCCTGCTAAAGTTGGAGTATTGCTCTGGGTGTGTACATTTAAGAGACAGAAATTGAAAAGTATAGGAGCAGGCCATCTGAATCCTCATGCTCTGTCACTGTCCTGACTCAAGGTCTCAGCCTAGGAGAACTGATGGCTCCATCATCTGCGAGTCACTATCTACCACCCACACTGCCTGTCTGACCCAGGAGAAACCCCTCCTGCATGTCTTAGATCTAAAATAAACCCAGACTCCCTTTCCCTTTCCACCCCTACTTTGCTCAGCACAGGAGGGGTTGATGAAGGATGTTTGCTAGGGTGACAAGACCAGGCCTGGTAGATAAAATGCTTGAGTCCTCCTGGTGCTGTAGGACTCTGAACCTAGAGATTGAGACTGTGACCAGATATCTCTGTAGGAATCAATGGGAGTTTTTTTCCAGGCTGGGCTAGGCTGGGGAGGGACAGAAGGACAAGGATTAGGGGAAGGGCACTGATGAGAGAGGGGCAAGGCTAAGCAAACACAGAGGTAAAACATATAAGACCCAGGGTCCAAAACAAGCAAATCAATGAGAAAGAATTTCTCCTACCCCAGTAGTGTCTTTTCTTCCAAACTCTCTTCAATTTTTCTATTCTTTTTTTTTTTTTCCAGCAATAAATACTACAGCTAAATGTAGCAATCCCAGATAGGAAGTTAAAAGAAAAATAAGATTCTCTGAGGTATCCTAAACACTGACTTCATTTAACTTGCTCATCTACCCCACTCCCATAACTTTCTGTTCTTTCTCTCCCCTTTGCTGTCATGTACCTACCTTTGGAGAGGAAAGGAGTGCTTGAAGCTTCTGGGCTCAAGGGCCTGGAAGCTGGAGGAGAGATCCATCCGGGGTGGGAGCTGGCGGGCGCATCAGTTTCCTGGGATGGCCTTCCCAGATGTAAGCACATCTGGAGCCCATCAGAGAGGGACCTGGAGCACCAGAATTCTCAATACACATCCGATTAGGGCTGTCAGGCACTGAGGATGAGCCAGGCGTTCCCTCCCACCCCCACATGTTTGCCTGCCATTTCTAGTCCTCTTTTAGGAAGGATTACCACCCAGACAGGAAGTTAGGGCATTGGAAGGGGCCTCAAGGAGGGCAAGACGGCCAGGGATTGCACCCAAACCTGGACACACTCTTTTCCTAGCTTCATCTCTTTCTGGCTCTGTAGAGGTGGCAGCATCTCTGATAAAGTAGGATTCAATGTGCGTGCGTGTGTGTGTGTGTGTGTGTGTGTGTGTGTGTAACCTAGATATGTGTGTGTAACCTATATATTTGATGTGGCATCAGGTTGGTGATGGGGGCCACCATATTATTCTCCTTGCTTTTGATGAAAAGGTATAAGTCTTCCCAAGAGTTCCCATGAGTTTTCTGGACCGCTGGCACTTCTTACCCCTCCACCCACAAACAAACACACACACTCCTTCCTTGGCTACAGATTCCTCCCCGTCTATCATCACCTTGTAATGAGCACATTTGTTTTCCAGAGATCATGTACAGAGCTAAAAATAGGTCCATCCACTTGCCCTTCCCCTCAGGGAGATCTAATCTGTTGGAGTGCTGAATTAGGGGGTAAATAGTTATACAGTGATCCCTGCAAGGGATCTAGGTGTCCCCAGCAGCCAGCCCTTACGGGTAAAATGGAAAGTCTTTGGGGCTGAGATTCAGGCTCAGTGATATAAAGAACTCCTGTGATGTGAAGCCCTCTCTCTTTCTTCCACAGCTATAGTTTGAGGAGGGAACTGAGCCTTAAAAGATTCTTAAACAACTCCTGGACTCCAAGATTGTGACTTAACGAGAAACTATTTATTATTATAATACAAGGTAGTGTTGCATACAATTTACAAGTGGTTTATTTTTGGGTCTAATTTATAAAAATATATTGGGCTTCCCACCTTACCTGCAGCAAAAGTTAAATGGGTTATTCTCTTTGAACCTCCACTCCTACTCACCTCGGCCTCAACCCTTGATTGGACTTCAAAGCCCCAGGGGAAACGCCAAGGGGAGGGGCTTCCTGACCTTTGGGCTTAGAGCTTTTTCAATAACTTTCCAGCAGCTCAGAGGCCAGAGACCTTCCTGTCCCAGTCTCTGATATAGGCTTGGCTAGAGGGTCCTAGCTGACAGAATTGTGGGGCAGGATAGTAGAATGAGGGCCCTCTGGTCTCTAAGATAGAGGAGGAATGTGTAGGAAGAAGGGATGTTTGGGGTTTGGGGTTTGGGTGAAGAGCAGAGTGCAGAGAGAGGGAAAGGTGGCATGGAGCACTAAGCTTCCACTTCCTGGAGATCAGCTCTTCCTTCAGGCCACACCCTCACACCCAGCTGGCCTCAGCTGGCCACACCCCCACAGCTGGCTAGGGAAAGAGCTCAACTCTCCCCCTCAGCCCCCCACAAGCGATTGCTTACAGATGTTTTAGGAAAGGGGTGGAGGTTGAAAGGAGAAAGGGAAGATAGGGGGTGCAGGGAAGGAAAACTGAAGCAAGGAGGGGGAGGTTCATGAAAGGGAGAGAGAAGTTGTGGTCAGGTAGGGAAGCCTGTGAAGATGAGGGAGAGTAGGAGGGAAACAGAGAGGGAGAGAGGAAATGAGAAAGAGAGTCTCATTCTCTGTGATTTGCCCTATTCACTGCAGGCAACTTAATCTCCTTAAATCAAGGCTCTGATGATGTTACTTCTCAGCTCAAAACCTTCCATTGCTCCAACCTTTTAATCAGTAAAGATTTGTCTACTCTAAAGTGCCTAGAACTACACAAAGCACATAGTCAGTGCCATTGACCCAATTCACTATACATTTTTTTGAGTGATAACTATGTGTAAAGCTCAGTGGGCCACGTTGGGGAGAATGAAAAGAGAGTAGAAGGAATTGGGCTAAGATGGAGACATAAATAAGATCAAAGAGGTGGCCAGAGAGAGGCCTCAGAGAGAGTGACTAGGGAGGGAGGACCAGAAGCGATGAGTGGAGAATGAAAGAGAAACGGGTGGAGGAAGCAGGAAGGAGGATCCTGGAAAGATGATAGGAGAGAGGGAAGGAAAAAGGAAAAGAGAAAGAAATCAAAGGAGGAGATATAAGGGGAAGAATGTGAAGAGAAGGAGGCAGGGGTGTGAAGTCAAAGAGAGTAGGAGATAGATAGAAATGGGGGGAGGGGCAATCCTTTCCTTCCACTGGATCAAGAACTCCCTGCTGGCCAATCAGAGGCAATTTGGAGTGGGCAGGAAGCTTGCAGGCTATGTGGTCTGCTCCCCACCCCCTTCCCATTTAGGTCCCAGCTTTCTGTGTCCTTTGCCATTTTTGTGTCCTTGAATTGACTCTTCCTTCTCTGGTTCCCTACCCTTCTTAATCTCACCTCTTGGGTAAAGATTTCTGAAGTCAACTTGTCAACTTCCTCCTCACTCATCACACTGCAGGCCAATCTCCCTTGTTGCTTTTTTCTAGGTTTCTTTCAGTGCCCTTCCTCTCCTCCACCAAATTGGTCCAGGACTGAGCTGTTTGCGTCAGAAGTCTCCTTGGCACATTTCCTGCTCCTGAATCCCTGGGGTGGTATTTGGGGGTGGGAGGAAGGGTAAGGTCCAAGGTGGAAAGTCTGACGCTGAGTCCAGGCCCCCAGCCCCACTCAGACTGGCTGAGCTCATCTCTCCAAGCAACCACAGCTGGACATTTTCCATGTGATCACCTCAGGGAGGGGGCTGGGTTCCAGAAATCCAGACAGAACTAATAGAGTTTCACAAGAAACAGGCTTGGGGATGGAGCACCCTCAGGTGTTGTCACCTCACCTCTGCTGTGCTCTGCAGGGAAAGCCCTGGGGGAGGAGCAAGGGCAGAGGAGACACAGGCCTGTAGAAGAGCCAAAGCTGGAGTAGATTTTGAGCCCAAGTTGGCCTAGGTTTCTTTATCCCTGCACACGAATGTGCACCATTTGTGCTGTCTAAGCTGGGAAAAGATCCTGTGTGGTGTGAATGCTTATGTGAAGTGGAAAACTGTGGTGTGTGTGTGTGTGTGTGTGTGTGTGTGTGTGTGTGTTCTGAACACCTGAATATGTTTGTGTTGGTGGGCATATAAGCATGGGTGGGGAAACAACCTATGTCCGGAGTGGTTGGCAGGCCATAGTTGGTGTGTGTGCATGAGGGTATGATTGTCTCGCTCTCTTCCCAGTGCAGTGGGAGCTGGTGAGAGTGCTTCCTAGAGGATGAGGGCTGCCTGCTCTCTCTACTACCCTATTCTTTCTCTAACCCATGGCCTTCTTTAAACCACAGATAACAGGAGCACCAGAGAAAGCAAGCTATAGAACAGAGAGGGGAACAGGTCACTATCCTCCCCAGTGGAAGACGCTGGGGCAAGGGGCTTCCAGGCCTGGCTGAGGTTGGAGTGACCCCCCCAGCACTGGATGCAGGGGCTGCTGTGAGAGAGGCCCATGGCCCATAACTAAGGCCACTGAGCTAGAAGCATTATGGGGTGTCCAGAGTGGGGTCTCTGCACCTCTTTACTCCCTCTTCCCAAGGCCCTGAGATGTTGGGACAGACTGAAGGAGGTTGGTAGGAAATGTGAGGTGGGGAGGCAGGTAAGGGGGTGGGCAGGAAGCACTTGGCTGTTTGTTCTCCCTCCTTCCTGACTCTTTTGTGGCAGCAGACTGGCTTCCTTCCTCCCTCCAGCATCTTGGCTCCCAGCTCATTTCCGTTCTTATGTCCTTAGTGCAGCTCCTAGTCTGGCACAGAGTTTTTCCAAGCTGGGTTTTCTGGGAATGAGGACTCTGAGGTGAGTGGGAATAGGGCTGAAGAAGCAAATGAGATTACCAATGTGCCACTTCGTCAACCTACTCAAGCTCAGTAGCTCAGGCTTGAATGAACTATGGGAGAGACTCTGTGGATAGGAAGCACTCAACAAAGCAGACACCCAGGTGTTTGGTTACCTGGGGCCTGCCTCTCTTTCAGCCTGGGTTGTGGAGAGAGCAGGGCTGAGAGACACCCCACCCCCACCCCTACCTCAGCCTTGCTTCCCTCTCTGTGTCCCTACTTGGTTGTCCTTGCCTCAGTCTGCCCCTGCTCCACCTCCTACCTCCATCCACTGCCCTACAAGTCAAGGAATGTAAGTTTCTTTTCTCACTCTCTCATTGATTAGTCATGGGCACCCTGATCCCCAAGGGAACCGTTACTCACCCTTGGCCCCCCTCTCACTAGCAGTCGTCTCCCCAGAACTGGCTGAATTCCTGTAAGAGAAGCTCACAATGTAGGATGTGGGTGGGGAGGTAGTGGGGGGTTTTGGGTGGTAGGCAGTGTCCCAAAGTCAGCCAAAGCAGGAGCCCCTCCCTCTCTCCAACATACACATACACAAGGAGGTCATACTCCTGATAGTAGCCACTTTAGTGGTCACAGAAATTTAGGCAGAAGGGGTAGGGTTGGGGTAGAGGACAGTGTGCTGTGACTGTACAGAGAAGGGCCCAAAACAAGTGAGCATCTAGTTCCTTCACCGGTGCTGGCTTTGGGGCCAAGATGAGGGCCTGGGGCCTGCTCTTTGGGCTTGGCTGAGTGCCCAGGCCTGGCCTCTGTCTACAGAATCAGACAGGGGCCTTTCCCAATAAGGAGCCTCCCAACTCTGGGTCCACTCCCCTGCTGCCCCCACTCCTCTCCCCTCTAACAGCTCCCTGCCCTAAAATGGCCACGTTTTCCTTTCCTTCCTCCTTCCCTCTCCCACACTTAGGTTTGGGTTCTGGGGGAGACAAGGGGACTGGGTAAGGGTAAGACTGAACAGGTGCCAGATGGGCGGGTTTGGAGAAGAGTAATGGGATCTCAAGAAGAAAGGGAATAAGGCCACATAACCCAGGTTTAGGTGGGGGTGGGGATAGAGACATAGCTCCCTGGAGTTATATCTTTCCTATAATAATAATAGCTTGTGTTATTATTATACTATTATATAATAGAAATATACTATTGTACATATTATTATACATATAATACATACTATGTATTCTAAGAACTTTATCTGTATTAACTCATTTAAATTGGCACTGTCACTTTATGAGGGAGGTTCCCTTGACCTATCTGGTAAGATGAGAAAACCGAGGCTGAGAGGTTTAAGGAACTTGCCCAGGGTGAGTGGAAGAGCTGGGGTTCAAACCCAAGTAATCTGGCTTCACTTTAGGGGAAACCAACCCACTCTCTTTGTCTATGGAGTACTTGAGCTTCACTGTTAGAGGTATAAAAAATACCTAAGTGGCTTATGGAGTGGTGATGCTCACAGAAGCTGCCAGTCAAATGTGACCCACTATGGATGGGTTTTTGCATGCATTCAGGCTAAAGACACCTAGAAAGCCATTGATCCATTAAAACAACAACAACAACAAAAACAACAACAAAAAATTTTAAATAAATCTATTGTTCAGTGATGTGCAAATTATATACAGGTTAGCACAGAAACAAGTAAATGCTACTGAAGGAAAGTGGAGGGAATGCAAGAAGGGGCCAAAATAATACTTAGGGAAGAGCTGGGAGAATGAAGAAGAAACTATAGAGAGTGTGTAGAGGGACTTCCCTGTGCCATTTTCCAGGCTTTTCTTGTGTTTCAGGCAGTTAAAAATAGTGATAGTGATTTATTCTACCCAGTGAGAGTGAGAAAAAAAGAAGGGGTTGAGAATTCTTATAGTCTTGACAGCAGACAGGGACCCCCCTGGGATAGATTCAGATACTTGCCGTGGAAGTTCCAACTTGAGCAAGACTCTGCCCATTTCTGGCTCTCAATTTTGTCTTTCCTAAACTAAAGGAGTTGAATTAGATGATTCTTGAGGTTCCATCTCCAAAACATTCAGATTCCTATATGGGAACTCAGTGGGGGAAAACCAACATGGGGGCTGGAGTCCTTGAGTGGGGTCAGGACTAAACAAACACTTGGTAACTAGGATGAGCTCAGGACTCTGGGAGGAAAAGCTCTGCGTGGGGTGATGGGAAGGAAGCCAGGTCTGGCAAGGCTAGATCCAGAAAAGTGAATGAATGGACTCATTCATTAATTCAACTATTTACCTTCAGAAATTAAAACATAGAAATCTGAGCTTCCCATTCAGGAAGGCAATAATGAAAGTATGAGCTCTAGATGTTTAGGAAGGGCAAACTCTCAAGTCCTTCCCCAATTTTTGAGGAATTACAGGAAAATTAGCATTTGAAGATATGTGCCAATGTCACTTGACAAGCACCAAGTACAGACTTAAGCATTTCACATATATCATCTCACTTAACCTCAAATAATTCTGTGAGGCATTTTATATATCCTTCATATCCATTTCCCTATTTAATCTTCTCAGCAATTCTTGAAAGCTAATAAGACCATTTGATTGATGAGGAATTTGAAAAAGCAGGAAAAGGGGAAATCAGATTTTTGGTAGGATTTTCTGACTGGTAAAGGTGGGAGACCCTGGAAGGTGTTAGGGGACTCTCACTTCCTAGGAAGCTTTTTCCTGGTTCTGGATTCAGGATTGGCTTAGCTGAAGGGAGAGTGGATGCACTTTTCAGCCCTTGACTGAAGATGAAGATATACACTAACATCACCAGACATGTTACAAATCAGAAAAAAATGACACTCTGATCTCTGAGACTGTTTCTGAGAAGTCTTTAGTGATAGAAACAATCATAGGTTTGGGGATTTGCCCCTTTTATCTGCAAAAGGATCTTGAGAGGCCAGAGGCAGAATTCTGAGTGAACTAGCTGTCATTTGTTTCTACCAACTACTGGCCCAACAGCAGGAGATAAGGAAATTAGATATGGAGTGGGACTTCCCTATTGTTTGGTGCTGATAAGGGGAATCTTGCCTCCTGGGGTGATTGTAAAGTTAATGCATTCTTCAATCCCCAGTCCCCAGGAGGTGGAGGTATGAGTGGTAGTGGTGGTGGTGGAGGAGGGTAAGGGGATAGTAGTGGAGATGGGGTGATTGCCTGGTTGACCTCTGACCAGCTGGAGGAGCCTGAGATTTCTGAAGAGAAAATTTGCCAAAAGAGCACTTGTGGGGACGGTTCATGAGTTGGGCTCCAGCCGGGGCGGGGTGAAGTCAGAGACATAAATCACACTGCCTAACATTTCCGCTTTGAGCTCAGTTCCCAGCCAAAAACCCAGCTATCCTGCCAGAGGAGTGAGTGTGGGTATGGGGGAGGGACCAAAGAACTGGAAATGGGTGGTTAGAAACTGGCATTAGTGAGAATTATCTGGGAATACTAATCTGGGCTCATTGGTGGCATGAAATGGGCTCAGGGCTGGTAGGGCAGGGATCACAGAGATCTTAACAGTACTGGGTTGTAGACCCCTCATCCCACTGTGTCCCATAGCCACACCTAGTCAGCTGAAATCTCTCTGACAAATAACACATCTGGGATGTGCCTAGAGGCACAGACACCTATGTAGACACACTCCTCCCTCTTTCCTCATCCAGCTATTGCTCACTTTTGCCAGAAAACCCCAGATCTTCCAGCACAGTAAACTGCACTAGGAGAAAGGATGGGAGACTGAGAGATATAAAGAGTATCCTGGATTTTCATTAAGAAACCTCCTCTAGTGAGCTCATAGGCCTGTATGATGTCATCTCTTTTGCCTTTCTCCACTGGAGACATATCTGGCCCATCTTCCTTCTCGCTTTAGAAGAACTTTGGTGGTCTATGGTCCTCCTGGTGTGCAGTACCATAGTGATGGAGGAGGTGGAGCAGGAGGCATGAGATGGAGTGTGCATGTTTGGTGGGGTAGGTATTTGAGGGTAGGAAATTAAGAAAGCAACTCAGACAATGGTGTTTTCCACTGGCTTGGGTCCAGGTTGCTGGGTTCTGTCTGACCCTAACAGTACCTCTTACTTCCTCTTTTGGTCAGCTTCCCACTCAATGATCATTTGTGGGGAAAGACAGAAGAGGCAGGGTTCCTCTGGAGAAAAGGTACACCTTCCATCAGTCCTTTTCCAGGTTGACTGTTCTGGACTGACTACAGAAAAGTGGGTATGTAAGTAACCTCATCCAGCTTGGGACCATCTCACCCACGCCTAGTGTTCTCTTCTGTGTAAAAAAGTTTGTCATTGCCCCATGATGGCATAACTATAAGTACGTTGATATTTAACAGGATCCATGATACTTTTGTTTAGGGCTAAGTTTGCCCATTCTGTTCTCTGAATTGTGTGCATCCCATTAGCTTGGAAGCTTTAATGGAAAAAGAATTGTGTGTGTCAGTGGGTACAGCCCCCAGACCAGCATTAGGAAAATAATATATGTTTCTTGATATGCAAAGTAACAATATGATCATACCGGAGGAGAGGAAATCTTGAGAATGTGGAAAAATATTTTTTCCAAGAAAAAGGGATGGGGTAGGGCCACTTAAATGAGGGTAAACTGACATCAAGGCTTACCCACTCTCTCATCTCTGAAAACCAGAAAAAGCTTCTTTCTAATACACCCTCTATTGCAGTCACTTGAGTCTCATTTTCACTATTGTCTTGCTGATGTGTCCAGTTTAGCTTGCCTCCTTTGATTCCAGCATCCAGAATGCGCTGTTCTCTGTATCATTCATCAAGGCCCACCCAAGCCCTGCATACTGTTCCCTAGCTCATTCTAACTTTCAGTAATGGTCCCACTCTTCTAAATTCCTGCACTTGTAGTCTGGACTACATAGTCTAACACTTAATTATACAGGGTATTTATAAAGTACTTATGCAACTTAGAAATTGAATACATTTGGATGTATGCATGATAAAAGTAACTATATTTTATGAAAACATATTCCATAGAATTTTTAATGCTAACGTTTGCTTTTTTGTTAATGTGCTTTTAATTTGCACAGGAGGGGTTTATGTTATACTGGAAAGAAGACCTGTGTTTCAGTGCTGCCTCCCTCACTTAATAGATATGTGACCTTGGCAAGTTTCTTAACCTCCCTGGTCTCAGTATTTTCATCTGTAAAGTGGAGATAATACATTCCTCATAGATTTGTTGGGATAATTAAACTAATATACTATATGTATAATTATATACCACAGTGCTTGACAGCAAATATTAAAGCCTCATTCAGTATGTCTGATGAATCTGAAATCTATACAAAGTCTGATGTGTTCTCTGAATGGAATGTATTTTTCAAGTCAGTGCTCAGTAAAGACATTACTTCCACCAAGAAGCATTCCTTAATCTCCCACCCAGTACTCCATATTTCACTACTCACAGCGTTTACTCCGCTGTACTGTATCTCCTTATTTAACGGTCTCCCCAACTGGACTCAGTTCTGTAAGGTAAGAATTTTGTTTACTTCTGTTTTTTTTTTCCCATGGCCTAGATCAGTAAATATTATTTGAATAAGTTGAACCTTTTAAAAATAAAGCAATGGTAAACATAGCACAGTGATTTCTGAACTGTATGACAAATAATTTTTTTTTTTTAACAAGGTAGTCTAATAAGATAGCACTTCTTGTTATTGTGCTTTTAATGTACATTTAGTTCTTGAAATGTATCTGGAAATGTGGTCCAATTACTTGTTAACCTTTGTCACCAAACCTGTCCCCACAGAACTACATTTTGTAGGTGTGGCAGAGATCTCTGTCTTCCAGCATCCAGTCTCTTCTTCCGCTTTTTAGTAACATGACCCCTTCCACCCTGTCACCCACACACTGAGTTTTAGCAGAGGACATGGCTGCCAGTGAGATACTACTCTGCCCAACTTCTCTTGCATAATAAGTTCTGGTCAATCGGATGCAAGTTATGCATTGTGTGTAACTTCTGGGTCATGTTCTTAAAAAGGAAAGCTGATTGCCTCCTACTTCCTCTTTTTTTCTTCTACTTGCTGGGCCATGGTGACACACTAAGCAAGCCACCTTGGTCTAAGAGATGCAAACATTCTCTATCAGTCAATGATTATCTACTCCATCTACTTCTGCACTATTTATTTGAACCACTCTATTTGTGGGTCTCTTTGTTATAGCAGCAAGGACTACATTCTTTGAATAAAGATTAAGATCACGCAATTCATGAAATCTCTTAGTCTACTCTGAAGACTAATGTTTTCAAGGCAACTCAAAAATAAAATTAGACCAGGTTTCAATGGAAGTAGAATCTGCTGAAGTCTAGTTTATTTAATGACATTTTGTGAAAAACTGTTAAATTTGTTCTATCATGAACATATTCAACTTTCCTGCAAGTTTATAAATATCCTACCTCTTCCATTTGACATAATATATTATTTATGATAACTTTGAAATTCCAGGTGGATTACACGGTAGCCAGTCTCTAAGATGGTACAATGGTATTCATGCTCTTTCTGTGTTGCCTTCCTATATTGAATCATGGCTGGATCATGTGATCAACACAATACCATGGAAGTGGTATGTGTAACTTGGCCAGGCTAAATCATAAAAGATATTGCAGTTTCCACCTTAGTCTCTCTCTTGGATCACTTGCTCTGATGGAAGGCAGCTGCCATGTCATAGGGACACTCAAACAGCCCTATGGAGAGGCCCATGTGGAGAGGAACTGAGGCCTTCTACCAGAAGCCGGAACCAACTTGCCAGCATTTGAGTTTACTTATGTGAGTCAAGGTGGCCAACCCCAGTCAAATTTTCAGATAACTACAGCCCCAGATGACATCTTGACTGCAACCTCATGAATGACATTAAGCCAGAGCCACATAAGCTGCTTCTAAGTTCCTGACCTACAGAAACTGTGAGAGAGAATAAATGTTTATTGTTGTTTTAAGTCACTGTATTTTGGGGGTAATTTGTTATGCCTTAATAGATAAGTAATATAGACTAAAAATTCCTTGAAAGTGGGATTCATCTTATTTTACTTTGAGTTATTGTATCAACCACTTCCCTGCCCCCCGCCTTGGAGATTAGAGCATACTAAAACATCTGGTGGAATATGAAAGGTGAAATGACATTGCCCTTGAAATTCAGCATAATGCAACTGGATAAGAAAAACCAAGATGTTAGTTTATTCTGACCATTTTTTCTTCCTTGTGGGTATTTAACATTCCCCAGGGTGGAAGTGAGGACAAGGAAGTAGAACTCAAGTCTCTGGTGAGTACTGTTATTCATTATTCATGAATTTCCCAAAACTCTCTCGGTTCTCAATTCTTAAGCAGAATATTTTCTTAAGTCTTGGTGTATAGGGAAGCTTTGGTAAATAAGGAATTTACAATATCCTGTGGAAATTCACCTGGACAAAGGAAGTGAGACTGCCTGGAGGGAAAATAAATGGATGACTTTCTTCACAGGATAAATTCAGGCACAGGTCCTTTCCCAGGAACCCAAACTCAATATATAATAATACAATGATGTTACCCAGATGAGCATCATTTTCTTTTGGACATGGTAACTTTAGATTCTCTTAGTTACAAGGTTGACTAGAGCTTCCAGCCTTTCAGTGTATAGAGGATTAGGAGGTCTAGACCTCTGACCTTCAAATCCCTGTGGTGGTGGATGCCCAGCATGGGAATGGAGATAGTGAGAGCAGTGGCATTGGGAACTCAGAACTTTCACTTCCCCAACTCTTTAATACATGGTTCCCTTAGCTTAGACATAGCTTATACCTGGGGTCATGTGGGTTTTGTGGCTGTGAGACTGGTCATCAGCAAAGGAATCAATCAATTCTCAAAACTGAAGAGCAGATGCTGGAGGAGGAAGATAGTCTAGATATCATCTAATGTCCTCATTGTATAGATAAGGAAACTGAGGCCCAGAGAAAAAAAAATGACTTGCCCAAAGTCATACAGTTAATATGGGATAGAATCCAGGTGTCCTTATTCCAAATTAGTGCTTTCTACCATGCCACATTTACCTTTACTCTACTTCCATCATATATTCCATTTTATCCCACTAACTGCTAACTTCTTTCTGGGTCATATTAGGAAAGGTCCATTTCCAGATTTTTCTTTTCCATTAGAAGGGTGAAGAGCCTCTGCTTTTGTTTTTAGGTAAAGCAGAGCAATAAAGCAGAGCATTATTCCCTTTTCTTGCCTCCCTTTCTCCTGTTACTCTCAATGAGGAACTGAATCTATTTCTCCATACACAGATGGGTTCTCAGGAGTTCTGGGTTTCATTCAGTTTGTGTCAGAGGAAGCTGATGGCATATTGCCTTGGGATGCCCTCCACATTTGCAGGCTGATTGTACTCAACTGGTAGTTATGGCCTAGTGCCTACTGGCAAGGAGGGTGCCTATCCCTGCATTAACTTGATGCCTGGCATCTGTGGATGCCAAACGCCTGACTGGCTGGTTACCTATGCAGCATTTTGCCTGGGATGCTGGTCCTGGTTTGTGTTACTTTTAGATTTGTATATGTGTGGAGTTTTTAGGAGGGTGGTCCCTTAATAATTTAAGATACTGGCATTTCCAGATTGGCAGGAAGGACACCTCACTGTCAACCTAGAATCTGTGCTAAATTACACAGGACTGGGACTTCAGATAAGTGCTTCAAATGTCTCTGTGACTTCCCCACTTCCCATCTTTCCTCCATCATAGAGTTCTTGGTATCACCCCTACCTAGTCTGATACCAGAAGCTGATAGGTCAGTCTCAGGTCAAAGGTTCTAAGAAAGGGAAGAGAAATGGGGTATATGTGGGTTAGGAGTGGGGACTGGAAAGCAGGAAAGGCACCCTGCATACTCTTCTGAAAACTCTGGAAGCTACCTATTTCCCAATAATTTCCACTGCAGTCTTGGCAGCCTTAGTATGTATCTCCACCTGCTGGTCACCAAGGAGATCAACAACCCTTTCTCAGCTCTTTAGAACATAAAGACTAAACTTCACCAATACTCCACCTTTATTTCAAGGTTAAATTCTTCCTTCTCAGAATCTGTTTACAGTTTTCTCTCCTGGGAGACTGCCTTTCTAGGAGACTGGATAGTAGCAAGACCTGGGTACAATTTTCCCCACATTTGTTCCTTTTCCTATCAAAACATTTCTCAGAAGCTCACCTCCTTGTTTTAGTTGCCCTAGGTGTAGGGTGGTTGAAATCTATGCCCCTCCTCATACTGGTTAACTATGTCCATGGACAGAAGCAGCAGGTAGGTGGGGTTACACTTGGGCATAGATCACAGGGTCCGTGTTAGCCTGAGGGGCAGGAAGAAGGAAATAGAGAAAAAATTGCTCTTATTTGTCTCTCTGTCCTCTGCCTGATTCAGATATGGGAGAGCCTGAGGGTGTCTTCTACTATTCTTCTCATACTCATCATTCTCTTCATTCTCCTCTTCCCATCCCTCTAGCAAAGACAACTTCATTAGAACCCATGAGAAATAAATCATTCAGTCCATGTTGAAACTGTGGGCTAGGGAATTCTCTAAAGTCCCTGGGCTACATCTTTAGAAGTAAAGGTCAATTATAAGTAGTGACAGCTCTCAAATGAATCCTTTATTGGTGAAATGGGACAATGTCAATAAATACCCTCAAAATTGGTAAGAACATACAATAATATCAATTCGTGGAGATTATAGATTTAGGAAAACAATTCAGATCCAGAAATTTACTCTTCTTTCCAGTTGACACTGTAATCTACTCAGGTTGAATAAAAAGCAGTTCTTAAAAAATTTTTTAGATGCCTGACTTTGATGTCTTAAGAATCTTTCAAAGTGTCTTATATGTATTTCAAATTTTTGTTTTAAAAGAAAGAAGTCAAGAAATTAAGACAGTTTATGGATAATCTTATGCTAGGTATCTTCAGTATATTTATTATAGATAGCTAAAATGTATTGTTTACTGTTAACATTCTTAAAAATTTGAATGCAATTTTTTCCCATTTATATCTTTAAATCATCTTATGATTCAGGTACTATGCCTTTATTATCCTCTTGTTCTTAATTACCACTATTATACTCTTTACTTTGTGGTTATAGACTTTTTAAGGACCTGCTCAAGTCCTTAAACACAAATAGTGTAATTATCTTCCTGGTAAATTCTTAAAAAGCCTTTATTTACTCAAAGTGTTATATGGTTTCAGAAACTTTGTGCATAATTTTATAAGGTGTATTATAACAAATAGATTCTTGTTTGTTATTTCTAGATTTTCCAATTCAAGAAATCTGGACCAAAGCCCGGGAATTTACATTTTAAGTACCCAAGTATTATGATGTAGGTGATATTTGGATTATGCTTTGACACCTGAGGGTAGGGCTATAACTATAACAAATCTTCATGTGTACATCCACTTAATTTGGCTGCATGTAGCAATAGATACAAAATTGGGGTTTGTATTATCCTTGGCTAAGAACTAAACCCTGCTCATTCATTTTTATCTCATTTTTTTTTTCTGCACAAAGGAGAGGCAGTCCTGGGGCCTTGCTATTTGTTAGAAGCCCTTAGAAAAGCAGCTGTTTATACATTAAGTGGCCTCTTCTTTTGCTAAGGTGAAACATCTCTGTGCAAAGGTTTGATGAAGGCTGTAGAATTTTGACATATTGGCCCTGGTGATTCTGCAGTCTTCACTGGAGATGGCAGAGAAAAAGCTGTTATTTTTCTCTATCTTTCGAAAACACAATGCTAGGAGTGGGAGTAAAGAAAGGTGAGTCAGGGGCTAAGCTAGAGTTGGTAAACAAGCTTTGAAGCAAACTAAGAAAGTGTATTAGCAGGGGAGAAATGAAGGGCAGCACACAGCTCCTGTAACACTACAGCATTCTCTGAAGACAGCACCAGTTACTGCTGGCTGTCTTCTATTTTGAATGAAACAACAACAAAAACAGTATTGGCAAACTGACCCTCAGCTAACATCTGAAGGGTTTTCTGGAAATGGTGTTCTGAAAAGCAGTTTACTTTATTGAAGAAAATGAAGAACAAGTCTTGAAGGAAAAAAAAAAATCAGGCTAAAAAATACAGCAAGCACCCCAAATAGCCCAAAGGAGGCTGCAGAGACCTGGTGAAAAACTAATCTCTGGTCTAGCTAACATAGCCTAGAGGACACTTTTAATGCACTTTTTATAATAAGACTTGCTTTGGAGGTTATGATGAGCTTTCTAGTTCCTAGAATCAGTGATGGTTCTTTGAAGAATTTCTTTGCCTTAACTCCTGGGGACAGATTAACCAAAATCCCCAAAGAGGAAATTAGGGAACTCCAAAGCTGCTCTGTGTTTTAAAAGACTACATTTAATTCAATGTGGTGAAGGCAAAAACCCATTTCACTTTCTAGGTTACTTTCTTTCTCCATTGCTTCTCTCACCTCATCTGGATGGCCTCAGAGAATATTTTCAGGTTGACAGGAAAATTTCACACAATGATCAAAAGCAAAGGACTACAAATGTTGCATAATCTTCCTCCTTCTTATTTTAAAACACTTTTTTTTTTTCAATGGAATAGAAAAACACAATTTTAGGGTTGGACTGAACCTTGAAGATCATGTAGTTCAATTTTTTCCTTTATAGAATGAGGCACAGATAACTGATGTTTCCAAGGTCACAGGGCTGTTCTTAGACTCAACTCTGTACTGACTCCTAGTTCAGTGTTACTTCTCTTAACTGCTTTCATAAACATTTTTCTCAAGTAGTTTTCACCTGACCCTGACCACTTAGTACTCAAGTACTATAGCAACAAATATTTGGCTTTTTTAGGGGGAGGGTGGAGAAGCTGGCATGTGGTACTTTTTTCTGTGAACTTTGAAAGTAACCAATTTCTTCTAAAAAAAAAAGAAAAGAAAAAAGAGAGACTGACTTCAATCTTATTACAAAAACAAACATTCAAAAACCCAATGGACCCATGAGCAAACTCTCAACGTTCCAGGTACTAATTATCCAGTTTCCTTTTTCCTTCCTCTGCTGACCATGCATTTGAATGTTTACATTAGTCGGGAATTCTGCAAAAAGTTTGATACTATACGTGTTGTGGGATTGTTTGTGGCAGCTTCCTGATCCCTGGCTTGTAGCTATGGTGCTATGTTCTCACACTCAATATTCCAGAGGCTGGAGCTCCCTTGGTGGGTTAGTTTGGTAGCGTCCTAGTAGTAATTCCTAGAGGGCCAATCCACAGCCTGCTCCTCTAGCTATTCAAATGATTTTGTAAGTACTTAATTCGTCTTAAATTTGCTTTCTGCTTAAAATATATCGAGATACTGAGAGTGGTTTCTGTTTCCTGTTTTAAACCCTAATACAGGCATTTAGAAGATAATTACAACACAACTCAATAAGTGCTGTTAAAAATAGTATGAACAAAGGACAGCAGGAGCCTAGACCAGAGAGCTTGGAAAAGTTACCCAAGGAGGTAACATTTGAGTTGGAACTTGAAGGTGGAATATGCTAAACAGAAAAGTCTTGGGAAGGGGTGGGAATTCCTGTATTTTAGAAAACAAGGCATGCTACAGTATGGTCATTAGAAAACACGATGTCAGAGAGATGGTAAGTTCGCCATGGCTAGACCATGAACAGGGCTGGGAGGGATGAAATGGAAGCAATTACAAAATTCAGTGGGATTAAGAATATTGCCTTTAGGGGTAGCACACCTGACTGCAATTCTGGTTCCTCCATATAGTAACTCAGTAACTGTGGTCAAACCTTGGATATTCTATGGTCCTGTTTCCTCATAGACCAAATGGAGACCTAATAATAGCTTCTTCATGGCGTTATGTGGAATTAAATTGACAATGCATACGAAGTACTTTGTACAGTGCTTGGCATATACCCAAGTGCTCAAAAAGCCTTTCTATTATTATTGGGTAAACTGGGAACAGATTACCAAACATCTTGAATGCTATGCTAAGGCAGGTGGAGGATAAACTAAAATGGGGAAAACCTAGTGGCTAAGAGTACTTGGGAGGTTGCTCTCACAGTCTAGGAAAGGATGGTATGAAATAAGGCAGTGGAGAAAACAAAGAACTGGTTAGTTTTAGAAGTTATCTCTGGTGTTGAATTGCCAGGATTTGCTAAATGAAGTGAGGGAATTTTGAAAAGACTAGGTGAACAGTGACATCATTTAGTCATGTATGAGGTTCTAGATGGTAGCTGAAGCTCAAGGCTTTAAGTGCTTCAAAGTCCAAGGTCTGTTTGAAGAGAGGAGTCTCAAGTAATTTTGTGCATAACATTAATATGGCTCCTTCGCAAGCATAAGAAACCTGCTGCTTTCTGAATGCCCTGGGGAGTAGGACTAAAATAGACCACTGGTCTGGCAAATTAGGAGTTTGAGTGGAGACACTGAGAACAGAGTAGGCAGGTTGCAATGAATTAAGAAGCAAGCAGGAACTGGAGATCAAGTATAGACAATTCTTTCAAGAAATCTGGCACCTAAGAAGCAATCAAGCAATAGCTCGAGGGAGTGTGGAAGGTTTTATGTATTGGTTTACTGGGCATGTACAATCTTCTAGTATGCAGAAGGTAGAAGGCTAACGGCCACATTTCCCACATTCCCTTGTAACAAGGGTTCACATATAAGTTTTGCCAGTCAGATTCAATAGTGTATCACTTAGATTCTGAAGTCAGCAGGGGTTAAGACAAGGTGCAGGGCATCCATATGGGGCTGCTGACAGTAGCAGTGGTAGTGTGCTTCTTGAACTGACAGCTGCAGTGGCAGCTTCCTAACTATAGTAGAAGTGGCAGCTCCCTGAGCAATCTTTGGGAGTTATTTTTGGAAATTCAGTCTAGAGTTTGTTTCTTTACTCTTCTCAACAATTCTGTGATGCCCTGTAACACATCCCTTCCTACTTTGACAAGCTCAAAAAGATTGTTTTTTGCAACTGAACCCTAATTAATACAGGGGACAAAGTATGTGTCTTTTAAAAGAATGAATGTAACCTTGGTATTTTTGTAGCTTAAGAAAGTTGAAACATTAAAAAAAACCTTAATTTTTCAATGAAAATATAACATGTATAAAGAAAATGTTAGAGAAATAGAATTAAAGAGGAAAGAGAGAATAACTTATAGAAGATATTGGAGGATAGAAAAAATTGGATGTGATAGCCAGCTTTCAAGATGGCCCCCAATGTTCCTTGACTCCCTATATTCATGCTCCTGTGAAGTTCCCTCCCACAATGAAAAGGCTCACCAGTGGAACCAAGAGCATACTGTGGAAAAGATGGAGCGTGACTTTTGAAGTTCATAGGTCATAAAAGAATTTACAGCTCCTGCCTTGCTCTTAACTTACTCTTAGGGAGGGCAGCTGACATGTTGTGAAGACAATCAGAGAGTCCCATATGGGGAGGAACTGAGGCCTTCTGCCAACAGCCAACACTGACTTGTCAAACACGTGAGTCACTTTAGAAGCACATCCTTCAGTCTCTGTCTTCAGAAAACTGCAGCCCTGGCTGACATCTTGACTGCAACCACATGAAAGGCCCCAAGCCAGGATTACCCAGCTAAGCCACTCATGAATTCCTTACTCATAGAAACTATGAGGGTAATAAATGTTTATTATTTTTTAGCTCTCTATGCTTTGGGGAAATTTCTTATGCATCGATAGATAACTAATTCACTGGGATATAGTAAAGGAACAAGGATGAGTTAGCCTTGGAGAGAAAGTATACTTCTGAGAGATAAAAGAAAAGATGTATGCTGTAACAGTCAAGTCTAGAAATAGGAAAAAGAGGAAGTTAAGTTTGACGACCAGTATTTTCTCTAGAGAGTAATAGGCAAAGCCATTGGCTGAAAGTAGGGGTGGTAAGTAGGGACTATACAATTGAGAACAATAAAAAGGGTACAGTGGTAATCTGAAAAAGCCAAACTGAAATCATACATCTGCAGCAGAGTCAGTTGATGTATTTATGTGATTTTCTAACATTATGCTCAAATAACCTTGAAGAAACAGAGTAAGAGATGGCGGGTTTCACTTGACTTGGGATTGGTGAAGCGGAGACAGTAGAACAAAGTGGGGTCAATGGAACTCGGGGTGCTAATTTAGGCCACTGAAGAGACTGACCAAGCTGGAGTCCAAGCTGGTAGACATGGAAACAAGTTCAGAAGGAAACTCACAGCCTGAAAGAATGAGAGGTTGAGTACAAAAACAACATTTAGAGAAGTAGGATGGTTAGAGAAGCCAACTGCAGTAAACTAGAAATCAGAAGTCTCAGGTTATGTTGACAGCTCACTACTAACAAGCTGTGTATCTTCAGCAAAGATAAAACATTCAGGGCCTGTTTTTCCCCCACTTTGGGTTAAAATATGTAAAATGCTAAGTAATAACAGAGGATTGCCTAAAATTGTTGTTTTAGCCATTATTCTTAAATGTTTAGCCATTATTCTTAAATGTTTTAAAATTGTATATTTAATACATATATATATAAAGCACTGTAATAAGATAAACACTGGGAAACCCACCACCCAACTTACTAAACAGAATACTACTACACTGTATTTTTTTCCTGATCCTAACCCCCTCAGCTTCTCTTCCAGAGATAACCACTATCTTGAATTTTGTGTTTATCCTTCTCTTTTAAAGAAATGTGATGTATACATGTACATGGCCTATTTCTTCATACATAAATGAAGTTTTGGATTATGTGCTCACTAAGCTCCCTTCCAGCTCTAAGAGTATATGAGATACTCTAGATGGGAATCAGTTACACACTTAGTGAAACTGTATCAATGTTTATTTTTCAAGAATTTTGTAAAGCTAAAACACTGACTCTTCTGTTGAAATCTCCAATTCAACAAAAGGATATCTCAATGGAGCTTTTAATCTCAAGATCAAGACTTTCTATCACTTTCAATTTGCACCTATGCTGTTATGTTCTACTCTAGAGAAAACCAACACAAGGAGCTAAATATTCTGACCCTGTCCAATGAAAACCAGAAACCAAAATCTGAGGAAGCAGAATCCAAACAGATGAACTGGAAAAGCATACTTTATTTCAGTAACAAGTATTTTAATAAAAATTAAGAGGCATGGCTGGGTTCATACACAGTTTTTCATATAACCCGGATTTATCTCCTGTATGTGTGTCTATATAAATAATATAAAATAAAACAGTCAAACTTGTCTACTTCATGTTTCCTCAAAGGCTCTTACACTATTTTAGTTTTATATAAAACAGTCTTTAAATAAGGTAAACACAAATGCAAATCTGCTGACCATATGGTTGTTCTCTAGGGTTGCTGTTGGTCTAGGATGCTATTCTTTCTAGCTACTAACAAACTTAGGTTTTATATTTATATCACCAGTTACCAAGTTTATAAGAGTTAGGTAAGTTGGACCAGGCAGTGGAATAACTGGGTAAAGGGCAAATGCCCTGTTCATACAAAAGTCTGCATTTTTCAGACCTTAGTGTTGCTGGAATAGAAAAGTCAGCTGATACTGCTGGTATGAGGTAACAGGTTAATGTGCCCTTAAAGGCCATCACTGTAAAGTAGGATGTTCTGAAGCTTAACAGTACCAGGAAGATAGTGATCAAAAGAATGAGCAGTCACTATAGTATTTTTCTCATGGAATTTAGGTAGTTTTCCTTATTCTGTACATTGTACTGGCACAAGAAAATGAATATTTTCTTAAAGATCTCTTTTTCCCCAGGCAAGTCCTGCTTTGATCATTTAAAATACAGTATATGAATCACCTTGACTTTTAAGATCTCTTTTAAAATGGTAATAATAAGTATAATATTATCTCCTTGGTTTCTTCCTAGTTTGGAGCTTAATGTGAACTGTGAAAAGTACAACCAAAGGACTTTAAGAATGCCAAAACAGGTGTATACGTTTTGTCTAAGAGACTAACACAAGCAGCTACTGTTCTGTCTCACCAATGAAAGAGTACTATGGAGCATTATTAGAAATCAAATCTACATATTCTCCTTGTTTAGCTCAGGTACAGCTACCAGGAGAGCTATAAGCACTATTACCCTCATTTGTGTATTCCTGGTAAAAACATTTGCAAATCACAATGGCACTTCTAGAATCCCTACAGAGAAAGGCAGTGTCCGAAGAGCAAATCTCCCTGGGTAGAGTCTGGAAGCCCTGTATAAAATCAAATGCAGGACTCAAAAGGATCTCTGGACTAAGCTTTTGTAACAGCTCTGCATTTAACCTTTAACTATAACACTCGACTTTAACTGAAATTAAGGTAGAATATTCAGCTGTTTTCCTTCTACTGTTCACATTCCAAAGGGAGGGTATCCTCTGAAAAAGAGGGTTTCAAAGGTAAGTAAGCTTCTCCTTCCAACTTCTGACATAAGAAGTAGAGTTAGTCACTTCTTTGTTCCAGTTTTTGGGAATCTCTAAAAATCTCTAGCAGACAAAGTCCAGATGAGTGAATCCTAGGCCCAAGAAAAATCCCAAGTAGTCTCTGAAAGTTCCAGGATCACACAAATTGGCTAAATCATTAGTTTACTAAAGAAACAACAGGATTATCTATTTTGTGAGAGAACAGGCATTCTCCTGTGAATGCTACCCACACTCCAAAAGATCAGATGTTTTATGATTAAGTTCTAGTAATCAAGAGCCAAGAGGTGTCCTCCTAAAACAACAAGGGTTTTCATTTTTTTCATAAATGATAAATGTTAGCCTATCTCACTCCTCTATTTAAAAAAAACAAAGTAACCATTTTCTGTTTAATTCCTTTGTTGAGTTGTATTCAAACAGCTAATTCTTTGCAATGAGACTCATGCCCCTGCTTGTTTTTCCTAAACTAGGTAGTTCTGGGTTACAAGTGTACAGAGAGATGATAGTTTTGTTCTGTCATCACCTAATCAAATGAAATCAAAAGGATTTTGTGTTTTTCAGTAATAAAAATATTTAAATAAACAAGTTTTTGTTAAGTGTTGATACAAAAACATAAAGGACCAAAATTAGGGGCATAAAGGGTATTTTTCCCCTTCTCAATACATTACTCATTTTCTCCAGAAGAAATGATCTAGTCACTTAAGATCACACAGCTAAGAAGCAGAAATACTTTTGTACTGGGGCTTATCTTGAACCTGTTTTAAGAGATTGGAACTAAATAAACAGATACCTCTGCTTCATCGGGGGAGAATCCTGTTTTGCGTAAAACTCTTAGAAAAAGGCGTTCCACAAAAGTTCACTCCTCCTTATGTTACTCACAATGCTTGAGAGATCATTTTTGCAACTATCAGTATGCTTCACTCAAGTTTCTATCTATATCAGATCCCAAATCCCTCCCCAAGCCAGATAGTTTTAAAACCAAACCAAACCAAATTTGAAAACAATCACACAAAAAAACAATCCAAACAAACAAACAACTGTTCTGGGGAGATTATGAAGTCTCCTTGTAAGGGCCAAAAAGATGCTAGGATAGCAAGAGCTCTGGATGTTTCAAAATCTAAATTATACACATGTCTTACAGTCAGCAGTGCTCTCATGCATTTAAGCTTTGAAACTTAAATCAAATTTCACACACAGGTAGAAAACCTATCTCTTCTCTAAGTATATTGGTTTTTCCACTCCATGCCAATCTTCACACTCCTATATAATCCACATCTAGTTTGATAGCTAGTACAATTTTTGGCTGAAATGTGGGTGAGATAAAATAAATAAAAGAAATCTATCCTAGGTTGGAAATATTCAGAGAGCAAGATATCCTAAAGATTCTAAAAACGAATGGGGTATTTTGCTCTATAAAAGCTATCGATATCTTGGAGACTGGATATATAGATGCATCATTCAGAAAAGGCCCATTCCTACTAATGGTAAAAAAAACTTGGTCCATGTGTGTTAGAGAACACAAATACACAGTTACTTTTTCTAACCCAAATTTCTTGCTTCCTTTAGCTGGATTCCTTAAGATTACTTTAAATAATTATGTCTCATTAATGTGGAATGGGATGTGATTTCTGATCTTGGGGCTGCAGGTACTTAACCAAACTATAAAGCTATCTACATCAATGGTTTATTTGAAACAGTTCTTCTAAGTATGAGGGTTCTTTCTTGCATCAAATGAGTGAGGGCTCAAAAGAGGGGAGGAAACAAAAGGTACTTGTCAGTTTGAAAGTCACAGTTTATCTTTCTATAATTAGATTAGGAGAATAACGAAGAACCCACTAGTAGCAGGAAGAGGCAAGAGTCTTCTTCTAAGGTCAGGCATCTGTAAGGAAATGAGAAAAAAAAAATTTTTAGTTTCTTTCAATGACAAAAGCACTAACTATGACAATGGCCCACACAGCTATAATCTAATTAAAATCTCTTGGGCTGCAGGAGAAATTTGCTGTTGTTAATGGCAACACATCAAGTACCTTCTGACCTTTAGCTCTTCAGTACCACTAAGCACACAGAAACCTGTTAAATGAATTAAAAGCATTCTATACAGAGATCAATGTATACTACTTGTGTCAACAGTTTCATGAGTGAGGAGAAAATCAGAATTGACTATATAGGCAATTGACTTCTACAGTTAATTCTAGATTAATTCCAATATTGATCCTTTTCTCTTCTCATACACTCTACTACTTATTAATTCAACAATATTTTTTTGAGCTGTTACAGTGTATCTTAGGTGAACATAAAATAAGTATTACCTGCTTTTGAGGCACTTATCTAGTAAAGAGTGAAGTTGCTGATAAACACAAATGGGACAAAGCATATTGAGTGCAAGGTGAACAAACTCTTTTCACATATGTGCATTCAAAAAATTTTCCACCCACACTTATGTTCCTTAAGAGAATAAGTCATATCTCCTATTGTATCCTTCGAAAGAAGATAAAGAATTCTGCAACAATAGGCATTCAAAAAATGATGCTTTATTTTTATTAAGAGGATAAGAAGGTCTGTGGCTGTTTAAGGATTCTTATCTAACCTAGGATAATTTTTTTTCCCTGATTCTTCAAGGGTTACACATAAAAATAAATTTTCAGCATTTAAGGAGTTTAAGAGCAAAGAGTTAAAGTTTTAAAAGAGGGGAGTATCTTAAGTGATAGAGAAGTTTCCCTAGCCTTTCACCTTAGAGTAACCATTTTTATTAGAGAGCTATTCATACTGTATGAGCACCAAGTATTTTGTATAGTATGTCAGAGAAGAATTCAAAGTTCACCATTTATCCAGATCTGTGTGTGCTTTCCTGACACACCCCAGTGCTATTGTCTTTTTCCCTTCTTGGGGCCAAATGCAATTTTCTGGCTTCCAGATGTATTTAACAATTTGATGTCAGAACCTACCAGGATAAATGGCTGGTATCTAGAAGCAACTAATAGATATTATTGTCCATAGCTAAGGGGTGTTTGCTTTTAGAATCTTTTTTCTACTTCTCACCATAAGAAACATCAGTTTTTGTACAAAATGTACCTTAACTCACAGAAGATCCATCACTGTCCAGAGGAAGTGAATGAACTGAAAAGGCAAAGGCCAATTACTCATTCATTCAATAAATATTCACTGAGGGCTGACTATCTGCAAGACAGTGGGGATATAATCCCATCCAAGCCTTTATAATATCCTTTTTGCTAGGAGCAGTGTGGCTGGGCAGCCTCAGCCAAGGCAACATTTGAAGCATCAAACCTGCCTCTGCTATCAGTACATAAGGTAACCTCAAGGAAAGGTTTTGTCTATGAAGAGTAAAAGATTTTGGTCTCTTCATATGGATTTTGTGAGATTCTATTAAATCAAATATTCAGATAAGATCAACAGTACAACACCCTTAGAGACCCAAAACTTTTAAGTACTCATTAAAAAAATTACGAATTTTTGGATGAGTGTTAAACTGTACTGCACAGGGGAAGAATTGCAGAGCAGTGAAGTACAGCTGTCTGATTAATCTCAGTCCATTAAAGAGGCATGATAGATCTAGAATGCAACTTTGATAAAAAAAAAATAAAAAAGGCAATGTGTACTAACATTTGAGAAAGCAACTTGGCATGTTAACTGAATTCTAATTTAACCAGTAAATCCCTATTCATTAGTATGTAAAGCCATAATAGAAGCTATATACTTAAAAAACATAGGCACACACAAAGCTTTAATTTGGTACCATAATCTGAAAGGAAATTGGACCCAAACTGCTTTATGCCGAGTTAGATCTTGCTACCATCTGAAGAAAAAGTGACAGAAAACTGAAACACTTACTTGATGAGATATTCAGTTACTGTGCATTTCCATCTACGGAGCAGAAATATTTCAAAATAAATACATCATGTCAATTGAAACTGACTCCATTCCCTATTCTTACTAAACACAAATGACTTATTCTGGGGTGTACTGAATTACAATATAAAAGTAGAAGAATTTAAAATTAGTAATTGGATTCCACTCAAAAGCATGAGAAAAGAAAATAGCCCTTTACTTATAAAGCCTTCTGGCATATGATTTGGTGATCTCATGTTTTGGAAAATACAAGTATCCAAAGGGAAAATTTAAAAAGGGAATCCTCTAGCCATCTGAAAATAAACTCTAACAGCAGCAAAGACTGAAACCAAGGGAATCTGAATTTGGGGCAACATTAGGAAAAGAAAGTTCATATTAAATAAAAATGACAATATCTTGGATGTTCCATATGTTGGAATTTCTTTACTAGGCTGGTATGATACAAATTTAGTATCTGTTTGCTCAGCATGGCCTCTGATGTCTAAGGGCGACATCCAAATACTCTTCTTATGTGGGCTCTTATGACTCATAACTTTCGTTTCTCTCTTCATTTTCTTTTAGATCTCTGCAATCTAATTTCTAATCACAATTCCCTACTGACATTATGCCTTGAAGGTAAGAGATGAGCTCCTCCTAGCTACAATCAATAGCCTTTTTATCGGTCCCCACATTTACTCATGGTATTTGATATCTGAAGCTCACCCCATCTTGAAAATGTTCTTTTGGTTTCTGTGATCTTGTACTTTCCTGTTCATAATTTCCTGTTACCCACCAGAGCTGGCACTAGGGTAAAGTGAGTGAGGTGCTTGGGGTTCAGAACTTAAGGAGGTACCCACTCTAAGGGTTATGGGAGTGGAAGGTATTCAGACTAATCATGTTTTTGAATATTCAAGACTAACTGTATGTATTAGCACAAATAAAAGAATAAAAGCATTTTGCCTCATCTCACTTACTGTTTTTCCATGGCAGAACATAAGGCAGAGACTTGGGAACACGCATGCCTGAAGCCAGGTTACTCTTATGTTCCATAACTATGTTGCTTGCAGGGCTGCAAAAAGAAAGATGAATTTGACTATGCCAGCATATCTGTATTCTCCAGGCAGACACACACTAAACAATCAAAATGTGTGTGTGTGTCTGTGTTTTTTTTTTTTTTGGAGGGAAAAAACCCTACATTCTGAAATGTAAACACATTTCCATCAAAACATTCTTGCAATTAGAATGATTATCATTTCTCTGGAAAGCTCACTGTTCTTTTCAGGCATTAAGATAGGTCTAAGCATTTTCATGTTCCAGAAATTGAGATAAACAGCAATGCCATCTACTGTTCAATTGCATGACAGGCTCATCAACTCACTCAATAAACATGAGAGATAAAATACCAAGAAAATCAAACCAAAGGCAACAAATTTCATAAAGCTAAGGTAAAATTAAAATTGTCTCAACGGAATTCATCTTTAAGTTTTTCTATCTTAGTGCACACATAAAATATGGTAAATTTACAATTACCGACCTCAGAAATTAAGAAATAAAAATTGATACGCATTCTATTTGGGGGAAAAAATGAAGTCTAGCATCTCATTACTTCATTTCATAATCCAGAAATATTCTCATTTGGGTTTGAAACTTGATCTTCCAAGGTTTGAATATCAAATAATAACGAGAAATTTTATAGATTTAAAAATCAGATACAAAACCAATGAGAAGAGATGCATTTTCTTCTCTACACATTGGCATTCTGTATTCCCCAATCTCAAGTCAAAACCTTTCAGATTACTTTTTCCTTAGACACTAGTTACTTAGTGTAAAAATGATCCATGTGGTATATAGCTGGAGAATTTGTTCAAAGCATTAAAATATGAACCTAGCAAAAAAAAAAAAATACCAACAAAGACATAGGAATGTTTAGCACCAATACCTCCATTGCTGGACTATAAGCCAATATTTTTGTGTTCACAGAGTGATTAACACAAAGCATGTGATCTTTTTATAAATCAAGGAAGAAATAAAAAAATCCTCCCAAATAGTATCTAGACTAAGTTACCACAAATAACATCATCAAGGAAAGAGTCAATTTATGCTTTGGTGGCTTCTTTTGGTAACAAAGCACTCTGATATTGGGAGGCAGTGCTGAGAATGAGATATTTCATTTACCTGTTTTTGCCACAGTAGTTGGCGGTGCCCCAGACAAATGGAGTGCTGGTTTGTTCCCACAAATCTGCCAAAGGAAGTGAAACATAGTTTGTGGTACAAAACACCAGTTCATGCTGGTTGAATTTGTAAGATAGGAAATAATACACCTATGTTTAGAGAAGCAAGTAAAAATTGATCAAGTACCCTGCCTAAGTGACACAGTAGCAGGAATTTAATTGAAAGATATAAACACGAGCGACATAAATAATAATAAACGTGCCTAGTAACAGCCAAACACAGATGGTACAACACAATTTATGGAAAGAAACAGATGTAAAGAAGTGCTTTTTCCAATCAAGAGGGATAGGCCGTTCCACATGTCTGCACAGCGAAACAAATGTGCTCATTTTGGGGCTCAATAAAAATAATAAAGCATACTGAACAACATGGTATGTTCATAAAAAAGGAAAATCTTCCTTCTGTCTAAAGCAAATGACTTGAGATTTAGACACTGTAAAAAAAAAAAGATGTAGAGGCATTTCACCTTTATCCCAGTCTTCATCGCAAGGAGGGCACTGCCATGTGCTCTCAGCCAGAGTCTCTTGTCCAAGGTTCCTAGTTTGGTTGACTGCAAGACAACAGAGATTCAACCATTAGAACAGGACATTGCCAAATTATTACGTTTAAAGGGATTAATGGCTAAGGGGATTGCAGAGTAGCCTAATGGGTCTTTGTTTCTGAAAAACAGAAGGTATAAAAGATAAGCGGAGTAGTTTTATTCCCTTGCTGACAGAGGACAAGAAAAGCAGAAACAAAAATGTTTACCATGTTTATAGTAATAAAATAAATTTTATATTTAGACGATTAATAAAATAAGGTGGTTCAGAAGAGAAAGCAGTCTGACAAACACAACCTGACTACTCTTTGCTGCTGAAAAGTATTGTAATTCATAAATGATGAGAGCCAAAACTCAAAGTGACAATGTAGCATAATACAAATTTAAAGTGGTTAACTCTAGCTCTGAAACATTTCAGCTAGTCAGTCTTACCAACATCTTGCTCTATACAACTTTTGTCATCACAACTTGAGATATGATGACTGATTTCGGCTCGAGGAACCTGGTGGCGAGCATTGAAGGGACAAGTAGCCAATTTGTTTGCAACATCAGGATGATTCTGTTGAACAAAAGTTAAGGAGTCTATCAATTCTTTGGATCTCTTAAAAGTCCTGGCTCAGCTTTACTTTATAAATCGCTCCCCTAAAATCTCTCAATAAACCTGTAACTTTGCTGATAGGTAAACTCATAGTAGAAAATTAAGAGGGGATTATTTATCACTCATAAAGAAGATGTAGTACCTAAAAAACATTAAAACATAAGCCTCTTTGTTATGATTACAGACTGACAACACAGATGCTGGGGTTAAAGCTGCTTAAATTGAGGTAAACAGCAAATTTAGGATTGGGTGTTTGAATCACATTTTCTCCCTTTGCTCTTCAGGGTCACAAGATTCAGGAGGCACAGCCTGTAACGGTAGAGCTCTCTGGATATCTCTGAAAGCTGATATTCAGGATGAACAGTAACACTAAAACATATTCTTGGTCTGCACTGCAGTCGTACCCCTGCTACTGCAGTATAATAAGGCTGGAAAATAGCTGTTGGAAGGAGCTGCAGAATAGGCAAACCAGTGATTTTTCAGATTAACACAGGAACACTTATTTAAGTTAATGATGCCTGAAATGAGGCTCTGAACATTTTGACCTTTATTTCAGCTATTTCTCTAAGGAAAAGCCCAAATGATAGAGTCTACTCTGCTGACAAAGTTCCTTATTTTAAAACAAAACGAAGTGTTCAATACCACCCAAATCTTATGGTAAAATACCAGTAATTAAGAAATTTATTTAATAGGGGAAGCAAAAGAAACATCACAAATGATACTCAAAAAAGTAAAAATAATGTGAAATGGGGAGAAGACTGGAAAAAAATAGAGGACGGAGAAAATTGTGAGGGCATTTATCTCCACGATTTTCATAAGGGAAACAGATATTCCAATGCAAAAGGTATGTGACCAAAGATTAAGAGCGCTAGAAAAGGGGAGCTATGACAATATCTTTAATTCTGCTTGGCTCATTCTCCCAACCTTTATCTTTGACATATTTGAGAGCCTAGAGGAGGAAGTTAAGCCTTGGGGAGGAGGTGGTATTTTCTGATTCATAATGTGTAGGTTCAACCCTAAGAGGTTTTTGCTAAAAAGATTTTTAAAAACCCTGAAGAAATAATTTAAAAAATGGCATTTTAATCATGTATCCAGGATTGCAAGGGAAATTCCCTTTAAAGGATGTTAATGCATAAACAAATTGTATACAGTTTGGATTAAATACCAAAATTGTTTCCTAAGCATAGATCCTGGTAGAAGTTTGGCTTCTGTATTTGACACGTGCATTCTAACAATCTTTTCCAAGTGCCTCAGTTAATATACCAACATGAATGCAGTTTATATCAGCTAAGTCTACAAAAGACTGACCAGAGAAAAAAATTCTGATGTTATTTCTGCCCCCAAAGATGCTTACTGTTGAAATTTGGTGAAAATTATTTTTAGAAATAATCTTTTTGGGGCTAAACTCTGGGTGTTCAACTTTCCTAAAATTTTTAAAGAAACAAAATCAGAAATCAATGCATTATAGCACTATTCCTTATAAGTACAATGACAAAAAAAGTTCACAAGGAGAGAGGGATTTCTCATTGCTAGCAAAAATTAGTTATTTCCTGTTTTACAAAGGGTAAGAAGACTCCACAGAAGTTATTTATAAAGGGTGCTTTGTCACTAGTTGGGGTGGAAAAAAATCAAAATAAAAAAATGTTATGTAACCTCAAAATAAGCAAACTCCTTTCTAGAAATGTTGGTACAGTCAAAGGTACATATTCAAAACAATTCTGGCATTCAATTAAAACATTTATGCTTAAACCATTTGATATTTACAAAAATTGTTTAAGAGAACTCAGGAGGGAATTATGGGGCAAATTATGAAAATAATACCCTACCTTTCTGCACTTGATAAGATGATAAGGAAACCTGCAGGCCCTGATCTGGTGGTTTTTATCATAGGGGCATTGTAATAGCTTTTCGGGGTCCAGGGAATCGACTGAAAGAGAGAAAAACAGGATTAGTATAAAACTTAATAGGTCCTTGTAAAACTATAGCGTTCCAGACACACTGTATTTTCCAACAGAATCTGTAAGAATAGAACAAGACAGTCTGATGACAACAACTTGGAATTAAAAAGAAAAGGGTGACTAAACATTTGAAAATGAAAATGTAACCCTGAGAAGATATTAGCACTAAATTGTATTATCACTAAATCTTAATAAGTCCAGCAAAACTAGCAATCATGGGATGAGGTCTAAGTTCATATTTGGTTGTAAACACTGTTTTTCCTTGTTGGTTATTCTTACTATAAAACAAAAAGTTAAATAAAATGACATACTCATTTTCCTTTAAAACTGCTAATTTAGGGTCATTCCTAGTCTAGCTAACCCAACAAGAGTTTTCCAACAAGTATGCTGAAGGTTGAAATTAATGCAGGGGTCCACTGCATGTGTGTCCCTATCATTAACTAGTCCTAGGGCAAGTTGAGGGTAGTTAATCCCATTTCCAGCATTGCTAATTTACTAGTAGGCCATGACATGAAAAAGGTTGGTAAGCACTGCTCTGTATCAGTTACATGTTGTATGGAAGCTTGAGAAATATTAGTTGGTAATTTCTTTTTCATCTGTTTGTTTTAACTTACTACTGTAAGTAGTTCCTGATTTTGGTTACTCTATCTCTCAAATGAAATCAATACTTTTATCAGATAGGTAATTTTACTTTTTATATTTTAACACAGATGAGAATTCTTTAATCTGGTGATTATCAAATTGGCCAGATTAAAAAAATAATCTGCAAAAAAGAACTACTGAAGATATATAAAGCTGCTGTGTGAAAGAAAGCCCCTAACCTATATCATACTATTTAAAAATACCCTTAGAGACTATACTTTCAGGGATCATTTCCATAGTTTGGAACTATGAAAATTTATTTGAACATGTCTCTCAGAGAAGTTTCTCTGAATGTGTAAAACTACTCTTAGGCATTACAAGATGCCCAGGATGAACTCCAACTTTTAGCAAGCCTGGTTAAAGAAAGGAAATTAAATGGTTAAGCACATTCTGAGTGCATTATGGGGACAAGAGACAACCTAATAAAATGCTGTTGTCCCACTGAAGGCAATGATAAAAGTGAAATAAGATAAACAATTCACACTTGATAAGAAGCTTATAAAACAGGAGACTGTTATGAAAATCAGAAGCCAGTGGGGGATTGAAACAGACAGTTTCCCTGGAAGAGTGGTAAACATGGAATAAATTGCAAACCATGATCGCAATGCAAATGAGCCAGAAAGGTGACTTGAAGGAAGAAATGAATAGGGAGGAAAAGTCTTAGAGGACAGGCATGCTTATTATTCCAACCAGGCTCATCCTGACCAATCTTTTCATATTTCTGAAGCTTCAGGACTATCAGAGGGAGAATTTACAGATGAAATTCTTACTTGTTTCCTTTCATTTAACCCATTCCATCACTAGCAAATGTTAGGCCATATCAGCAGCTGACGGACTGGACGTACCTTATGATTCATACACATTGTACTATCCATACAGTGGCACACATCAGAGCTGATAATGATAGCTTTCTATCATAATGCTTTACTTTGGTATCTGGTAATTTAGGTCAGCTCTAACCTGTTTTTTTAGATTTAAAAATGTATTAAATTTTTAATTAAAAAATGTAAATGGTGATAAAATATCTACAACATAAAATTTACCATATTAACCATTTTTAAGTATATAGTTCAGAAATGTTAAAGTATATTCACAATGGTGTGCAGCCAATCTCCAGAACTTTTTCATCTTGAAAAAATGAAACTCTATACTCAACGAACAACTCCTCATTTCCCTCTTCCACCCAGCCACGGCAACCACTACTTTTTGAGTTTGACTAGTCTAGATACGTCATAGAGTGAAATCACACAGTATGTCTTTTTGTGACTTATTTTACTTAGCGTAATGTCCTCAAGGTGCCTCCATACTGTACCATGTAATAGGATTACCAGTACCTATTTCATATTTTTTTTTTACTTACTATATCCTAGAGTGCCTTCTATGTCAGTACATATGTGAAATATTTCATTGCTGCAAATAGATGTACCATAGATTCTAAATCACCTCACTGATGGACATTTAGGTTGTTTCTAGTTTTTTACTGTTATATACAATGTCATAACTAACAATCCAGTATATACTTCTTTGTGTATTATATGAGTATCTGTCTTTGGCAGATATCTAAGAATGCTACACTGAAGTATCTCTGCATTTAAGGTTATAATTAATAAAACTGCTCAGCAAAAATTTTGTTTGGCTTTCTGGCAATATAACTTAATTTGGAAAACAAAACAGGTCCTGTGGACAAGCTTTCTCCTAAAGCGTAGACTCAGATGTCCCTCACACCTGTGTAGGGCCTAGAACCCATGGTGAGAAATGGAGGAAACTTCATGAAAATAAATAACTAGACAAAAGTACCATCAACTAAGAGGTACAGCCCAAAGACAGAAGTTGGAGATCTTTAGGAATTTTCAGCTTAGAGTTTTAGGTCAAGTGGGAAAAAGGTCAAGCATATTCTAAAGCAGTGTTTTTCAAACTTTAACATAATTCCCAGGTGTTAAATCACTTGGGAATTGTGCTAAAATGCAGATTCTGATTAAGAAGGTTTGGGATGGGGCCTGAGATTGTGCATTTCTAACATGCTTCCAGGTGATATTTTTCTAAGAAAAAAATTATGGCTGAAGGAAGTAACTAAGAATGACAGAGGGGAGAAGTTGCTTTCTAATTTAATAGACAGTAGTAAGCTCCTAGGAATGAATGAATCAAATAAATGAAATCTATCTCACCTGGGAATTACAAATTTTATTATTTATTATTTTAAAAAAGTTTATTGGGCTAACATTGGTTAATACAATTATATAATTTTCAGCTGTATCTTATAATTTGACATCTATATATTCTATTGTGTGATTATCACCCAGAGTCCAGTTTCCTTCAGCTACCATATATTTAAAAATATGAAAAGCTTCACAAATTTGCGTGTTGTCCTTGCATAGGGGCCATGCTAATCTTCTCTGTAATATTTCAATTTTAGTACATGTGCTGCCAGAATGAGCACGGGAATTTCAAATTTTAATTAAAATATTTTAATAAAAAATTAAAGGGGTGGAGAAAGTTCTAAGGAAGCTGAAGGACCATCAGCCTTCTAGAGCAATGATTCTCAAAATATGGTCCTCAGACCAGCAGCATTACCTGAAAACATGTTAGAAATACAAATTTTTGGGTCCTAGACCTTCTGAATCAAAAAGTTTCAGGGTGGGGTCCAGCAATCTGTGTTTTAATAAGCCCCTTAGGTGATTTTGCTGCATGCTAAAGTTTGAGAACCTTTGTAGTTTTTATATGTTGGTGGTAAAGATTCTGTCAGACTCTTCTTTGAAGGTAGAATAGAACTAAAATATCCTTTAGTAGGAACTTATTAATTATAAAGGGATTCTGAACAAGACAGCAAAGCTGGAAACAAAGTAGGCCCTGTTTACAAGTTTTGTCCACTCACCGGCTCAGATGTTCCTCAAACCTGGGTCAGGGCTTAGAAAGCATAGTGCCTTGTGGTATCAAGTAGGGCACTGCATATAAACAACATGTAAGACTCTGGTTCTCGCTCTGTCCCTAACTATGGAACATTGGACAAATCAATTAATCTAGGTTCTATTTTCTCAGTTGTAAAATTTGAGTATTACGTGAAATGATTTGTCAGGTTTCTTTTGGTTCCACACTTGTATAACATTAGTTCTGGCTCCTTTTTGACTTATTGGGCCATCTAAGGTTCCTGGAGCACTTGAGAAATATCCTCCTTAGGATTTTTTTAATCCTAAAAACTCAATGTACATCAACAGTACTATATTATCCCTCAAAACAGCTTACTATTCCTGTGTCACTAACAGGAGAAACTGCAGTTCTGAGGAATTAAAATGCTTCATTTAATAAAAAATATATTTTAACACAGGTGTCTCAACTATGGCCTTTTCAAAGCTTGATGACTTCTCATATTTCTTTAACTATTTAAATTTCAAGTGTCTTATTTCAAATATGGGAACTTCTCTATTTTACTGCCACACAGACCTTTTCTCCTCAGCAGTTTAGGAGAAATGTGACTCTTTCCCCCACATTAAAGTCCTGTCAGACATAAAACTATATATATAAGTAATTTAACTTATTTTCTAAAAGCAATAAGGAGTACATACTGTAAGTTTCTTCCATGTTGGAAATGAAGGAGCTGAATCCAAGTGCTGGGGGGAGGAAAAAAAAGGAGTGATTCAGGGAATTGGAAATGAAATGTATCGAAAGGTGGCCCTAAGAGGTAAAGTCAAATTGGAATAGAAACTACTTAAGTTCAATATAAGAAACCCTTAGTACCCCATCCCCCAATATTTTCTCCTTTAAAGCATTCCTTACTACTTTGCAACATTTCAACATCATTGCCTAATTCACACACTTGGAATAAATTCTAGGGCTCACAAATAATTAATAAAAACCAAATATGACTACTAATTTAAACTGTATTGAAGGGATACGATGTCAGTGATACTTTAAGTGCCATTACAATGGCTGGCCACTCTTTACCATATATTATGGTTTGATGCTATTTTAATATTAGAGAAGGCAAGTTAAGACCAAAAGAATACTGTTACTTAAACTTCAAAATAAACAAAGAAATAGAGTACAATTTTAAAGCTCTCCTCCCAAGTTCTTAGAAATATAGCATGGACGGGCTGCCAGTCTTGCTCCCCCCTGGGACCTGGGAATGCTGGAAGCCTATTTCAGAAATTACATACACTTAATTCATCCAATGTGCCCAGAGACAGTCTACTTTACTATTTCTACAACTTCTCTTAAATATGATTAGGAAATGCCACACTTTTCCAGTGATGCCTCACCTTCCCTCTGACCCCCAATCTCCTATGCTAAAATGGATAGACTGTTATTTAATCTTTCTGGTTAATACTCATTCCCTCTATACACTGAGGGAAAATTTCTAAATGTTAGGACTTAAGAACTGCTCATTTTATGGATAACGCAATCTTAAGAGAACAAATCTGTTAACAGATATGTGGATAAGACAAGAAATGGTTTTGTAGTCTGAATCCTCTTCTACCTGAGATCCCCACTACTGAGCACTGTGATTAAATAAACTTATCATTATAGGAAAAATCTAAATTTATATATAGCCATCTCTATTAGAAACTTCTGAAAAGTTTGGCTTGATTTACAGTTATTGTCTCTAGAGCAACCTCTCCTTTGGCCTCTCGTACAATTCCACACCCCTTCCCCCCATTCTATGACATAAGCAGCCTTGGAATCTATGATAGGAAATACAAGTTATCATCTGGAACTCTAGTTTAGTAATTTGCTGCAGAGCCCATTTGTTAATTACAGTCATTAGTGAAACTGTCGTAAAAAATATTTTTCATGTCTGGAGTAAGAAATTCTGATCTTCCTTTTGACATGTTTTACTTATACATCATTACTTTATACTTATTCAATAAAAGTAAAAGAAATTTAGATTTAGAAGGAAGAACTAAGTACTATGTTCCTTGATTTTAAGGCATTTAAAGGAGTGATCAGCACTAAATTCAGCAACTTGTAAGATGCCACTCTATCCTCTGGGGGAAAAAGGACTAATTACAGTAAATAAAAGGCAATGAAATCCATAGCCTCATCATTCAGCCTTTTCTGTTTAAGTATCTTCCACATCAAACTGTTCACAGGTGATCTTTACCTTTTCCCTGGTACTAGACGTGGTGAAACGGGAAATTACAGTCTAGATTTAGGGCCTGATGTAGCCTGAAGCAATTGGTTAAACTCTTAACAGAACTGGGGGCTCAGTAAAATAGTTTTTCTTCCTCTAAACAAAACATTCAGAGTAGATTTAAGCAATGAGACCAAATAGGAGAAGGCGGGAAGGTGGTTATCTCGAAAGGATCTAGGGAGGCCCTCGAAGGGACGAAGCAGTGGCAAAACTGCCGGTAACCAAAACAGCTACGTTGAGAACCCACCAAGCCAAAGACTACGGGCAGAAAACGGAAGATATTAGATGGTGAAGGGATCCTACCACACAAAGGTGATTTGTTTGCGGGCCCCTAGCCAGGGCCGGACGCCTTTCCTACCTCGGTCAAGACACGCTCTCCCTACAGTCACCTCCGCCCCACATCCGCGCCAGAGCAACGCTCACTTCCGGCCCCTGACGTTAGGGGTGGGGCCCCGGGTGGGGCCCCCACTTCCTGTGACGGAGGTCTCAATTCTTGCTTGCGCAGGGAGCTGAGCAGTGACCCTTCTCTGGCCCTTCCCATTCTTTAGGCCACACCCCACCTCAGGCCCGTCCTCTTTTAGCGCATCCTCCCGTGGCCCCAGAACGGTGATGTCCTTGCGTGGGTGGAACACGCACCGCCTTCCTTGCGCTTTGTGGCGGCCATCTTAGAAAAGAGAACGGATACTTAGAAATGGGCACCAGAGGAAGGAATGTCCCGGGTTAGAAGTCGGGGGCAGGTTGGGAAGAAGCTTTATGAAAGTTGTCAACGTACGAAAGTGGTTGAAATTTTGAGGGAGTGGAAGAGGAAAGCTGTAAAGGAGATAAGCATGTAGAACACTAAAACAAAACAAAACAAAACAAAAACAAAATCAACCCAGTTACCAAGAACGGGAATCTAGTTGTTTTCGTTTAGCACGTGTTGTAGAATCTCAAAATTCAAAAGTCAATAATAGTATCTTAGAATGCTTGGTAGGACGGATACTATATTTGGATTAAAAGTGAGTTTTAGAGTTAAGGAACATGCTTAAGGAAGAGAGTTGGTGAGGTAAAGAGGGCCAGAAAGTTATAACTTGATAGTGGAAATCCAAACTTGTATTATGAGAGCTTTTGTACTGGAAACTGATACACAGAACAAAATAAAACAAACGTTTAAGCAGTAGTTCCTGTCCCTAAGGTGGTTAGATAGGCCCCAAGGTGGATGAAAGGTTAAATGGCAGTATAACAGATGCCAAAGTGGTCGAGACTAAATTCAGATTAGGAAGAAATCAGTGAGGCCCAAAGTGACCTGGGAAGGCTTTATGGAGAGAAGGGACTTGCGGCCTTTGAAGATTAGGGGGAAAAAAAAAAAAGGGAAGGTGTTGACATTCTAGGTAGATCTGGTGATGCTATTTTTCAAAACCAAGAAGTGAAAATGTGATGACAAAAATTTTTGTGCTGTCCAAGATAGGGGAGGCCGTCTGGGAGATCAGCCTGGCTATTGAAATATTGGGATTTTTGTAATGCTTCCATGGTTTACAGAGCCTAGATGTGACTTAGAATCTATTCTGACAGCAAGAACTGAATGTGGGTTTAGTGAGAAGGATCATAGGAGGAAGACATTTTATTTTGACATGAATAAATCGTAAATATATATATATATATATATATATATATATATATATATATATATATATACACACACACACACACACACACACACATACACACACACGTGTGTGTGTGTGTGTGTGTGTGTGTGTGTGTATAAATTATCAGCCTTAGCCTGAAGAGACTGTGCTTCTTAGCTTTTGGTCCATATTAGGATCCTAAAAAGAAATGTGTTGATGGAACCTGGGCCCCAGCCATTTTTGTAGGCTAATGGTTCTTAATCTTGATTCCACATTAGAGTTACCTGGGGAGCTTTTAAGATATACTATGCCAATTTCTCATCCTGGACCAATTAATCAGAAGGAGCTGGGCAGAGCAATTTTTAAAAAGCTACCCAGATGATTCTAATGTGCAGTTAGGGTTGAGAACCTCTGACCTAGGCACTGTTTTGAATTTACAAAAGCTATTCTTTTGCCCAGGATGATTCCTGTGAAAGAGGAGCAAGCTGTTAAAGTGCTTCTTGAAAGATAATTGCTAAGAATAAAAGCTTCATTGCAAACTAGGCGCAAAACATTTTAGAAAAGCTAATATTTTGGCAAATCAGTTTTAGCTTGTTATGAACATCTTAATCTTTATGAAATCCTAAACCTCTGAATTTATCACAACATCATTCATGCAAATTGGTGGGGTCAGTATGATTTGAAGCAAAATGTGTATGTGGTTTTCTTAGGCTTTAAATTGCAGTAATCTGGTGAAATGATTGACACTTACTGTGACCCATATTTCTTTTTATTCAGATACCTGCAGATTGCAATTTCTGAGGAAGAAAGAGCCAAGGGCTTGAGTGGATGGGGAGTGGGTGCCAAACTAGAATCCAAAGTCAGGTTTTACTGAATGCAGTACTGCCTTACCTTGTCAGGATGACAAGATTCTCAACTGATAAAGCTGTTTCATTTAGCATCAGCAAACAAGCCCACCAACTTTCAAATAAACAAACAACAATAATAACAAAACCAAAACTAAAAACCCAAACTGCCTTTCAGCGGAGTTTTAAAAATAAAAATGCACCACATTTCTATTCTTTCTATTCTTAAATGCTTTGTTCATATCTTTCCAACCCAGAAAATTTCTGCTTTATGTGAGATCCCTGCTGAGCTTTCTTTCAGACTGGTTTTTCAGCCAGGCTGAATATATTTGAAAAGGAAAAAAAAAAAAAAAACAATGAGAAACCAAGGCATTTACACAGGGTTATTCTAGAAGCTGGCTGGGATCAATACCTTAAATTGAGTCTAATCTTTGCCGGTTCTATCTGGTGATATGCTAGCATTTATCCCTAAATTATAGATTATATTTTGGAATAAATAATCATTAGTTAAAAACAAAGACTGTGCTAATGAGTAAACAAACAGATCTGTACTCTAGTGATTGTGAAATATCTTTATTACAAAATCAGTTTTCTCAGCTTTTAGTATTGAAGGAATTTCAGTAGTCATTGAGATTCTTTAGAGATTTTCTTTAGAGTGTTTTGGAAAGCCCAGCCTATCAGAAGATTAAATATTAAATTTCTTTGTTTCTGGTTTGAATCCTGTCAACTAAGGTCTGGTTTTCTCATCTAATTATGGTTTCTAATTTGGTAGTTAAGTGTATAATTAAACATAGAAAAATTATTCAATAAATGCAGTTGCAAAATATTTCAAAATGAGAGATCTGTGGGGGAACATAGTAGATGTCCTGATTGATAAGGATAGATTGGGAAGTATTGCTTTAGAATAAGGTGAAATGCTGGAGCTGGTTACAAATTTTTAGGCAAAATAGCAGGGAGAGGTGCTCTCACTTGAGAGAAAATGAAAATCAATTAATGTTTAAAAAAGAGTTGCTAATGAGAGTTTGCTAATAATAGCCAACATTCAGCTCTACAAATACAAGATGATACAGGATGAATGAAAAAAACAGTATTGATTTTTTTTCTTGGTTTATACTTTAAATTCACTTTCTTAGTATGTAAAAGTTATATATCTGTATGATCAACATTGCTTGTGATAGTTACAGGGGTATCTGAGAAATCAGTTTTCTATGTTTTTCTTTGCATCAAAAATAGTGTGAGGAGTTACTTGTTTCTGAGTCCATGAGAAAGGACTCAGAAACAAGTAACTCCTCACACTATTTTTGATACTGGCATCTAATATGTCAATTGTAAGTCAAAATTTGTAAACCATTGTTGATTATCACTTTGGCAAGGCTTAATGAACAGATAAGTAAGGAAATGGGAACTTATTAAAAGTTAAGTGTTGAAAAAATGGTATAATGGCAGAATTGTGCTAAAGAAATTTTACCTACCAAAAATGGTGTAAAGGACTAGTCTTACATTTTCTTGTGGCCTCTTCTTGCTCTCCTTCCCTTGCTCTTAAACTTTGTGTCATACCAGTGGTTCTCAAAGTGTGGTCCCCAGACTGGCAGCATCTTCATTACTTGGGAACTTGAGAAAAAGCAAATTCTTGGACCTCACTACAGACTTTCTGAATCCAAAACTCAGGGGTGGGATGCCATATGTTTGTGTTTTAATAAGCCATCTAAGTGATTTTGATACCTACTAAAGTTTGAGAACCATTACCTTATATGCTAGTTGTCAACACTGTGTCCTCATAATGAACCATGGCCACTGCACTTCTTAACATAGTGCTGCAAATATAGTTGATATCTGATTATTTGACTTGAGAGCATAGGTATATTATATCAGGAGCTGCAGCAACAAGATAGAATCTGTCTTGTAAGAGAATATTTGAGAAGAAGAGACTAAAATATTTGAATTTTCTCTTTCTCTGTTTTATACCACAGCTGCTTGGAATGCCTGCACAAAAAGGCCTATAAAATATGAACCAACAATAGGATAAAAATGTGGAACTGATGAGACATGTTTTGGTACCTATCTAGGACATGAGTAATGGGCCTTAACAAATTTTTCTCCCACAGTTCATACTGTGAATGTAAGGGCAGAAACTAAAATATGATTTAGGAAAGAAACTTTACAGCTGGAGAGTCTTTACTGCTACATAAATATAATTTAAATTGCCTTGATAGGACTTTTTGGCGATGATGTGTGAACCTGGTTACTAAGGTTTTTGAGAGGTCGATTTATTCAGTATAAATATTTAGCCCAGAGCACCGAGTCTCTTTTTACCCCATCATCATGTCAATAAAGTATAGTTACTCCACATTCAGCAACTTTGATTTTTTTGTGGGTATGGGTCTAGTGTTTAAGATCATGCCTTTCTTAAAACATGTTATAGTTTAATAATAAAAATTAAGAATGAAAGGAGGCTAAGTGGAGACATAAGCCACCTGTTATGGGAGCATGGGGGAATAGTTAAGATTTGGAAAATCCAGGCAGGCTTTGAGGTAATTATTTTTAAATTTTCTTTTTTTAAAAAATTATTTTTCCATAAGTTTGTTTAGGCTTCCTTTCTTCCTTCCTTCCCTCCCTCTCTCCCTCCTTCTCTCCCTCCCTCTCTTCCTTCCTTCCTTCCTTCCTTCCTTCCTTCCTTCCTTCCCTCCCTCCCTCCTTTCTTCCTTTCTTCCTTCCTTCTTCCCTTCCTCCCTCCCTCCCTTTTCCCTTCCTTTCTCTCTCTCTCTCTCTCTCTCTCTCTCTCTCTCTCTCTCTCTCTCTCTCTCTTTCTTTCTTTCTTTCTTTCTTTTTTCTTTGAGGCAACCCTTGGTTGACCTCACAGATTGCAAGGACTTTGTCAGCTTACAGTCCCTTATTTTTTTTTTTTTATTTTTTACACTTACGGCACCTTATCTTCCTAGGAGGTTTCCCATCCAAGTAATAACTAGGCCCAACCCTGTGTTTAGTCTTTCTTGAAGCTTTGAAAAAATGTTATGTTAGAAGCCAAAGAAGTGATGTTTTAGTTTCTATTGTGTCTTCCTTCAAGGGCCTCAAAAATTCTTGAAGCAGGATTTGAGTAGATCTAGCCCCTGTGTTTTGAATGACACAATTGCCTAATAAGTGATGTTTTATCCCTTGTGAGTAGGGCCGCTGACCTGGTTTGTCTGGTTATCCCAGGATAAATATTATTCCTCCTTTCATGCTCTGGAGTATCCTGGTTTGGAAGAAAACTTATGTAGTCTCCCAACTGAGACTGCATGATGTTTTTTAGGAGAAGATTCCATATATCTAAAATATGATAAAGGAAGATATCTTTATCTTTTTTGGACCATTTTTTTCATACATTCTTTTGTTTTTATTTAGTCTGGTGTTAATAACGAAAGTGTAATTTAAAAAAATTAAAAATATGTGTAAGGCCTTAGTCCAGAGATAAAAGTAAATCTTCTTTATATTATGTAAATTAAGTAGTCCTTTGTACAAAGTATATTAGAATGTGCTAGATACTATAACTGTCTCGTTTTAATCCATTCTATTTTCTGCTTTAACTGAAGAAAAAGATCATTTAAAAAGGATCTAGAAAATACTTAGGTAAAGATAAGACTCTTAAGGGCAGAGAATATTCACTTGACTACAACTTTTGCTTTTAACTCTAAGTCTAAATATACCTGAACTAAACTAGTAAAAACCAAGTCATTATTTTAAAATTAGCTAACTGCAATTAAAAAATTTACAGGTTAAGAGGAACTAATTTTTGTCCTGTTGTAAATTGTATCTTGGTTCAGTTTAAGCATCAAGTATTTGAATATCTACTAGATGTACAGCACTGGGCTAGGGGTGTAGCAAATATACAGCAGCATATGATCCTGATTTCCCTCATGAAGGTTTATACTATGGTTGAGATTGAAGACAGGAAAGGTTTAAATGAGGTGAGGATTAAGAACTGGCCTTTAAAAAAAGCTAGCTTAGGAATTTGAGTGGTTTGAAGGGCAAAGGGGTGACATTTTATAATGAACAGAGTGAGAAAGAATAAGGCATATTTAAGATGGAAGTAAACTAATTTCTACAGAGTTACATAGATATGCCTTGTCATAAACTCGACTTGTCATAAAAACTATATCCTTTAAGTACAGAAGGTTTGTACAGATACTACTCTTGATCTTAGCAAAAAGGCCGAGAAGTGATAGAAGGTTTGTGCAGAAAATTGATTGAAGAAGCTAGATCTCATGGCCATATATATAGTAAATGAGTTAAAGGTAGGAGAAAAAATTAGAGGATAAAGAACCTAGTTAAGGAATAGCATTATAGCTCACACAGTGACTATATTTCTCCTTCTACGGGAAATAGGCAAATAAACTCTCTAGCCTTTTGGTTGACAAATGAGGGTATAAAAAAAGAATAAAAAACCAAATGAAGCTTGTCATAAAAAATATTCTTTATTTAAATAAATAAAAATATGTTAAGATGGCAATAATGACAGTAGTTACCTAAAACCTGACAGTTAGGATTTTCCCAAAGTTATAAAAAAGGTTTAATAGTACATCTTCTGTCTGCTGTCTTTTCATCCACAACCTCTCTATCAGTTTTTCTGACCTATGGGTAGAAAGAGAACATTGAGGTAGTACCATTTTGATAGCAAGTGTTTTTATGGAGGACGTAAGCTTGATATGTGTTAGTAGCATTTCAAATAGAGTTTCAGACAGCTCTTTCTCCAAATTCTGATTGAAAACTATCAGGACATTTCCTGAATTCTATTGTGGGGGGAAGGAGATTTTAGAATAGAAAATATGATTTATTTTTTAAAGAAGAAAAGTTGTCTAAGAATCTTTGAAGATTTAGAATACAATATTTATGTTATTAGTAAAAACTACATTAATATATTAAGCCCTCTGTTAATATATGTTAAAACTATCATATTAGTTTAAAAAGTTAATCTACCTTTTCTCCAGAACTTATGGATGTTAGGATGTTTATCATCCATAGTCTCTTTTTTTATGTCTCTTGAGTCACTGTAAGGGATGACCGAAAGAGGAAAGTTAGTTGAAAAACAGAATTATAAAATTAGTCTAGTTAACCAGTTCCAGGAGATTAAAGTAACTATCAAAAATAGTTGACATTACTAAATATCAGAGTAGGACTTACTGATTTTGTGTTAGCTTCTGTTTTATATAGTTTCTCTGCACCTTCCCTTCTTCTTGTGTATGTCATGGGTAACTCCATTGTTGGCTACTCTAACTGCTGGATGTGCCCTTCAGGCTTGTTTGGTTGGGGATCCTGACCTGGTTCATATACAGTATACTAATTCTTTCTCTTTCATCATTTTAAGAATTGGTTTTCATTCTTTGAAACTCTTACACAGAATCAAGAACCTAGTGTAATCAAGTCCTTGATGGATTAAAGTCCTAAGTGGAGTCTTAGAAAGAGAAATGGGAGTACTTAGAACTCACGAATACAGCTCTTTTAAAATTTGTAATTGAAGCTTAGGTAACTGCTATGCCTATACTAAGTGGCCATCTCACTTTGAGTGTCCAACTTAAAGGTATTCTGTTCTCTCTTCCAATAACTTCTATAAGATGATTTATCTTACCTTTCATAAACCAGCATTTTGGGAGCAAATGTCTTCAGAACAAATGAAGGAGAATGTTGTGTGTTATCTAGAATGAAGGAAAGGAGGAAGAAGTAACACATGTACTAAGCATTTTTATATTGTTGCAGAGGCTAGCTGGCAGCAGAGATTTGAGTCTTCTTTTCATAGTTGTTACTGGGAAATGGCTGCTCTGCCCAGAAGCTACATTCTCACCTTCTTTACATTTAGGTATGGTTATGTGACTAGTTTTGTCAATGGAATGTGAGTCAAGTTTTCTCTTTTGGGATGACATGGTTAAGAGGCAACTACACCTTCTCCATTCTCTCTTTTTGACAGCTTGAGAAGCTAAGCGTGAAAGGTGACAGTTGCAAGATGAAAGAAGCATGTGTTCTTGAATCACTACCCCCACCAAATACTTGCACTAGAATTGTATATGAGGAAACTTCTGAGATTAATACAGTCTGGACTTTATCTGTTAAAGGAGCTCTCATTCCTCTAGTATACAAAATCCTAACATTATTAATCTACATGATGAAGCAGATATTTTTCCTTTTATAGATGAGGAAGATGTGTTTGAGAAGTAACTTTACTTTAGGCCAGAGCAGGTAGTAAACCTAGATCTGATTGAAATCTAGTGAGTTCTCTATTATAACATGTTGCATCTTAGAGAAAGGGTGTTATTTGAGATAGGATAAATCCCAGCCTTCCAGATTACAAGTTTCAGTTTAAAACCATTAATTTTGTTTATGAACAGTGACCAGGTATAGGTAAGATAAGAAGACTCTTTTAACTATCATAAGTAAATTTAAATTTTAATTAGATTCTTTTTTACTGTGTCGCCCCTCCAGAGACAGATGAATTCTCAGATTTACTATTTCGATTGTTTTGGTGAAAGATTTTGTGGGAGGAGTAGTAAGATAATTATTCAGAGCTGTAGTACTTATTAGCTATGAAGGACTTAGGATCCAAGCCTTCATTTATGACTGTGTTCACTGTTTCACCCTTGCTCACCTATGTTCCAGATGTCAGGGTCAGGAATCTGATTGGTAATGCTAGAAAGTTTTCCATTTGGTTTCAAATTTTGAGAAATAACCTTTGGAAGATTAGATGGCTCTGAAATAAAGCAGACCAGAAGTTATAGAAGCAGGATAGAAGTGTGTTTTTGTTTTTCATTCCTCTCACTCGACTAAGACTTTCATAACTATGAAATATGGAGATCATGGAGCAATAGATGCCACATGGAGCAATAGATCTTGATGCCACTTATATGCCCCCCAAATAAAAAAAAACTTACCTTCATCGATGGCAGGTCTACTGAGACAGTTAGCCTCATGTTCCTTGAGCTTTTTGATTGGGACTACATGACAAGCATTATATTTGCAGTTAGCCATCTTTTTAGCTATCTTTGGATTTTTCTAAAAGGAAAAGTTCTCATTAAATGGGTATTATGTTTTGCCTGTATCCCACTCTCCATTCCTTTCTGAAAATGCTGATGACATACCATGTTCCAACATTAAGAACTGTGAGGTACTATGGTCAGAAATTTGTTTTTGTTTTTTTAAAAATGTCTTTAACTTTTTGTATTCTGAGCTATTTTTTCTCCTTCCAGTGACTTAACTGTTCTTATGAGGAAAACTTACCTTTCTACATGAAGCCAGGTGGTATTGTAACCTGCTAGCTGGCATACTGTGGTTTGGGTCATAAGGACATATTTCTAAGGCTTCTTGCTCCATGAGGCCTAAACAGCAGAAACCATGGGTTGACAGAGAAAATATTGCCATTTAAGATCAGGTAGTCTTGACACAGACCTATTTTCTGTTCTCGAAAGAAGAATGATATGAAAGATATGATAACAAAACAGTGGCTTAGACAGTAGATAATAGAAGAAATTAACTGCTTATGTACCTTGGAAGACCAAAATCTAACATTTGTACATATAAGGTTGTTTTAAATAGAGTGCTTTACTCCCAAACAGAGTATTAAACAGGGAGGACTCCTTGGTAAACTCACAGTACTGGGGTAAGATGAAGTTTTAACACCATAGCTTGAGTGTTGGGGAAAGCAGGGCTGGGGCAGCTGGTTCTTTTACTGTTCAGCATTACTCCCTTCTATCTCTTCCCCAATCCTGTCTAAATTAAGCTCTTTGCCAGACAAAGATGCTACTTGTTAGATAGATCAGCATAGCTACTTTTGGGGAGAGCAGATTAGAAGAATGAACAGTAAGTACCATGTTTAAGTTCAGACTACTTTATAATTATCTGGGAATGCTAGTCTGAAGTCACTAAAGTTGTGGGTATTAATATATGAAGGCTCCCAGAAGTGAACTAAGAATATACCATCTCAAATCTGCTGCATTTTACTGCCAATAGGAGGCCTACTTTCCCTTATGGCTAGCTGTCTTTAGATATCCTAGCAAACATTCACTTTGATGACTACCAAATTTCCAGGCAACAGCTACAGCTGAGATTTCTGCAAAGCAGGGGCAGCATAGTCTGATAAGGGGGAAAAAGAAGATCAAGGCAGACTGGCATAAGCAGCAGGGATAGAAAAGTGCCTAGAATTGTCCATTTTAGTTATGCTTTCTACCATGCCTAGGGCATGGAGGAAGGGCACAGAACTAGACTGTTAAATACCAGATTTTCCTGAGGGCATTTAGGTGATTAAATTCAGGGATTTAGACTCAGGTACCTTTCAAGAATACAAGCCAGGGTGGTTCTTTAAAGCTAACACTGCTTATTAATGATTATATTACAGCCATGAACACTTATTATGAAGTGAATTGGCTCTCTGGAAAATAAAAGCTGCAGTATAATCCCATATTGTATGCAGTTATCTTTAGATTCTTCAACATAATGGGAAAAGAACTTTAATACCTAAATGTGGCCCTCAGATAACCTCAACCCCTTATTTTAATCAGCAGCCTAGAAAAGTATCAAGTTTGATCATGTTGATAAGGGCTGGTCTTAATAAACAAAAATGTTTCAGAATAGATAGGGAGAACTGATGACTTTGGATTATTCACCTAAATATTGATAGATGAATATCCAAGCAGGGAAACCAAGACTATAATGAAGGCCATTTGGTTTAATACATGTTAGCTTTGGTGAGATCTTGATGCTACCTTGACACTAAAGGATCTTGAGACCTTGAGCATTTCTCTCAAGAGTCCAAAGGAAAGTGTCACTTGAAGATGAAAACAATTCTTCTATAAGGGCAAAACAAGGCAAATAGCTGAAATTTAAGGAGAGGGAAAGCATGGTACCTTTCAGTCAAGTGATATGAATCAACTTTCTGCTCAGGCTACTCAATTCCTCTTCTCCCACCGTATGTTCTATGGTTTTTCAGAGGTTGAAAGTTTTTGATGTTATAGTTAAGTCTTGGAGAAGTGGTTCTCTTGTGTATGAGAAAAACTGAGTACTTTTCAAGTGACAGACCCTTTGACCCCACTCCAGAACTACTGGGTTAGAATCTTCACTAATGGAGTCTGGCTAACTGTGGCTGTTAAAGAGTTCCACAGGGGATTCTGATTTGTAGCTAGGGTTACTAGGGCCTGCTCTGGGGTAATTAAACTACCTTTAGATGGGCTCCTTCTGTTTCCAGGAGGAACTGCCACGTGATCTCTTCAATGCAGTTTCTCTAAAGACTACCAATTGGCATGATTAATCCCATTTTAAAACCTGGCCTTTTTCTTTACAGAGTGCCTAATAGAATTCCACAGAAAGTGACAAGCTCATATACACTCAAAAAATAAAAAAAGTACTTTATTGTTGGCATTCTTAATTCAATGCACAGGTCTTGAGCCAAACGTTCATGTATACTACATACTTTAATCACTTCCATAGTTGTATGAGGAATGACCACCTTTCATAGATTAGGAAACCAACTCAGTGGTGATAGTCTAATGTTACAAAGCTAGTACGTGTTTGAGTACCATTATTATTTGAGATAATACATGTAAAATACTTATAAAAGTACCTGGTATATAGTAAATAGCTAGGTCATCACTTTACATGCAGTAATTTATTTAATACTTAAGATAGCCTTATGAGATAGAAATATTAACAGTTTCATCTTCAGTTTACAGACAGGGAAACTGGTTTGTAAAACTGAGCTGTTAAGTGATCAAGTTGGGATGTGAATTTAAGATTTCTGGCTCTCAAACCTGGGCTCTTAGAATTTAAATTATAAGGCTTAGTCCACTGTACTCAAGTATCTTTGAACCCAAAGTTCTGTCTGATGCCAAAATTTAGGCTTTTCTCATAGACCAAATACAGGCAAATAAGTGTTTTCAGGCCCCAGCAATCTTCCAGTTCAGCAGGGGTGGTAGTATAATATGAAATGGGAAATTAAAGGTGGACCCTAATTTATATGTAAAGTATGTGGTATAGACAAGTGTGTAGGAGTTCAGCAAAGGCTGGACTTGGGACTATATTTGAGCTAGATCTAGAAGACTGACTAGATTTGAATTAGCAAGATGGAAAACATATATAGGTGAGAAAGGCAGAAATGAATATAGCATATACACGGTAGACTGAGAACATAGTCCCTACTGCGTAGGGAAGTACATATTGGGAGATAGTAGAAAATAAGATTGTCTTAAAGAGTCTTATACACAATTTTCAGGATAAGGATAAGAAATGCAAGTGAGGAAGATTCAATAGAACTATACTAACCTGTATGAAGGCTGCTGTTACATCGCTGCTCAGCTTCCTAGATGTTGGTATCTTACTGCCTGCTCTTTATTCTCTCCCATTAAGGTGAAAGACCAGTAGAAATCCCACAAATCTCTTTAGTAGAGCCTGAGTTTCTTTGATAACAGCAGGTGATTCAGATCTTCAGGACAAGTATCATCTAATGCCAGGCACAACACACTAAATAAACTGGAAGGCAGATTCTGTTTTCCAGAAATGCAAATTTTCCCTTAAAGATATTTGAAATTTCATGTGTTAAGCATTGACATTTTCTTATTTTGTTAAAAAAAAAAACAAACCTTTCTCTTGGGAGCAAACATATCAAGTTTCTTAAATAGTAATGCTAGTTAGCTCCCCACTCCCTATGTCCCAGGATATACTGGGACATTGTCAGAGCCCTGGATATGAAAAGTGGCAATGTTTGAAAAGTGGGGAAAAAGCATTGGAAAGGAGGTAGCTATGAAGACAACTCTGTTTGATTTAGAATTTTTCTGAGGACTGTCTGCCTTAAAAGACAATTGAAAGTGAGTTGTTTTTTTTTTTGAGTTAGGGAGCTATAGCTTGGTTGGAATGGCAAGAATATTTTAGTGCTAAAATTCACCCAATCTTCTAAGATTAAAGTCTATTAATTTCCCCTTGTTAATTTTCAGTTAATTTGTTCTTCTTCATAGGGCCTATTTCCCAATTTAGTCTTAATGATTCAACAAATAAAATAGCATATTTATTGAGTGGCTACTTTGTCCAGGAGGTGGTGTTCTAGATCAGCATTTCTTAATACATGTCTAATGAACACTTGCACCAAAATCTCCTAGGGTTCTTATAAATGCAGACTTCTGGAACCCAATGCAGACTTACCAATCCAAATCTCAGGAGGTAGGGATTGATATCAGTTTCATAAACACCTTTTAGAATCAATTTACTAGAGCAGTGATTCTCAAACTTGAGAGTGCTTTGGAATCACTTTGAGACTTGTTAAAATGGAGTGCTGGATCCTACTCCAGAGTTTTGGATTCATTAGGTCTGCGGTGGGTCTGAGAATTTGTATGTCTAAAAAGTTTCCAGGTAATGCTTATGTGACGACACTTTGAGAATACTGTACTAGAGGATTGTAAGGGATATAAAGAAGTAGTACATACAATTCTTATCATTAAGGAGCTTATGATGTAGTTGGGGGAGATAGGACATGTATTTAAAAATATGACAAGGAATATGTTGACATTAGATGGGGTAATTAGGAGGAGCTGGGACTTAATCTGGACCCTAAAGGATGGATGAGCCTAAGGTTCAGGGGAGAATAACACAGGCATTCTTGATGGGGATATAAAAGAGAGAAAGTATAAAGGTGTATGGGGATGGGGTGGCCAATACTTGTTTGTCTGGTATAGAGCTTTATATAGGACACTAGTGGAGGTGCCAAAAGGATTGGTGCCAGATTGTGAAGAGCCTTGAAAACCTATCTCTTTCACCCACCTCCACCCATTTCAGTTTTAGTCCACCCATTTTACAGTCTTAGCTGCACAGCTAGAAAGAGGAAGTCTCCTCTGCTGAGTGTGCAGCACAAGAGGAAGCACAAGAAGATTCTGAGGGCCTCAGTGCTGTAATGACTGCTTTTACCCTTGAGCCAATTGTAAAGGCAACAGGAAGACCAGCGCACCAACCAGGCTGAGTCCCTCCACCCAGAGGGTGTCACCACCCAAGCTGAAAGTGTTTGGGGAGATCAGGCATTGCTATCTGAATGCTCGGCTCTCTTGGTGGCCATCATGTCTTTGACTTCTGCCTACCAGCATAAATTAGCAGAAAAGCTCACTATCTTGAATGATCGAGGTCAGGGGGTTCTCATCCGTATGTATAACATCAAGAAGGTAAGCATGAGCAACTGGACTAGTACTAATTATTCTGGCAGTAGTCAGATAGGGAACCCTGAGGCTGGCACGTCCAGCAGTTAGACTTTCTCCTCTTTCCTGCTGGCTTAACTGGCCTTCAGTCACTGGGATTACATAGGCAAAGCAAAAAACGAGGCTTCTTTTTAGGGCTTCCCCTTTCTGTGTATGATTCTCACCCCAATGAAGGAATCTGCTTTCTGCTGGGATGGGGGTAAGGGCGGGTGGTAAATAATTGTGTTCCGAGTCACTTGGATAGTGGTCTGGGGTCTAGAATTCTTATTGTTTATTGCTGACTGCCCACACTATGCATCAGATATTCAAAGTTGAGTCTCAGCAAAAACTTCCATACAAGTACTTCCCAAAAAAGAAAAAATAGGTGCAATATTTACATTTGGAAAAAAAAGGTAGATGACTTGCGAAGTACTTAGAGCCTGAGACAGTTCATGTTGTATTTGTGTTTTTAGGATAGGAACTGTGGAATTGAGAGAAACTGGTGGTAGGGAAAGTAAAGAGATAAAGACAGGGGTGCGAGTGGGAAGTTTCTGGAAGAGAAAATAGTGGACTTGGGGAGGGAATTTTGTGCACTTTTTAATATAACAAATCACCAGGAACATGGTTTCTCTGTCCCCATGTCTCCTGTAAATGCTCTTTGGATTGATTTACTTATATACTGGACACTATTATGACATTGAGTCTCCCACAAAGTCTTGCTGCTGAGCAGCTGTGTTTCTTACTCCTTCCGGCTTCAGCTGAAGGGTGGGGAAAACTTCCTCTTAGTGCTGGGGCCAAGCAGACATTAAGCTTTACATGGCGAGACAAGATGCCTGGGTTATTTAGCTGTTTTGATAGTTGGCTTAATGTCCTGGAATTTGTTCCTGACCTACTCTTATACTTTTATGATAAATTCCTAGATTTCCTTTCTTTAAGAGAGATTGCGTGAGAATGAATGATGCAGGAAGAGGTATGTTTCTGAGGGGCAAGAGAAAGAGTTGAAATATAGTGTGGTTTATCTGTGCAGACATGTTCAGATTCCAAATCCAAGCCACCTTTTTTACTGGAAAAGTCCATGGAATCATCTCTCAAGTACATCAACAAGAAATTTCCTAACATAGATGTTCGAAACAGCACGGTGAGAATGGGGTCCCTCTTCTTTCCTTCTCTGAAATAACTCTATGCTTGAATGGCTCACACTCTCCTCTTTTGACTGCCTTTCTTTGAACTTGGCTCCATCACAGGGTTTTAGGTTGTAGGAGTCTTGAGAATTCTGAGATAAGATGGGATTCTCTCAGGGTAAGCTGGAGCAAGCATTGCCCCTTTTTCCATTACAAGATTCCTAAGAGAATCTAATTCATAAGCTGTCTTTGAAGAGAGATAGCTCTATCAACCCAGCAGGGTGTGTATAATTTATTGTTGTTCCTGCTTCTCACTCAGTGTTTTTCCTTGCTAATTGTCTTAGAATTATGTGTCTGATGGGATATCCCTTACTTCTCCCTTATGAAATGTTAGCACTAGATTTCTTACTATCTTACCTGTAATATCTTCTCATTTTGCTTCTTTTGACTTTGGTAAACCTCTAAGAAATTTGAAATCCTCTCTCATTTAGAATTCTATATCTAGTCAGAATCACATGCAACAATCCTACCTCCTAGATAATCTCCTCTGTTGAAAGACCTTTAGAGCATTAAAGATTTTCCAGCTTCCACTGTCAGTGTATTTCAATTGTCTTTAAGAATGTTTTAGGCATAACTCTTATTCTTCTTGGATTATTTTGATGACTTGTCTTTTTATTTTTAAAAATTTGTTTTATGTTTCTCTCAGCAACAGTTAGGACCAGTACATCGGGAAAAAGCTGAGATAATTAGATTCCTCACCAACTACTACCAGTCATTTGTGGATGTCATGGAATTTCGGGTGAGCTCTCTCTAGCCAGTGTCCCTAGTGTAGGTATTGTCCTTCTGAGGCCATTTCATCTTTAATAAATGTTCATTTATGTTGCTTAATACTGTTTCTTGAAAAAATAAAATGTACTAATATAAGGATATCTAAGTTGTATTGTTAAATGAAAATAAGTTGCAGAATAGTATAGGATACAATTATATATATATTTTAAAAGATACATAAACTTATATACTACATATAGTGTTAGTATATACATAGGAAAGATTTGGAATATTATACATTAAACTGAAAAATAACTACCTTTAAGAATGTATTATGATTGGCTTTACTTTCTTAAACTATATATTTTTATATTATTTGAGTTAAAATTTTAAATATTATCCCCCAGTACTTTATTACAAATTTACTGAAAAATTCCAAGAGTAGTATATTGAATATTGTTCTACTCTTCTATTGGATTTTTTAATTGTTAGTATTTTGTCACATTTGTTTATCTTTATTTTTTTGCCTGACCCATTTGAGTTAGTTGCAACATCATGTTTCCCTTCCTAAACACTTTGGCATACATCTGCTAAGAACATTTTCTTACATAATCCTAATACAATGATCATATTCAGGAAATGTAAAATTGCTACAATATTATTAGTTAATACGTAGTCCTTATTCACATTCCTCTAATTGTCTCAAGGATCATACATTGAATTTGTCATGTCTCTTTAGTCTTTAGTCTAGAATAGTTCCCAGCCTTTTTTGTCTTTCACAACACTGACCTTTTTGAAGAGTCCAGACTATTATTTTTTAGCATATCCCTCAATTTGGATTTGTCTGATTATTAATAGTGTTTGGTAGCAACACTACACAAATAATATTTTATTTGAGTTTTATTTTTTTATTATTTATTATTATTTATGCCTACAGCACCTCGTCTTCCTAGGTGGTCTCCCATCTAAGTGCTAACCAGGCCTGATCCTGCTTAGTTTCTGAGATCAGACATTGGGCTTGTTCAGGGTGGCATGGGCATAGACCATGGACCATGGCTCTACTAGGGTGCGAACCCAGGACCTTCTGCATGTAAAGCAGATGTGCTAACCACTACACTATGGAACCATCTCCATATTTGAGTTTTAAACAATGAACATGTATTGTTTTTGTAAATGTAAACAACCTAAAATTATTTAATACAATATTTTTTGAAGGGACAGACTGATAATGTGTTTCAAAAGTCTTAAAAGTTCTACTTTTAATGTAGCAATTCGACTTCTAGAAATCTGTCTTAAGGAAATGATAAAATAAAAGCACAAAAGTACATGTATAAGAATGTACTTTGTTGCATTATTTTTGATGTAATGACTTGACAATTGATATATCCAGTTTGATTAAAAGGTCAGTGTATGTCTATAAATGAATACAGCTGTGAAAACGGCTGTTAAAATTAATACATATCTATATTAATTGGCATGGAAAAATGTTCTTCACATGTCCTTTAGTGTAAAAGCAAATTACATATAGCTTAACTTAAGACATAAAATGTCCCTAAAATGTATATTTATTTAGATAAACATGCATATACAGAAGATTAGAACTTCTGATTGGTGGGATTATGAGTGGTTTTAAAAACTAATTAAAATTATACTGGTCTGTATTTTTTTTTTTTTGGCAATGAACATGTATTATTAAACCATTCAAGAAATAACACAAATTTTAGCTATCTGAGCAATCCAAGTTTGTGTTGGTATTATAATATTTCTTCAGATGATGAAAGAGCATGGGATCCTGCCTTGGGTGCCCTGCATCTACCCTAGGGAGCTAATTCAGGCCATTCATCAGATTATACATTGAAGTGAGAAGTGGGAAATGGAAGACTGTAAGGTTTGTAGAAGGATCAGGTCAAAGGTTAATAATCTTGGAATTGAGAGTAGTAATTAGGAAGAAGGTAGGCAGTAGTGGAGGTAGTAGAAAGAATGCTAAAAGCATATAAAAAAAAGCCTCTTACTAGGAAAGTTTGGGTCCAACAGAGATTTTAGGACACTTTCTGGTTGCTGCAGTGGTAAAGTCTGAGCCCAAGGTGTTTGGTGTAACTCATTTAGGGCAGGAAGGGACATAGATAGAGACACTGGAGGTGTATTGTGCATTGTATTGTAGGCTTTGAATCCAACAGACCTGATTTCAGATACAAGCTTTACCACTTACAAGATGTATGACTTTAGACAAGAAACTTAGAATCTCAGTTTCTTTATCTATAAAATGGGAAAATAGATTAACTATATGGGGTATTTGTGAGAATTAAATGAAATAATGCATATAAAACATCTAGCTCAGTGTTTAGCATATAGTAAAGTAATAGGACAACAAATGTTAATTTCATTTCCTTCTGATTTTTGTCTTTAGAGTAAAAGACCTCTATAGTGATATTGGCTGTGTAAGTAGCTGAATGTGAACCTCAGCTATATTTTATGAGAATTGGGTTGCATGAAGGAGTTGTTGAAGTACCCTCCTAACAAATGAGGCAGTATAGGCCTAGACAGAGGACTAGAAGTCATGTAGCATAGAACAAAGGGCATGGGCTCTGGATTCTATTTCTGATACTATTTATGCATTACCAGCTCTGTGATCCTGGTCAAGTTTCTTAACTGCTCTTAGCCTCGGTTTCCCTATATGTGTATTTAGATACAGCCTTTTTGGGAAGATAATTTGGAAACATTTCTTCCCATACATTTTAAATAAGTTTGACGAATGCATATACCTGTATATTGACTACCACCACATTCAAAGTATAGAAAATTTCCATCACCCCAAATGATTCCTGTGCCCTTTTTTTTCCCTGTCAGTCTATACCTCCTCAACCCCTGGCCTCAGGCAACCTCTCATCTGCTTTCCAGATTAGATTTTTTTTTTCCCTAGAGGTTCATATAATTAGAATCTATACAGCATGTATTCTTTTGTGTCTGGCTTCTTTCACTCAGCATAAAGATTTTGAAATTTATCTATGTGGTTTCATGTATCTGTGATTCATTTCCTATTTTTGCTGAGTACTATTCCATTGTATGGATACAATTTGTTTATCTGTTTACCTGCTGATGGACATCTGGATTGTATCCAGTTTTTGGCCTTTACGTGAGTTGCTATAAACATTTGAGTACAAATCATTGTGGGGGCATATATTTTATTTTACTTAGGTAAGTAATCTAGAAGTTGGATTATAAATCATATGGTATGTGTATGTTTAATTTTATAAGAAACTGCCAAACTTTTTCCCAATGTGATTGTTCCATTTTCCCCTCCCATCAGTAATATAATAGTATTCCATTTGTTCTACATACCAGGTTGTTAAACTGGTTTACCTGAAGGTTGGGGCAGGCTGGAGGGTGGCTGCTGATGGGGAAAGGAGGTGTCCACAATAAAACTGAGTATCTACGTAGGTAAAATTCCGTGGAATGAGGGTTAAATGAAGTATGTGCAAGTTACTTAGTAAGAACTTAGCACATAACAGGTGGTCCGTAAATAGGAACACATAGAAAGTTGGGTTGTTTTCCTATTTTTAATTCCTGAGAACAGCACCTGGAATCCAAGAACAGACTGACTTTGGGATTCATTAATAAAAATGGGTCAGATTTTTAACATTTTAGAAACAGCCTATCAAATGACCTTCATTTTGTAACTTTTTTTTTTTTTTTGTGGAGAATGGGGGCACTGGCATGATAAGATCAGGGAGAGTGTGAGTAATATAGTAGTGACATGTACCTGTGGAAACAAGGGCATTTGGCAAGGTAAGCACGATAGAGGGCCCACTGATGGCTTATTGAGGAGGAAGATCCTCTATTCAGCAATGCCTCTCTTACGTTACTCAGTGGCTTCCTAGAACTGATAAGGGAGAAGACACTTCCATTCAAATTCTGATAGTACAAGTCATCTTCTCTTTATTCTTTATTCACTCTCATCTCCAATTCTGCCCCTAGGATCATGTGTATGAACTTCTCAACACCATTGATGCCTGCCAGTGCCATTTTGATATTGTAAGATTCTTTGCGATTCTCTTCCATCCATAGAAAATGTCTCATTTGGAACTGTGTGAGGTGGAGTGGGATTGGAGGAATAGCTATTTCTCCAGGACTATATTATACATAATAATATATGTAATATACTACAGAATAAATGAATGGTTATTCATTCAAGGACTATAATTCTTTTGTTAAAAAGTCCTAAAATTAAAGTGTGTTTATATATGAAGCAGATCAGCAATGTGATTTATTTATTACAAAAATTACACAAAAATGTTATTTCACTTCCTTCAACCCCTAAATGCTACCTTATTTTCCTGGCCTCCTTGTAACTTGAGCTCACTTTTGGCCCCTGATTTTTGGTTCCAATTTACTCCTAGATTTTCAATCCTGTGAGTTCCTCCTTCTAAATAAACCCATTTCAGAGACTATTTAGCACTGCCTGAAATGGTTGGGATAGTAAAGCTTAATTGGCCTCACTGCTCTTAGGTGCCTATGTATTTTTCTTGTAGAGTCTCAACTTTGACTTCACTCGGAGTTACCTGGACTTGATTGTGACTTACACCTCAGTTATTTTACTTCTATCACGAATTGAGGATCGACGGGTACTAATTGGCATGTACAACTGTGCCCATGAGATGATGCACGGGCATACGTGAGTTAAGGGGAATAAGAGATGGAGAATCTCATACATGGTGCTATGAGTAGGGGGTAGACATGAAGGAAATAGATTCCATACTTTCTCATATGAGAACCTATAATCTACATGATGACCCAGGTAGGCAAATAAAATGACTTAGAATATTTGTGAGAGCATACACAACAAGTGTAGCTTTATATATAGTTAACTCTTAAATATCTACTAGTGAGGTATCACCTAGTTTGCATTGTTTCTGATCAGTTTTTAATCCTAGGTTGGCTTACTCTCTGCCTTTCAGGTTATTGCAAAATGCAATTATTTTTTTTAAGTATTGGTAGGAATAATGTTAGCAAGGTAAAACCATTAGAGGTAAGCAATGTATGATAATACATTTGAAGTCAAATATAAATGGATTTTGGATTATCTGCAATTCTGTGCTCTTCCATTAGTGAAAATAAAAGTATCTAAGGGCTGGAAAAATGAAGTCCAGAGGGATAAGAGTAGGCTGTGGCACATTGTTCTATGCATGATGTGTAGTTCAGTGTGTCTATGTGAATATCTACGCACATGCATATATATCCTTTTGGTTTGTATATTTCCTTTTAGGTTGTATACAGATTTGGGTCTAGGCATATTACTTGATTTACAACTAAACAACATGAATTTATAGAGTATCTCTTATGTGTCCAACCCTATTTTGGGTGCTTATGAGGAAGAAACTTTCATGGACCTGCTCAAAATTATGTGGTTCTATCTAACCAGAGCTTAATATACCTGGGCCTGGAATGCATTATCTATATATGTAATTCATAGTTATGATGTATACCTTTGTAGATGATAAAGAATGTCAGCCACACATCTTTATCATATATGCAAGCAAGAACATTTACATCATGTTTAGAGGAAGCCTGTAATTCCTCTTTCCTATGCTTTCTTCCAGTGACTCCAGTTTTGCCCGTCTGGGTCAGATGATCTTGGAGTATGACCATCCTCTGAAGAAGCTGACAGAGGAATTTGGGCCTCACACTAAGGCAAGTTCCCTGATAGAGTAGGGAATTAATCAGGCTGAAGTATATTTTCATCATCATTGACATTAAGGATTCATTTGTTTTCCCCACAGGCTGTGAGTGGAGCCCTTCTCTCTTTGTATTTTCTCTTCCTCAGAAGGAATCAAGGTGCTGATCAGTGGCGCAATGCCCAGCTTCTAAGTCTCATCAGCACACCCACAGCCATGATTAACCCTGCTAATTCAGACACAGTGAGTTCCCTCTTTTTACTTTCAATGGAGCCTTCTCTTTGTCAAGGCCATCTCTGGAAAGGGTGCTTTTTTCAGGAAAAATCAATTCTAAGAATGTTTTAGCTCTTTGCCTCTAAGTTGATCATCTCTTGTAGCTAAAAAAAAAAAAAAAAAAAAAATCCTGGTTGGGTTGGATCTATTTGAACCAGGTTTAGTGTGTGCCTGCCCATAGAAGGAATTTAGTAAATGGATAAAACCCAGTTGTTAGGCACATATTCAGCCATGTAGGAACCTGAGCACAGGCATCAATTAATTTGTAAATGTTTTTATTTAATTACTGTGGGTCCAATGTCCTGCTTTAAAGAACTTACAATTTAGTAGGAAAGATATGCCATGTAGTCATAAAAATACTGCTGGTGGTACAAGATGAATGAGGATTGCTAACTGAGTGATTAATCTTTTAAGTGGTAGTAGAATCTGAAGGAGAGTGAAATCATGAGAAGGTTTTGAATGTTGCTCTCCTGTTATTAAAAGTATCTGAACTGTTGAAGAGAAGTTAAATTTTGTTTGTCCTGACTTCCATACCAAACTCCTTTCCCTTTTCTCAGCTATATTCTTTTTCCTCAATTCATTTCCAGTGCCTCACCTCCATTAATGGCAGGTTTCCCAGATGTTGGCTTATCAAAGTACTGTAATCCAATCTGTAAAATAAAAGTTGGTTTTGGTCCTCACATTCTAGCTTGACTACTGGTCTTTAGGGGAAGACCAGTTAAATAACTGCTTCACCACCTCAGTCTCTCTTCCCACAGATGGCATGTGAGTACCTGTCTGTGGAAGTGATGGAGCGCTGGATTATCAGTAAGTTTTGTGGGACAGGTGGAAAGAGACAGAGCAGCATGTTATATGGATAGCAAGTTCTGAAGTCTTCTTCTGTACTGTTTTACCCACTTGCAGTTGGGTTTCTTCTTTGTCATGGATGCCTCAACTCCAATAGCCAGTGCCAGAAGCTCTGGAAGCTGTGTCTGCAGGGTTCGCTGTACATCACCCTCATCCGGGAGGATGTGCTACAGGTGCACAAGGTCACCGAGGACCTGTTTAGCAGTTTGAAAGGGTGAGATGTGAGAGCAAATCTCATTTACTTTTGGGATTTTTAGCTCCTCTTCACATCCTTTTTCAATCTCCATGAGTGTCCCAAGTATGAATGGTAAGAATTAATTCTAATTATTGAAAAATACTTATTGAATATCTACTATTTACTAGGTACTTCACTGGATTTTAGGGATGTATTAATTAATAAGATAGCATAGAGGTTAGAGCATGGGCTCTGGAGCCAGACTACCTGGGTCTGAATTCCAGCCATACCACTTACCAGCTATGATTCTCAGCAAAGTACGTAACTTCTTTATTCCATACCTTAATTTCCTCATCTATAAGATGGGGATAATAACAGTACTTCTCTGTGACCTACTTCACAGGGTTGTTATGAAGAATGAAAGACTATTTATAAAGCACATAGATAAGTGTGGTACCTTGTAAGTATATGTGTTTATTAAATAAGAAAGACTGAATCTGCTTTCAAGGAGCTTACAAATTGGGGAAAATAGACAAACTGTTGTGATATAGGAAGAGATTATGATGTATAAACACAAAATGTTGTGGAAGCATTTAGAAGGGCACTTAAACTGGCCTTGGAGGGTACAGAAAAACCTGGAGATAGATCTGAAGAATTAAACAGATGAATTGGTGTGTGTGTGTGTGTGTGTGTGTGTGTGTGTGTGTGTGTGTGTGTGTGTAGTTGTGCAAAGACAAGTATGTTGCTTAGGGAAGAGAAGGATATTCTGGGCAGAGAAACTATCAAGATTTCAAGGCAAGAGGGAGAATATCAAGTTCTAAGAAATGTATGTAGTTCAGTGCACAGGCAACTGGGTTATAAAAGTGGGGATGTTGAGGCAGATTTAGAGAGGTAATTGGGGCCTCATATGTCCTATCCTATAAAGTTTGAACCTGTCCTAAAAAGAGTAGAGGTCATTGAGTCATTTCAAACAGAGGAGTGACATGAACATATTTGCATTTTTAGAAAAAAAATCACTCTGGCTGCAGGGAAGAAAAGAGATTAGATGCACAAAAGCAGAAGCAGAGGTTAAATAAGTAAATTAGGAGGAACTGAGGAAGAAGCCAAGGTTTCTGGTATGGATACTTGATATTCCTTAAGACAGAGAATAAAAGCAAATTTGTGGGGGAAAGATTGTAAATTAGTTTTGAGCAGGTTGAATTTGAAGTATCTGAGGATGCTGAAAATAGGTGTATGTTAGACCTTTTACTTTGTGGTTCTGGAATTTAGAAGTGAGATCTGGATTCAGATAAAGATTAGTGAAATGGTAATCAAAGCCATAGGAGTAGTGAGGTTGCTCAAGGAGAACATGTAGAGTGAGAAGAAACTTGGACAGAATCTCTGGGAATACTGATACTTAAGGGCCAACAGAAGCAGAGAAATCAGTGAGGGATATTGAGAAGAAGAGAGAAAGCAGAAGTGAGGTAGACAATAGTCCAAGAAGGAAGGACTGCTTATCCATGTTCGATGACGTTGAGAGGTCAAATAAAATGAAGACTAAAAAATGTTTATTGGATTCGATTATATAGATGGTCTTAGCACCCTTCTAATGAACAACTTCAGAAGTTGAAAGCTTGGTTGCAGTGGGTTTAGGTGCAAATGTCAAATAAGAAATTTAATGGGTAACTTTCAAGAAGTTTAACTGTGAAGGAAAGAATAGAGAGAGTACTACAAAGAGAAAGGTGTGAAATTAAGGAAAGGGTCAAATACCTTTATTATTTTTTTATAGTTGCAAAACTAACATCCAGAAAAGTATACCAGAATACACCAGAATAGTTTGGTGTATGTCTTCCAGATGCTTGTGTTTATATATAAACATGTAAAGGTGTGCATGTATTTTCAACCTTATGTGGGCAATTTTAAAAAAGCAGTGGATCTACATTCTACATTATATTCTGCAGTTTGCTTTTTTTTTTTTACTTACTGTATTTTGGATAGATTTGTATATTAGCCAGTAGAGACTTATTATTTTTAACAGTGAAATAGTCTTTCATAATGTGGTTGTAACATAATTAATTTACCCAATATCTTATTGATGGATATTTGACCTGTTTCCACTCTTAAAAAACATAATTACAAACAATGCTATAATGAATATCCTTACACATATATCTTTGTGAACATTTCTATAGGGTAATCTCAGAAGTGGAATTGTTGAGGTAAAGGATATGACTTATTTCTAATTTTAATAACTTACCAAATTGTCCTCTAAACAACTATATTATCGACAGTTTATGGGAATATGTTTTTCTTCATATTCTCAACAACTGGGTATTATCGTAAAAGAAATCATTGCCAGAATTAAGAGAGAGTAATCTAGAATTAATAAAATTTGAAGATATAGGAGATAGATTTGGAGCTAATGAATTCTATATCTATATATCTAGATTAGATATATAGAAAAACTTTCTAATGATTATTGCTTTTTAAGAAATGGAAGGTATGTTTGAAGAGTGTTTAGTTCCCCATCACTAAGAACAACTTAAGATTTATAGTTTAGGGAGTTTTTGACATAAATGATCTAATTTAATCTTTATAATACTTATAGACAGATATAAATATTAATTTTTTTATATAAATGAGAAAATGGAGGCTCAGTCTTGATGTCATTCAGTTAAGAGGTTGAATTAGGAAATAATTCCAGATTTTTCAATTCTTTAATTCTCTTTCCATCATACCATGTAGAGATTGAGATAATTACCTGCCAGTGGAGTTAAAACCTGATTTAATTAAGACACTTTCCAACTCTAAATTTCTTTGATTTTGTGTTAAGTTCAATATGGGAGTGGTTTGGAGGAGGGAAATGAAAGTTTATAAAGTTCAACGAATGTGATAGTAATAGTGATGCAAGACAAGAGGAGACAGATATAAGGAACATAGAAAGCAAAGAGCCTAAGGTAATAAGGTATGAATCACTTGTAGAAAAAAAAGAGGTCTTGCGAGGAAAGCCAAATATTACAGACAAATGAGGAATAATGAAAAGACTATTTAATTTGGTAATTTGAAAGTTCACATTGGTCTTAGAAAGAGCAATTTGTTTAGTGTCAAAGGCCTTTGGGTTTCAAGGGTCAGTAAAAAGTGAAGAAGTAAAAAGACTATAGGTGTATCTTTGGAGGAGTTTCATGTTGTGGGAGAACAGGCAAAGTTTAATAGATTATCATGGTCAAGTAAAGGTCTTTTTAGAATAAGGAAGGCTTTGAACTGCTTTGTTGGGAGAAGAGAATAAGCCAGTGAAGAGGGAGAGATTAAGGTGACAAAGGGATAACTGATAAATTAAATTCTAAGAGGTGAGGGGTGAGAATAGAACCCCAGGTAGAGCTGGAGTAATTATTTTACTTGAGAGCTGGGCCTGTGTCATATTTATGCACTGCTTCTTTTATTTCCCTCAAACCTGGAAGAAAACTTTGGCTTGAAGGTGTCAAGGCAGGAGCACAGGATAAGAAGTCTAGTCCCAGCTTTGCTATTAAAACCCTATATGACCTTAAGCAAGTCATCCCCTACCCCCCAGGTATTATTTCCTTCATCTGCAAAATAATGAAGAGAACTGAATGGTCTCTAAGCTCTATGAATCTCTTATTAATAGGCCAGGCCAGAGTGAAAAGCAGGGTTTAGAAAAATCCTGATAATGAGGGCTTCACATGCTCCCCCAGTCTGTAGTTTATAATCTCTGAGGACTCAGGTGAGACAAGACCTCTAACCAATGGTATGGCCAACCCTGTTGTGTTTGTGTCAATCCTTAGGTATGGCAAGCGAGTGGCAGACATAAAGGAAAGCAAGGAACATGTAATTGCGAACAGGTAAAGGTGGGGAACAGGTTCTCCGAGAGGGGATGGAATAGAAATTGCTCCTAATCTTTTTTCTCACCTAAGCCACCTCCAATTTCTGTACAGCCAGCCTTATTGCCTCAACCCAAGAACTTGCTGTTGCTCTGCAGATTCTTGTGTTCTCTCACAAAGTCTAACTGCAGAATTGAGCCTTTCTCTGCCCGACACCCCTTCTTAAATTCAGCTCTCTTCTGTGCTGCCTTTGGAAGATTTTTAAGGGTGAGAGAGGCCATGTTCTCTAGTTTCCACGTTCTTTTCTCAGTGGCCAGTTTCACTGTCAACGACGCCAATTTCTTCGGATGGCAGTGAAGGAGCTGGTAACCGTGTTAACAGATGAACCAGGACTACTGGGTCCCAAGGCAAGAGAATGAAATGTTGGGAGAATGATGATGATAAAAGACTCTATGTTGGGGGTGACTTGGCATTCATGAGTTTTTGCATTTCTGAGTCTTCTGATATCTGTTTGTATATGAATATGCTAATTCCCTTGAATCTTCTTGGAGTATCCCAAACTTTTTGTATCTTTTCTTTTGAGCATTATCATAGCATATCATCTATTTTGGCTATTTGTATACTTGCTTTATCCTCTATTTGAGTGTGAACTAATGGAAGATAGAATTTTTTTTAAATCACATAAATATCTAGTAAATATTTCTAAAATTTAATTTGATAGGGAGGAAAGGGTATTGGCTGTGAGCTAATGTCAATACATGTACATGTCTGATTCTGTCACATGTACATATGGATCTCTGTTTATTGGACACTATTGTTGGTGTGGCTACAATTGTATATCTATATACATATTATCATAGTATAACAGTTTTCTGTGTGCTTTGAAATCTATTTTTTTTAAATCTATTTTTCAAGTTAAAAATTCTCATAGTTCCTGTCCTCTCCGTAGGTCCTTTATGCTTTTATGGCCCTGTCGTTCATTCGTGATGAAGTCACCTGGCTGGTTCGCCACACAGAAAATGTCACCAAGACAAAGACACCTGAGGATTATGTTGACTCGTTAGTACCTGACATAGTTAAGAATCTTGGCTGGGAAAAGGGACAGGGAGGCATCAAATGACCTCAGGAGGTTTCAGTTTCTGCCCTGTTATCACTCTCTTTGTCTCGGTTCATATTTCTAATCTCATACATCTCTCTCTTCTCATCCTTGACTTTGTAGGAGTATTGCAGAACTGCTTTTCTTGTTGGAGGAGATTAGGACTCTTGTCCGAAGACATGTCAAAGTGATACAGCAATATCACATTCAGTACCTGGCCAAATTTGATGCTCTTGTGCTCAGTGACACCATTCAAGTATGTTTAATTAATCATGTTTTGGAAATTTCAGGGTGATCCCTGGTCATTTTACCTTGGGGAACACTCTGGCTGAATTTCAAAAAGTCCAATTTTCCCCACTACATTTGTTAAAAGAAGAAAGAAAGGCTAATAATCTTGGCAGTCTTCCCACAACCCAGCCACCCACCCTAAAATGAAGCTACATAGAAATAGCAGAGAAAAATAAAGAGAAATTAAGTGTTAGCATGGCAGGAAACCCAGGAGGTTTCCTCCATTTCTGGCTTGGCTTTTTCTGTGACACTTAGCAATTCTTTCTACCTTTATACACTGACCGCATGTTGCCCACTTGACAGTAATTCCAGCTTCTCTCTTAGAACCTATCTGTGTGTCCTGAGGAGGAGTCCATCATCATGTCCTCATTCGTCAGTACTCTCTCCTCTCTGAATCTCAAACAAGGTAACTGGAGGAAGTGGAGGAGGCAGGGTATATGTGAGGGTGAACATCTTCTTTTTTTTTTTCTTCTAGAATTGTTGATCTCTTGAGCCAGCAAATGGGACAGATAACTTTGAAGAGATCCTACCATCCTATGTAGTTGGATATAAGATGCTGCTTTATTGTTTCCTTTCAAACTCCTGTTTTTCTTGCAGTTGATAACGAAGACAAATTTGAATTCTCTGGATTGAGGCTGGACTGGTTTCGCCTACAGGTAGGTCTGTCCTGTTAATGGTCCCCCATTCTCAGGTTATTCCTCCCCCATAATCCCTTCTCTTTTTATCTACTAAGCTCTGCTATATGGAGTGATTCAACATTGAAAACTGCTAAGTAGACAGGAAAAACCCCAGCCAAATTGTAGCCCCTAGACTGTTTTTCCCCATTTATCTTGTTTTTCTCTACCCTTTTCCAAACTCCAACCACAGGCATACACCAGTGTGGCTAAGGCTCCTCTGCACCTGCATGAGAACCCTGACTTAGCCAAGGTGATGAACCTCATTGTCTTTCATTCCCGAATGCTGGACTCAGTAGAGAAAATGCTGGTGGAAACTTCTGACTTGTCTACTTTCTGGTATGTTCTGATAAAGAGCTCTTTATCAATTCACCTGATCTCTTGCACAGCCTCTGTGGAGGACTGTAATTCTCCCAAATGAATGAAAAAGTCATGTGTTTTTTTGAGATCTCCTTAGAGGCAGATATGTGAACTTTATAGTTCACTCATTTCAGCTTCCACCAAGTGGTAGGAATTTGAAGTTGATGCCCTTTTGTTCTGGCTTTCTTTAGAAAAGCCATTTGGACTTCACACAGCCTTCTCTTTTCTGGGATAATTCATCAATACATATTTTCTTCACTGTTATCTTTGGAACTTCCTTTTATTATTGAGACATTGTGACTTGGAAAAGGCATGCAAAACTTGAGCGCTTAGTGGGGAGAACTGAAGATAATTGAGAGGACTGGAGAATAGGACCTTTGTAGAACACAAATCAGTCTTCCTTAGTATCATTCAGCATTTATTAAATGACCACTGTTGTGCATGACTCTATCCTTTGAGGGGTCAAATAAACTACACAGTATGTTGTCTCTGTTCTCTATATTGAATATAGGGGGGGATGTATAACAACCACATGTGAAAAAGATATCAACATAATACTGGCAGATGTAAGAACATGTAAAAAGAGTTCATGATATTGAAAGGATATAGGATTGAGGAAGAATCAGTCTCATGGAATTAATCTGAGAAAGTTTTCTGGAGCCTGAGTGTTCAATTTTAGGAATAATATAAGTTAGTAGCACTGAAGGACTTCTATATTAGGAGAAATGGCCCAAATCATGCAAAGGTTCTGAGAAAGGAATAGCAAATTTTGTGCAAGGAAAGGGAAGAAGATTATTATTAAATTTCCCTAGGGTCCAGTATAAAAGTCTGAAAGGGTTACATTTCTTGTCTACGTTAAGAATAGGAAACTTAAGAAGGGAGTGGTGAATATCAACAAATATTTGTTGGAAAAATGAATATTCTCTCCATTTCAAAGGGACTAGCTCCTAAACCTTGATTTTTAAGTCTCCTTCCCTTTTATCTTCAGCTTTCATCTCCGTACCTTTGAGAAGATGTTTGCTACGACCCTGGAGGAACCTACCATGTTGCGTTATGCCATTGCCTTTCCCCTGATTTGTGCTCATTTTGTCCACTGCACTCATGAGATGTGCCCAGAGGAGGTGGGTACTCTGAGCTCCAAAATCTGTCATCTCTCTAATCACATTCTTTTCTATTCCCTCAAAACACAATTCCAAAGGTTTACTTTGATCCTGAGAAGGGCACAAATTTAGGTATATGATATGAGTCCCTAAATGTCTCAGCTTTGTGTAAACTGTGTCCTCTCTCTGGGTCTCAGATTCTTCTGTAGAAGGAGTGGGTAGCTCAGGCCAGGTTAGCAGAGCAGTATTATGAAGAAGTGGCTGTCTTGATGGTGATAATTTTTTCTGTGATTCCTCTTTTCCAAAGTACCCCCATCTGAAGAACCATAGCCTTCATCACTGCAACTCCTTCCTGGAAGATTTGGCTAAGCAGACCAGTAACTGTGTCCTGGAGATCTGTGCTGAGCAGCGAAACTTGAGTGAGCAGGTAGGCTAAATCCTCTCTCTGTTTAAGTTTTCTCTTTTCCATCTTTTGGTGCCTACCCACTTATCTACCTTTGTCTTCCTCTCAAATGCCTAGTTCTCTAAACCCTTTCTCTCAAATAGGGATAGAGCTTTTGTGTACTTGAGTTTATGACAGGATTCTTTTCTTAGTATGGTCCCTTAAGTCTTTACTCCCATAGGACTAGATAGAGGTGTCTAAAAATACTTATTTGAACAGCTGCACTACAACAAAATCTGTGCTCTCATTTGAAGAGTTCTGAGAGATGAGTTAACTTTCTAGTTTACTTCCCCTCTTCTCACTGGCCCCCAGATCACCTGTTTTTTTCTCACCTTTCTGTCATTATACACCTTAATCTGTGGTTGTCTGAATATTTTTAGGCACCTCCTCTGTGTTTATTTTCAAGGCTGCTTTCTTGTTTTTGTCTGCTTGTTTTCCCTGCCCCTGCCCTTCTTTGACTGACTCACAGCACCTGGTCATGATTAGCTCAACCTAAATTTCAGAAAATTTGAAAATGAGGAACTTGTTCTGCTGTTGCCCTGGAGTCTTTTAGGTTACCCAGACTAACCCACCCCTTCCTAGATTTGAGTCAGGCTTTGAAGCAACTTTAGTAGACGAGGAGCCTGGTTGTGTCTGTGTGCGTATGTGTGTACATATGCGTAGTTATATTATTACTTAACCTTTCCATTTCTTCATACATGAAATGGGGATAAAATAGTTTTTTTCATAGAGGTATCATAAAGATTAAATAAAATAAAGTATATCACGTATTTGGTATATAACTTAATAGATGTTAGATGTTATATTACTTATTTGGTACTTACTGGGTGCTAAGCTGGGTTTTGGAATAGGGTCCCAGAAAGAAGGTACATGGTCTCTGCCCTGGGGGAATGTCCCATTTTAAGGGAAAAGTGAGTACAAAAACATGTGTAGAAGACACTTAAATAATGTAAGGAAGATATGCAAATGAGTACAGTTATATCACTCAGTTTGAATATCTACTACGTGCAAGGGACACAGTTAGAAATTTGCTCAGTGCTGAATCATGGATGACTAAAACATGATGCCCATAACTGTTTTCACATACACCAAAAATTTTGCAAACAAATGAGTATCGGTCCCTCCAAAGTTATCATTTTGAATAAATAATTAGTGATGTTGCCATTACTAATGAACTTACATTTTTGGCACTACTTTCAGAATCTACCACAGACACTTTAGCATAATTTCAAGGTTGACACATCTCTGTCCATTAAGTTAGACTTGACTTTTTTGAAACAGTAAGAGTTTAGACTTAAAAAAACAAAGTGTGACTATAAAGTAACACTACCAGTTTTCTCATGGCTCTTATGCTACTCTAAGAGTAATTCCAAATGAGGAGTTTCCAGACATGCTTTGCACATACTCAGCAGCATTTGACTAAAAGGAGAGAATTCCAAGGTGATTACCTTGAAGATGATACCTGAATATATGTCTACTTTAGATTTTCTGTATGGCTAACAGAGGTATATCAGTGAAGAGAAGAGATGCAGGAATGATGTTTAAAGTAACTAGTAAGAAATATATCTTATCTAAGAAAAAGAGAGAGAGAGAGAGAATAAAGAAGTGGAAAGAGAGTGCTGGCCACATTGTGAGCTCTGAGTCTTCAGTAGGCTGTGATAGTGTGGTTAACTGTCACCACGTGACCAAATATGAAGGAATACAGCAGATGAAATAGTTGTTCCATACCAGCAAAAAAAATAACTGTCTTCCCAGGCTAGAAGACCCTAGAAAGTGCAGTGGGTTGGAGCCCTTAGATCTTACTCTTTTTACTTGATTTTTTTCCATCAGGAAAGATTCTCTTTCAGAATGTGGGTGGGAGTTTGATGATCTGATCCCTGAAAGACATTGCCACCTTGAGACTTTGAGCCTAAACATGGGGATATATTTAATAAACACTAAAAGAGGTGAGCACTTTGCAAATATACCCTCATTAGAGAAGGAGATGCTAGAAGGAAGAAGAGAGAAAGACAGAAAGAAAAAGAACAGAAAATAATGAAAGAACATTAGTTGGGCTACTCAGCAGTTTTAGGAACAATCTCATTTCTCCATTCACTTGTGTTTGTTTCTAAAGCTTCTACCTAAGCACTGTGCCACGACCATCAGCAAGGCCAAGAACAAGAAAACCATGAAGCAGAGGCAGACTCCCAGAAAAGGAGAGCCTGAGAGGGACAAGCCAGGAGCTGAGAGTCACAGGAAGAACCGTAGCATTGTCACCAAGTGAGGATCTGGGCCAACTGGGCACTGCATCAAAAAAGGGAGATCAGGGAAGATGGAAAGTGATACAGCAAAAGAATGCATAATTGGTGATGGGGAATGAAAGATATGGAAAAGCACTTAAATGTGTATTTTCTACTTTGCTTTTTTAGTGAGTATCAACTTGTACTGTTTAGGCTGAGTGTTTCTAGAAGATAAAAGGGGTCCAAGAGTCATGGGCCTGACAAATCCTTCCAAGATAATAGCAGGCAGTGACAGACCTATAATCAAGGCTCATTTTACTTTCTCAATTTTACCCAGCATGGACAAGCTACATGTAAACTTAACAGAATTGGCACTGACAATGAATCATGTACACAGCTTCTCTGTATTTGAACACACTATCTTCCCTTGTGAGTATCTCAGCAGCCATCTGGAGGCCAGACTCAACAGGTATCACTCTTTGTCTTTTACGTTTTTATAGTATCGTCATTCTCAAATTTGGGTTCCATTAGATTCATCTTGGCAATCATACTACACCCTGGAGATTTTGATGCAGTCAATCTGGCATAGGTTCCCAAGCATCTTTATTAAAAGCAAATAAACAAAGAACTCCAAACCTTTACAAATGATTTTGATGAATAACCAGAGTTGATCACCACTGGTTTAGTAGGATAAGCAGAGCCTTTGCAGTCAGTAGAACTGTGTTGAGATCCTGGCCATTGGCTAAGACACTGGAGCAGGTTATTCGACTTGTTTAGGTTTTAGTTTCCTACCCTGTGAAGTCAGGATAATGATATTTACCTTACAGATAGATAATTGAGAATTACCTGTAAATGAGCTTTGGTAGAAAATTAAATATTCTAATGAGTAAAGTTCCTGGCACATAATAGGCCTTGATAAAATAGATGAACTTTTCTCCACTTTGCCTGTCATTCCCTTGCCCCCAAAGTAGGAGAAACATTCCTTATACTGGAGTTGGGCACTATAGGCAGCAATCAGAGAAATGAGGGGAAGAATTATAGTGAATAATCTTCTAGTCTTCTATGTTTTCTTTTGAAATATATAGTATATTCACTCATTCATTCAACAAATATTTATTGAACAGCTACTTTGTGTGTCAGCAGTGTTCTAGAAGCTGTTAATATAGCAGTATACAAAACAGATAAAAATCTCTACCCCTATTAAGCTTATCTTCTGAGAGAGATAGACAAACAAAATAACATAGAATAGATGATAGATTAGATAGTGATAAGTGCTAAGCAGAAAAATAAAGCAGAAAAGGAGTTAGGAAGTGTGTGTGTGTGTGTGTGTGCGTGTGCACGCATGCGCGCATGTGTGCGTGTGCATGCATGTGTGTGGTGTGTTGTCATTTTATATGGATGGCCAAAGAAGATTTGCTTGAGAAAGTGATATTTTAGTAAGCTCCTGAAAGAAGTGAGGAAGCCAAGCATGTGACTGGGGAAAGAATATCTGAAGCAGAGGAAACAGCAAGTACAAAGGCTCTGAGGTGGGAGCATGCCTGGTATGTTCAGGGGACATGGAGGTGACCATTGTGAATGGAACAGAATGAGCTAGGGTATGATGAGAGACTGGAGGAGTGGCATACCGTCCAGATGCTTCTCTGTCATTGTAGGGAATAGCTTTTATTCTGAGGGAGTGGGGTGCTTTTGTAGGGTTTGAGTGGAGTAGGACAAGATTTGACTCAGTATTTCAATAGGATCACTCTGGCTGCACTAAAGGGGCAAGGACAGAAATAAGAAGTTAGGAGTTCGTGTTTTGATTGTAGGAGATACAGATTTATTTTTCAGTTAGGTTTTCGCTTTGGTGTCAGTAAAAGTTGTTTTTATTCTGTAGACATTAGCTATATGGAAGGGAGTATCTCAGGTGCAAACACATCAAGATGAGGACGAGTTGATAACCATTTATGTATAAATCTTCAGAAGCTGGCAGTGGTTTCTAGGCCCTAGAATAGCATCAGTGTGATATTCTAGTTTCCCCTGTATATTCCTAATATTTTCTTCACTGACATCATTGTTCTTAAAGCCCTAGGGTTGGCCTAGAGGTTTGGCCTCGGAGAAAATTCTAAAATAGATTAGGCCTGCCCCCCCCCCCCCCCCCGTCTGTCCCTTTCATATTATTTTCCCTCAAGTGGTACCTCCTCTCTTTTCTTTTCCTTTCCAGAGCAGGCCCTTTAGTTCCCTTCCGCTCCCCTGTCTGTAAGCATTTTTCCAAAAAGAAACAAAAAACTCCTCAAACAGCTGTGGCTTTAGGAAGACTCTCATGCATATTAAGGTGCAAATGACTGACAAAAGCTTCGACAAAGCAAGATGTTCCTCTTTTCCTACTGTTTACTTTTTAATGAGGAAAAAAGCCTTAGGTCAAAGGATTGACTGAATTCTCAGGTTCCTGGGGAAGGTATTCTGGAAGAAGATGGGGGTCCAATGGGGAGAGGTGATCCTGTGTGCCTCTAAAATAATACAGCAAGTCCTCACTTAACGTAGTTGATAGGTTCCATGACTTTAAGTGAAACAAAATATAACAAAACCAATTTTAACATATAAAATGGTTATATAAACATATAAACAAGAGTTAAGTTTCCGTGGCAGCTCATCAATATTATAACAAGATGACATTATTCGAAGACCTTCTGTACAGTGTGAACAGTTATCCTACCTTCTCTAGAGTTGGCATAGCTGCATGCCAGCCAGCTGTGATCTCCATCAGCTCTGGTGTCTCATGGCTACTAGGGACTGAACTGCACTTCCAAGATTTCTAGGTGTGGTTTTCCATTTCTGACAGTGGTTGGATCTAACTTTTTCCAAGGAGCAAAGACAAATATCGGCCCTGAGAATGCAGATGGAGTGACCCCTCAGGTAGAGTTAGATGGTATTTGGGAGCCCAGGTCTTTTAACACTTGAACTAACTTCTCCAGAGGAGGCAGAAGAGCATATAGTGGTTAGGAATAAATGTTATTGGACTCAAGTCCCAGGTCTGCTACTTGCCAGCTGTGTGGTCTTCATAGATAGCAAGTGACTTACTAGCTCTGTCTCAGTTTCTTCATCCATAAAATGGGGATAATAATTGTATCTACCTTATTGGGTTGCTATGAGGATTAAAAGAGATAATGCATGTAGTAAATTTATAGCGCAGCATCTGTAACACAGAGAAATGCAATAACTCTTACTATATTTATCATTTATCGTTGTTATTATGATTTTTGTCACTTAGAGCCATTGTGTGGCTGGCTGGCTACAACGCCATGACCCAGGAAATTGCAAGACCTTCTGAGCTATTGGCAGGAGTCAAAGCATACATCAGTTTCATACAGTCACTGGCCCAGTTTTTGGGTGCAGATGTCTCCCGAGTCATCCGCAATGCCCTCTTACAGCAGACACAGCCGCTGGACTCGTGTGGGGAGCAGACTATCACCACTCTTTACACAAATTGGTCAGTGTTGCTTATCCTCACTCTGCCTTACCTCATTGTTAGCACTTTTTTTCTTTACACAGCAGGACTTCGGTTCAGGCATTTTGATTCCTAGGGTCACAGACTTCCAAAGGGAGGCTCTGAGGCTCTTTTCAGTTTGAGGATTGGAGCAATAAGCTGGGGCAAACCAGATCTACTTCTGTCCTCCATGAGGTTTCTTTCTAATCTTCTATGTAACATCCACTGACCTACTCTGTAGCAATTTGACCTTTTTTCTCTTAATCTCCAGTTTTTAATCTTCCTTTTCTGGATTCTTACTGTTTTAATTTCAAATGATCTCTCTCTTTCTGAAGTTTCCTTGTTTCTCTTTGTATCCAGCTTCTTCCTTTGAAAACCATTCTAATACCATTTCTCTGTAACATTATCTCTTCATCCGCAGACAAGACCATGTCTCTAGTAGATTGTTCTTAATAGGGAAGGGGCCTCCCCCAAACCAGAGAAGGTAGCTAGCAATTAGCAATATTTCTTTTGAGATTTAAGGATGGAAAAGAGCCTGATTCCTACCTCTTCAAGCCACTGGGTGGCGCTCTTAATCTAAGATCAGCTCAGCAGGAGACCGGCTGCAAAGAATCCTATGAGTAGGGGGAAAGATAGACAAGGGGAAAGACAGACAAGGTTTGCAAATGCAGATGCCAACAGGGACCTGGGAGGTAAAGTAATGGGTGTTGTGGGCTAGGTGGGAACTTCAGGTAGTTGGGGAGGGTATGCCTCTTTGGAAGAGGCAGCTGCCACTTAGTTCCACTTGATCGCTGACCCACTAAATCTTTATTTTTAATGTAAAATCTCAGTTTTAAAAATTTAACAACTAATTCAAATTTGAAAAATCACTTTTGATGCCTGGGTTTGGCCCACCATGGTTAGCTTGTGACTTCTGTAAGACCTAAACCCAGAGCTAGGGTGAGTGGCATGAGTTGGCCAAGCCTTCCTCTGCTGACACTGGCTGGAGGCCTCAACTTGCTCAGAGGTCCAGAGACTGGATAATATTTAGAGACTGGATAGTCAGTGTCCACGGGGCTTCTCTCGATCCAGGAGATTTGATTTGAGATTCACTTCCAGGATCCTAGGTCCTTGGTATAACATTCTCATTGGAGAGGTTGAGGCTAAGTATATTTCACAGGAGCCCAATTAGTAGGGACTTTTTTCTTGTCATCTTGGGCTTGTCTATCATAACAGAGAAAGGACAAGGGTGAGGGGAGTCTAGTAGTAGGAGGAGAGCAGGGGCTGAAGGGAGTGCAGGTCATTACATTTGACAGCCTAGTGAAATACTCTGCAGATTAGTGTCAAAGTGGAATTATGTTACTGCTAGTTGTTTTTGAGCCAATGGCTTGGGGTGTTAGAGTGTTGTACTGTCTTCTTTGAGTGTCTTTGGTGGAGCCTCTGTTCCTGAGCTCAGTGGTAATGGTAGGAAGAAGGAACTGAATATTAATCTTTTGTGCTTTTTTGGCCAACTCTGTAGGTACCTAGAAAGTCTGCTTAGACAAGCGAGCAGTGGGACCATCATTCTCTCCCCAGCCATGCAGGCCTTCATCAGCCTTCCCAGAGAAGGGGAACAAAACTTCAGCGCAGAGGAGTTCTCTGACATCTCTGGTGAGCCCAGGGTCTGGTCTCCTTGTCAAAGAGCTGAGCCTTTCCGGTCAATACAGCATCTCAGCCTATGGATTCCATCTAAATTCTCCTAGCTTCTCAGAAGCTCATTCTGCGCTCTCCTTAGCATCTCTGCTAGATTTCACCTTAGGGGCAACAAAAAGAGATTTTGAGTGAGACCCAGAATTGAGGAGTGGCCTGGGGGTTGAAGGTGGAAAGGGAAAAAAAGGAGAGTTAGGAGTTAGGTAGGGGCACTGAAGTCACTGAAAGGATTCATTCTTCGAAGGACAGGAAATGATTATTTTCCATTTCCACAAAGGATAAGAGACATATAATGAGACATATAATGAAAAGTAAAGGATAAATGTAAAGAGGACATTCCCATTCTTGGAATTATTAAACAGTGGTCTGATGTTGTGGCATCTTTTTTCTTAGGGGTAAATTTTAGAGCCTTAGCCAGTACTTAGATTACTGATATGTAAGGATAATGAGATAATAGATGGCCTTTATTGTGGGCTAAATTCTCAATGTCCTCATGTATTAACTCATTTAATTTTCACAGGAGCCTTGAGGTAGATACTCTTATTATCCTCATTTTACACATGAGAACACTGAGACAGAGTCGTTAAGGACCTTGTCTAAGGTCACACATTTATAAATGATAGAACTGGGATTTCAACTCAAGGCACAGTCAAATTCCAGAAGCTAGGTGCTTTAATGTACTGCTGCTTCCCAGTGTATAGAAGTGCTTTTGTGTCTCAAGAGGGCCAGGTAAGTACTGTGTAGTGGATGAGTTGGGAATCATTCTCTTTTTTAGAAGGACATTAAGCCAAACCCCTTTTATGTAGATTTGTTTTACTGACTGACTGGTTGATGGACTCTCCTACTGCTTTCTCCTTCCTTTCACTTCCATATAAATCATGGATCCTCCATGGTATCTAAGATAGGAAGGAAATGCTTCAGTGACCCTGCCCTTTCCATTCTTCCTCTTCCTTGGGGGTGTTATGAAAATCAGAGTACACAGTTCTGTTTTCTAGCTCTGCCTTTTTCCTCATTCTAACTCTATCAGTAAGCTGACCCTACTCTTCATCTGCTAGAGGTTTCAGATGTCCCCTTCTCATCAACTCCACCCACAGACTGTAGGCAGCATCTAAAATCAGCTTTAGGTCTTGCTGACAACTGACAAGCAGCAGGAGGTAATGCTGATTCCCTCTTCTACCACCCCCACCCCAATTTCCCTGGGTTACCATGGTGATGGGGCAATGCTACTACAAAAATAGATAGATGAAAAGAGGAGGATGCCCTAGGGTTACTAACCTGGAGTGGAGAAGACTAGAGTAAGGAGGTTTGGCAGATCCAATTTTCTTCTCTGTTGGCTCCAGAAAATGCAATTCAAACCCTTTTCCCCTTCATCAGCCATTTTAGCATTATCTAAGTTGACTATCTAGGAAATCCTTTTCTAGTTCTCAGCTCAATCTTCCTACTGTAAATAGGTGACCATAAAATGTATTACTCTGGACAAAGCTCTGTGTCAATTGCTGTGACCTGTTCTACATCCTCTGTCATTGGTGGAGGTCAGCTGGTACTGCCCTCAAAAACTCGGACATGGAGCCTTGATTTTCTTTTCCCTCTGATCTCGTATTAGCTATGTTAACCTCACCTTTCTTTAATGGTCTCTTGTTGCTTCTAGTCTTTTACGGTTTTTTCTGCTGGGAGGGCCCATAACCAAAGATCAGAGCTAGAGCTCCTGCCTGTCTGAATTTGTCGTTTGTGTTTCTAACATGGGATTTCCCCAGGCAGTTTTATTTGATTTGCAAAGGGCTGAAAGCAGTCTGGGTAGGGAGGGATAAGGCACTGGGGCCAACTGGAGGAAAGAGGATTTAGGGGAAAAAGCAATTGGGACTCTAAGGATATGTCTTGATTTTGAAAAAAGAAAAAAGTAGCTTATGGAGGAGAAAACTTGGACTGTGAGGCATTAAATAAGGGAAGTGGAGGGAGGTACATAGAAAAAGCCAGACCTTAGATAAGAAACTATCTTATCTAAGATAGTGGTATCTGCTGGGACACAGGAAGGGGCAATAAGGCATTGTGCTAGGTTTCTGGTACCAGCTTTTGACTTGGTTAAGTGACCTTTGATGAGTACTTAACTCCCTTGTCTATTAAACCACATACCTCAGAGGGCTATTAATAACTATTATCCTAAAAATCCTTTATTCATACATATATTTATAGTGTTCTATGTTTTTTATAATGTATCTTATTTATTCTCACTCATATCAACTCTCTGAGATATTCAGGACAGATATTAATTGTTTTACAGAGCAGTAAACTGAGGCCCAGAGAGGGTCTTACACCTAATAAAGCTATTACAGCTAGTCCAGCAAGAGTAAAACCCAGATACCACATAAAAGGACTTGAGAAAGTAGAGATTCTTATAAAAATGTAAAATAAATAGTTATCATTTGTGGTAAGTCTTGGTGTGAGTACCAGTGAGGGGAGAGAGTCCATTGTCCTACAGGTAGGCCATACCTATCACCGGAATGCAGGATATCAGGTCACTTTTGTTCCCCAACTTTCTACTTTCTTTCCTTGCTGAAAAACATTTTAAATGTTCAAATTAATCCCCTAGCTGTTATGCAAATGCTCCAGTGCCCTTTGAGTCCCACCTGGGACATCTGTAACTCTATTCCAGAGATGCGGGCCTTGGCCGAACTCTTGGGGCCTTATGGCATGAAGTTCCTGAGTGAAAACCTAATGTGGCATGTGACCTCTCAGATTGTGGAACTGAAGGTACAGTGGAAGCAAGCCCCGGGCAAAACGTTTGGCCTCAGGGGAAGAGAGTTAGGAGTACAGACTGGGGACGGATGTACCATGGGTCTTGTTTCTTTGTTCTTACTGTCTCTGTGTCCCGGCTGCAGAAGCTGGTGGTGGAAAACATGGACGTACTTGTTCAGATCCGATCAAATTTTGGCAAGGCGGACTTGATGACTTCTCTGCTGCCCCAGCTGATGGGTAAGCACCTCCCCTAAATGGAGAAGGAACTGTGGGAAAAGCACTATGGATGACAGGGGTTTTGAGGAACGTGGGGGCCAGGCTGGGTCTGAAGCAGCAAAGCCATCACTATCCTCATATGTTCTCTTCTCTAACACTTCTGTTTCTACTTAGGGGCTGATAATGTGCTGAAGCGCATGACCATCATTGGAGTTATCCTCAGTTTTAGGGCCATGGCTCAAGAGGGACTTCGGGAGGTAAGTTGTGGGAGAGGGGGCTGTTATGGAATCAAAGATACCTCTGTGGGTAGGGAAACTATGAGAAGTTGTAGAAAGAGTTGGTGAGCATTGAGGAGAAAGGAGCTTAATCTGATAGAAGTCCTGAAAGATCTCTGGGGATAAATTAGCCAAGGAAACCTAGAGGCATGAAGAGAAGGGTGGAAAGCTGGCTATGTTCTTATTTAAGCCGAGGCCCCCGTTTTCTGCTTTGTTTTCAGCTATCTTTGAAGGCCCTGTTCTGTGGATTCATTTATCTTCTCTTTCCTCCAGGTTTTTTCTTCCCACTGTCCATTTCTTATGGGTCCCATTGAGTGCCTGAAGGAGTTTGTCACTCCAGACACAGATATCAAGGTATGGGGGAGTGCAAAGTGGAATCCAATTAGGAGATTTGTTGGAAAAGGATGTAGGTAGCTAGGATCTTATAAGGGAGAGAGGGTTCTGAAGAATACTATAGGGACAAGAGCCAAGAAAACACTGGGGGAGAGTTTGTGATGAGGGACAGAGGCATTGGTCAGACAACTATTCTTGGGGACAGAGGACAGAGCTGGGGCAACATGGGGGAATGAAGATAAGTGGGAGCCTGGGAGACCCTGTTTGGGGCTGGGGAAACAAAATTGGAGGGAGAGGAGAAAGCTTTAGGACAGTATTTGTAAGTTTTCTAAGGTTACCTAGAAGTGCACACAAGTCTCCTCTTTAGTAAATTGCTTAGATACTTTTTGTAAAAAGATTTGTTCCTTTCATTGTCACCTACCCTGCCTGCCCTCAGAGTTTCCTTTCTTTTTCTGGCCTTTTCTTCCTTCCAGTTCTGAAACTTTCTGATTCTTTTGTCTGTTTCACCTGCCACAGGCCCCATTTACTACAGAGATGGAGAAAGAGGGGCTTTTGTAGGCACCCCAAGTTAAACATCCATTCCTTCCCTCCCCTACTTTTCATTACCTTGTCTTTTGAATCACCTGGAACAAACAAGTATGTTATGCTGGAAATACATCTGAAGGCTGGGAACAAGGGCCTTTAAATGCACAGGGCAGGCTACTTCTCTTATTAATTCCTTCAACAGAGGAAGATCTGTAATAAGAGGCAACTGGCTAGCAGGAAAAATTAAAGTTAGATGTTAAGAAAAATGTTCTTACCTTGAGATCAAGAGTTGTGAAATATCCTCTTTTGTCTGCATAAAATCAGCTGAGTCAAGTGGTCACGGGAGCCATGAGGGGGCGATGTTTCACTGAGACGGCTGCCCTTTTCAACCAGTCATCATTTAACAATGAATGAACTGTTGATATTGGGGCTGAATGCTGTAGCCTGTCAGGCGCTTGTCTAGCTTATATCTCCTGGGTAGCCCCAAGTTTTAAGCTCTGCCTGACTTTTAAAATAAGCAGCTCAGATGGAGGAGAGGCAGATGGCCTGTCCTTTGGAGATTCTGTTACTACCTCAGAGGGATGAGAAGATTAGGATAAAAGAAAATAAGACACCTTCAATCATCCCTTTCTTCCTCCAGAAAACTACAGGTTTCATGGGCCAGGTCCCTGACCTCCCAGGCCATGGTTGCGACAGCGTAATCTAGTTAGTAGAAAATTTAAATAAGGGGCAGAGCAGAATGTGGCTAAGGTTTGCCTTCTGTGTGGAGTACCACATGCAAAGTGTGTACATATTGTGATATTTGTGGGGTTCTTTGCATGCAATACTCAGTTGTTTACTACTGAAACGGTTATCCTTATTCTGTCAGAATATTTTAAAGTCTTTTTTTTTTTTTCTAATCTCAAAAGGGTTCTAAGGACTTGGTGTGAGTGTGGGTGGGGGTTGGGGCTATGTCCTAGGAACCTGATTCTAAGTGCAAGGAAGAATTCAAATATCAGTCAATAAATATTAATGGAGTGCTTCTATGTGCTTAGCATTATGTTAAAAACTAGAGAAGATAAAAAGAAATGCAAAGTTCCTAGTTTTGAGATAAAGGAAAAGGAGGAAAAGGAATAATGTTTATTAGTCTTTTAGTGACTCTGTTAGTCCCTAGGGTAGCTGCTTTACATGTGTAGTCTAATTCAATCTTCACAACAACTCTGTGAGGTAAGTACTGTTATCCCGGTTTTGTAGGTGAGAAAACTAAGGCTCAAATACTTTAAATAACTTTAGCCAAGGTCACACATTTAGTAAGTGGTGGTGCTAGGATTTGAATCCAGAACTTCTCACTCCAAAGCCTTTTTCTCTCTTCTTCAGGCCATGAGGTTTAAAAAAAATTATAATCTAGTTGGTGAGGTAAGCCATATGTCTCACCTCCTATCTGAAAAGATAACTGAAGTTACTAGATGCTGTGTGTGATGAGTGCTAAGTCATTGATACCAATTTAAGGAGGGAGTTATGGGTTTGGGCTGAAGTAATCAGGGAGGGCTTCACAGCGCATACTAGATTTGCATTAAGCCTTAAGGGATGGGTGTCACCTAGCTATAAGTAGAGGAGAAGAAAAGACACTTTGAAAGAGGGAAGCACATGACCAAAGTATGGGAGTATGGAAGTAAGTTATAGTTTGAAGAGTGAATAATTACTCTGGCTGCCTTGACTTTAGGAGTGTTTTGGCAAATAAGGTTGAGAAAGAAAATTTGTAGTCTGGAGTATGTGAATGCCAAGCTAAAGCATTTGGGTTAGAGAGAATGTTAGAGAGAACTATGAAGAAATACCTAGACAAGATGATAGTATACCAAAGTTTAAAATCTGTGATCTAGGAATCCTGATTACCTGTAACTTCTGCTACGCACTTCTCTCCGGGGGAATTGTCTCCAGGATATTTTCTTCTTTACCAGGTGACCTTGAGTGTCTTTGAGCTGGCATCTGCTGCAGGAGTGGGCTGTGACATTGACCCAACCTTGGTGGCTGCCATTGCTAATCTGAAAGCTGGTAAAATTGGAGAAAGCGGGCAAGGGATGGCTTGGGCCATATTTTTAGGTGGGAAAATATCAACGTCAAAGAAGCCTTTTGTTTGAGATTGTGAATTCAGGGGACATAAGCTGGGAGCTAAGGAAAGACTTAAAGTGTGGTTCCTAACTCCCACAAAATACTTACACAGGCAATTTAGATTTCTAGTAAGATTCCAACCAGTTAACCTGTCAATCAACTAAAAAGTATTAAGTGAGAATCTGATGCTCAGCAAGTGCTCAAAAGAATTTACAATCTGGTTGGGGAAATAAGATTAATGCAAATGAAACAATGAGAGAACAATACACTAGTAGTATATGTTTCATGCTGAGTATTGTGATGAAGCATTTGAGTTCCCCCAGAGTGATCTTGTGCTCTCTCTTCCCATATAATCACCTTGACACTATTCATTTCTTCCCCTAGGTCTCAAACTTGTCTATCATATTTTCCATTACACATTTCCTCTGATTAGCACGTTCATACTTATACACACACAGAATAGGATAAAACCAAAGGGCTGGTATTAAGCTCTTTCAAAACTGCCAGACGGGCCCTTCCTCTTCTATCTTGGTTTTGGTGAGACTTTCTTCTCTCTTTCCTGCCTCTCTACCCCATCACAGGTGACAGTGTCTTCAGACTGCTTGTCAGCACAGCCCTTCGCTAAGAGCTCTGCTGGGTCACCAGAGGAGGCCTCCCAGACTCAGGCCCCTCACTATAAGTGGAAGCTAGTCCTGTTCCTGTCAGCAATAATGACTTGCCTATGGTGCTTTATAAAGTGTTTTTTATACATACTTTCTCATGTGATCCTCACAGTAATTCTGTGAAGTAAGACCCTTATAGAAGATAACTCCTGTTTGCTCACCTTACTTTTCCTCTTTTCTTCTTACCAGATACTTCATCCCCTGAGGAGGAATATAAGGTGGCCTGCCTGCTTTTGATCTTTCTTGCAGTTTCCCTCCCACTCCTTGCCACAGACCCTTCTTCTTTCTATTGCATTGAGAAGGATGGTAAGTAAAGAACAGGTTTGAGGAACAAGTGCTGTTTAGGTACTGTCCTGGTATAGGGAGATGAGACAGAGGTATTTCTTTATCTGGAAAATACAGACTTCTAACTTAGGTGTAAAGTTCTTGTTTCACTTGAGACACTTGAGAATGAACTACCCATACAATTCAATTCCAGTGAAATTTCATAGGAATATCCTTTTCCTCATCCCCAAATGCCTCTAAGTTCTTTGGATATCGAATAGGGGTGGCCCAGCCTGAAAAAAATAAGAACTTACCAGCTGGGGTCAGCCTGGAGTGACTCACTTTATTTTGTTTCTCTCCCTTCTACCAATAATAAACTAGGTTACAACAATAATATTCACTGCTTGACCAAAGCCATCATCCAGGTGTCTGCTGCTCTCTTTACACTCTACAACAAGAACATTGAAACTCACCTCAAGGAATTTCTGGTGGTGAGTAGGTCTAGGTGATAAGGAAGAAGGTCATAAAGTCTGGTGAGAATTGGTTTGACCTGAATCTAATGACGGTTATTGTTGAGCAGCCCTTGGAGTCTAACCTCTCACCTAATTCATTAAGTAGTGAGAGGCAGAAATTTCTTCTAAATTCCCTAACATCTGGTATTTCAGCTTCTGCCCAAAATACTTGGAAAGAGCATAGGACTAAGAGTCAGAAAATCAGAGTTCTAGTTCTGAATCTGCCACTAAGAAGTTGTGTGACATATGAAAAACCAAACTTTTGGGGGCTCATCTTTCTATTTATTAGATAGGGTGATTAAAATGAATCCATGATTTACTACCCTGGTGTCACTGGAATGTCCAGAGAAGCTTGTTCAAATACAGATTCTTGATCCTTATACCAGATCTACTGAATTAGAATATCCTAGGGTGAGTCTAGGCCTGTTTTTAATAAAGTCTCCATGGGATCTGATGCAGAATAAAGTTGGAGAGACACTGAGTTTTAAAATCTATAAGGCTCTTTTCAACTCTAATACTGACCAAAAAAAAAATCATACTTTTTTCAAATTCTCAAACTTTAGCATAAATCAGAATCACTTAGAGAATTTCTGAATCAGTGGATTAGAGGGAGGCTGGAAAATTTGCATTTCCAATAAGTTCCCCTGTGATGTTGATATTTCTCATCCTGGGATCTCACTTTGAGACCCTCTGTTTTAGATTTCTAGGGACTGCTACTTATAACCAGGCGGCTGATTTTACTGTAGGTTATGTCCAATTTGTTTGGAAAAAAAAGCGCGTTTTAAAAAAATTTTAGCCCAAGCTTGACTGCATGTAACTATCAACATTGATTTTAGCTTTGCCTCTGGAAAAACACAGAATAAGTAATCTTTCTATTGTCAAAAGAGGCCCAGAATTTTCTATTCTAAATCCTTTGCAGAGGAATCCCCTTCATATACTTCTGAGACATGGTCCATTACCTGCTGCCTGCTTGAGCATTCTCAGCAAGAGAGAGCTTATTCCTTTACAAAGCATGATCCTGATTTAAGAAGTAGAGCCTCACCTGTCTCCTTTCAGGAAGAAACACAGTAGATTATATTCTCTTGGGAATCATACCATTGTCTTGAGAAGTATATATCAGGGACTGAGAAACTTAGTGAGTGGGTTTCTATTTAAACTGGGACAGCCAGTCAGACAGAATGGGCTCTGAGCATCTTATATATAAGGAGGACTCATACCAGATCTCTAAGATAGGGTGAGGAGGGAATTTTCTACCCTCCTTTTACTTTTTACCTTCTTTCTTTGTTAAATGGGCCTGGGATGCAATTAATCACATTTCTTCCTCCCTTTTTGATTTGTTGGGGACCTGGAGGTGAATGGAGAGGACAGCTATTCGGGAGTGAACAGGAGGAGAATACCAAGAGCATCGTGTCTGAATCAGAAGTCTAGCTCTGTCTCTAGGCGGGTAGGGAGTCAGCAGTAAACAGCCTGATGATAGTGGTGTCTGGAGGCTGCCTAGGAAAAGATATTAATCTTCTGGCATACAGTATTGCCTGCCTTTGTTCTAGGTTCTTTTCTTGCCCCTGCAACCTCTCCCCCAGCACCCCTGGCAACCGCCTGTTGTCTGTACTGGCTGGTTTATAGGCAATGTGTATCTCTGAAACCTAGGGAATTTGCCACTTTTTCACTCTGAGCCTCCAGGAATATCCTAGCACTTCTTAACTTTCCTCCTTGATTTTTCCTTAACTTCATGTAGCTTGACGCTGCCCAACTCTGACCTCCATAAAAATCTGCTTTCCTTACAAATTCTTCCATTACAGGTGGCCTCTGTTAGCCTCTTACAGCTGGGCCAGGAGACTGACAAGACTAAAACCAGAAATCGGGAATCCATTTCTCTGCTCATGCGCTTGGTATGTATCTTTTTTAAGTTGGTCTGGGGAATGAGAGAGGGAGCTCCACAGGGAGACTCCTCTTTAGGGTCTTTGGGTCCCTGCCATTGTCATCACCTGAAAGCATTAACTAATAACTTAATTCCTCCTGATCTCCTGGGTCTAGTCCTCACATTCTGGTTAACATTCTAGACTTGCCCTGTAATCTCAAGGTAGAGTGTTCAAGGACTTCTCTGTAGGCAAGGTCTTCCTGGCTCCTTTTCCTGGGATGTTCTTGAGTCTGACCTGTTAGGGCAGCTGTGTCCCTTTTCGATAACTACCTGTCTAGTACCTGTTTGGTTTTACTTGACTACTTCCTACTACTGTATTTCTTGTTCATAAGATTACTATAAATAGGGTACTGAATAGCACAGAGCTGAACTGGGGGAGGAAGGAAGGCTCAGAGGAGGAAAATATTTTCGATGAAAAGCTATAAGGCAGGGAACCAGGTGGGCCATGCATCAGGAAGCTCCTGCTATCTCTTCTCTGTTCTTCCTAAGTTGTGGGCTTTTCCTACTTGGGCAGAAAGTTCTGGGAACTGTGACTTGCTTAATTAAAAAAAATCTTTTCCTCATGACCCTGTTTTCCTCCTTGACACACTTACTCTTTTGCTTTAAAAATCTGATTCTCCCAGTTAGTACTGTACTTAGACATGGACCAAGGGCCTCCTGCCCTGGGCCCTGCGTTTAAGAGGCCCTCCTCTGGCCTGTGGGTGAGGAGATGCCTTCCTACAGCCTGTGCCCCACCTCAAAGCCCAACTAAATATTTCTGGGACCTCAGAATTCTCTGCCAAGCAACTCCAGCCCACTTGTAGGGCTTGTGCGGAACTTCTTTCCTAAGTCCATCCTACTGATGGCAGACTGCTGCTGGCGGATATGCCTCTAGTTCCCAAGGAATGTATGGTTAGAGCTTAGCTGTGCAGCTAGGAAATCTACGTGTGTATACAAAACCCTTCAAATAGGGACTGGTTCCCACTCCCCTGTTCTGGTGGAGAGCTCTGAAGAGTCTAAGAATTCTTAATTCAAACCTAGCTTTCCATAACATTATAAAGATATATTGTGAAGGTTGAAAGATAGAACATAAGAATTTATTTGAGTTATTTAGTCATATGGTCTGTGGGCCTCCATTTTGACTCTTGGCCCAGGATCACAAATATTAGGGTAGGCATGCCTGGGACTTCCTTCTGGGTCTCCTTTAAATACATGGGCACTGAGTAGTATCTGTGTCTTAGTTTCTCCTTCTAGAAAAAGGCCTAGGTTGGGCTGATTTAGGATTATGACAGAGAAGAGGAGAGAACAGACATAAGAGTGTGTGGGGGTGGGGGTGTGGTGAGGGGTGAGAGGGCAGAGGAGGCAAATGGCAAATGCCTGTAGTGTGCTGGACAGAGAGCACAGTCATTGAAGCAGCATGATCTTGGGCAAGTTAATTACCTTTGTGAAAAGCTGATTCTTTATGCATAAAGGTGGGCAATAATCCTTATGATAACAGTGGTTTGGATTCATGAGATTGTATACGTGAAAGTGCCTAATACGTAATAGATGCTCAACAAATGTTAATTCTCTCTCTCTGCTCTTCATTTTGTTTTCTGGGTGGTTAGGCATGCCTCTTCAGTTCTGCAGGCAGCTTTCTCTTCTGTAAGGTTGGAAGTGATTCTGTATTGCCACACAGCCCTGCCACCTCCTTGAGCTTTGCTTCTCTGCCCCAAACAAAATGTGAGAAGGTGTCTGCTCCTTGTGCCATTGCAGCGAGGCCTGCAGAGTGGCTGGAACAGAGCTAGGATCAAGTGCTTTTTGTTGCAGAGAGAGACAGAGGGACTAGCTGCTGCAAAGCAATTTAAATGCAAATGTTTCCACAGAGAAATTGGAAATGACTGAAGGGGAAAGAGCTGTATTCTGAGTTAAGAGGCTACTCATGTAGCCCCAAATACTGGCCAGGCACTTAACTTCCTGGGGTCTTTTTCTCTTGGTTATTAAGTCTAGTTAGTGCCCACCCTCAGTGTTGCCAGCCTGTTCCTGGTGTGGATTTCACAGGGGAAGGAGATGACTCATAGGATCATGGAATCTTAGATGTCAGCATGAGGCCAGAACCTGGCAATTTGTCCAGTCCTTAAGTTGGATTTTAAGGTCTCCCCCAAAATATATGGATTTGAGACTAGAACCCAGGATTCTTGGCTTCACTCTAGGGCTGCTTCCACTACTATGAATTTTCTCCAGTTAGGATCCCTGTTATTTTCTGTGCTTAGGGAGCAGAGAATAGGAAGTCTTGGGCCAGTGGATTCTTCTTGAAGCTGTCACTCATTTTCCTATACCTGAGGGTTGTATATTTCCTGGAAAAGAGATCTTATCTCTCTCCTGGCTTAAGGTTTGAAAGTCTTGCCTAGCAAAAAATTATTTCTGTTATCTAACTTAAGAGCTACAGTTTTACTGGCAGATTTCCTTGCCGTCGGCCTGTAGAATCTGCTCTTCTGAGGCTGCGTGTATTGTGTAAATGTTTGAGAATAGCAGAATCTTACAAATTTTAAAACCTGAAAGGACTTCAGAGAGAGAAACATGTTAGAGTCGATAGGGTAAGTTTTCTCTTTTGAGTGAATTTTCAGGACTTGTAACACCAGCCATGTGGGGAGGGCCCATCTGTATGAATTGCCAGAGGATATGAGACACTTCTTTCTAGAGGGTGTGTTTTAGTCCTAAACCTCTTGATGAGAAGAGTACCAAAGGAAATATACCCTGTTCCTTCCTCAGGGATGGGGACCCTTCAGCCCAATGCTATGTCGTGTTGCTCTTGGCTAACATGCTTCGCCTCAGTCTGGTCCAGGCATCTTGATCTATCTTTCTGCTTGGCTGTGGGGGGCTGCTGGGATTACCACAAAACACAGGCTTCTAATTAAACTAATTAATCATGCCTGCTCCTTTATGCAGCATCTTTACTGTTCCACAAACACTGTACTGAGGGAGGGAGAACACTGAGGCTCAGCACACAAGAGGACCCATGTGTATTCCAGGCCCTTCTTTCTCGGCCTAAAGTGGTGATTGTTTGTTTCTCTGCCAAGCTTTGTCATTAGCACTTTTATTCATCCTTACCTGCATCTGTGCCTCCTACCCACACATGTGATTTAGCATCCAGAACAGGAGAGAATGGGATTTTTTTCTGCTATAAGGGAAGTGATTCTTTCTTGCCTTTAGCTTCTGAGCCTCTCATAACCCTGAGGTGGCGGAAGGGGGCCATGATAATGGAGACTGAGAGGCCACATTGCTTTCCGAGAGCTAAATCAAGTGGGGAAGAAGGGGGAGTGTGATTTGAAACCCTGTTCACTTGTAACTCTGAGGGCTTCAGAGGGCTGAGGGGACAGAATAAAGAGGAACAGGGTGTCACAGAGGCATGTCCTACCTGAGGTTCTCATCTCTTGGCCCCTTCTCTTCCAGGTGGTAGAGGAGTCCTCCTTCCTGACCCTAGACATGCTGGAGTCCTGTTTCCCTTATGTCCTGCTTCGAAATGCCTATCGGGAGGTATCCCGGGCCTTCCACCTGAACCGAGTGTCAGCCAGTACCCACTGAAGGACCCTTTGGACCTGTCTAAATCTATGCCATACTGGAAGCTGTGGCCATTTTCGGAAGGGGTGGGAATGGGGTGGGGGACTGGAGCCAGAGTTGATGAACAGTATGGAGGAATAGTCCAGTGCTAAGAAATCACAGAGAAGTGGGGCAGGCTTGGGGGATGGAGGACAGGTTATGGAAAAAGGGGAATGGGGCCATGTGTGTGAATTTCTACAATGAAAAAATTGAGTGACATACAAATATGTTGTCTATGTTCTGGTGACTAGAGCTTGAGCTCTGACTGGCATGGGTTTCTCCGACGTTCATCACTATTCTAGGATAATGCTGGCGGACAGAGATGATCAATCATCATATTAAACCATAATGAGCTTATAATCCTCCCACTGGAGCTGCTATTGTCTCCTGCACATTCATTAGGATGATTACCTCCTTTCTTCCTTTTCCAGATGTGTTCAGCAAGCATTCAGCCTGCTCTTACTATAAAATTGTAGCAAAGGAACCCTTTTTTTTCCATTGTGGGGGCTCTTTCAGGGGTCATGGGTCTCATCCTCTGCCTCTAGCTCTATTGCCTGCAGTGGCAATGAGGAAGTGCTCTTGAGAGATTTTTACTGCCCCAAACCACATCTTGTGGGTAATAAGTAAGCTCTCTCATCTCTTTAACCTTAACCTCTCCCGCTTTTTCTCTGACATCACCACAACCCAGAGCAGAGGGTCAGTCTAGGTAATTCTAAGGCACAAAACAACCAAGTGGACCAGAGTTGTATAGGTTTCTCTCCTGGATTATTTGGGGGTACTCTTCCTCCTATCTGGAAGGACTAATTTAACCCAAATCCCCTTGTCATCCTGGGTACAGCTATTGCTCCAGGCAGGGATTTCTCTTCTAGATCTGAAATTTCATAGACCTCATTAGGTTATAGGGCCCTGGGTGTGGGTATACTCGAGGGAGTAAAAGCTGTTTCAACTTAGCCCTTTTCTGCACTAATTAGAATTTCAAGTGTCACAAAGCCTGGGGCATTCAAGATAGCACTAAACTAGGTTTAGTTAACTCCATGGCAGAAAACAGTGGCCTCCATCCATCACTCCTGTGCACCCACTGCCAGGAAGGCTGCAGCAACAGATCATATATGTCACAGGTTTAAAGTGGTTGGAATGGGCAAACATAATTAACTACTTGATTGATCAGGCTCATGTCCACACTTTCACTATAAAAGGGAAGCAATTGTTGGTTTTCAGCAAGACCATAGGCCTTCATTAAAGCTATTTGATAGCTGTTCTTGGATTCTGTATATGTGTTTGATCTTAATTTCTCAAGATGTAGGCTTAGTCAATACTTTTTAAACTTGGCACCCATAACCAGTACAGTTTTTTCTTAGCAACAATTGTCTGCTCTTTGGGATAAAAGCAACAGAGAATTTTGCTTCATGAATCAGCAAGTTGTCCTTCCTTGCTATGAAAAGAAAATTATGTTCTCAGGAGTGATTCAGGGTCAGGTCTACTGGGGGCAAAGTTAATGAGGAACAGAGGTTCAGAAATACCTGAATAACTACTCTTAAACACTTATAACTCTGCTGGGATCATTATCTTGAGGAGATGGAGACCCCTTTTCCATCTATATGTGAAACTGCTTAAGAGGAGCCTCCCAGAGGACAGAAGACAAGTTGCATTAGGGGAATAGAGAGTAGACATAATACCTTTCATTTTTTTTAAATTAAAATTTTTGAGATAGTTAATCTAATAAACAAATGCAGAGAGATCTTGTTATCTTTACCAGTTCCTCTCAAAGGTAACATCTTGCAAAACCATAGTATACTATCATAACTAGGATACTGACATTGATACAATCTGATTTTAGATTGTATCTGAATTTAGATTTCCTCAGTTTCACTATACTTAGTTCTCTGTGTGTATGTATTTAGTTCTGTACAGCTATCACGTGTAGGTTCGTGTATCTGCCATCTCAGTCAAGATAGAGAACAGTTCCCTTACCACGAGGATCCCTCATGCTGCCTTTTTTATAACCATACCCATTTCTCTCCTGCAACCTTCTATCCCTTCCCAAACCCTGGTAATACAAATCTGTTCTTCATCTCTAAAATTTTGTAATCTTTTTTATAAACATATAATTACACATATATCTCTCTACCACATACACTTTTTCATAGTGTTCTTGCATTCTTATAACATTTCTGCAAGGTAGCCATGGAAGGCTTCCTTATTTCAGGCCGGTTAACAGATTCAGAGACGTTAAATGACTTAATGAAGGTCACATGTTTAGCAATACACCTAGAACTGGGACCCAAGTCCTAGACTTTTTCTCCCTGACTAGACTGCTTCTTCATCTGGGAAGACTTAGTTGTTAAAATCCAGAGACCATAGAATGAACAAAAATAGGAGGTGAGGACATGATGGCCTTTACCACCTGAAACAAAAGATCAATATCTAGAGGCATCAGCATTTTAGGCAGTTTGCTTCTTGGGCCAGGAAGATCTCTGACTCTTTGCAGCCTAGGACACAATTGACTATGAACTGCTTTCTGCTCTCAGATCCCCCGCTTGCTTTATTCAGGCCTAAGAGGAACTGAGGAATAAATATCTGAGAGAAATTCTGACCTTGATCGCTTTGTCTTGCAGGCAGAGCAGGTTCTAGCCTCAGCATTTTCATTAGTGCAGTGTTTTCATTAAAATCTCCATTAACTCATTTGCAGCAATGAGATGAAATTATCACTACTTCTAGGCCTGGGGCGAGGTGCTTGCAGAGGAGCTCGCATACCTTTGGGTGGTGAAGGCACTACCAGTATTCAGTCCAGTGGGCAGTTGAGGGCAGTCTCTCAGAGGAGGGGTGCTGGGCCCTGAATCAGGGGGTCTTACTCTTTGGTACTTTGCCTGGGAGGAAGAGAACAACTGCGGTTTGAGTGTGCAAACCAGGAAGGAGGGAGGTCCCAGGTAGGGACAAAACTTCCTTAACCTTAGGTCCTCATGCCTATTATCAGTTCTTCTCAAACATAGTTTGACTTTGAGAAGAAGCTGGCACATGGTTGAAATGTACTTACGTGGTTAGGGGGGAAGAATGTTCTAGTCCTCCTCCCCACAGGGCCTCCTGTTCCTCCTAAGTACCTGTCATCAAAGGAGATAAAGATGAATTCCCCCTCTGCCCCCACACCTCAATGAGTTGTCAAGTACTCTCCCTCCCACCTGGATAGGAAGCAGGAGCAGTAGGCCATGTTGCAGGTTGAGGAAGTCAGAAGTTAACTTGAGCTGAGTTTGCAGCTCTGGAGAGATTGAGGAGCAGGCTTTTCTCTTGTCACTTTGGAAAGAGAGGATTGTGAGGCTGCCCCTTTAAATAGCATTCCCGTAGGAGGCAGATCACATCCATCCGTCACCACTGCCAAAATATCATTTTTTGGTCTCTATCAAACTCAGAGCTTGGAAGGGATTGTGGGGTTAGGGGAGTGAAGGAGGCATGGCTTGCAAGGGGCAAGAGGCAGTTTGTAAGCTGAAAAGGAGAGAAATGAGGTAGAGCAGAAGCAGCGTGGGAAAAGTGGGGGACAGGAGATGGGAAAGACAGGGAGAGAAGAATAGTGGGTCTTTTGAACCTATGAATGGATCAGATATACTTTGTTCTCAACTCTCTAGAGAGGGAATGAGACAGAAATTGTATTGGATTGTAACAAGAGGAATGAGGTTGAGGTTAAACACCAGGACTGGTGACTAGAGAAAAAGAGCCTTTGAATGGAAAATAACTAGAAAAAAATTGGGAGACTTGGCCCTGGCTTTGTTGCTTGCTCTCTGTGGGACCACATAATTTTCCTGGGCTTAGGTTCCCCATTATTAAATGAAGAGGGTTAGACTACATGGAATCTAAAGTCTCTTTTTTTGAGGAGTAATTTTTTTCTTAACATGGGTTAAAAGATGGGGGTGTAGGAGGACAGGGATGGGATATATCACTGTGTTGACAAGAAATGTTGAGAGATCCCTCTGGAAGTAACATCTCCTCTTTCCTAGGTCTTCCAGTTAAAAAACCTGACTAATTTGGGACTCACTTTAGATCTAATCCTAATTTGCAATTCTTTTGTAGTTTCCAGCCCATTCTTTTTCATTTGATAAGGAAGGCAATTGCTCTCAAGTTTTGAGACCTGGATTGTGTAGGAGTCTGATTAGGGAGAGTCTCAGATGCTACTGTCTTGGCCTGGACTGTTCCAGGCAAGGAGAGGAAAGGGGGATGTGTGCTGAAGTTAGATGGACAGAGAGGGGAAGTCCCAGTAATCTTTCCTCTTTTTCTCTGTCTCTGACTCTGCCATCTCTAGGTCAGTACTTCTGGGAGCTGGTTCTGCTGATACTTCTCTGTCCTGCCAGATCTGAAGGCCCAATCTAACCTAATTGCCTAAGAAGCAATTCTTTTATATTGGGAGTCTTCAACTTGCCACTTCATTTCTGTTTTTTTTTGTTTTTTTTTTCCCCATCCAGTGCCTGGTAAGTGGGGAGACTCCATCGGGAATTTTGAATGGAATAAATACTTTTTCCTGATCACTCCTCCTTCCAATCTCTAGAGTTCTTGAAAGAGAAAAAAAGCCTCACAATGGAAAAGCACTAGAAAAAAGTTGGGAGACTTGGCCCTGACTTTGTTGGGATTACATTCTGGGACTCTGGGTTAGTTAGTGAGTACATCTCCACTTTCTGTTTATGTAGGATTTTCCCCAATGCCAAAGTAGGTGGTCATTAAGGACAATTCTAAGGAATGCTAAGGTCCCTGCCAGAGTCCAAAGTAGGTGGTCATTAAGGACAATTCTAAGGAATGCTAAGGTCCCTGCCAGAGTCCAAAGTAGGACTCAGTTTGATGGAAGAGGCTTTGCGGGGGTTACAAGTTCTTGAGTTCAAATCCCATATCATTTATTCTACAAATGTTTTAAGAAGCTAGGCTGTTTTGTGCTGGGCCCTCAGCCACTGGATTTCTTTCACTGAAGGGAATAAGAGGAAATAACCTGGAAAGGCTACAAGACTGGTAGAGATGACATTAGGAAAGATTTCCTGGCCCTTATGGAGTTACATTTAATCAAAAGAAGAGGTGCTGCTGCCTGCTCTGGTGGATTCTCTATAGAGAGCTTCAGACTTGGGAGAAACTTCCACAGCCTAGAGGGAAGTTAGAGACACTAGGGGGAAGGCCACAGCAGTGGAGATATGTCAGGAAAACCAAGCTAAGGGAACTTAGAAAAGGAATGGGACACAATCGCAACTCAAAGCAGACCTTGAACTTTTCCCTTCAAAGGCAGGAGTGCAAATGTGAGGGTCTGGTCTTGGGCTGTGTTCTGATGGCGGATGGCTTCACTCAGGCAGAGTGTCAAGGCCCCAAGGCAGAGATGCGGACTCCTTCCTTATCCCTCTTTCACACATGGGACACTAAGCACTTGTGAATACATGAAACTACATACACGTACACAGAAACTCAAAACACACACGAACGGAACCCACGCAGCGCCCACGCCGAAGTCCTGCCGCCGCCGCCTGCGCTGCACTCTGTAAACACGCACTCACATCCACCCGCGCAGGGCACAACGCAGCCACTCGTCCCGGGCTCCTGGGTGCGTGTGCCCGCCCTTGGGCGCTTCTGTCTGTGTGTGCCCTGGCTTCCAATCGTTCCCCTGGAAGGAGTGTGAGACAAGCGGGCAGGCAGAGGAGAAGCGGGGCGGGGGCGGGGGGGGGGGTAAGCAGAGGGGGGGGGAACCTGCCGGGGGAGGAGGAGAGACGAAAAGGAGGCGGCTCTGGCAGCGCGCGGCGGCGGCGGCGCGGAGGGCTTGGACTGGGAGCGCAGAGCTCGGCTGGGCAGCGGGAGAGGAGGAGCCGCAGGAACTGCAGCTCTGCCAGCTTGGGCCGAATCTAGAGACTCCGGCCTGGCTGGTTCACGCCAGCCGCAGGTGGGAAGGGTCTGGAATGAGGGTGAGGATCTTACGGCTAGGGACTGAGGTTGAGCCGCGGTGCTGTTTCCTCTCTCTGTTCCATAGACAGAGGCTGAGCATGGAGCTGTCCCCTCGAAGCCCTCCCGAGATGTTGGAGTCAGATTGCCCGTTGCCCCTGGAGCTGAAGTCAGCTCCCAGCAAGAAGATGTGGATTAAGCTTCGGTCGCTGTGAGTCCCCGGTCGGGAGTGGGGGGGGAAGGGATCTTAGGGATCCTGGAAGTGGGGGTGGGTGGGTGGGGGGGGAGCGGCTGGAGCCGGCCTGGCGGTTTCTCTCCCGCACACATGTTGGCAGGTGCGAGGAAATGAGCCGCTCTGACACGAGAGGCCAGGCCACATGTGCAAGGCATGTGCCGAGTAAGCTGGCTGGTTGGAGCAGGTTTAGGAGTTGCAAAGCTAACAATGTGCCTGTGGACCTCCCGGGTGACACACGCAGTGTGGAGAGGCAGCACAGGATGTGCGGTGCGGAGTGGCAGGGCTGCAGAGGGCCAGCATTCAGAAGGTGCCAGGCTGACTCACACATATCCATGTGCAGGGTTGTGCAGATGTGATACATCACATGTGAGTGTATGAGTGTGGGTCACAGAGATGTTTGTAGAGTGATTGCATACAGATGCAGATGTAGTGCGTGGGGATACTTGTGCCAACCTGTGGGTCATATTTGCCTCTGTTGGAATTGGTGGTTACCATCTCCTGCATCTGATATGGGTTGGGAGAGGTGAGTGCTCCACATCTGAGTTGCTCATCTCTGTTGGGGCCTGGAATCCTACTCTGCATATTAATGATGGGGGACCCACCTGGGATCTGGAGAAGAGGTGGAACTCCTACTTGGGATCTAGAGGAGGGGGCCTGGAGCCAACTACCTGGAAGCTGGGGTGGTGGCAAAGAAAGATCGACGGGGACAAGGTAACTGCCAAAGCCTTTTTGTTGCTGTAGGATCTCCTAAAGATCTACAAGCACATTTAGGCATTTTATTATTGTAGGACAAGGGTATGTGGGGAGGAATAAATGGAGAAAGGAAGGACTACAGTGTTTCATACTCCAGTCCCAAGGGAGGGAAGGAACTTTTCTTTCTGCTCTTCAGAGAAGGAGAGGGGGTGGTCAAAGACAAGCCATGCACCATGTTTATCTCCCAGTCAGCTAGCTGCCAGCGGGTAACCTCCGCAGTCTGTTGATTCTTAAGCAGAGAACAAGGGAAGGTGCTTCTCTCTCTAATATGACTCCCCATGGCCCCAGGAAAGAGCATGTAGACATTTAGTGAGGAAATACAGGGAATACAGCCCCTTAACCTAGTATCCTCAATAGTAAGCACTGATGCTTTCTGGGCTCTGGCAGAGGGAGAGATGGGGGTAGGGGATGGACAGATGCTTATGATTATGTTGTTTTTAAAATACTTCACCTGCGGAGATAAGATGATGCCTTTTTACTGGGAGAGTGGGTCTGATTTATATACTAGCTGCCTAGAAAGGCCTGAGGGAGAACTGAGGCATAGTGGCAACAAGGTTTGGAGTCCAAATGTGCTTTGCAGTTCACCCCCTTTGCTGCCTTGAGCCAATGCAATTTGCGGGCTCTCTGAAGCACAGCCTTGGAATGAGTTCTGGGATGAAGAAATGAAAAACCAGATTGAACTGATTTTTGTTGGGAGGAGCACTGGGTGATTCTCGATAGAAAATGATGCTCTGTTAATGGTAATTAAGCTGGGAAAAGGGACAGGTAAGGAAGTAGTCGAAAGGCAAAGAAGGGGCCTTAGGGTCCATAAATGGAAAAATTCAAGGTGTCATAGGATGGCTTCCCCATAGCACTAGTGGCTCATCATATATTTCCCTTCTCTTCATTCCAGGTACACAGGCAGGTTTCACTATCTCCCACATCTTTCTAACCAAAAAGTTTTTTAGGAAGCAAATTACTATCTCTTTCTTTAGTGTGAGAAGTTCTCAATGGTGAGAGAAGAGGATCCCCAGAGGAGTCATTGAAACCTGGGGAAAGGAGGCAGTAGAGGAGGCAGTAAAGGAGGCAGCTGCCCCTAAAAAGTGCATTAGCTGAGATGTCCTTACAGGAGATAATGATGGACAAGGATCAATAATCATATTGATTAGATTATCCTGGTCCTCACTAAGTTCAGCAATCTGGACTCTAAGAGCGCTAGTTATATGAAATAACTTACCCAGAAACATACCAGTTCCTCATTATTAATCAGCAGGAACAGATTTCCAATCTCACTTTCTTGATGCAGAGAAAGATCTTGGTATCAAGGGAAATCCCAAGTTGATGGCTTACTGGACTTGGCCCTGTTTGAATATTGGGGAGACTTTGCCAATCAGATGAAGGAAAATAAAAAGATTTAGGACTTTTGCTGAGTATGAGAGAAACTCCCCAACTCTTAGTGTTCCGTAGTTTCTGAAGAAGTGAACAAAGAAGGCATTCTCTCATATAAATGTAAATAGAACACCTTTTCGCCCAATCCCAATCTCTACCTGTCCCCAAATGGGCCTGAGCGAGAAGGGGTTGTTTAGTCTGGAAATAAGGGAGTGGGTGGGCATGATTATCTCAGGACTAGTTACTGAATAGAAATGAAAGTAGATGAACTATGTATATGCCTTGATTCCCCTACTGAACATATAAGATATCCCCTGCCCCCAGCTGCTCTTTTAATTTCTAATCTAGGACGTCAAGACTCTGTTTAGGGAGGCCAGGCCTGGTGTTTTTGCCTCTGGTTAAAAAGCCTGTATAATATAATTGTGCAGGGCAGTTTCTTCTTGGGAAGGGTGTCCATGAATTCAGTTTCCCACACTAGCACACTGCCAAAGATAAATTCAGAATCTGGAGCATATGAACTGGAGAGTATCTAACTGCGAGATTTGACCTCTACTTAGCAAGAAAATTTTCCTAACTAAGCAGATTCAAGCTGAGGCATGAGAGAGGTTGGGACAGGTGGTATGGAGATGATGGGTTGACTAGGATGATTTTCAACCTCTTTAAACCTAAAATGAAGGATGTGACTGACTTGCCTGCTCCCCACCCCCTCTCTGAGACCAGTGGCTCTTAAAAAGTGTGGGGGAGGGTCAATAGGACTAGAAGGGATTTTCTATGTCTTCTGTGAATCAAGAAAAACTATGAGCAGAGAATGGTTTGCCATCCTTAGCTTATTAATTCACTCAGCAACTATTAATTGGATATCTTCTGTGGGCCAGACGATGTGCTGGATGCTAGAGATATAGTGATGGACACAGTCCCTGTTCCTAAGGAGCTTATGATTTGATTCAGCACCATCAAGTGGAGTGGAGAGTAAAGGAGGCACCCTGTTCCTCATTTTGCTACACTCACCTAAGGGGTTACATACACAGGGAAAGTCATATATATTTACGAGTTCTCACTCTTCCAGGATAGTAAAGACATCACTCTCTTCTCCCTACTGGTTTCTCTTAGAATTTTACAGACAGAACTTCTCTCTTCCTTTGGGATGGCACAGACCCGACCCCTTTCTCTTCTTTCTCTACATGGTACACACTCAGGACTCCCAAAGTCTAAGCTCAATGTCTTAAGCTGCGGCTCAAGGTCACTACAGCCGAGCTGGAGCAAGGACCTAGTAGGGGATTATTTTTTCCTGTCTTTGTTTCATCAGAGTCTAATGTGGTACTGGAGCACAGTAAGCACTCAATAAATAAAAGAATGAACACATGAATTAATGAATATACGTGTATATGTAATGGAGCTCAGTTCTGACTCTGATTCTATGGTGCGTGTGTTCCTGAGTGCAGAGGGGGAGTAGGAATTGGGGGTGGAAGACAGGTGGCTGTTGCTTTTTGAGAAGGTGATGTTTAAAAGGTGCAGGGTTTAAGTACCTCAGAACAGAGCCTGGAACTGAAGGAGTTACAGAGAGGATACAGAAACGATGTTATTGTGAATGAAATGTATCAGAATGATTGTGAATGCCTGACATGTATACATATGTGTCTGGGTAAAGGTTGATGTACGTGCCGGGGACAGTTTGTGGAGTCAGAACTCCATGACGATGTCTCTTTGCTTTTATGTTTATAAATGGCATGTGTGGTAATAAATATGTTGAGACGATATGCTGATTTCAGGCACACTGAATACTTGAAATTATTCTATCTGTGAATGAGATGATATATATGTGTATGTGAGGATGTGTGTAGGTAATGGGGTAATACGTATGTGTGATCTTGTGTGTTTGTGACGTACTCACAGTTTTTGACAATCCTTGGGAGATCAAATGGGCAGAAGGAGGAGGCTGAGGGACTGCACTGGGTGTCTCACTTTTTTGTCCCACTTTTGACCCACCTTTTGTCCTCATTTTGTGTATGCCCCATGAGTGATCTGTGCCTCTTGCCAGTTTTGAAAACCGTGCTGCTGTCTTCCTTACTCTGCCTATGGCTGTGGAACTCTTGTGAAGACTGCAGGATAAACTGTGGCTCCCTAAACCTCTGCGGAAAAAGGAGCATCATTTCTCCCAAGCCTTGGTGGAGAAGTTTTCAGTACCTTCCTCCCTGCATCAACCCTTCTTTATTTCCAACCATAGCAAAGGGAATCTCTCCTCCCTGGGTTTTATACTGCCTCTCTTATCAGATGGCCCCATCACTCTATTTCCTCCATCAGCTTTGTCTTGAATGAGGCATCTTGGGATGGTACAGGGTGGAAAATTCCTGCACTAAGGTGAACAGAGGGGCAAGGATAGGGAAAATCAAATTCAGACCAAAGGAAGAACCTCACAAACTTCTGGTCAGGATAGGTAGCTGGAGGGAATCAGGGAGACAGGGTGGTTGTAGTGGAAGTGTGTTGGGAATATTGGGAGTATTGAGTTTGAGTTCCTATTTCTACTCTGCATGATCTTGAAGTCACACAGTCCCTCTGAACCTCAGTTCTTCATTTGATATCATACATGTGAAAGTGGCTTTTAAGTGATAAAGTCTGGAGTTCTTTCAGCATAAGGGAACTTGCTATGTGAACAGGCAGGGGAATGGAATGAATGGCTGACCATTGTCTTGGATGGAGAGAAAAATAAAGTTTCAAGAGGCAGGAATACAAATTATTTAGTAGGTTTGAATCTTGGTGTTTGGGACATGATTTGGAAGAGTCTTGATGATGAATGCTTGTTTGGAGCGGGTGAGGCAGGTGTCTCAGCTTAGAGAATAGAAGGCTGGGAAGGGCTGTAGAAGGGCTGTCCTAGAAAGAGTGTGAGCCACTGAGGTCAAAGAAAAGAGAGGGTCTTACTCTTTACCTCTTTTTCCAGTGGTCAAACTAGAAGTGGATGAAGTAATTGCAGTTCTAAGACATGGTGGGTGTGGGGAGTCCAGGGACTGCCACTGGTGAGTTCTGTGAGCATTGGAGGAATTCCCCTCTGGCATTTATCCTCTGTTCCTAGACCTGGGGGTGATATGACTAGCTATGCCACATTCTATTTCAGAGAATCTCTAAAGTTCCTTAGAACCCAAATATCACTCTGCTTGTTCAGGAGCCCCAGGAGGCCAGTTGGAAAGATGGAGAGATTCCACATTTGAGGTTGCATTTATCACCTTTGCCAGGGAGGTGAATTAGGTTGGGGATACTATGGGATTGGGAAATCAGGTGAGAGACTCAGTAGGCGAGAAGCCTGGATAGCTCTAGATTCTTTCCACCTGCCTGCTGCCCAGGGAATTCCTAAAATCAGTGAAGTGAGTGGTTGTCCCCCATCTTCCCCTCTTTTTCTGGCCACTCCCATCAGACTGGGAGAAGCTAGGAACCTTCCCTTTCTTTTGGAATCACTTTAAAGGAATCACTGAAGATTTGTTTCCAGCTTCTCTGCTCCCTCTGTTTTCCTCTTCTTTAATTCTTCCTACATCCTTTCCTCTGTCACTTTCCTCCTTTATGCCCATCTTTCTTTGGTTCTTCTTTCTCTGCTAGGCTCCATTTTGCTCTCTCTTTGGTCCCACTTCCTCTCTCTCTCTCTCCCTCAGTACTCCTACTCCTCCTGCACCTTGGCTAGGAATCTGGGGCTCCCCCATCACCCAGATGTTATAGTGGTGATGATGGTGCACAGTAAGTTTGCTACAGGCACACTTTGGGGCCACCTTATGAGTCTGGCCTCAACCCTTGGATTCTGCAACACCTTTCTTTTGCCTTCTCAGTGATCTCATCCTCTTAGTAGCTCTGGGGAGAGAGCCAAGTAATTGCCTTTGGATCTCAGGGGGCTGATTTTTCTCAGGTATCGAAACTGAGTAGCTATTTTCCAGTTCTCTTCGGACAACAGTAGAGAAAGAGGGACAAAACCAGGGCAGCAGGTGGGGTGAAGGTGAAACAACTGGGAGAGTAGAAGTTGTTAGGTCATGAAATTGTCCCCTAAGGGAGGAAGACTTAATGGTCCAAGAGAAGTGAGAGAGAATCCTGGGAACACTGAGTGAGGCTAAGATGGGAATTGAGGGAGAAGAAGGACTACTGAGAAGGAAAAAGGAGAAAACTGAGATGTTATCCATTCAATGCAGGGAGGTCGCTAATGCCAGTGCTCTTGCCTCTCTGTCCCTAATAGCACCTCCAACCCCAGTCCTGCAGCTGCCCCTCTCTCCTCAGCTCCTGCTGCATCTATGGAGCGTATCCCTGTCTGGGAAGAAAACATCGGGTTAGGATTCTGCTTCAGCATCTCAGACCTGGCAGAAGTCCACTGAAGGAGCAGTAATGGGGTTTTGGTGGAGAAGCAGGCTTGGTGGGACAAGAGCCAGGGCATATCCAGGGGTACATCTCGGGGCATTGGCTGGGAGAAGAGGTAGAAGGATATAGGGGGGCTTCAGGTGGTGCTGTTGGATAATGCCAGGCTCAGGTCAGTTGATTCTGCAGCTGCAATGAGAAGTCAGATTTGCAAATAATTATAGTGGCTACAGTAGGATGATTAGGCTGCCAGCTGGTGTTGGCACCATGTAGGTTTAGAAGGACGGCTGGCTTCCAGGGGGCTTAGTGACTCTCCAGCAGGAGGGACCTGGAGGCTAGAGAAGCTTCTCCTTTCATTCTTATTCCTTGGCTTCCCTGCTCCCCTGTTTATCATCTCTTGTGTATCTAACTTGGCACCATCTCACTAGTTCTCTTCTCTATGCCCACCTTGTTTGGAAACTTCTTGGGGCCTGGGCTGAGTGAGCACATGTGCCTATAGTGTTGCCAAGCTCCTTAAACTCTGGCAGTCTCTCTACCAAGCAGTAGCTTTAGAAATTCCAATCTGAAAAAAATAAAATAAATCAAACTGTACCAGACGCACCCTGAAGACTTATATGCCCTGCCTGTTCTCTTTCTTTCTGTTTTATTTGAAATGCCAAGACAATTTGCTATTGTTTTGATTGCAGCAAGATGGACTGAAGATAGATATGCAGGAGAACTTCCTGGAAAGTTCCTGGAGGTTAGAATATGACCTTTCTATGATAAAGTAGAAAGCCGCTCTCCTCATTTAAGCATTAGCTTAGGAATGAGTTGGGGGAAGCGGTGAGCCAGTCAGGATGAACCAAGGATGAATCAAGACCCAGGCATCCTACTTCACTAGTGCCTCCAACCCAGGCACTGAATCTGAGAACCATAAAGTGTTACAGAGGAGGAAACTGATGCCCAGAGATAGTTGGTAAGGTGGTGGTGGTGGTGGGGGGGCAGGGCTGGGATCAGACCCAAATTCCACTGATCCACAATTTAGTGCTATTCCTATCACACCTACAGTCCATCACTTGCCAAGCTCCAACTTACTCCCATCCCAAGCCATCTTCAACATCTGTTAGGCCCCTGGAAGCAGGGCATCTGCTGACAACACCTGTTGAGATATGGTTTGGAGGGCTGGTGGGGTGGTCCACGTGGAGATGGTTAATAAGCAGAATTAAATAGTTCAGGAAGGGAGAAGAGGTGTGGTCAAGGGAACCAGAGAAAGTTCTTCTGGACTGGGTCCTGGGATCCTTCTCTCTGATTTGCCTTCCTCTGACTTTCTTGCCCACCCCTCCCAGTTTCTCTGTCTCTCAAGGGCTGAAGCCTGAAGGAGAAGTGACTCATTTGTGTACTTGGCTGGGAGCTGGGATATTGGGTTCTTATTAGTCTGGGCTAAGGCTCAAGTTGCTTAGATTACCCCCTTCCTCATCTGACTTGAACTGTGCTGCGCTATTGCTAGGAACACCTATTAGAAAAAGCTTCTGGTCATGAGGCAGAGGGGGCTTTGCCTTCAGACACAAGCAAGGTAAGAGCTGACTCCTCCCCCTCTTCTTCAGTGTTTCTCAGACCCCTTTTTGCAGCACCTTCCCTCCCTGCCTCTTTAGTACCTTCTTTCCCTTATCATTCTCTGCTCACCTGATTTCTGTCCTTCCCCATTACCCTCTAGTCTTCCATAGGCCCTGCCCCATTCTCTCCTCACCCTCATTCCACCCAGCTCTTCTGTCCAGTGCCTAGAGACTGCTGCCATGTCAACCTGAAGCCTGCCACCTCCCAGGATGGCACCCCAGCTCTGCCACCAGGGGGGCTATTTTTATCTCTGGAGCCACCCCCGCCACTGTGCCCAGCCAGCTGCAAGAACTGGGACTGCTTGTATAGCAATGGGAAACCAGGGGAGTGAGGGAAGCAGCAGCAATGCTTGGGTAAGGTAGAGATCTGGTATTTCTTGGCTTCTGCAGCTCCATGCTTTGTATATTCCCCAGCTTCTGCTTCCACTGCCTCCCGGCCCCTGTGGAATAAGGAGCCAGGGAGAATCTCAGACATCTGGAATTGTGGTACAGGGTGGCAGGGCCTGGAGTGAGGGCCTGGAGTTAGGGGAAGGAAGGGAGCTGGCCTGGCTTCATGTTTGTTGCTGTACCAGGCTGTGTGCAGTTGGCTACCACCTGCTCCCACTCCCCCCTTCCATCCCTATCCCTCAAGCAAGCAGGTCCACAGAACAGGCCAAATGATGTCTTGTCCCTCATCTCCAACATGGCAGTTCTGAGTCTCTGATTCTGGGTCTAGTCCTTTCTTTTAAAAAACACTAACGTGTATGTGTGTATGTGAGGGAAAGGGGGACAGGGTGGGGGAGCACAGAGAGAATAGAATCAGAGAGTCCAGGGTTTCTTTTCCTGCAAACTGCAGCAGCCCTGCCTCAAGGCTAACAGGAGTTCACTAGAAAACAACTCGTTATTTAACCTCGACTCCTCTCGTTGTTGTTGAAGCCCACTTCCACTTGTCTCAGTACTCAGTGGAGTGAGAAACAGCAGGTTTCCAAACTTCATTTGTTTATAATCCCTCAAGGCTCTGGCACTGTGACAAGGTATTTTAATTTCTCCCTGCTTTTTGGGGCTGTGGGGAGGATACTTCCCGGCGTAAAATCCTGGCTCTTGGCCTGTTTCTTCTCTTTCCCCCTTTTCCTGTCATATTCATCTCTACTAGTTCCCTGTCATCGTTTCCACATTACCCCCCAGGCCTAGACCTTAGATTAAGAAGCTTGTAGTCTCGGAACTCTTTCAGGGATGCTTTTGGCTTCATCCCCGGCTCCTCCTTGGCCCCGCCCAGCTCCTCGGCTGACCAATCGCTGCCCCAAAGCACTTGTATTGGTGACGTCACCTCTCAGCCAATCTGGAGGCGGGCTGGGGCTGTGTGCACACGTCCTTTTGAGCTGCAGAGGCTAGGTTCTTTCATCTCCAACTTGAGCAAAAGAGCAAAACCTGGAGGCGGAAGAGGGGTCCCAGTCTCCAGGCCTTTTCTTGGCCTTCCCGTCACTTGTCTTTTCCCTCTGGGCTGGATTGCCTCTCTCCAGTTAATGCATAGTTATCCCCTAATCCCCTTTTTTCAGATGAGAAAACTGGGGCTGGCAATGTAAACGTGAGTTGGCCGACCTCTTGGTTTCTGTGAGCAAGTGCTCCTGGCATTCCACCCCCTTTTCACTGCTTGGGGTGGTGGATGGGGGTAGTGGCTTCCGTCTTGGTTGAGAGGGTCTCTAGGTAAGGACACCCTGATCAGTAGCCTCACTAAGCCCCTTCCATGCAGTTTTTAATTCCCTTCCCGTCTTTCTTCTATTCTTTCAGGTGAGTTAACTCTCAATCTGAAAAATACCCTGGGAGGGAACTGAATCTGTTCTAGTCCTTCTGGTGGACACTTGCAGAGCCTCTTCCCCTCCCACTGCAGACTTTCTACAACAGATTCAAGATGCACTCTTACAGCCTCCTGCTAACCCTTTTCAGAGAGGAGCCCCACCTCCTCAGATCAGGGGCCTGGCCTGTGCTATTTCTGTCCTTTCTGGGATTCTTCTGAAAACAGATTCTTGTTTCAGTCTGATTCAGATGTGAAACTTTTCCCGCGGCCTCTCACCCAGTCGCTGTGGGCTGGTCTCTGCCTCATCAGTCACTTCCTCCTGCAGCCAGGCTCCTCCTGTTTCCCTCCCAAAGTTCTCTCTGGTCAGTCACTTAATTCTACTGAGACCTTGAGGAGCAAGTCAGTGGCTTAGGAGGGAGTCGTTTCCCTCAGGGGCCGTGGGCCCTGGGGGCGGCATTTTGATGCTCCGAATTAGGAAACTTTGATTCTCATGGCAAACCCTGTTCCTGTGCAGAGGAGCCACCTCCAGGGCCCCATCCTCAGGTAGGAGCCAGGGAGGAAGAAGGGAGAAGGGCAGAGGAGGACCGGTTGCTGTGGGCCACCAGTTGTAATTTGGTGGAGGGGAGGAATCAAGACTTGACAGTCCCCGTGTGTGCGCGCGCTTCTCTATCTTTTACTCCATCCATCTTGCCGTTCACCTTATTTCCTTCCATTATTCATCTCCCTTTCCTTTTTAGTACTCCTCTGGGCTATGGCAGGTGACTTAGCAGAGTTTCCCCCCTTTCTCTCCTTTCTGACCCCCAGCATTCTTAGGACCTCACATTCCTCTTAAATCTCTTTATCTGGTCTTAAGAACCCAACAGAGAAATAGGATTCTTCTCACAACTCCCAGCCTTTTGGCTTGAGGCTGCCCTGTGCAGAGCCCTGTACTGCACAGTGATCTTTTTGGGAGTGTGAGTTCTGGAAGTAGTGGCAGGAGTATTTGGAAATCACCAGATCATTAGCCATTGTGGTGATCCCAAGAAATGAACTGGTGGGGGCGGGGGAAACTGAGATGGGGGTGGGGAGTAGGACTTCCTGCAGAAGAATGATGAGGTGAGGACTTTGGGTGAATAAGGGAGATCTTAACTCTGAGGGACTTTAGAATCAGAAAGTCCCCTGCCAGGTCAGAAAGTACATTGTGGGGGAGTTATATAATTTCAAGAAGGTGAACTTAAGCACCTGGATCCTTCCAGCTGCCAGAGTCTAAGTCCCCTTTCTTGGACTCCTCATTTCTCAGATGTTTTTTAATCTTTCTTTCCCTCCCTCCTCATAGCGTCTGGATTGTGTTGGGTCCAGATTTCAACAGAAGCTATAAAAGAGCTTCTGGACAAGATCTGGAGGCGGAGTCAGGGGTAACTTGGAAGGAGGGTTGTGTTGAAGGCCAGCCTAAGATCTCACTCTTCTCAGGCTTTCCATTAGAAGGAAATCCTGGCTCAGAGATCTCAGATGTGAGCTCTGGCTGATAGCTCTTCATCTAAATAATCTACCTCCTTTCCCTTTTATTTATTTAATGAACATTTACTGAGCATGTATTGCACGCTCTGCATACTGCAGCCAGTATAAACAAGTCACTGTCAGTGCTGTCACGACACTCACAGTCTACTACGAGTTGACAGACAACAACACTTCATGAAGGTTGGATGACTAAGGTTAAAGAAGCTGTGAAGGAACGGGTTTAAGCCTCTCTCTAAACTAATTATGTGGTTGAGATTCCTCTGCCCAATACCTTTGGTGTTAGGGGCACAGTGAAAACTCTAGTAGTGTGAACTGTAGGCTTGCTGGCCTGACCAAGATTGATGAGCTGTGTTACCCTGGAGAAGTCACTCAACTTCTCTCATAAGGTGATTATGAGGCTCAAATGAGGTTTGTAATTGCATAGGAGAGATCGCGGCCATTATCATTCTCCCATTTCCTTCTTGGGGGCTTTCTATATACCAGTCTTCATCTTAACTCGACTCACTCTTCTGGGCTTAGGATAGAGAAGGCAGATGCTGGTGGATTTGAAGGGAGCAAGCTGTGAGCTGGGTAGTGCCAGAACAATGCTAGTCATTTAATTCAGGTTCAAATGACATTTATAGAAACCTATTGTATGTGTCAGGCCTTTGCACACATTATTTCATTTAATCCTCTTAAGAGCCCTTTGCAGGTGGTTTTAGTATCATCTTCACTATTTTACAGATGAAGAAACTGAGACTCTAAATTAAAAGTTCTCAAACTTTAGTATGCATGAAAATCGTCTGGGATGTTTGTTAAATGCAGATCCCTGGAGCATCCCCTCAGAAATTCTGATTCCATAGGTATGCAATCAGGCCTAGAATCTAAAATTTTCACAAGTATCCCAGTTGATTCTGATGCAAGTAGTCACATTTTGGTAGATAAAAGAAAGGTTAATAATTAGTGACTTGCCCAAGGACTCAGAGCCAAGAAGTGATAAGTTTGAATCCAAGATTGCTGCCTCCCAGACCCATGCCTGGAGCCTTGGTTTCTGCATCTAGGAAATAGGGATTTGCAATTCCTTCCCTCCTCCCTCCCTCCTTCTTGGCCCATTGTGAGGATAAAATAAGATAATGTAATAAAAAGTGCTTTTTAAAATGTAGAGCTGGCAGCATTGTTAGTGCTTATGTGAATACATGCAAATGAGTACCCGTGGGCTTGACTGTTCACTTTAGGAGCCTGTGTTGGGACCCGTGATTCGAGGAAGAAACTTTGGTGGAGGGCATTGACCTCTAAGGGCAGCGTCTTCAGTTGTAGAAAGGGCTGAAGTGGAAGTTTAGGGCTGCGATGGGAATCTCTGAGGGGGAGATGGGACTGGAGGCCTTTCTTCCTGGGTTGTGTGTCCCCAGATTCAAGGGCTTCTGACCAGGAGAGGAAGCCCGACTTGAGCCTGAGCCCCAAAGGCAGAGTGTACCTCTTTGTTCTGCGATCTCTGGGGCATCACTCATGGAGATGCTGGCTCAGGCCCCCGCTTCTAGCTCATTTGTCAGAAAGCCTTTTCTGTTCTCTAGCCTCTATTCCTACCAAAGCCAGAGCTGGGTCTGAGTTTTACCGAATCTAGACTCTTGTTAAATGCCAGCTATTTCTACATGGAGCGGGTGCTGCAGGAAGGTTGGAAGTGAGATTTAAAGTTAAGTCCACTGAGGAGGCTGCAGTGTCACCCTCCCATTTCCCCTCTTCCCCTTCTGCTCCATTTGCATTCAAATATGTCTTCTTCACGGACTGCTGGTCCCTGAGGTGAGAGTTGCCTTGTTATGCTTCCTGGGGCTGGCTATTTTGGGCACCTCTATTCCAAAGCCACTGAGACCCTGGGATTCTAGAGCTGCTTCTGTTCAGGAATGCCATTGTTCTCCCTCCTCCAGCATCCCTGGGAATTGATGCTAATTTCAGCTTTTGGTCCCTGACTCATTCTCTTCTCCTTGACTCAGAGGGTAACCTTGGATTTCTGAAGCCCTTCTCAGTGGGGAATTTTGATGGCCACCTTTTCACCTCCATCTTGGTTTTAGGTGGGGTGGGGAGGCCTGGGTGAAGGAATGAGAAGGGAATGTTTCATTACTTTCTTTAAAATCACCATCTAAACTCAGAGAGCATTGTTTGCTTTGTGACTACCAGGGCTGGACTTGCCAGACTTCTAAGAAGTTTCCCAGTTAATCACCAACTCCCAGAATTCATGAGTACAAACTATGAGTGATTGCCCCTTCAGGCGAAGAATCCAGTGAGATCCCTGGCCCCACCTCCACCCTGGGCTCTGGGAGAAGCTGTTTCAGGGCTGAGGTAGGGAATGGGTACTGGTACCCTTTGACAGAAAGAACCTGGACAGGTAGGGGTTAATCCTGCTTTGCCCTGGTTGTTAGATTCTGGATTCATAATCCATTAGCTCTGCCTGGATCAAGTGAGGCCAGGCAAAAGTATTCAGATTACTCTTTGTTCTGTGTCTTTGCCATCCCTTCCAGGGACAGAGGGGCTATGGACATGTACCCTCTTCCCTACCATGACTGAGAGATATAATGAAAGACTCTTGGGTGCTCTTTTGATTGCTCTTGGTCCCAGAGCCCTCTCTCATGGGGGAAATAGCAGTTTCAGCTCTTGGTTATTCCAACTATGAAACAGACCATCCCCAAAACATCACCCAAAACTTGTACCTGTCTAATTCTGCTGGCCCCTGGGCAGTCTAAACAAGAGTGTTCAAGAAACACTGACTAAAGGGGGAGTGTTAAGAAATCAGAGGTGGGTGGGGAAAATCCTGGGATTAAATTTAGGGAGTGGATAAATTTAATATAGGCAGTGGCAGTAGCCTGACATGAAAAACATTAGCTGCTATTATTCTTACTGTGAGAATGATTAATGATTTATGGAAGACTGAAGCTGTTTCTGTAAAATGAACTCTATGAGAAAGTATCCTGTCCTCATGACAAGGTAACAGTGCTTAAGCAGGATGTCTGTGCCCTCCTCCCCAGGCTACGCTACATGGTGAAGCAGTTGGAGAATGGGGAGGTCAACATTGAGGAGCTGAAGAAAAACTTGGAGTACACAGCTTCCCTGCTGGAGGCCGTCTATATAGATGAGACTCGGTGAGAGTGGTGAGAGTGGTGATGCTGGGCCTTGGGGAGAGATCTACCGACAGAAGAGGAAAACACCATACAGACACAGTGACCTAGAGAATGGGAGTCCGACAGGAAGCTAGGGACAGAGACTGTGACAGGGCCAGAGCAGGAAGGAAGAGTGGAAGGGGCAGATAGAAAGAGGTAAAAATATTGGCAGAGATTAAAGAGGCAGAGGAATACACGTGGAGTTCCAAAGACACAGACAAACACAGAGAGAAGACTGTTACCTTAAAGCTCCTCTAGTCCCAACCTTCTTCCCAGTGTGAGATCCCTCCAGACTTGTGCTGCCCAGTATGGAAACTGCTGGTCACGTGTGGCCATTGGGGCTTGAAATGTGGCAAGTGTGAATTAAGACATATATATATTTGTAAAATACCTGCTGGATTTCTAAGGCTTAGAAAAAGAATGATATATCATATATATATACTTACTATCATATATATATATATATATATATATATATATATATATATATTTTACTGATTCCATGTTGAAATGGTAATACTTTGGGTAAATTAGCTTAAAGAAAATTTATTATTAAAATGAATTTCACCTGTTTCTTTTTACCTTTCTAATGTGACTACTGGAGAATTCGAAGTTCCTTATATGTGGCTTGCATTTTATTTCTGGCAAGTCCTGCTGGTCTATATAGCATCCTTGACAGGTGGTATTCCAGTATCTGCTTGAACATTTCCAGAGTTGGGGTGCTCACTACCTCACATAGTAACCTGTTTCATTATTAGGGACATCAGATAGAGAAACGAACAAAAACAGTGAGAGAAAGGCAAGGGGTTGACCAAGAAGGGAAAGAGCTAGCCTGAGAGTTACTGAGGTGTGGGTTGTGGCTGGGCCCAGGGTTTGCAGGTTGTGGAAGCACTTGCTGTCTTTCCTCTGTGATGCCCCTTCTGGGGTCTCAGGCAAATCTTGGACACGGAGGATGAGCTGCAGGAGCTTCGGTCAGATGCTGTGCCTTCCGAGGTGCGGGACTGGCTGGCCTCCACCTTTACCCAGCAGGCCCGGGCCAAAGGCCGACGGGCAGAGGAGAAGCCCAAGTTCCGCAGCATTGTGCATGCTGTGCAGGCTGGGATCTTCGTGGAACGGTAAGGCTCACTCATGCTCGGCTTTCCTCTGCCCTCTAGCCCGGTCCTTCTTTCCCGGCCACCCTGGTCTTCCAGGCCCCTATCAGCAGTGTGGCCCCACATGCTCACCCTATCAGATCCCACTCCCTAGACCTTCATACCTGGGCTTCTTTTCATTATTCTCCCTTAGGATGTTCCGGAGAACATACACCTCTGTGGGCCCCACCCATTCCACTGCGGTCCTCAAGTGTCTCAAGGTGATCCCTGGGTTTTTGGGAATGAGGAGAAGGTTGGGGGGTGGAAATAGCCATTGGGACTTTCAGACTGTTTATGGGGTGATTTTTGCCTTCCCTTTTAACTGTTGTTTTCATGTTCTTCAAAACAAATTTTGCCTTCTCTCCCATACTGAGAGAGATCTGGGAAGAAAGAGGCCCACTCCACTGTCTCTTTGTTTACCTGCCTCCTAAGACTCTGTATTATTGGGAAGTCCTCCTTGAAGTCTAATTGCAACCCTTGCTGCTGCTGGATGTTCCCCTGGGAATTTCCCTGCCTAGTCTGTTGTTTCTTCACAGAACCTGGACCTCTGGTGCTTCGATGTCTTTTCCTTGAACCGGGCAGCAGATGACCACGCCTTGAAGACCATTGTTTTTGAGTTACTGACTCGGCATAACCTCATCAGCCGCTTTAAGGTTGGGCAACATCCTACCCCTTCCTCTGGGCATCATTCTCCACTCCCATCACTTCTGTTCTAGAAGATTCCCAACAAGTAGATTCACAGGCTCACTCTTTTGGTCTCACCATCAGGGAAGTCTCCTCATGCTCACCCCAATCTAGTCTTTTACTTGCCATAGCACTGACCTCTGACTTCATTTATTGCTTCCTAGGGGAAGATTCTAGGTCTGCAACTATCTAGCCTAGAATTCTGCTCTCTTTGCCTTTGCTCTTCCCTCTAACTTGACCTCTCCAGGCTGACTTGTTTACCCCGCTGTTTGAGCTGTCCTGCCTCCTGCCTGAGGACACTGGAGGCCTAGACTCCAGATGCTATCAGCCCTTTGGGACTAGAGTTTCTCCATTTGTTTCCTGGGGTATGGGGAGGGGATAAAATTGGCCATTTCCATTTCTCTCCCTGACCCCTACTCAGCCCCAGTCTTTGTCCAACGAATCTTATGGAGAAGATCAGCTTTTGGCAGGGCTGGGTAGGGTTGTATGAGGAGAAGGAGGGTGTGCAAATTCCATTTGCTCTTCAGTTTGGCTGGCCAGGAAGAATATGAGATTAAAGTCCTCTCTAGACTCTCTGAAAGGAGGGAACATCTTTTGGAAATAGAGGCTGGAAAAAAAACCTCTTCCACGTGGAAAAACCACTTATAAGTGTGAGGGGGGTTAAAGAGTTACAGTGGGAGTGTTTGGTCAGCACCTAGACAGGGGTGGGCAGTAGATGTTAGAGGGGAGGAAAATGTGTGAGTTCTGAGGGGTGCATGTGGGGGGATCAAGGAGTCCAGTTGGAGGGGCTCCTCCCAGAGGGCTTTGGAATATCATCCCTCTATACTCTGCCTTCATATCACTGTAATAGACCATTGGTGCGTGTAAGCCTCTTCTTTACCCTGACTCCTCCTTTCACAGCAACTTCCAAGAGGGTTTCCAGAACTTTCCTAAGATGCTCAGTTGAGATTTTCTTCACTGCCTTCCTGGGGCCTGTCCTGCAGTTTCATTTTCCTCCCCTTCAATCCTACCCTCTCCAGGACAGAGAATAGCAGGGCCTTCATTTTCCAGCTCATGTTTCTCCAAACTGGTTTGCAGATATTCTCCAGACACCAGCTTCTCTTAAACTCTGTTTCCTTACCTGGAAGGACTGGTTTTAAGGGGACCCTAAGAGTATGTATCAGGTTGGGTTTGGCCCAACACCAGTCTGCCTCACTCCAAGGTAGTTAAAGAGAAAGGGGAGCTTATTGCTTTACTGTTCACTCACGGTAGTGCCCTCAGTTGAAGCCACCCTTCTCAAGCTTTCCATTCCTTTATTGGGCACCCAGCCCCTCCTCTGCTCCTCCCCTCCCCTTCCCTTCCCTTCCCTTCCCTCCAGGGACGCCATGGCAACTCTAAAGCAAGGGCAGTTGTCATGGAAACAGTCCTTTAAAATTCCCTGAATTTGGGGCACAGCCCTCCAGGGGTGGGGGTAGGGATGTTAGGGTCTGACTGATGAGTGGAGGAGCATCTTCTGTGTCTCTTACTGTAGCTTGTCTCTACGTACCCTCCTTCAGGTCCTAACCCTTACTCTCCTCCCAGCCTCAGGAGATTCAGGGACAGGTGCAGACACCAGCCTTGCCCTCTGGGAGCCTTGACCTTTGAAGGAGAAAGACATACCATACTCCAAGGGCATATGCAAGACAGAGACAGAATTGAAAATAGCTGGACAGAGCCCTGACTCCTGATGTGTGTGTGTGTGTGCACACATGTGCATGTACATGTGCGTGTGGTGGGGGAAGGCTTCTCGGAGGAGGGGGTAATCCACATCTGGCTGGAAGGGTCCTCTCTATGTCATCTTATTCTTTCCCCTGCTTCTGAGCCCTCTATATGAGATTGGATTGGGAATGGGGTGAGGTGGTTGGAAGGTAAGAGGGAAGTTTTCTTTTTTTTTTTCTGAAAAATCTCCAGGGAAATAATAATTATAGCTACTCTTTAGAGAGCACTTACTAAGTGGCTTGTACTTATCTCATTAAATTCAAGGTAGGTGGTATTATCTTCATCCTGCAATTAAGAGTCTGAGGCATAGGGAGGCCCGTGACTTGCCCAAGGTCTCATAGTCAGCAGGTGGTAGAGCCCAGATGTGAGCCCAGGTTCATCTGACTGCTGAGCAAGTGCCCTCTACCTATGCCACACTGCCTTTTAAAGAAAGGTGACATTGTCGATCTCAGTCTTGAGCTGCCTGACATTTCCACAGATCCTCTGTGCATCTCGATTTTCTCTCTTTTACTGCAGATTCCCACTGTGTTTTTGATGACTTTCTTGGATGCATTGGAGACAGGCTACGGGAAGTACAAGAACCCTTACCATAACCAGATCCATGCCGCTGATGTTACCCAGACAGTCCATTGCTTCTTGCTCCGCACGGGGATGGTGGTAGGTACTCCGAAGATCACTCTTCTGTGATTCAGGGTTTTATGGCTACAGAACTGGTATATCTAAACTATATTCTCATTTCCCTTCTTCTCTCTTTGGTTCCTTTCCTTTGGCATCCCACAGTTGTCAGAGTCAAATTTGACTTATTCTAGAGCATTCTTGGGTGAACCATAACTTCATGGGATGTGTGCTAGGATACAGTGGGAATGTTGCAGGTTGGGATGGAGGAGGGTCTTTGGCCATTCTGAGAGCTGATAAGCCTGGCTGCATTAGCCTAAGAGTTGACCTTTAAGAATAGAAGGAATGGCCTAAGTAGTCTAGCCTGTGTCTAGAGGTCTTTGGGGAGTGACGGGCAGGAGGTTGGCTCCCTCTCATCCTCTGTCTTTTTTCCCCAGCACTGCCTGTCAGAGATTGAGGTCTTGGCCATCATCTTTGCAGCAGCCATTCATGACTATGAGCACACAGGCACAACCAACAGCTTCCATATCCAGACCAAGTGAGGGATGGGACATGGCAGGGCAGGAGGAGCCAAGTGGAGGTGGGGAGGTTGCCAGAGTCCCCACTTACAGGTGGCCAGACACGATGACCTTTGACTTTGCAGGTCAGAATGTGCCATCCTATACAATGATCGCTCAGTGCTGGAGAATCATCACATCAGTTCTGTTTTCCGAATGATGCAGGATGACGAGATGAACATTTTCATCAACTTAACCAAGGATGAGTTTGTGTGAGCAGAAACCAGAAATGGGTGTTCATAAAAGACCCCTCACACCAACCTTCTCATCCCACTTCCAGGACCTCCTGCCAGCAGTGTTGTGGGGCTGATCACTTTTCTGGTTCTGTCCATTTAGAGAGCTGCGGGCCCTGGTCATCGAGATGGTCTTGGCCACAGACATGTCTTGCCATTTCCAGCAAGTGAAGTCCATGAAGACAGCCTTGCAGCAGCTGGAGAGGTGGCATCTGGTGGGGTGTGGCCGGGGCTAGGTCAGAGTGAGGGGTGTGTAAATTGGGGGGCATATATAAAGGTAGTTGGTGTGCCAAGTCTTTATTCAGATGCAGAAGCTCTCCTGCTCCAGCTAGCTGAGCGTATCTCTGTGTATGTGTGTGTATGTGTGAGATGTGTGTGTGCACATGGTACCAGGTATATATACAACCCAGGCAGCTGGTCTTCTGGAGAGTACTTTGGGCTGTGAGTCTGAGATATGCATTCTCATCTCAGCTTTAGGACAGGCTTACTCTGGAATTTTGGGAAAATCATTCAACTCTTCTGGACAGTCAACCCTTATCTGTGAAATGTGAAAATGACATTGCGCCCACCTCAACAGCTTGCCACCAGTTCCTAATAGAGTCATGTGAGGTTAAAGAAAGCAAACACAGAACAAATGCCATAATTACATCTAATGTTTAGAAGTGTGTAAGAGAGAACAGACCATATGTGTGTCCTGAAGGTGTATGTTAATGTATGGTGTCTGTGTGTGGGAGAGTGTGTCAGAGCATATCACTGTTGTAAAATAATAATAATAATAATAATAATAATAATAATAATAAATTGTCATCATCATAGTTAATATCTACTGAACACTTATGTGCCATTCTTCTACATACTTAAATGTTGTATGTCATTTAATTCTCAGAACAGTTCTATGTGGCAGATTCTGTTATTATTGCCACTTAAGACTGAGGAAAACTAAATATGGAAATTTTAAGTAGCTTGCTCTGTGTCACACAGCTAGTGTGTAATAGATATAGTGGGGATTCGAACCAAGATCTCTGATTCTAAGAGTTTGGGCTGCTTCCTATATATAGCGCACTTGTGTGTGTGTGTGTGTGTGTGTGTGTGTGTGTGTGTGTGTGTGTGTGTTGGCGAGGGTGGCTCAGAGTGTGTTTGAAGTTACCTGAGAGGATCTGAGCAAGGGCATGAGATGGGAAGTTAGGATGGTTCTTTTTTCCTAAAAGATTATTCTCTTTTCTCTTGCCTCCACCAGGATTGACAAGTCTAAGGCCCTGTCTCTACTCCTCCATGCTGCTGACATCAGCCACCCAACCAAGCAGTGGTTGGTTCACAGCCGCTGGACCAAGGCTCTCATGGAGGAATTCTTCCGCCAGGTAGCATAGCATCTCTGCCCACTTCCTGCCCATGGGACTTTCTCTTCCCTTTGTTCTTCAAGTTCCTTATTCCTTCTGATCTTCATTCAGCTACCTGTAGCTTCTAACTTAATCCCAAACTCATGGGATAAAATGTGATTGTCCTAAAAGCTGAACAGTAGCTGACGACAGGTACATCCCATTTGCATTGTCACTCATTTCCAGGTCATAGGCACAGAGATTCCTCCTCTCCCACAACCTCCTACCACCTCCAGCTGCACCCCGGACCTGGTAGGTAGACTGAGGTATCCTCTCCAGATTTCCTACCCTGTCTTCTCCTATAGGGTGACAAGGAGGCAGAACTGGGCCTGCCCTTTTCTCCGCTGTGTGATCGCACTTCCACTCTTGTGGCACAGTCCCAGATTGGTGAGTGATCTTTCCCTCAGGGAGGAGAGGACTGGGAAAGGGAAAAGATGCTGTCTGGCCTGGGCCAGGATTGCCCCAAGTCCCCATTTTTCAAAACCATTCTTCCTGTAGAGGCAAGTGTGCTGTGCTAGAGCGTAGAGTCCTGGGGTAAAAGGCCAGGGTGGGGGTGCGATGGTGCGGAGGAGTTCTCTGCAGTCACAAAGACATTATCCTAAAGGCTTCCCCCATTGGGAACTTTTCAGCCCCAGGTTACTGTTTTACATGCAGCCAAGGGTCACGGCCATGCCAGCCATATCTACTACCTAACCTTCTGGTAAGACATCTCCACGGAGTTATCCTCTTTACTACAGGTTTCATCGACTTCATTGTGGAGCCCACATTCTCTGTGCTGACTGATGTGGCTGAGAAGAGTGTCCAGCCCCTGGCGGATGAGGACTCTAAGTCTAAAAACCAGCCCAGGTGAGGATGCTGGGGTAGCCAGGTCACCCTGTTCTGTGGGAGGGAAGTCGGACTCACAGAGAGGGCCCACTTGCAGGGAGGAGGTACAGCCATGACAGGGGTGGTAGAGAAGCAGGCTACTCCACTCCAAAAGTAGGAGCCCCTCTGCTGTGTGTCACACACTCAGGTAGAAGGATGGGACCATGGGACCAGAAGGGTGTGACTTGCATCCCTGTTCCCCTCCACCATAATTTTGTTTCTGCCATTAGCTCTGTCTCTATTGCTTTTCTGCTAATCTTGTTTTTAGTTTTCTTCTAGTAAGGGAAGGTGTAGAGAAGGAAGGGTGAAATTGGGGGAAGCAAGGCAGGGACTTGGAGGGTACCTAGCAGAGGAAAAAGAGGAGAAAGATGAGGCTCCCTAAGTCTCCTCCTGGTGTTCTATCCCCTCCACTCTGAGGGCTGTGAAGGCAGTTCTGGAGTGGGCTGGGTCTTATCTCTGGAGTCGCATGTGTGTGTGTGGGGGGGCTGTTTTTAGCTTCCAGTGGCGCCAGCCTTCTCTGGACGTGGAAGTGGGAGACCCCAACCCTGATGTGGTCGGCTTCCGCTCCACCTGGACCAAATATATTCAGGAGAACAAGCAGAAATGGAAGGAACGGGCAGCAAGTGGTGGGTACCATTTAGGGGGATGAGGTCTTAGGGGGCGGGTAGCTAGTAAGCAGTAGCAGGTCCATTTTCCTTAAGACTCTTTAGCAACCCTTTGTTTGACTCCAAGAGTTGGGAATGGAGCTGATGAGACTAAAGTTAGATCACAAGGAAGACCAATTAGCTGATTGGCCTGGACTGTTCTAGAATAAGGACTGGAGAGAGGATAGAGACAGCTATATTCCACAACCCAAAGGGTCCTATGCACGTTGTGGTCTGTGAATGGTGCTCCTGCAGATTTGGGTAGCTTGGTGGCCATGGCTGAGAAATCTCTTCCTTTATGTGGGGGTCAAGGGTTGTGAATTTTAACAAGGCTAGAGAGGCTCTCCCCAAGTGGACAGGGGTTGAATGTAGCTCAGCTTGAAGGCAGGAAGATGCATGAGAATCCTTTACTTTTCTCCACATACTCCTTGGGTTCTGGAGAACCTGGCCTGGTCCCAGTTTCTTTCACGCCCCTCCGCAGGCATCACCAACCAGATGTCCATTGATGAACTGTCCCCCTGTGAGGAGGAAGCCCCATCCTCTCCCGCCGAAGATGAACACAACCAGAATGGGAATCTGGACTAGCCTGGGGCTGGCCCAGGTAAGCCTGTTATGCTGGCACATATGGAGGGTCTTGAGGATGTGCAAGGAGTAGGGAGAGCTGGGTGTCCAACATAGCATCTTTGAAGAGTCATCTTCAAAGATGGGTTTCACTGGATGTGAGGTTCTCCCTCCCTCCTTCAAGGCAGGGAAGTGGAGGAAATGAATACATAGAACTTAGCCAGGGCACGAGTGGGAGGCAGGGAAATCCTTCTAGCTCTTCTGTCCCAGTCCCTACAGGAAGAAAGCAGGTAGCTCCTCAGAGCAGGGTGGGGCCTGACCAAGGCTACAGCCAAACTATTATGTTAGCACCTTAGCACCTTTGTGAGGGTTCAGAATAAATAACCGGCCAAGGCACAAGGCTCTGTGAGGTAAGCTGGCATGACTTTGATTGCAGCCCCTGCTCAAACCTTGGCTGGGTACCCCTCTGCACATCTGTATGTGGGACTGAGTAGGGATCCAGGTGGGACTTGGAGAATGTAAGTCAGGCTAGAGGCAAAGATCAATGCACTGAGGCTTCTCCCTCTTTTCCTAGGACCTCCCTGAGTCCAAAGTGTTCGATGTCATCAGCACCATCCATCGGGACTGGCTCCCCCATCTGCTCCAAGGGAGCATGGAGGTTGAGGAACAGACAACCCACCCGAAGGCCAAATGCCAGAGATCGTGGGGTTGGGGGAAGGGCCCCTCCCCACCCGTCACCCATTGGGGCGCACTTTAATCTCCCGGCAGCAAGACTGGGGAATTTCAGGCTCACAAAAGTCACTGTGCCCATACCCCTGCCTCTAGACTCCCCCCATGGCCAGATGGCTGGCTGGGAAGAGGGGCTTCCTGGAGGCTTGCCAGGGCCTGGGGGGAGGGCCAGAGATGCCAGCCCCCTGGACTCTCCCCCATCCTTTTTGCCTCCAAGTTTCTAAGCAATACATTTTGGGGGTTCCCTCAGCCCCCTACCCCAGATCTTAGCTGGAAGGTCTGGGTCCCCCTTTTCCTCCCCTGGGAGGGGCTGGAATAGGATAGAAAGCTGGGGGGGTTTCAGAGCCCTACGTATGGGGAAGGGAATGGGCTTCTTCAGGGCATGGTATCTTTCTAGGGCCTGGGAAAGTGGGGGTGGGCAGCCTCTTTAACCCAGATCTATACTGCTCCAGCCCCATGCCCAGCCTGACCCCCCCCCCCCACCCGCTGTCTTCCCTCTCTCCCATTCTGAAATGGTGACTGGGGGAAGAGAGGGGCCATTGGCAGGGACAGAGATGATGCCTTCCTGGGGTCCCCAAGAGCTTGGGACTTGTCTAGACCCCTGAGGCTTGTCACCTGTCCTGGCTGAGGCCTGAGCCCTTTGCCTCCTTCCACTCCCTGGGTCTGGGAGGCTTCCATCCGACCAATGTCTGTAAAGTGCTTTGAGGTCTCCCCAGCAAAGCACCTTTAGGATGCATCTTACGAACACAGGCAGGAGAGACCAACTGTCTTGGGGTCAAAGGTGCATGGTGAGGGGAGAGGTATTATCCAGTTATACTGTGTTGCTCACAGTGGGTCCCTCCCATAGCTCCCCCTCCCAGCACTGACCCAGCTGCAGGCAACAAGAGGCCCCTCCCCTGAGACAAATGGGGGTGGTGAATGAAAGGCAGTTGGGGAGAAATTCTGGGCTGCTGCTGTCATGTTCTCTGAAGAGAGCCCAGCTATGTCCCCTGCCCCTTCCTCTCCTCAGGCTCCTCTCACCCTGCCTTGTCCAGGAAAGGCCTAAATCCGTCCAAGTGACTTCCCTCCTCCTTTCTTGTAAATATCAACCATGCATTTGTACAGTGGGCTTTGTTCATGTGAAGTCCATATTCATGGTATCTTAGACCTGCTACCCTGCCACCTGTCCCTCCTACCCCACCTTGAGTGGGGCAGAGACGCATGTGACTCACCCATTCCTTTGGCCTCCCAGAACCCTGCTATAGTCAGAGATCAATAAAGAAGGGAGACTAGGCCTGGCTGTGTTTGGTGTTCACTGGGTGGAAGTCCACCGTGCTTCTTCACACACACTGTCTCTTTTAAGCTTGATAAAAATCCTGGTGCAGTTGGTGTTCTCTCTGTTATATATATAGTGGGCAAGCTGAGGCCCAGAAGAGGTAAGGTCTTGCCTGAGGGCAAGTAGGGAAAGCAGAAATGGGACCTTACACTTCTGAGTTTTTGCTTTCTCTCCATCACACTGCTTCTTAAGAAAGGAAGGGTGAATCTTGCCTTCCCTCTACCCCTCTCCCCTCCACCACCTGGAAAAATCAAAAGCAGTGGGCAAGAGAGGCCTGGCTATGGGGTCTGAAGAATTTTTTTTACCTATGCTCAGCTTTTGTCTTTTACCCTGGTCCCTTTGCATCTAGGACAAAAGGGAGAGATAACCTTCCTAGTTCCCAGCAAGGTCCTCTTTGTTAATAGCCTTGGCGCTGTCAACCCATCTTTGCTAATGGGATGGAATAGGGGTGGTGGTCTCACACCTGCTGCAGGAGGGAACACATCCTGGAGCTTGGGAATCACTGAGCCTTGGAAGGCAGGCAGGGAGGCATCCACCCCACACCCAGTGCCAGGGTGCAGTTCCACGATTTTCCCAGCAGATGGCGCTCATAGCTGTTACAGCTGGACAGACCTTATAGCTTCAAGTTTCCCAGCTGCAGGGCAGCCCTGACAGGTGGTGGTATCTTCTTCAACAACAGAACCTGGGGCCATCCTTCTATCTTGGTCTATTGGAAGTTAGTCCTCCCACCTATCTGACTTCTATCTCTCTTCCCGCAATGTGTAAGAGCGGGGTTGGGGAAGAACCCCCTTCTCAAGAAACCCTATTTCCTCTCTTCCAGAGGCAGTTGGGCAGAAGGGTAGGGGGCTGTAGAGAGAGCAAAACAAGAAGGGAGGGAGAAAATGTTCTCCAAGTCAGGAAAGAAGGAAAATGCCAAGGGCCTAAAACCAAATTTATCACTTTTTAAAAACGAGATTTTTCCCAAAGGGAAATAAGAAACAAATCCAGTGTCCACACACACCCCAACTGTAGTCTTGACTCTCGGATACCTCCTTCACTCTCAGACCTGTTGTGGGGCGGGGGGCAGATAGAGAGGGTGAGTGAGAGGCCAGAGGGCCTGTTGTCCCCTCCCCTGCTGGTCTTCCCAATCATCCTGTTAGTTAAGCATCTAATTTCTGACACAAGTCCCCGCCCCTTGCCCAGTCTCTGCAGGGGAGGAAGGACTGTAAAATCAAAGCTTACCAGATTATTTCATCAATGCCTTTTCTCCAGGCAGGACCACTGCTTACCTAGCCTGGACAGATGAAGACCTCCCTTTATTAGAAAACCTATGGTTTACTTCCATTATCTATTCAAGGAGCCAAAAGACCTAACAGAGTCTATCCTCAATCCCTCCTGCTGCAACTTCTCATTTTTCTATTAGAGGACAAGCATGTCCTCTTGCCGTAAAGAATAGCTCCTCAGTGACTAAAGCTGGTGCTTTGCTCTCTTTTCCCTGACATCAAATAATAGGCCTTATCCATATAGCTCGCTCTTCTGTAGGCCAGCAGCCCAGTCCTGGTAGCTTACCGAGTTGGCTCCCTGGGAATCCAGTGGTGGTATACGGATTGAGGGTTCTTCTGTGCTTGGTTTCTCAGTGCCTCTCTCCTGAGTTTTCGGGGCGGATTCTGCAGGCTCTAAGGAGGGATAATGGGGGCAAGAGGGAGAAGTGGTATTTGTGAGGTCTTGTAGAAGGCAGTGCTTCTGCTCACCCCATCCCACACTCCAAGACCCTTGAGAGGTGTCAAGACCAAGCTGGGACAATTGGGCAAGAACAACAGGGTTTTCCCTGATCACAATTCCTACTATAGGTTCACTATGCTTAAAAACATTTCATTTTTATCTGCAATCAAATTGAAGGAAAAAAACCCTCTAAAAAAAGTTTAAAAATTTGGGTACAGTCTCGGTATGTGGCTAAATTTGACCTGATCTGATGTGAAGCTATTTATAGTCTATTTATTCTACTTAGTGGGACCATTCATTTCACTGTAGAAATATTAATGTGTTTGATTACAGGGTGCTCTGTTGGGACTATTATGTAATATAGTGTATACATACTATATCACCTTCATAAAAGGGGAGAAATTCTGACTTCTGGAATATATTAAGATAAGGGATTAAGACGTGTATTAACAGCACACCAGCAGCTTCCATTTATTTCATGCTTTGTGTCTGTCAGCTACTGGTCTAAGAACTGGTCTCATTTAATTTTCACAAACAACCCAGTGAAACAGGCACCATCATTGTTATTTTGTAGACTGAGGTTAAGAAAGTTGTTCAAGGCCTCTGGGTCAATAAAGAGACAGAACCAGGATTCTACCCTGTGAGTGCTTTTCCCATTATGAGGGCTCCCCCATACAGCCACAACAGGGAGCTCTGAAGTCCAGTTAGGAGGGATTGGTGTCAGTAAAAAAAGTGAAGAATGCAACTACATGTAATACACACATATATATCCTGGCTACACTTGATAGTTCCTGGCTACACTAGAGGCTTCCCCACAATGGATATGGCGTGCCTCTTCCTGGGCTGGCCCTCCCCGGGTCCCTCCCAGCCTGAACGTACTTGGTGCTTTCCCAGAGGTGCCCAGCCTTGACTCCGCTTCCGTGTCTGTGATCCCCGGTGTGTAGGTCTCCTGGGTCCCTGTGTTCTCAGCGGCTCCCTCAGGCTCCTCTCCCTGCTGCTGTTGCCCCAGGTGATGTTCAACCATCATCTGGAGCTCTGGGGGCACAGAGAAAGGGAGGGAACATTGGACTGCCCAGAGCCTCCTCTGTGGACCCTCAGCTTCAACAGCCCCACTCAAGGGACTTCACACACCGCTGGGAGGTTCGACTTTCCCATCCCCTGAGATCTGAACAAGGAGGGGCATTTGCTAGGCAATAAATAAGGAGAGACTAAAGCTAGACAATAAAATGTACTTCTTTCAAAGGTAAGAAAGGTGTAGGAAAGAGCCTTTAAGGACAACAGATCCTTTGAACTTGCTGGGACACTTGGTGTTCCTTGGGGAAAAGGAGAAAAGACTCAAATTAAAGTTAAGAAATATTTGAGTTCCTTCTCTGTCCTACACACTGCGCTGGGTGAGTTCACATATTTTCTTTAACTTGACTGTCATAGTGAGGTAGTAGTTGGGGCTCAGCAGCTTAAGCATGTTCTCCAAGGCCACCCAGTTAGTCAGTCAGAGGCCGACATTTTAATAAGGACTGCCTAATGATTCCCAAGGATTCTTCCCAACAGGGTCATTAGGTCTACTGCACAGCCTCAGGCACAGAGGGGAAAAAAGGGAGGAGAAGGATCTTCCAACCTTTCATTGTGGGTGTGGTCCTCGTCACCTTCTTCCGTTGCCTAGGAGACATGGCCAAAGTAGACTGCAAGGGACACAGAGCACATGTGGGTGCCAGCCCTCTCTCCTGCCTCCTTTGCCTTGCCATACTTTTGGATTGCAGAATGGGGGTAGGTCTGGACTTCAGAATGTGGGGGAAGAAAATTCCTGCTTCTTCAGTAACTCCCCTCCCCACAATGGTGAGCAAGGAGATTGCGTGTAGGGAATGTGGGGTGGGGGGATGTGTGTATTTCCACTCATACACATTTTGGGGGTGCATGGAGGGAGTCAAAGGTGCTACAGATGGAGGATTCTGAGGAATAATCCCCTGATGGGTCTATGGGTTCCCTGGGCTGGGCTGAGTGGGAGGGGCCAGCTCACCTTGAGAAGTGGGTTGGGGATCCGGTCTTCATCTACCTCTGAGGGGAATAGGGAAAGGAGAAAGTGATGAGGATGGGAAATCCAGGGGATCCCCACAGAGCTGACTTCCCAAGGGGAGGCGCCTCTGCAATCACCTCCTTTTTGATTTGTCCCTCACATCTGCCCCTAGGAAGCTGGCCCTGCTAGCTGCCTCCAACTCCCTCCCGCTCTGCTGGCTGTGACTCTGTACAGGTCCATCTGTCTACATCCTTGCCTCAGACCTGCAGGTTCCTGAAGGCAGGATTTATGGTCCCTTTACTCTTTTACTCCCTCTAAAGTATCCATATCTCTTTCTCCTTCTATCCATTCTCCCCATCCCAGGTCCAGAACTGAACCTTGCATAGGAGGGAACACTGGAAAAAAAAAATAGCAAATTTATCCTGTGCAGAGGCCGGGAAGATACAGTTTTCGGTAGTTAGAGGAAATCTGGAGACTTGGGCATCCTGAATTCCCCTCTAGTTTATTAGCATGACCACCTCTCTTACCCTGCCTTGTCAAGCTCCCCTGCCATTCTCTGAGACCTTATTCTCCCCAGACCTGGATGGGGACACTGGTGACCTGTATGCCAGCTGCTCCCTGAGCTGTTTCTAACCTTCTCCTTCTCCTCTGGGGGGTGTAAAGAGAGCTGGTAGGCGGTCCCTCCCCCTCACAGCTGTCACTGCCTCTGGGGGTGGGAGTAGCAGCATTTCAGTTGCTGGAGAAACCTGGAAGACTGTTGTGCAGCAACCAGCACTCAGCTGACCACCCCAATTCCTGGGGGTCTTAGGAACTTAGGAAGGGGGTCTCCCTCCCCTCCCTAGCACAGCTCTGTCTTCCCAAAGGAAAGGAAATCCTCTTGGTAATCCAGCCACCACTTTCCTGCCTTTGGGACTGTGGAGATCTCTGACTTCTCAGAGCTGCCCTTCTATCTAGCACCCACCTTCTCTCACTGAACCCAGCTGTCTTCGGCAGCCCCCACTCCCTTCAGCAACCCATCCCTGGGGTTACCTGGGGATGACTGGTCACTGGTCAGCACGAGAGTGGCAGGGGTGGGGCGGCGCCTCCGAATCTGAGGGAAGAGGTTAAGTACATGCGGAAGCATCAAAGCCCCACCCTACACCACTCAGCAATATAATCCAGGTCGGCCAATCAATACGCTTCAAAAAATGTCATGTTACACTGAACCCACTATCCAAGGGTGGACTTTCTCGGGCCCCTTTTCCCTGGAGACCCAAAAGACCACCCCACTTTCTGCATCTCCTACCCCCTTTCTGTCTCTGCATCTTCCAAGTCCTGACCCCAGCTCTCCATCTCAGCAGCTATATCTCTATATGCATCGATCTCTGGCCCACTGTCCTTCCGTCCATCCTGGATCAATGGTTGGAAATAACTTGAGAGGGCACAGGCTTTTCCCTCAGTCTCCCAGCCCACCCCACAGAGAGACGTTAACCATTTGTGGGCCATTACCTGTAGAGAGCACCCCTCCATCCCTGCCCAGCCTGGGAGGACAGTATAGAGAAGGCAGGTCTGATGGGCAGTCCCCTCGCCTGTGCCTCTCACTCCCTAACATCCTTCATATCTTTGAATACACTGCCTTTCTAATTTGTTAGGAACTATGGTCTGGAGAAATCCTTGTCATGGTACATATAAATGAGAAGGATCCCTAGGCAGGACCCTGGTCAGGGCCTAAAGCTTAGCTAAAAAATTTTATCCTGGGCTCCTGGTCCCATTCTAAGAAATTAACACATAAGATCTGATTGCTGGGCTTCTGAGCTCCTTTCCCCCTTTGCTGTTCTTTTATCATGCTGCCAATAAAGTTGATTGTTGTTGAAGGTGGTCCAAGGACAGATGGGACATGAAGTTTTTTTCCCTTTCTCTGAAGGGTTTATAGGCTTGGAAATGAGGGGAAAGGTGGGGTCAGAGTCTCTGCAGCTTCCTGCAGGGCAGCATAGGGGAGGGATTGGGAAAGGGGCTAAAATTATCCAGGGCTGGGAGGAGTAAGATAAGGACATTAAGTGATCAAATTCCTATCTTTGTCCATTATTTAGTATCATTACCATTGGGGGTGAGGGTGTAAGATGTCTGCCCTTCTCTATGCCCAGAAAGTGGGTACCAGCCATAGCAAGAGGGGCAGTGTTAGTCTGAGAGGAAACTCTTCTCGAAGAAATAGGATGCATAGAATGGGGGTATGTTGAGGTAGGGCACTATTTTCTCAGGAGAATCTAGTGGCATTTCTTTTTCTGTTGACATTTCAAGGTCCCTTGTAGCACCAGTCCTGTGTGTACACACATATACACATGCACTGCACAAAAATTAGCTATGAGTTTATCTCTGACTATTTCTGGTGCAAATGTGCTGGGTGCCAGCAGGCAGGCATGTGTGCTTCATGTATGTGGGTGGGGGCTATCCTTCTCCTAGGAGCAGACTTTTCCTCTCTATTTCTTTCCTGCCCTGGGGAAGGGGGCTGGCTGTGGAAGAGGCAGAGAGAAGGTGGTGTGGGGATTAGTGGGAGCTGGGAGCCTGAGAAGGAGACTGAGAATATGACAGAAAGGGCCTTTGAAAGAGCAGCATGGCTCTGTGATCTTGCACAGGTCCCTTTGTTGGCCAATCTCCTTGCCTTGGACAAGATTTCCAAGCACTCATCATCCTTGAGAATTGTGAGGGAGCAAAGTCAGACGTTCCGAAGTACCTGGCAGGCATCTGAACTACTAGGGAATGAGTAGATGCTCACTTTCCTTCTTCTTACACTTATCCCAAATCCTAGCTCTCAAGGACACCTGGTGCCTTCACCTCTGATTTATTTCCAAACCAGTCATGCCAGGGACCTGGTAATTGTGGGCACCCCCATCTCCTGCCACTCCATGCCCTGTAACTCAGAGCTTCCAACCCTTTTGGCTCTCCCATGTACATCAGCTTAGGAACTCCTGCTGAGCCTGGAATTTTTAGCCTACACTCTTGGGTAATACAGCAGGAGGGGCTGAGGTTAGACTGCAGGTAGAATTTCAGGCCTACCAAACGGATTTCTAAAGGTTAGAGAAAAGCAGGTTTAAGTCCCAGCCCTCTTTTCCCCTCTGGCTCCTTAGCACTGCTTCATCCTGTCCCCCACTGCCAGGCCCCTGAACCAGCTGGCCTACAGCTGCTTCCCCCAACACACACCTACACTTGTCTCCTCTGACACAAAACAAATGCAGGTGTCAGGGAGTGACACCTTTCTGTGCCAGTGGAAGGCAGTTCTGTTTGAAACCTCACCCCTAACCCCCACAGCCCACACTCTTGGGCCCTTTCCCCTGGGTTTGAGGTTATCTTTGCTAGTCCCCTGACTCTAGTCATAACAGCCTTGTCCCCTGACCCCACAGAACACTCTCTATGCTCATGGCTGTCCGCCCTCCTCATTCTCAGGAGATCTGAGGTTTCACCACAATCCCTCTACTGTCCCACCTTAGAGATCTGGAGATGCAGCTCCCCAGGCCAGGGAGAGGATGGAGACACAGGTACCTAACTCCTACCTATACTTGGGGAGCTGAAGTTATAAGGAGAGAGTGTGTACCCTCCCTTTCCCTTCCCACGCAGACCTTATTCTACCAAACAGCTGGAACAACAGAAAGAACACCGCCCATCCTGAGAGGTCACAGTGTTTTTTCAGGTGGGAAGGCCCAGCAGAGCCCTGGCAGCCAGTTGGGGGAAGTAGAGAACTGACCTTGTGGGAATGGGTACTCTTTAGGAAGAGGGATGTCCAGGCAAATGGACAGAGAACACAAAGGAGATGGAGCAATGAGCAAATGAGCAAATATTTGGCAAATGGGCGGTAGTAGTGACCATGGGTGATCACCCTATCCACACACGCTTACTATCCCTGGGACACACACTTGCTCACACACTCTCAATGTCGCCGCCTCTGCCAGGCTGTTCTGAGCTAAAAATAGGCCAGGCCAGGAGGCTGGGCCGGGCCCTGGACTCCCACCCCTTCCTTGAGCCAAGGCCAGCACAGAGCTTCTCCCCTATCTATGGCTCAGCTTGAACCCCCCCCCCCCCCCCCCCCCCCCCCCCCCCCCCCCCCCCCCCCCCCGCCCCTAGCAAGCCTCAGATTGCGGCTTCCTAGTGCCATTCTCCTCATGCCACCCCCACTCCGGCTCCAAAGGGCAGTAGTTGGGAAAAAGGACCCACGTGTCCAGACTTGCAGAAGAGGGGAGCCTCGGCTTTCTGACTCCACCACCTCTCTTCCCAGTAGCCCCGGCCCTCCCAGTGTTTCTCAGCCCCTTGTTGTTCTCACTCTCTGGAGTCCAGCAGGGTCGCCCGCATTTGAGAGAGCACTGGAAGGGCTATTTTTCTTCTTTTCACTCCTAAAGCACAGTGCTCCCTCCATTACTTACCCTCTCCCCTAATCCCTTCAGCGCTTGCACCCAACTCAGAAACTCTGGCGGGGGTTGACTGGGTGGGGGCTTAAGACTGGCGTAGACGCGAGGGGTCGTGTCCTCAGGCAGCCCCCTCCCCCAGGGTTAGGGAAGCAGAGAGCGACTCTCGCGGGGACCAGCTTCTGAGTGGAGGCCCTGGTCCTTCTGTCTGTCTCCAAGAAGCACAGATAGGGACGTGTGGCTCCAACGATGGGGGAGGGGATAGAAGACCCCCAAACTGAGCGTGCCCGCCCTCAGAAGAACACTGCTAGGGGAGGACCAGCCAAGAATCTCGGATCCCACAGTCTAGGGGTCCCTAGTCCTTTGCCCGTCGAGTGCCCTGCTGCCCCGCCCTGCTCCGCACCTGCTCCGCCGCCTCCGGGTCAAGGTGCGGCTCCAGCAGCGGGACCGTGAACTGGATCTTCCGGGGACTGTTGTCTGGCTCCATGGCTGGGCGGCGGCCGCTGGCCCCGCGCTGCGGCGGGCGGGAAAGCGGCGGGATTCGGGGCTGGGGCGGGCGCGCTCCCTCTCCGCTCCTCTCAGCTCGGGTCCCGGCCCCAGCCCGGCGCGCTCAGCTCCAGGCTCCCGGCTCGGCGCTCCCAGCTCTCAGCCCTGGGGATTCTGCGGTCTCCGATTGGCTCCGCACGCATCCCTTACGGCCCCCCTTCCTCCCCCAGCCCGGAGTCTTAACCCAGTCGTGGCTGCGCCGCCAGCTGCGGGGGTCCCCGCCCCGTGGGCGGGCGAGCGGGGTGTGGCTGCGTCCCAGTCGTGGTTGACGGCCCAGGCAGGTATGAAGGTTGTCCTCAGAGTTCTGGGGAGGGAACGGGTGAGGAGCGGTTCCCAAGAACTTCTCCACGCCCAGGCAGTCTTTAGGGGCTGGGAAGGTGGAGGGGCGCTGCGAGACAGGAGGCAGGAAACGCCAGAGGAAGATTTCATTTATGATCTTAAAGGGGGTTGTCTCAGAGAGAAAAGAAAGAAAGAGGATTTAGGCATGCAGCAGGAGAGATTAAGGCTAGGCATGGAGAAGGACTTTGCAATGCAAAGACACCAGAGCGGAGGCGGAAACTTGAAGGGGAGGTGTGGTTTGTGTTCACTGGGGGCAGGGAGGGCGAACTGAAGACCTTAGAGGGTCTCCAGAGGCCAGAGCCTCTTCTTGAAGTGCTGATAGCAGTGGGTGGAGGGCTCAGGGAGAGAGGACCATCTGGGACTCAGCAGAAGGAGTAATGGGGGTGGTGAGCCAATAATGCTTGTGAAATAGATTTCTTTTTCTGCTTGCTAAATTGTGGGGATGGGAAAGCAGGTGAAAGGCCTTCAAGGGGAGGATGCTGAGGGATGGAGAGGAAAACTCCTCTGGTGGGGTGAGTGGCTTGTTTATAGATGGTGTTGGTTTCCAGTTTCACTACTGGTGGAATAATGAAATGATCTGCTGTAACTGAAGGGTTTGAGGTTAGGCTATATGAAGAACTTACTAGTTTGGTATAGGACCAAGATGTCAATCAGTACTAGAGAGTGAGGGAGATAAGATATTCATAGGAGCTGTGGGCATTATGTCAGGGGCTGGACACCACTGGATAGAGGGAGGAGAGGTGCTGGGGCACTGGAGAGAGGCAGGGCTGGATGCATTCTGGGGTGAAAAGAAGGACTGGGGTGGGGAGGAGAAGAGGAGGGAGGGGCCCAGCAGTGGCCAGGGCCAGATATCTGTTTTCTTTGTCTTAAGCCCCTTAAACTGAGCAACTGGCAAGTTCCATACAGATCAATGCTTGTTTCTCTGGGGATCCTATGGTCATCCTCTCCTCTAAGGGGTTAGCCTTAATCCTAAGTTGCCTCTTCTTCCAGGAAGCCCTTCCTTGGCCTGGATTTCACATGGTCCCTTACCCTATTACCTCCCAAAATAACCTCCCCTGCCCTCCCCACTGCCATATCCCTTTACACATGCCAGGCCCAGCTCAGTTTTCTCAGGGCAAACCTGGGACCCAGTGGGCCAGACAGACCTCCGTTTTCTATTAACTGGACCCTGTTTTGCTGTCTCTTTGACTCCAGGGCCCCCTACCCCCAGCTTGCACTTGCAAAACCCCTTGCTCTCTTTTTGATATAGCAGGGTCAGCCTGGGAAACAGCTAGTTAGACTCCTTAGCCCTGCCCCACATCGTCTTCTCCCCACCCCTGAGAAATGACAGTGGAGGGAGGGGGTGTGAGGGCACTGAAACCAAGAAGATAAGGCCAGGGTGGGGATGGGGGACACAGGGGTCCAATAGGACCCAGGTGCTTGCTCTGTCTTTCTCTCCACTCACCCACCTTTTAACCACACATATACAAAGCAGGGTGCAAAGTATCCTTTAAAGAAGTGGCTTGTCTATTCCCTATCCCCTTTCATCAGGACCCTAGAACTTGAAGCCAGGATTCTCACACCCCTATCTCTGGGGCCTCAGACTCCCCTCACTGAGCCTTGATTTCCTCATTTATATAATGGGTAGAAGAGTCCCCACCTGATAGGGTTAGTATCATATGAGGTAAGGTACCTGGCACATAGAGCCCTCAATGAATTGATAGCTGCAGTTTTTCTTGCCTTGTTACCTCTTAGCAGGACAGCAGAGTTAGGAGAGTCACCTCTCCAGACTCTCTGAAGAAGACCCTCCACCCCAACCCCAGTCATCCAGTTTGCCTAGGCCTCTTTCATAGTCCCTTCTTTCCCTCAAATTCGGTCTGGTCGTGGAAATTTCTCCTAAGGTCTCACAACATGCTTCATGTTGCTTTCTCAAGCTCCAGAGTCCCAGACTTTTGCCCTGAAAGCTGTAGGTCAGGAGAGGGGCCCAGAGAGCTTAGGCTTTGGAAAAATGACTGATGGGGGGCTGTGTGGGAAGAAGGGTTCCAGGAGCAGCTGGTGCTGGGTTGAGGCAGAGGAGGAGAGAGCAGGGAGGAGAGGGAGAGGAGACAGCTCCTGGTACTGGCTTCTGGAGGAGGTTGGAGTGGGTGGCTAAGTGTTAATGGGTAGTGAGGAAGTGGTGTGTGACTAGCTGCAGCCTTTGGTCCTGGGGTCTCCACTGTGAGCTGGCTTGGGTCTGTCTGTGAAGGTGTGAGTGTATCCTTTTGACCGTTTTTATATCCAGATCTGGGTGAGTGCCTGAGTGCCTGTTTGGCTTGTGGGTGGAAAAGGTGTGGGTTGCTCACCCACAGGGCTAGGGAGTTGCAGAGCATCCCATGCCTGCTCTTGGAGCTCTTCCTAGAATGAGTGAGAGTCGGAACCTGCCTGTCCCAAGCCTTTCCCCTGGCTTGTATGTGTCTGTGTAAGGTGTGCTCATGTGTGCAAGCATTCATGTCCCCAGTGCAGTCACAGCCCCTGCCGGAGGAACAGCAGCTGTTCCACATGGTGCACTTCTGGGTCTATGAAATATTTAAGGTTACAGGGATGTGACTTAGTGATGCAGTCACTTAACAGCTTCCACCCGCCCTTATTCTCAGAGCTGGACTCTGGGTTAATGGGCTGCTCTTTGTTGTTCTCAGAACTTTCTGCTTTTATTTATCACCTCTCCTCAAGCCCCCAATCTTCTTTTGCATTATCACTAGTCTTCATAACCAACCAGGAGTCAGGTATCATATGATCTTTATTTCACTTTTGAAGGGCAGGGATGTGTAGGGAGGTGATTCTCGAATGGGTCGCCTGGGTTGGGACTAGAGAGGTTAGAGTTCAATTTCTCCTTCTGCTGCCAACTCTCTGGGCCACTCTGGAGCAATCACCTCCCCCCCCACTCCCTGCCAACACATACATACTGATCTCTTTTCTTATCTGTAAAAAATGGGATTCTGTGACTGCAAAGGTTTCTTCCAGTTCTAGTATTTTGTCATTCTGAGTTGGGGTGCTCTAGTCGCATAGGCAGGAAGTCTCAGAACCAGGATGAGAACCCCATGAGTCTTGGCTTCAACCTCTACCTTTGCATTTCTCCCTGCCAGGCCCATGTGGGCCAGGCTTGTTGAATAGGAGATACATGCACACTTCCACATACACGGCTCTGAGGAGGTGAGGCTGGAGACTGGTTTTATACACCAAAGGAGCAGTGGCCCATCCAAATGGTCCCCCTGGGAAGCCATACACTCATACCAATTTCCTGCAATTGCTCCAGCATTTCTGGAAACTCTTTTGGCATCATCTCAGAACTTGTGGTTTATGCTCTGAAAGTCCTCATGGGGGAGTAAAACTTTGTCCTTTGGGGCCACTTGGCTCTTGGGGAAATGAGTGAGAGTCTCCTAGGGCCATACCTCATGAAGGAGGGAGGCCAGGTGGGGAGCAGAGCTTGATCTGGAATGGAGGAGTGAGTAACCTGCAGTAAGGCTTTGTGTTCTTGGGGTTCCAAAGCCCATCTAGAAGGCCTCTCAGCAAGAGAAGTCGCCAGAGCTTCTTGTGAGCTGTGGCAGCATAGTAAAGTAGAGGTGAGGCCTCTCAGGGACTGACTGGGAAGGCTCAGCCTCCTCCAACTGTGTAAGTCTTGGTTTGCCTGTGAAAAAGCTCATTGTGGCACATCGTGGCAGTCTTGCCAGTCTTGGGTGCACACCCCTCCCCCGCCCCCTGCAGCCGGCACTCTCAGGAATGGAGCCAGAGCTGGTGATTCAAAGAGAGGGGCTGCTCATTTCTAAAGTGCTTTGCCTCTTCTTGAACCACAAACCGGTATAGGTGGAAGAGACTACCAGTCAATCCAAGCTTACCCCTTGAGCTAAAGAGGGGAAACTGAGGAAGCAGCTCTCCCCAGGACTAAAACCTATGCCAATGCTTTTCTCAATAAACCAAATTTGGTGGCTATGGCAGGGTGATGGCCGAACCTGAAGCAGGGCACAGACCAGATGATTTTCTAACTCTTTTAACTATGATCATCACCAGTTCAGAAGGCTCGATTTTCAGCTAGCCCCTTCTACCCCCAACTGTCTAACCCCTTGAATTTATTCTTCCACCTAGTACTTATTGGGTATTCTTATGTTCTAGGCCTTATGTTAAGCACTGGGGATACAGTGGAGCACGACATAGGTAGTCTCTGTCCACTGGCATCTTATAGCTTAGCAGGGGTTGGTGTGGAGTAGGGTGATTCAGTAATTATAAATGATGACTATTAAAAAAGTGGAAGTATAAAAATGAGGTGCATCAAGAAAAGTCAACAGGACCTCTGATGGCTTGGGTGCACTGCCCACCCGTGCTGGCTCCTTTCGGTGTGGTTCTTAAACTCCCAGCCTCTGGAACGGTCTGCTTGGGCTCAAATCCCAGCTCTATTACTTAGTAGCTCTGTGACCTTGCCAAGTTGCTTAACCTCTCTGCGCCTCAGTTTCCGCACCTGTAAATAACACTTATCTCTATTATTATAGTGAGAGGTAAAATGAGGTAATGTTCACAAAGAACCTAGCGCAGTGCCTAGCACCCATTAAACATTGAAAAATGGACATGAATAGTGAGGAATTCATCTTAGCAAATGTTTCTTTTGATTCTGGAAAAACCAAAAAATGGAGATTTCAAAACTTTCATAACTAGGGGAGGGGGTGACCGTAGGACACCCCTGCCCCTTTTCAGCCAGATCTTGCTCTTCCCCGCTCTTGTCTGAGCAGCTGTTCTTGATGGCCAGCTGTGTCCTCATCAGCATGGATGATCATCATGCCCTGCTAATTAACACCCGCTCTGTTAATGATTAAATCTAATGACTTTGACTTGGGGGTGGCATGGAAAATTCCCTGGCCACAGGATGGGATGAGGGTAGGTTACTGGGAATAGGAGGGAAGGGCCCCCGGGCTCTGGACATTTTGTTGATGGTAGGAGGCTTGGGGAGCAGATGCCAGGTTTTCTCCCAGGGCTTCTCAGCAGGGGACTGTGTTTGGGAGGTCATTTGAAAATTACAGACCACTCTCCTCCCCCACTCCTCCCAGGCTTGGCAGGGGGCACTGAGCCCAAGCCTTGGCATTCCTCTTGATTGCTGCTGCGGCTAGAAGGACTGGAAGGTATGTTAGTTTTCTAGGGCTGCTGTAATAAAGTACCATAAACTGGGTGGCTTAAAACAACAGGAATTCATTCTTTCACAGTTCTTGAGGCTGGCAGTTTGAAATTAAGGTTTCAGTAGGGCCATGCTCCCTCTGAAGGCTCTAGAGAAGACTCCTTCCTTGCCTCTCCCATTCCTGGTAGCCCCAGGTGTTCGGTTTGTGGCAGCAAAACTCCAATCTCTGCTTCTGTCTTTACATGGCCTTCCTCTATGTGTGTCTTTGTGTCCTTTTTTCTTATTATAAAGACATCAGTCACTGGATTTAGGATCTGCCTTAAATCTAGGATACTTTCATCTCAAGATCCTTAATCACTTTTTACAAATAAAGTCACATTTTGAGGTTCTGTGTGGACATGAATTTTTTGGAGACACTATTCAACCCACTATAGACAGTGAGAGTGCTGGTGAGGACTCTAGGAGGCCTTGCTGGTGATGACACAGGAGGCCAGAGGCATGTGTCTCTCCTCCTCCCCAAGAAGTGAAGGAAGTGCTCAGGACCCCTGGGTGGGGCTAGACAGGGTTTCAAGGGGCCTATAAAGAGAGGCTACTGCTAGTAAAGTGAAGGAGGGATGGGAGCAGTGATGCTCTAAATTGTAGAAAAAAGGCTGATGGGACTTGGAAAGGAAAATCCCGGGTCCCTGTAATATAGTCCCGCTGCAGGGGAAAGTGTAACCTGCATCATATTATGTGTGGTTCATACTATTGTATATGTTATATATTGTATGTTATATTATATATTGTATGACAACCACAACTTGTCATATAATAAAAAAATAAAGTTGCATTATGATTACATGATGAGTTTGGTTTCATGAGACAATTGTGTATACTTTATTGAGTCAGTGGGCAGCGGTAATCTTTTCCCTTGTTTCTGGGTAAGAATCCAGGAAAGCCTTTTAACTATCTTGCTCTCTGGTAAGAGACTGGCTCAATTCAGAAATTAGAATGACCAGGCCGATATATGAATCAAAACCTGAAACCATTTAATATCACTCTTCTGGAGTCTGTGGGGGTCCTGCAGCAGATATAGCTTTTGAAAGGGGTGAGAGGCTGGCTTTTGTTCTGTTTGTCTGTCATGTCCCCCCGCCCTGCTCTTCACCCACTCTCAGTAGATGCTGTTTCTGAGTGAGGTGTGTTGCTGAGGAGGTGGAGTGGTAGAGAGCAGATAGGAACCGGAAGGGTGATTTTTTACATCAATTGGCACTCAGCTTCCTCCTCTATCAGCTGGTAGTGTCCTTGCCCCTTCTTCTCTGATTTTCTCTGATGACTACTCTCTCACGGGCACTTTCTTGGCTCTTCAGAGCTTTGCTGTCAGTCCCATTCACTTGTGTTCCTTTATTCCAGAAACTTGAGTCTTCTCTCTTAGCTGCTTTGGTCCCTTTGTCCCCTGAGGTAGCCCTATTGGACAACACCCAAGATGGAAGCATGGTGATACACCTATTTCTCTCCCAGGACCTATAGCCAGTTCTTCAGCTGCCAAACTTTGTCAGCCCAGGGTGTGCCAGAGCACCAGCTCTTCCAGCCTGCCCACATGGCTGTTCCTAGGTCCTTCTCTCTCCTTCTAAACTTCTGGGTGGCGCTCAAGCTCCAGACACTCTCCCTAGCTTTAAGGGCCACATATTCAGCTCTTGGGGTAACCCATGCAAACATTCAGTAGGTTTGCTGTAAGCGGCGGGGCGGGGGGAGGTAGGTCCCTCTCTCTTTTTTGGGGAGAGGGTTTGAGAATTACAGCACAGTTTTCTCTATACATTTCCTGCTCACAAAATCCTCCTTTCTTTTTATACTGTGACACCTTTTTATATCCTCAATCTGGCTAAGGGGGTCAGAAACTAGTTCTTAAAAATTTCTTTTGAAATTCTTCACAGGATGATTTGGCACCTCACTTTGAAATCTCATCTACTGTATCTTGGTGCTGAGTTGAAATTCTAATTTTAGTATTCTGGTACATAAGCATCTGGGACAGTTAAGATTGTGCCAGGAGAGAGGGGCATCAGGTTCTAAATCCATCTTGTTGACTTCTCTCTGTCAGGGGAGAGGACTTCAAACAAAGGACCCTGAGTCAGAATGGCCACCAGAGGGCAGCAGATCCTGCTTCAAACTCCTTTCTTGGATTTACTGGAACTAGATTATATTTCATTCAATTCCCAGAGACCAGGTGGCATGTAGGCCCTGGGCCATCACTGAGGGCCTCAACTCTCCTGGTATCGCAACTGCTCCCCAGTGTTGGCCCTGATTTTTGACCTTCTGCAGTCCAACCACCATTCTTCCAGTCGAAGTGTCAAAAACGTCAGTCTGCATTTGACAGTAACGGCCATTGACCAAACGCCTGCATTGCAGTGGGCCCTGAGATTAAAGCTACACTCTCTGCCCTGGACAAGCCCAGCCAGGGAGGAAGACCTGCGAACAGACACAAAATGTGCAAAATAGCAACTGCTGTTGTAGAGGCAGAAATAAGGGCTTTGAGAACCCATAGAAACAGAGAGCAGGCTGGTGCTTGCCAGTGGCAGGGGTGGGGGAAATGGGTAGAGGAGGTCAAAGGTATAAACCTGCAGTTATAAAATAAATAAGTCCTGGGGTCCTAATGTACAGCATGGTGATTATAGTTAACAATATTGTATTGTATATTAGAAGGTTGATAAGAGAGCCAACCTTAAAAGTTATCATCACACACACACAAATTTGTAACTATGTGAGGTGATGGATGTGCTTACTAAACTTATTGTGGTAATCATTTCACAATATATACATATATCCAATCATTACATTGTACACTTTTAACTTGTGCAATGTTATATGTCGATCACATCTCAATAAAAGCTAAAAAGAAATAAGGGAAGCACTGAGGAAGGAGCAGGAGTGGGAGGAGGTTTCATGGAGGAAGAATTGAGGTTAGAGTGTTTTTTTAAGGGTGAGTAGGATTTTGACGGAGAAGCATGAGAATAAAGAGGAGGTAGATTGACAAATCCTGGGAAAAAAGAGAGTTGACAGGTGACAAAGAAGGTGGAGAGTAGCAAAAAGTGGTGGGTTGTCAGGACTGTGTTTGAGGACTGAAGGGAGACTGGGGCTTAGTGGGACTACTTTGGGAAGACTCCATTTTCTGCTATTATCAGAAGCAGAGCTTCCCTTTGGATTCCCCAGTCTCTAGGCAGAGGGTCTGAGGCTAAATGACTGCCAGATTTTATTGAATTTAGAAATTATCAGAGAAAACGGGAAGATGGAAGCCTTGAGCTTCTCAGGGAAAAAATTCTTAAAGGATTTGTTGTTGTTTAGCTGGAATTAAAGAGGACTCAGTTAGGGGTGGGATGATCTTGGCATAACAGGGAAGGCAAGAGCATATGGGCTCTGGATGGAGTTAGACCGGCCCTTGGAACAAATCCTGATTCTCCCAATATCTGAGTGACCCTTGGCTGATTGCTTTACTTCTCAAGTTTATTTCCTAACCTCCAGAATGGGAATAATAATTTCTACATACTAGGGATGTTGCAAATCTTGAATGACATGATAAACATAAAACACTTAGCATGGGGCCTGGTAAGCATTCGTTAAATGGTAGCATTTATTATTAGAATGATAATTGCCTTTGGATGTTTCAAAGGTTGTCACATGGAAACCACTGACTTATCTGTTCTGCTCCACCAGGTTGAACTAGTGATGCAAGTGTGATGGGAACAGATTCAGGCTGGCTGGGAGGAAGAATGCTCTTACAGTCAAAGCCACCCAAGCCTGGAGGAGGATGCATTGTGTGTAAGGAGATTTCTGTCATGGAAAATACCCAAGAGGCGGTCTGGGGGACCTGATTTTTACATTGGACCCAAAGCTGGACCTTAAAGGGCCCTTTCCAACTCAGTTCTTTGGGATTTTTTGGGATGTTCTGAAACTGCATTAGCACAGATTCTGTGATTATCCTTGGAGAAGAAGCGCCCCTGGGATAGGGGAGATGGAGCCAGCAATAGAGAGAACCAGTACCTCTCCTGGTGTAGGGCTGGATCACCTGAGATCTTAGCCATCCAGTAGTCTCCTTGGGTGAGAGGAGGGCATTCAAGAGGCTCTGTGGAGGTAGTCTCATTCCTCCTCCTGCCTCCATATTCTGTGTCAGAATTTGGGAGCAGTGGGGGCAATTCTTCTTTAAGACCCTTCTATCATACTCAGTAAAAGTCCCCATTTTGGGGTCCCCTTACTTGTACATGCGTTGAGAAGCCCTTCCTGAGACATAACCTCAGTCTTCCTCAACTGCAGTGTGTGAGCCCCTGATACTAGATCTTGTTCTCTGGGGATGTGGTCTTCTCCTGACCTCTGCATTAATTCTGTACAGGCAAGGATAGGAGCGCTAAGCCTTTGAGCAAAGGCTTCTCAGCCCTTTCCAGAACCTTTTCTTCCCAACCACTTTGAGGGAGGGAGAGACCCTTATCTGCCACCCTTTCTCAGTGCCCCTTTCCATTAGAGGTGAAGACTCTGCTCCTTTCTTCACCAGGGGGATGGGTGTCTGAGTGAACCCCTCTAGTGTTTTTCTGTCTCTTACTTGCTCCTTCCTAGGAAAGAAATAGATAATTTCATCAATTCGTTTATTTATTCATATTCATATTCATTCAATATACTCATAAATTTCATTCAGATTCATTCATTGAACACCAACCGTTTGCCTAATAATTGCTCTTCAAAGTACTAGAGAAAATGGTGAATACTAATTGTTGACATGTTCCCAGGTTTCATGGAGCTTACATTTTTTGTGAGGCAAAAAGTATATAAACAAGAAAACAAGTATATAAATAAGATAGTTTCAAAGCATGATTAAGTGCAATGAGGGAATAAACAGATGAGGTGAGAGAAGTAAGTGGTGGGAGGGCAGATTGGGTGGCCAGGGTACATTCGCTGAGAAGAGACATTTGAGCTGAGGCCCGAAGTAATGAGAGGGAGTCAGCTATGCAAAGTGCAGGAGGAACAGAGTTCTAAGCAGGGAGAACAGCAAGGATGAAAGCCCTAAGCTGGGAACAGGCCATGTGTCTCAAAACCGATGTATGTAGCAGGAGAGTGGAATGAGATGAGGTTGGGGGTGTATAGGTAGAATCTAGATCATGCAGGGCTTATGGGCCCCAGTAAAGAGTATGGATTTTGTATGAAGTGCAATTGAAAAACACCTAATGGTTTTAAGCAGCATACTGACTAACGTGATTTAATGTATACCTTAAATAGATCACTTGTCTAAATGCTGAATAAAGGATGCATTGGATGGAGTAAGAGTGGAGGCAGAGAGAGATTAGCCAGAAAGCAATTGCAGAAGTCTAAGTCATAAATTATGGTGGTGGAACTAGGGTAGTGGCAGTGGAGTTGAGGAGAAAGGGATGAAATCAAGATATAATTTGGATAGAATCTAAACTGATGTTGGGATTGAGGGAAAGGCATAAATAATGACTGACTCTTTGGCTTTTGGCTTGAATACTTGACTATATGGAGGTTATATTTAATGAGATAGGAAGATGAGATGGATAAGTATATTAAGATACTATTTCAGGTACAGATCATAATACCATGGCATAAACAGAAGTTAAACAGGGGTAATACAGTGTTTCCACAATATTTCAGACCCAGGCTCTTTTCATTTTGTAACTTTTACTTTTTTTGATATGTGGCTTCCATTTAGTGGCCTATGATGGCTGCTCCAGCTCTCACGTCTTCATGTAATTCCAGTTGGTGGGAAGAGGAGAAAAGAAAAGGAGAGGACATATTCCTTTTCTATCAAGGACATCACTCATAATTTGCCCCTATCACATTTCCCTGGCCATATCTAGCTGCAAGAAAGTCTGGAAAATGTAGTCATTAGCTACATGGAAAAAAATGGTGGAGTCAGTAGATTGGAGGTCTGGATAAGGTCAAAGAATTATTACAACTGGACTTCTAGGGTAAAAGAGATGTACAGTTAGGAGGTTGTAGACAGAGGATAAGATTCTTGAATTGGAGATTTTGGAAGTTACTGTAGCAAAGTGTAGGCTTAGGAACACATGTCAAGGACTGAGAAGCCAGAGTGTTGGATAGGTCTTCTGTATGAGTGTTGAATGTCAACAAGAATAATGACAGGGGTAAGCGAGGAGAAGAAGACCAGGAGCTGAGGTCATGAGTGAGTGAGTGAGGGATACTGGGAGGAGAGGCAGCCTGTGCTCTGAACTTCAAAGAAGGAGAGCTTTTGAAATTAGAAAAAGGAGCAGTGGTGTAGAAACAGCAATGGGAAGCCAGGAGGACTCCTTTTCTCACCATATGGCTCTGATGCTAAGGGAAAAAGCAGCTTCCACTTGAAAGCCTTGTAGAGGCCATGGGATTCTTAGGAAATTTAAAAATGTCATTTAAGAATAGGAATAGAGAAAACATTCCGAACGAGACATTGGTAATACCAAGGAGTTTGCTGATCATAGATCAGAAATTCTAGAGAGCACAATAAAAGAACTTGGAAGAAAGAGGCTGGGCAGAGGATTGGGCTGGATTAGCTGCATGGAGGTGGGAATCTGTTTAACAGAGTCTTGGAGGCTTTGGCTGGGCCCTGGTGATGATTGAGGGAAACAGAACAGATGTGACAGGAAGGACTTGGTTGCTCACATTCCTCTAAGAGTGGGTGAGATGGGGTATAGACCTCAATAACGAGCTGGATGGTCTGGGCGCTCTGCTGATACCTGTGGTACCAAGGACTAAGGGGGTGTGGGTGGTGGCAGATCCAATGGGTCAGGAGATGTATGATAGCATAGTGGCCCCTAAAGATATCTATGTCCTAATCCTCAGAACCTGGGATTATGTTAAATTACCTGGCAAAAGGGGAATAACGTTGCAGATTGAATTAAGTTTGCTAATCAGCTGGCTTTCAAATAGGGAGACCATTCTAGATTAACTGGGTGGGTCCAATGTAATCCCAAGGGTCCTTAAATGTGGAAGAGGGATTCAGAAGAGGCATCCAGATTGATGGCTAAGGGAGAAGAACTTGGTTGGATGTTGTTTGCTTTAAAAATGGGAGAATGAGGCCACGAGCCAAGGATTGTGAGTGACCTCTAGAAGCTGGAAAGGACACAGATATGGATTATCCCTTAGAGGCTCCAGAAAGGACTGTGGCCCTGCTGACACCTTGATTTTCAGCCTAGTGAGACCCATCTTGGACTTTTGACTTCCAGGACTATAGGATAATATATTTGTGTTGTTTTAAGCCAGTATGTTTGGGATATTTTGTAATAGAAAACGAATACATGATGAAGGGATTTCCTGTTCCGGGTGACTGCTCCCTCCTGCAGGGTGAGATGATATGGCAGCTGGAGAGACAGAACATTTACTGGACATGTTTCACCAGGGAGAAGAAATAATGCATTAACAGGAATTTAACAGACTAGCATTGCCGCTTTTTCTGCTGTCCTCTTCTGATCCGAACAGGGCTTCCTGTTGCCTCCTCTGCCAGGGGATGTCTGCTGTTTCCCTCTGTTTAGTGTCTCAGGCAGGGAGGAAGAAGAGGAGGCTCAGTTTGGACTTGTGTCTCAGTTGCATTTTCTGACCAGTTTGCTAGAGAGGTCATTTATAAAACAGACACTTTGGTCTCCTTTTGCCCTCTGTTCCAGGGGTGCCTTCTCCATTGGCCAGATTCAGAGGGGCAGAGGGACGACATGCTGGTGGGCCTCTCTGGAGCCTTGACTGTAAAATCAAGGGCTGACCTAGGGTCACTCCAGTACCTTGGATTTTAATAGGCAAAGGCTTGGAAGGTAATTCTAACCTGCATCTTGCTAGGTGCAGTTGAAGCTGAAATGAAATTACCCCAATTCTATGTGGGTGCAGCACTCAAGAATATTAAATGTTGCCTTCATATTTTTTGTGCTAGTCTTTTGTAAGTGATGTTAGGTTGGCTGTCCCAGATCCTGACCGTCTACTTTGTTTTGAACTGCATTTAGGACGACAGAGAGAATGATGGAGGAAGGTTATTTATGGCCTGTCCACAGGCTCCTGGAATGATTTTCTACCACACAGTCTCAAGTTGGCTCTGGGTTATACATTTATTGAGCTCTGGGCAGGGTTGCAGATTTCAGACGCCCACTGTGGGGTTAATCACAGAAGTGTGGTGGCTTTCATACACCTGAAAAGGACCAGGAACTCTTATATGGAGGAAATGCCAGGGTGGTGAAAGCAGAGAAACACTCATGAAATTATTGAGAACCTGAAGAATCAGGGAGAAATGAATACGTCTTTTACCTGGAACACTCTGTCTCTAGAAGTTAGACTTACTCATGGAGTCAAGGAGACACGGGCCCCATGTGAAATAGAAGTCTTGGTTTTGCAGTGAGATAAGCCAGCAAAAAAGGGAAAGAAAAAAGAAGAAACTTCTGCTATTGAACTGGAGGAAAAGAGAAGATTTTTTTGGGGGAGAAATGTCAAGTTTCTAGAGGTTGTGCTTGAGATATAGTAAAAGAGAAAGGAAATATTTTCACATCTAAATGTTTTTAAGGACAAAACTAGAAAAGAGCAGAATGTTTGCTCATTTCTAGATCAGGGAGGATGAGTGAGGTATAGAGATTTAACAATGATGCAAAGTGAAGTGAGGCCGCTAGAGGGAGCATGGATCCAGGAAACTAGTGTAGACAGTGGCTTGGTTGGTGTGAGGGAAGAAAAGACCCGGAGGTTTGTCAGCGAGTATTGTTAGGTAAGTTTGAAAGAGACAGTTATTTGAGGGCTGGGGGAAATATTGCCCACGCTGAGGGGACGTACCCAGGGATCTGTGGTCAGGACCCTTTCTATAGTTACTGAGAAGATGAAACATGCACTAAAGGGAACTGATGCTGGAAAGAAACAGATCCGGGTTAAATCGGGACCATTGGAAGCATTATTTTAAATTTCTAAATATCACAAGATGTCAGAAAGGTCTCCAGTGCCTCACTTTGAGAGAAGAGAGAGCTGGCGTGCCCCCACCCTCTAATGGGAAACTCAACGCCCAAATTGAGCTTTCCGTGGGAGATTTCCATGAAAGAATGCCCAAACCTAGAGAAATATTTTATAAGAGTTTATTTGAGTCAAACATTTGAGGACATGTCCAGAAGCAAGTTCCCAACGGATTAGGAAAATGGTCCAGAAGATGGCAGTTTTGTAGCTCATTCTTTACATTTAAAATTGAAGGAAAACGAAGGAAGGTTACTTGAAACCCACTGGTGACAGATTAAGGAGGTGGGCAAAAGCAAAGCGGGACACTTCTAGGATTACATAACAAGCAAACTGGAGGAACATATACTTCTTTTACTTTGGTGGGTACAGGACAGTTAACATTGAACATTTACAGCAAATAGAGATAGTAGGTGGGCGATACCACACCAACAAAGAGTTTTGTGCTCTGTGCTCTGGTACTGGTGGTTGTGCATCCGAAGGGCCTGGAAAAGAAAATTACTCTGACATGCCAAAGGTATATTGTCCTAGATGTGTAAAAGCACTGGACAGGGCTTGCTTAAGGTAAAGACTGACCTTTGCTAAGGAAGCTATAGGCCTGGAATGTGACCTGCCTGGTTAGGAATTTATGATCAGATTAGCCTGTGTGGTTATTTTTGGTCACTGAGCTCATCAGGCCTGCCAAGTGGTCACCCCTGAGCTTGTCAGTTTTGTTACATAGCCCCTTTTTTATTTACAGAAATTTCTCCCAACTGAGGTTTAAGTTCACATGTTGGGAACTCCAAAGAGCTGGCACAGGCTGAGAGCATCCTGGCAAGGTGAAGTCAAGGTTTTCTCTGTTCTCTCAGATACCACTACGTTTCTGCCACATTGTGTAGCTGGCATTAGCAACTTGACTCTGGCTGAGCTCGAGTGCCCTGTGTGTCAGCAAGACTGTCATCAAGATGTCTTGCTGTCACTTCTTGTGTTCCAGTGCTTTCTGCCCTGGTTAAGCAACCCTAATCCTGGCCTCCTGTGCTGCTGTGAACTGCCAGCTGGAAAGGACATGCACGAGGGGCACAAATGAGATGGGCTCATCCCTCACCAGCAGCACCACTGAAACCTCCTTGGGGAAGACTCACACGAGGTGGCTGTGGCTGGTGTCAGCCCTCCATATCTTTCTTTTGTCCCTTAAATTCTCGTCAAGGTTTCTTTGCCCTGACCCCTTAAAAATTTCACAAAAACATTCATTAGGTTCCAGGAACATAGTTGAGAGGATGCTTTTGTTTCTAAGTTTTGCTGGTGTAGAGCTGGGGCTGCAGTATCCTGTGTCCTAGTTACCCTGATTTTGAAAAAGAGGGACCCATGAGCTACTTGAGGATAGATTATGTCAACTTTGGAGGGGCTGGAGGAACTACTAACATTTCAGAGAGGATGTAGCCAGTCCCTGGCCTCCAGGCATAACAGCTTTGTCCCCTGACCCCATGGAACACTCTCTATGCTCATGGCTGTCCGCCCTCCTCATCCTCAGGAGATCTGAGGTTTCACCACAATCCCTCTACTGTCCCACCTTAGAGATCTGGAGATGCAGCTCCCCAGGCCAGGGAGAGGATGGAGACACAGGTACCTAACCCCTACCCATACTTGGGGAGCTGAAGTTATAGGGAGAGAGTGTGTACCCTCCCTTTCCCTTCCCACTCAGACCTTATTCTACCAAACAGCTGGAACTACAGAAAGAACACAGCCCATCCTGAGAGGTCACAGTGTTTTTTCAGGTGGGAAGTCCCAGCAGAGCCCTGGCAGCCAGTTGGGGGAAGTAGAGAACTGACCTTGTGGGAATGGATACTCTTTAGGAAGCGGAATGTCCAGGCAAATGGACATACTTAGATTTTTTTAGAGTAAGACCTCCTGGCTCAGAATGAGCAGAATAAAAAATTGGGAAGGGAAAATTTTGGACTTTAATTTCCTTGCATATTAGTCAAAGGAAGTGAATTTAAATTTTGTTCTTTGTTACTTTTGGAATTAGGAGGGGGTTTATGTTCAAATTTAGGGCATTTCTTGGTTGCTAGTGTGAATTATTTGACATTTCATGCTGCTAGGTACTTATTTTGTAATGTGTAGGAGAGCCAAGCTGAGCTGATAGGAGAGAGGAAACAGAGTTGAGGACACAGTATAGGCTTGGAATTATTTGTGTCCTAATCGTACCCAGTTTGGAGGCCTTGGGGGCAACAGAAAACTGACCACCCACTAATTCTAGGTGAGAACTGTTTACTTCATTTTCTTCATCCGAAAATAGTGGTGAGAACCATTTACTTCATTTTCTTCATCTGAAAATGGTGATAACAACTTTTTTTTTGTCTTTTGTAAGGATTAAATGAGTAAATATGTGTAAAGCATTTGGAAATCTATTTCCATATGTCCTATTTGGAAATATAGTTTGTTTATGCTACTGCCATTTAGTAGGAGCTATAAAAATCAGTGGGTTGTGTGATACGGCCACTTACGCAGGTCATAAATGCCAAATATCTGCGAAGTGGGAGACTGCTCTGACGCATGGCTGGTCTCCTCTTTGCCATCCCTTCAGTGCACCTGTGCTTGATCACAGACCATACGCTAACCCTTTAAGCCCAAAGGGTAGAGCAAAGAGAAGACTACTCTGTGTTGGGGGCTCTTCCTTTTAGATATCTCCTCCCCACAAGTGGAGCAGATTGGAGGGAATATTTTCCAGTCTGCCTTTCCATTCCTTGCTTACTCTCATCTGGGGGAAAAGTAAATGATCTTATGGGTGAGAGCCTGACTGTGGCTTCTCCAGCCCTGTCTCTGTTCAGTCTGTGAATCGGGTGGGGAGAGTGTGGGGGATGGGGAGAGAGTAGAAGGCCCATTCAGCCTGAGGTCTTCTTCTAACCAGCTTTAACACAGAGCCCTGCATTTTAGGTTTATAGCACATCTGTCTAGCCATTAGTAAGGTGGATAAATTGCTTTGATTTCCATTAGGTAATGAGTCTCATGTCATTTTCTATATTGGTCTGAACTGGAGGGTCAGATGGATGAGTCAGGGTTTTAAATCCCTAAGACACTTCAGTTTTCCTAATCTAATCTTCTCAGGAGTCTCTCCCTTCAATTCCTTTCTGAACTCCATAATCTTCCCCCATCTCTCCTCTGTCATTTTGTTAAGATTTTATTTTTTGCGTTGCCTCAAGCAGTAGCTTGAGAAAGACCCATAAGAGAACTTTTCATGTAGGTTGGTGGAGTTGTGAGTGTGTCCTTATACAGGAGATGAGAGGTGCATAAGCTAGGGAAAGTGGGCAGGTGGCAACTTTGTAGACCAGGAGGAAGCAAAGGAAGGAAGATTATTTCTCTGTTTCTAGCTCTGAACACACTTCTAGATTTTTCTGGGCCAGGACAGCACCAGCTCTGCTTTGCAGTAGGTCAGTCACTGCTGATCTTCTGAGCACATCTTTTTTTTTTATGTCCTGGGGGTAGAACAATAGAGATCAATTTTCCACCTATGAGTCTTTACTCTCACACAGAACACTTCTAACACTTCTAGTCATCAAATGTGTATGGGGTTTTCCTTCCACCAAACAATTCTGCAACACCATATGTGTGTCCTACAATTTAACACAATTCTGACATTATCTACCTAGATAGAGATAGTGTCAGATCCCACAGGTTAAGGGCTTGGTTCCACAAGACTTACTTAACCCTCACCTCAGATGCCAGTAGCTAGTAGGTCCCCAGATTACTCATGACTTCTGATTTGTCGTCAAATTGGAGATTCCCATGACCACTTTCTCGAGTTCTATTACTTTATTAGAGTGGCTCACAGAACTCAGGGAAACACTTAAGTTTACCAGTTTATTAAAGGATATAATAAAGGATACAGATAAATAGCCAGGTGAAGAGATATCTAGGGTGAGGTGTGGGAGGGCTCCAAGAGCAAGAGCTTCTGTCCCTGTGGTATGTGGATGCGTTTGCCAACCTGGAAGTCTCTGTACCCCATACTGTTCGGATTTTATGTAGGCTTCCTCACATAGGCACAATCAGTTATTAACTCCATTTCCAGCCCCTCTCTCCTCTCTAGAGATGTGGAGGGTGGCGTTGAAAATTCCATGCTTTATTCATGACCCCTATCCAGAAGCCATCCAGGAGCCCACCCAGAGTCTCCTCAATGGAACAAAAGATGCTCTCATCACTTAGGAAATTACAAGGATTTTAGGAGCTTTTTGCAAGGACCTGGGGGCAGATACCATGTATACATTTCTATTATTTCATAGTTCCCTTTCTTCTATCTTGTCTACCCTTGAATGCACAGATTTCCCTCCATTCATAAGAGAGAAGATTTTTATTTTCTCAAGCTCTTTTTCTCCCATTGTGTCCCATATGCCTTTACAGGGAAGCCTGGCCAGGGTTGGGGGGAGGTTGGCACATATTAGGTAGACGAGTCTGGCACACAGTACGCACTTGGTAGACGTTTATTGAGTGGGTAAATGGAGTCATCTAGCCTGAGGTGAAGCTGAGGTCCTGGCAGATGAGGGCATAGATGAAGAGTGCGCAGTCAGAAAATGTGCTGAGAAAGGAAACGGGAGCTTGGAGAATCAGAAGAGTACAGTATCATGGAAGGTCAGTGAGGATAAAGTTTCTAGAAGGAGCAGTTGTGTCCAATTTGATAGAGAGACTGAAGGCAGTCAGGACTGGGGAATAGTCATGGGATTTGTTGTCAGGAACTTTTAGGAGAGCAGTGGCAGCAGGCTGATGTGTAAAGAGGCAGACTGCAGGGAGATGAGAAAGCACGGAAGCGACATGCATCACTGAGACAGAGGGGCAGCTTGAGGAGGGCCAAGACTTGAACAGGTCTGTAAGCTGAGGAGGAGGAGAAGAGATTTAAAATCAAAGGAATGGGATAACCAAGAAAGAATCCTGGCCCTTGTAGAGTGGGGGCCTCTGGCCTTCTTTTCTGGCCCAACATTCCCTCGGGACTTTAGCATTCCCTCAGGCCCAGGCCATGCAAGGGTGTGCCAGCTCCAGGCTCCGTCTCCAGAATAACTGGGTGTGAATTTCCCTCTTTTATGGTACTTGTTACCATGAAGAATTTTATTTTTGTTTGTTATTATTTTATTAAAATTGATCTCCCTTGGGAGAATGGAACTTCCATGATGGCTGGGACTATATTTGTTTTGCTTGTCATTATTTTTCCAGTACCTAGAAAGGTGCTAGCATATAGTAGGGGCTGGGAATATATTAGCAGTGTGAATGAATGAAAGAAGGGCAGGTGGTCCTCCAGGTTATAGATAAAGCTCCCTATCAGCTCAGTAATGACAGCGCTGGGCAGTTATAGAAGTCCAATTACATGCCAGACACAGTCTTGAGTTTATTTATATGGAGTATTTTATTTAATTCATCATGGTTATGCTGTATGTGTTATTTATGAAACCAACAAAGTGATGTTCACAGAGGTGAGGTTACTTGCACAACGTTACACATCTGGGTGGGTTTGAACCCAGGTTAGTCTAACTTAGAGTGGGCTATATGGAGCAGTGGGATGCACAAAAAGGTACCTGAGGAGAGAGGAGGTGGGGGAACATGGCTTGTTGGGCATGGGGGGGGTCCCACTTAGAGTAAGGTCCCACTTGTAGACCACAGAGAGCTCTAGGCTATGCCAACCCACCCTCAGCAAGGGGAGGAAAGAACTCGGGGGCTGGCTTTATTGCTGTTTTCTCCTTAAGCCAGAGTGAAGTGAAGGAAGTGTGCCTTGGGCTGCCTCCCACCTCCTCTTCTTTCGTGATTTCCTGCTTAGCAGCATCCTGTTGTCCTGCAGCTGAAGGGCAGTAGGAACTGGCAGGTACAGAGGAGAACATTCACAGGAGTCCTCAGCCCTCCAGGCGTATTTCCTAATATCCCAAATAATCCACAAGTGTAGGCCTCTATTATTTCCAGACTAGGCTATCTCAGTAGTTTCTCATGGCTCTTCTGGCCTCCTGTCTGTCTCCACTACAGTCCATCTGTGACAATTAATACTGCAGGAATCTGCTGAAGTTCATGCTACGTCTCTGCCCAAATCTTTAATGACCATCTATTACCCATAGGATAAAGTCCAGACTCCTTGATCATGTGTTCAAGGTCCTCCATCTTTCAGACCTCATCTCTCGCCTTTGTGAATTAATTATTCCCTGCTCACTGTAGTTTCTGAGTTTGCGTTGTTCCTCTGTCAGAAGTGTGCTTCCCTCTCCATCTGCCTGCTGTGTTCCTACATCATGATCCACATCAGATGTTGCCTTCTCCCTGGAGTGAACACAACCTTTTCACCATCGCACCTCCCTTGGTTAGTCATCTCACCTCTGAGGTCCCACAACACATTGTTCACATTTTAATCTTTTCATTAAGCATTCCACTACTACTTATTGAGTGCTTGCCATTTTGCAAGTTTTGGGGATATAATGGTGAGAAAAATTGCCTGGCCCTAGCCTTGTGGACTTTATTGTCTAGTATTAATCACATTTTATTGTAATTCTCTTTTTAGATCTACTGCTTCTGGTGGTCAATTACCAGTTGAGGACAGGGTCATAGTTTATTTATCTCTGTATTCTAATTTATTTAGCACAGATCTTAACACTTGGTAAGATCTTTACAGTCTGGTAAATTGAATGTGTTAATTTGCCTGTTCAAAGCTGGCTCCAGGGGATATGCTTAGCCTTAGTGGGGAGGGAGGGACATCTAAGAGGACTTCTTCAACACTTAAGTATTCCAACAAGAATGTACTGAGTGTCTATTATATATCAGGAATAATATGGGGACTGGAACTTCAACACAAACAGACCTGGTTTCTGCTCTCCCAGGTTGTCAGATAAATGCAAGTCACCCAGCTAAATGTGAAGTTCTGATAAGCAGTGAATGAACTCATTTTTTAGTATAAGTATGTCTCAAATATGGAACACACTTATAATACTAAAAAGTTGCTTATTGTTTATCTGATATTTACATTTAACTGGGCGTTCTGTGTTTTATTTGCTAAATATGTTAGCCTACCCCAGGGCTCCAGACCAACCTCCAGACTCTGCCATCTGTTCCTCTGAGAGCCTGGTCTCCACTTGAGTGCTCAGCTCCCCACCTGTGCAGTGGAAGGATGGACTGACAAGGTGTCCAGTGTCACTTCTACTGTTCCCTCTCATAGTGGTTCTTTGCACACAAGTTCCAGACTTTAGGTCAGATGACCCAGTTACTCTGGTCATTTCTATTGGTGAGGAAGTCTGTGTCTTATCCAGAGGCAACCATCAACAGGCTGGATACAGGAAGACCAGTGACTTCTGAGGAGGCCCAGGTGAGAGATCTGTCTATTTCTGGTGCTTCACATTAGACAGTCCTTAACCATGTCAACAAGATCCCTCTTGGTGAAATTTGAATATGAGAGTTTTTACAACTCACTGGGATGTGAAAACAGTAGATGCTGAAGAGAAGAGGAAGAAGCAGAGAGAGGCCAAAGAGATACAGAGAAGTCAATGCTCATGCATATAATGTAGGGAGGAGGCAAGAGAACTAAATGTGAAATCAAGAGATTTCATATTCATATTCAGAGACTGCAATGTGCTGATCGGCCCTACAGCCAGACCACAAGGAAATATACAGAATGAAGGAAGAATTCTGCTGGGATTACTAATAAACATTTACCCATACCATGAAGGGAAAACAGAAAACCAGAGTCTTTAAGTTGGACCCTACACAAAATAAACACAGTCATTCATTTCCTATGGCTGAAACCATGGGGAACCTATTGATCAAAGGCTGGGAATTGCCAGTAGGTCTTTCTTGCTACATACTCTTATCTTTTCACACTGTATGCCTATACAATCACAGGAAAATGGGTAAACAAAGTCTTTAAACTGTAATTCATAGAGACTAAGAATGACATATAAACTGAGCACTCAAGGCTTGTCTATGCTTTTTTTCTCTGCTTTTTGTCTGTGTTTCTTGTGTTTGTTTTTTTGTCTTTGTTTTTTGCCTTTGCTTTTTGTCTTTGCTTTTCCTTGTCTTTGCTTTTACAGTCTTGGTCCTTTTCTCTTTCTTCTCTGTCCTCTAATAAACTTTCTTTCGACTCTAACTCTGGAGTGTGCATGGATTCTTTCCTATGCTCAGTCAAGAACCCTTTCCCTTGGTGTGGGACCATGCAGGGGAATTTGCCCTGACTTGCATCACACAGAGGAGCTCTGGGCCTGAAGTTATGGCAAGGTGACTGTCACCAGAGCAGCTGGGGGAGCTCATAGCCCAGCCATAGTTGTTCCTGCATGGCACTTATCTTTCTTCCTTTCCTCTGTCACTTGATGAAAACTGAGTGAGACTTACAAACTTGATAAAGCCTATTTCATTCAAAAAAGCATTAGCTTTTAGTCAGGACACCTGCATTCAAGTGTCAATTCTGCCATTACCTCACTGTCATTGCCTGATAGCCTCTCCCCTTCTTTGGGACTCATTCTCCTCTTTGTCAAGGAGTAGGTCTAGGATGGAGCTCGGGAATCTGCATTTTAAAACCACTGTCCAGTGCAGTTCTGATGTGGAGATGGTGAAGACCATAGACTCTTTAGCTGACAGAATGGGTTCTAAGCAAAATCTAAAACTTTTTTTCTGGTAAAGATTTTGGGAAGTGGGGCAGAGAGTCTCTTGTTTTGAGTGTGTGTGTGTGTGTGTGTGTGTGTGTGTGTGTGTGTGTGTGTGATTACTGTGGTGGCTGCTGCCCTAGACAGTGGTTTTAAAATGCAGATTCCTGGGCTCCATCCTAGACCTACCGAATGGAGAAGAAGGGAAGTTCCAATTAATTCTGGTGCACATTGAAGTTTCAGACTAACCAGCCTCATGCTGTTACCCTTCTTGAAATGACAATCTCCAAAAAAATTCTTACCTCTGACCCAAGGGGGAGTCAGATCCCGTGACATGAATTCTAGAAGTCCTTGAACAGCCAGCCCTCTCTTCCCTTGCTCTCCTTGCTATGACAGAGGCGAGAGATGAGGTCTGAAAGATGAAGGGCCTTGAACGCATGATCAAGGAGTCTGGACTTTATCCTATGGGTAATAGATGGTCATTAAAGACTTGAGCAGAGATGTGGCATAAACTTCAGGAGATTCCTGCAGCATTAATTATCACAGAGGATAGACTGTAGTGGAGATGAAGACCAAAGAGAGTGGGGAAAATTGTGGAAATGTTGATGGGAAGGAATGAGATGCTCCAAATCTATATTTTCTTTCTAGTAAAACAGCACTTATGCTGTAATGTCCCTTTGGTCTTCATCTCCCATTCACCATGTTGAAATTGTCTAGAATTTTTGTTCTATAGTGGTATAGATTTAGTTCTATGGTATTCTTTTTTATTTTCTTTAGTCTTTTAGACAATTATTTAATGATTTTCATTTTTCATATTTCCTGATACATCTTCTTAGATTGAACTATTCGACTACTTCTTTTGAAATCGTTTTCTAAGTGGAAGCTTTTGTGGTGAAACTTCCAAAGTGTGGTTTTATTTACCAATATCATTTAAATGATAAAATCATCTTTAAGAAACATGAAGGTTAAATTTTTATCAAATTTCTTTGCAGAATTTTTGGAATATAAACATATAGTTTTCCTTCACTGATCACTGGTATGTATAATTATATTTGTACATTTCTTACTATTGAAACCATTCTTTTGCTCCTGGTATGGACTCAACCTACTGCTAGATTCTATTCCTAATATCTCATTTAGAATTTTGTCTCAATGTTTGCAAATAAGAGAGGTTGATCTATATTTTCCTTTTCTTTTAGTAGACATAGATTTTAAAATTAATATTCTGCTCACTTTGTCTTGTATTTGTGAGGTTTCCTCCTCTCCTTGTGCTTTTGAACAGTTTAAATCGAACTAGTTTCCTTCAAGGGATGGTAAAATTCACTTGCAAAGTCCTCTGGGCCTGGTGCTTTTTTGTGAGATAGCTCTTGATATTTTCTATTTATTTTATAGTAATTTGTCTGTTTATGTAGTTTAGCTCTTTAGGGGTCAGTATTCTAGGATATTTTTCTAGAGAATTATCTATTTTACTTAGTTTTAATCACTTTATTTTCACATATTGAAGCAAAATAATTCTTTAATTATTCAAGTTTCCTTTTTATCTTTGTTATGTCCTCATTATCATTTCTTAGTCCGGTTTCTCTCACCCCCAACTCCCACCTCTTTGTTATTGTTGTTATTGCTGTTAAGTAAAATAGTGGTTTACCTATTTTTTTTCCCAAATTAATTAGCCCTTGGATTTTTTAAAGTTTAGGTTCTATAATTTTCTCTTTTCCATTTAATTAATTTCTGATTTTCCTGTTATGAATTTCTTCTTTCTGCTTTCATTAGATTTAGTTTGTTCTTTAATTTTTTGAGTTGGTTGTTTAACTTATTTTCACTTTTTCTTTGACTAAAGTTAATATTTAAGGCTTTGGAATTTCCCACAAACATTGTTTTAGTTGTATCTCAAATTTTGATATGTAGTAGTTTTACTATTGTTACATTCTAGATATTCAGTAATTTTGGTTTTACTCTTCTCTTTAATTCAACAGTTGTTTAAGAGGGTTATAAATTTTCACATTTTTTTGAGGGGGTTATCTAGTTTTGATTTTAATAACTAGTTTTATTGTTTGTGATTGAAGAACTTCCACTGGCATTATTTCTACATTTCAGAGTTTAGTAAAGCATTGGTTAAGAGTACAGACTCTGGAGCCAAACTCCCTTGGTTCAGATCTTGGTTTTGACCTTTTTTATGACTTCTTTGCATCTCAAATTTCATCTTAGGGTTGCTATAAGGACTAAAAAAATTAAAATCTGTAAAGTGCTTAGAATAGTGCCTGGCAGATTTAAAAGTTTTATGGAAGTCATTATTTTTACTGTGGGTGGTTGTCATTATATACTTTTTGAAGCTTTTTGTATCATTTTTTTTGCAGTGAAGGAATATTTTCTCTTTCCAAGAGTATTAAATTAGCTCTATCTTACTGTTTAAGTTACTTAGATACATATTCTATAGCCATACTTTCCTGGCCTACTTAATCCTTATGGATTGAGGTGAGTTAGATTCTCTTCAACTACGAATAATGTATTTCCTAAAGTTTTAGTGCTCTTTTATAAGGTGCAGAAATATTTGTGTCTGTTAAATTTTTTATTTTGAATTAAAAATGTTATTTGTATACTCTTCTTTGTCTCATTCAATGTGTTCTCACAATAATAAATGTTATTTGATATTAAGATTAATATTCTGCTTTTAAAAATTTGCCCATGTGCTTTTGGCCATCTTTTGACTTTCAATCTTTCTAAGTTATTTTTCTTTTCTATTGAATTTTGTGTAATTCCTACAAACAAGGATGTTTTCATCTTAACTTTTTAATAACCATTAAAATCAGGAAATTATAATTTGATTCACTGTTGATATCTTATTACCATCTAAACACAGGCCCCATTTAGATGTTGCCAGTTGTCCTAATAATGTCCTTTATTTTTTTTTAATTTTTACTTTTTTTAATGTCCCTTGTGACAAAAGGATTTAATCCAAGATTATGCATAGCATTTGGTTGTCACAGTTCCTCAGTCTTTCCTTGGTTTTCAGGGCATTTCCACTTTTGAAGATGACAGGCCAGTTGTGTAGAATGTTCCCTAATTTGGGTTCATCTGATTTTTTCTCATGACTAGTTTCAGGTTCTTTAGTTTTGTGAGGAATATCAATAAGTGATACTGCATTCTTCACATTACTTTCTGTCAGGTGGTATATAATTTTGATTTTGTCCCACTCTTGTGATGTTAACTTTTATGACTGATTAAGGTGATGTCTGCCAGTTTTCTCCACTGTGGAGTTACTCTTTTCCTCTTTGTAATTAATAGATAGTTTATGGGAAGGTACTTTGAGACTATGAAAATATCCTATTCCACATCAAACTTTTACCAATTAGGTTTAGCACTAATTATTGTTTCTCGGCTGAATCATTTATTTCTTTGTTGGTTGCCAAATAGTGGTTTTCTAGTTCACTCATTCTTTCTACATTCATTAGCTGCCATTCTGCTGTAAGAAAAACATTTTTCACTTCGCTATTTATTTATTCATTTACTTTTATCACTATGGACTTATGACTTCTTATTGAGTCAATAAATTATAATCCTGCTACTCTAATAATAATAATAATAATAATAATTATTATTATTATTATAATCTTTTGTAATATTTTTCTTTTACAGTGAACTTGATTAGTCTGAGACAATTTTACAGTAATAGGATTAAATGAGCCTTCTGTCAATTTCTTTTGAAATGTCTCCACTTTCTTCAAGCATGTTTTTACTTTATGGCACAACCAAGTATTCCAGGCTTGTCCTGTACTTTCCTTGCCCCAGCCCTTATATCAGCCATAGGTCCTCTGTTCCCTGAGTGGTATTTGAAATGAAGATAAAGGATCTAGGTATGCTCATTGTTCTTGGGATGTTGCTGCTTCCAGGCCCTCCCATTAGTCAAAGCTAGGGAATATATGTTTGCGTGTCTGTATGTAGGTATGTATGTGTGTTCACACAAATAAGTAATACATATAGATGTATTTCTACATCTGTTAATATATATTGAAAACCATGTTATCTCCAGTTCCAGTCCAACAGGATTCCAGCTCAATCACCTTGCATCGTGTAGATCCCCTCCTTACCCTGCTTGTGCTCTGACACCCCACGCCAGACCACTACTTCCCCCCACTGGGCTGACACCCTCCTCATTTCTCATTAGTTCCAATACCCTGCTCCAGCACTGCCCCACCCTCTGCCCATGTGGAGGCTTACCTTGCTAGCTCTACCTACTGGCTTTTGCACTGAATTATTCAGAGAGAAAGGTTAGGAATGCCAGCAAAATATGAATCAGCTACTTTATTACCGATAATTCCATTGTTTAATCCATTGTTTATAGTTTAGTTTTGCCATCCAATCTGAGAATACTGTGCTTTTAATACATGAATTTATGTATTTTTATTTATTTATATTGATGCGGGACAGGGAAAATTCGAAGTACCCCTGCACTGAGAGAGAAAAGGTTCTTGACTGAGCACAGGAAAGAATTCAAGGACATGCCAGAGTTAGAGTCAAAAGGAAAGTTTATTAGAAAAGGGCTAACGCTCCACAGACAGAACTCAGAGACAAAGAGTGAAAAAGCTTGAGAGAGCCTCAGAGGACAGAGACAATAGAAGGACAAAGAAAGTGAGAGAGAGGGAGGAAAGACCAAGACAGGAAAAGCAAAGACAAGAACCGAGGACAAAAAGCATAGACAAAAAGCCCCTGAGAGTTTTGGAAATTCAGTTTATACATCATTCTTAGTTTCTCTGAATTATAGTTTAAAGACTTTGTTTACCCATTTTTCTTTGATAGTATAGGCATATAGTGTGAAAGGTAAGAATATATAGTATGAAAGGCCTGCTGGCAATTCCTAGCCTTTGATCTATAGGTTCCCCATGGTTTTAACCATAAAGAATGAGTGATGGTGTTTATCTTGTGTAGGGCCCAACTTAAAGGCTCTGTTTTTCTGTTTTCCCTTCATGGTATAGGTAAATGGCTTGTTAGTAATCCCAGCAGAAATCTTCCTTTGTTCTGTAGATTTCCTCATGGTCTGTCTATAGGGTTGATCAGCACATTGCAGTCTCTGAATATAGGTAGCTTGATTTAACTTTTACTTCTCTTGCCTCCTTCTTACATTAATATGAAAAGTGTGTTTGACACTAGGTTGATCTTCTTAATGCTATCTTTCCATTTTAACAGTTTTTTATTATTTATGTTTTGCTATATGATCTGTGTTTCTTTTTTTTTTCTGTGTAGTTCTGATAATATAAAAGATGTATAGTTTTTTTTTTATATTCCTATCGGCTATTGTTATAATCATAACTTCAAATGATGTTCTCAATTCTTTATTATTTAGTGTTGATTTCCTCTACTAGCAATGATTAAAATAGTATAATTCCATTTTCTCCTTTCTTCTCTACTCTTCACCATCTGATTTTCATGGATTATATTATTAATTCTTCTAGCGATTTCCTTTATTACCTTTATTGTAATACCTTACAAATAATACCTTTATTACTTGACTTAGCAGGTGAAAATAGTTTTTGATACTTCGACTATAAAAGTTGTGTAAGTCAGCCTGCTTATATTAACTCTCACTCTCGCTTCTATCCCTATCATTAGTCTTTTGATCTTTGGTTACATTTTCATAGTTTATAACATTTACCTTCTTTTTTGCAGCCGTAACTCCTCAGCGATTTTAGCTTTTGTCTTGCAGTAAAATGGATTTAGCACTCACAACTCATTTTCTCCATTTATCTCTGGGCTGGCTAGAGTTTATTGACTAATAGCTTTTTTGAACAGGGTTCATAGAAATGAAGTTCCCTGAATTCTTGCATGCTGGAAATATTTATCTTTTGCCTTTTTAGCCTTGTAAAATAGTTTGGGTAAATATAAAATGATTAGATCTAATTTTTCTTCTCCCAGAGGACTTTGTAAAGATTTTTCCACTGTCTTTTGGTGCTGAAGTCTGAAGCCAGCCTCAATTCTTTTTTTTCTCAGAAGGGGTGTTGATAGTTTTGCTTGAATGTCCAGTGAATCTTTCTTTTAAAAAAATTAAATTAAAGTTGACATACAATATTATGTTAGTTTCAGGTATATAACATAGTGATTAGAAATGTATGTACCTTACAAAGTGATCACGGCAAGTCTAGTAACTATCATTGTGCATTGTTATTACAATATTGTTGACTATATTCTCTACATTATTTACATTCCCATGACTTATTGTATAACAGGAAGTTTGTATTTTTTAATCATCTTACTCTTTTCCAATGATTCTTCCTTTGTCTTTGGTGATAAGAAACTTTATTAAGCCAGTTTTCAGCATTGATCTTTGAATCAATTTTTTCCTTCCAATCTGTAGATTCAAGTTTTTATTATTAATTTTAGTTTTTAATTGTGATCAAATACACATAACATAGAATTTACCATCTAAACTATTTTTAAATGTACAGTTCATTAGTGTTAAGTGCATTCACGTTGTAGCACAACTAATTGCCAGAACTTTATCATCTTGCAAAACCGAAAGTCTATACCAATTAAACCACAACTTTCTGTTTCCCCTTACTCCCAGCCAGGTTCAACTTTTCTTCTATTTTTAGGAAACACTGTCTTCATTTCTGTTTTCCTCTTCTAGGTGTTTAATTTTCTTTTTTAGGAGCAGTCATTATATGTATGGTGGATCTACTTATGAACAAGGTGTTCTTGATTTTGTTCCTCTCAGTATACTGTGTACTTAAGAGAATTTGTGCTTTGTTAGCTCTGCCTATGATCTGTCATTATGAGGCACAGTGCCAGCATACTCCTTCAGTTTGTTCCAGTTTCACTGGACTGGCCAGAAGTTCTTCATAGAACTCTTATTTGGGGTTGTAAGTGCTTTTTCCATTATTATCTAAAATGAAATTTACATATCTATAATCATTTTTATTGATATAAATAAATTTAATTGGTTTCAGGGATAAGAAGTTGGTAGATGTATCTTTACTACTCCTCCTTACATTTGGAATTGTGTTATTGAGTGTTTTCCCCCATTAATTTGTATATAATTTATTTAGATTATCACTCACATCTGAACATCAAAATTCCATAACCCCAGAAAGCAGGAAAACAACCACAAACCCAGAAATAAGCCTATTTTTTTAACTGAACAATTATTTTTGGTCATTTCACGAAATTTGGGGCGAGAAGGGAGGTAGAAAGCTGTGCTTGGCCTTATATCTGGACACAGATGTGTTTGTATGTATCTTGAGTGGTTTGTTCAGAGACCTCTCTCTGCCCCCACCCCTCTAAACCAAAGTAACATGTTAGAGTGGAGGACCCACAAGGGGGAGCTGTCTGCCCCTTTTTTTCTTGTTAGCTTCTCTAGGTTCTTTGGCTTGCTGCCATTGTCTGTAGGGGCTGAAAGAGATTTTACCTGGGCTGAGGTTTCCTTTGAAACAAGATCTGGGGAAACTGTTTCCCCTTTGCAGGCTTTGTCATGATGACTATGCCTCTGTAAGCACTGATGTTTGAATATGAGATGGTTGAAGTTTTCTCCTTGAGGAGGGAGAACCTGGAATGTGTTGGGGTGCTGGAAGGCAGATATCAAAGAAACCTGTGTGGGTATCATCAGTGGGGAGGATGGGAGAAATGTAGTGTGTAGGTATAGGCCTGAGAGGATGGTGCCTACAAGAATCTCCATCTTTCAATACACAGACCATTTGTTAAACATTTATTACTCACTGAACATTAGGAATACTGAGATGGATCTCACATAGACTTGTTCCCAAAGAGTTACCTACCTGGTAAAGAGGTAGCACACATATAAAAAATACATCCTGAGAATAGAGAGGATGGAGACATTAATTTCACAGGTTGCAAATGAAGAGGTAGATGAAGTGGTGAATTCATTAAATATTCAATTAATATTTATTGGGTGCCTACTATGTTCCAGACAATGTTTTAGGAACTGTATATACACCAGTGAAGAAAGCAGAAATCTCTGCCCTGCTGGTGCTTACATTCTAGTGAAGAAAACCAATAAATAAGTAGATTATATAATTTATTAGACAGTGAGAAATGCTACAAGGTAAGTTCTAGAGATTTGCTATACAACATAATGGCTATAGGTAACAATATGGTGTTGTGCACTTAAAATTGTTAAGAGGATAGATGCTAAGATGCTAAGTGTTCTATAAACATACATTCAGAGCAAGGGGATACAAGAAATCATTTGGAGGTGCTGGATATATTTATTACTTTGTGGTGTTGATATCATGGGTATACATATGTGTCCAAACTCAACAAAATGTATACATTAAATGTCTCTAATTTTTTATATATTACATACACCTCAAAAAAGCTGGAGAAAAAAAAAGAAATACTAAGGACAAAAATAAAGTAGGGAATATGTGGGGAAGTTGCGATTTTAGACAGGTTGGCCAGATAAAGCTTCTCTCAGAAAGTGACATTTGAAGGATCTGAAGGAAGGGAGGGAGTGAGCCGTTTTGATTATGTAGCAAATGTTGATATATATCTTTTGCAATTATTTAAACCTTGAATAAAAATTTTAGATGCCAATTTTAAGATGTGTAAAGGGGTACTCAGTTAAAAAATTATTTTAAAAAGGAATCCTCATATACTGTTGGTGGGACTGCAAATTGGTACAGCCACTATGGAAAACAGTATGGAGGCTCCTCCAAAAATTAAGAATTGATCTATCATATGATCCAGCAATCTCTCTATTGGGTATTTACCCCAAAGACTTGAAAACATATATCCAAAAAAATATTTGCACACCAATATTAATAGCAGCATTATTCACAGTTGCCAGGACATGGCAGCAATCGAAGTATCCTATGATGGATGATTGGATAAAGAAGCTGTGGTCCATATATACAATGGAATATTACTCAGCCATAAGAAGAGATGAAATACTGCCATTTGCAACAACATGGATGGACCCTGAGATAATCATGCTAAGCAAAATAAACCAGACAGAAAAAATTGAAAACAACATGATATCACTTACTTATATGTGGGATATAAACCTAAAAGCAACAAATGAACAGGACAAACAGAGATTCATGGACATGGATAATAGATTAGTGATTACCAGAAGGTAGTGGGGAGTGGGGAGGGAGAAAGTAGATGGGGTAAAAGGGATCAAATAGATGATGACAGAAAGAAATCTAACTATGGGTGGTGAACACACAATGCAATATATTTCCTTAGGATTGAATTGTACACCTGAAACTTACTGGATTTCATTAACCAATGTCACTATAATAACAATAAATTAAAAAAAAATTCTTTTAGTACAAACTATCAGAAAGAGAAATTGAGAAAATAATCACATTTATAGTAGCATCAAAAATAAAATAAAATAAAATACTTAGGAATAAATTAAACCAAGGAGGTAAAAGATTTGTGCAGTGAAAACTATAAGACATATATCAATATAATGGAATATTGTCGAACCATGAGGAAAAAGAAAATACTGCTATTTGCAACAACATGGATAGACCTTGAGGGCATTATGCTAAATGAAATAAATCTGAGAGAGTAAGACAAATACTATGATTTCACTTATATGTGGAGTCTAAAAAAAACCTGAACTCATGGAAACAGAGAGAGTAGATTAGTGGTTGCCAGGGCCTGGGAAGTGGGGGAAATGGGTGATGGTGGTCAAAAGATGAGAACTTCTGGTTATAAGATGAAGTCAGTAGCCTGATGAGGAGAACGAATGTGGGGATGGGAGTGTGTTAGTTTCCTAGGGCTACTGTAACAAACTACCATAAACTGGATGACTTTAAACAACATAAATTTATTGTCTTACAGTTCTGGAGGCTAGAAGTTTGAATTAAAGGTGTTCCCTCTGAAACCTGTAGGGAAGAACCTTCCTTGCCTCTTCTAGTTTCTAGTGTCTGCTGTCAGTCCTTGACATTTCTTGTCTTATAGAAGCATCACTCCAGTCTGTGTTTCCATTGTCACATGGCCATCTATTCTTGTGTGTCTTTACATCATCTTCCCTTATTGTGTCTCTGTGTCTAAATTTCTCTCTTTTTATAAGGACAATGGTCATAGTGGATTAGGAGCCCTCCCCACTGTAGCATCACATTAACTAATTACATCTGCAATGACCCAGTTTCCAAATAAGGTCACATTCTTTGGTACCAGGGTTAGGACTTAAACAGATCTTTTTGGGAGGACACAATTTAACTCATAAAATGGTGGCAGTCTATTTAAGTGTGAAGTGCCTTGTTTACCTGGTGTTTATTATGATTGCTGCTCAGAGGGGACCTGTTCCTGAAGGTCTCCCTTTTGTTTCTTTGGCAGTGTTCTCAGAAATGGATGATGTTGTGGCAGTGGTAGAAGGAATGAGTAAGAAGATGTATTTCCTTATTCATTTAAGACAGGAACTAGATTGAATGTCCTCCAATCCCAAGATAGAAGAGGAGGGAATCAGAAGGGGTAGGAGGAAGGACAGTTTAGAATTGATGACTCTGAGTGTTAGAGAGCAGACACACCACTCTCTCTGGGCTTGGAGAGAGGTGATGGTTCTCTTCCTCTATGGGCATGAGTGCTCCTCCTCTCTTCACCTGTGTGCTAAGTGTGGTCCTAGACTTTGGTGGAGGAAAAGATGGGATATAGAATAATTACATGGATAATTGTAATAGATTCAATTGACCTTTTTAGTCAAGTGCCAGCTATCATTGCAGTGGCTCATTATTTTACTGATCTGATCTAATTTTCCATTCACTTTGGTTCAGTGTGGAAATTATGAATGGAAGGCAGGGGAAAAACATTTTTAATAATGGCACAAGAGAATGTTTTTTATCGCAAGGGCTCAAGCTTTGACTATTTTCAGGATGATAAATTCCAGCTCTTTGAAGGTTGATTTAATTTTTGGAATTGCTTGAATATCACTAGGAGCCCTGTGTAAAAAATATGGAGGCAGATCAGAACTAGAGTGGCATTTGGACTAGAAAGAGGCCCAGTACATGGTGCCAGTGGCTCAGTGTGACTAGAGGCAGTATCTTTAAAGCAGGCTGTGACTGGCTCAGGGCCTGGGCTCCGGGCAGGGCTTTTCTCCCTCTCTTCTCCAGGGCCCCACCCTACAGAGCACAGGCACACAGCAGGTTGAATGCTTTCAGTTTAATCACTCTGGGCCACAAACATGTTTGAGGTGTTAAGCCTAAAGGTTGATTCTTTCAATTTCTCAAAAAGTTTCCTGGATCAAATTGTTTCTTCAGTTTTTCTATAATGCTAGCTCCATCTAGAAGAAAGCAGAGATGAAAATAAGGCTTGAATGGCCCCAGGCACCATTCACCCTTTCCATCCTCCCCAATTCTATCTTATGCTTTCCAAATTCCTTGCCCCTGGGCACCTGACACAGAAGTCTGAGGGAGGGAAGTTAGATCCACCAGAGGCTGAAGGACCTCCCCTCTCTCCCAACCTGGGTAGTGGAGAGAGGAAGAGAAAGAAGCAGGCTTTGCAGTGGGAAGGCTGAGGATTGGACTCAGGGCGTATCTCATATTAGACCATGTAGTTTGAATGTAGATGAGAAATTGAAGCTATTTGAAGGCACAAAATGAGGGAAGCTTCAATGGGGAGGGTTTAGGCAGGTCCAGGTCTCCTGTGTAGGGTGGAATTGAGGCACCTTTTACCCGTGGATGGTGGGTGGTTAGTATTTTTGCTCCCACAAGGCCTTGGGATGCACTTACTTCCAATGAATTGTTTTCCTTCTTGAATTTTTTCACTCAATTTCTTTTCTGCTCCTTCAAAGGCCTTTCCTGCTGCTGAGAAACCTTTATCTATTATGGATTCTAGTTTGAGAGCAGAAGAATCACATTAGCAGAAAAGCCACAGCTTAAAGAGAACCCCCGCCCATCACCTTTCCCACCCCTATTCCTAACCCCGTCCCCCCATCCCCCTGCCCTGCCCTGCCCAACCCCACATTATCCCTGTACAAATTCCTAAGTCATGAAGTTTTGCTGCCAGGCACAGCTTCTAGGTAGGTGAGCCAGAAAAGAAACCATGTATGGTGCAGGCAGCAAAATCTGCTATTGCAGAGACTCTGTGTGGGTGAAGTATGTACCCCATTTGTGCCTTTGTGTTCAGGGGAATGAATGTCTGCTTCTTCTGGGCTTGTCTCTGCCGGTGGAGGTGTCATGTAGACCTGCAGCCAGACACTTCCCTAGGTTGTTATCTTGTATAGAGATAGAGACTTACCCAGAGGTGAGTTTGGTTTGGCTGGCTGAGCTGCTGAGGATGTCTCTTGGGGTGAAGCCGGGGGCTCTTGAAGTTCAGATACAAACACACCAATTTGTTGATTTTAGCAAAGTTAAAGTGTTTTTTCCTTAGGAATGGGTGGTAGGGCCTCAGATATCTGATAAGTGCTAGGTGCCAAGATACAGAACTGATATGGCCTAATACTGTGTAGGACATTTTCTTTATTGTTTTAATCTCATCTTTTTTTCTCTTTTATTCACAACAAGACTTTCCCCCATTCTTCCCATTGACCTTGCTTGCCTGTGTTCTCTCATTTTGTCCTTGTCCTTGCCCCACCCCAACCCATGCTCTTCCAATTACCACCAAGAGCAGGACCTAGATCCCCTGCCCCTGGATTCTTCTCCTAGCTTCTACTGACACCCCAGCTGTTCAACCTTCTCCTAAGGGCAGGGACCAGTGGAGAAAAGGGACTCACCGTCTATAGGGTCCTGGGCAGGACTGGTCTCTGTGGGGAGAGATGACAGTGAGAACAAAACCTGATCCACAGTGAGCCTCCCTCTCTCCCATCCTCAGTCCTGAGCTCTCAGGAAAATCTATGGACACAGGGGGATGCATTTCTCTGCTGGTTGATCACGTCCTTCCACCATACCAGGACGTTCCTTCTGATGTTTTACTCCTCCTGCAAATTTTTGAAGCAGGTTCTCCTCAGAAAAGTGTACCATTCTTGTGAAAACTGCCCTCCTCCTGACTTGCCTCTGACTTGCGGGAAGACTGAGCCAGGGAGCTGGCCATGGTCTATGGTGGTAGAGTGGGACAGTGCAGGGGCCACTGGGCAGCACCCAAGTGATTTATGGGCTGGATCCCAGCCTTCATTCCCCTTATTCTTCCAACACGATGTCTATGCCAAGCTGTCTGCTAAGTGAAGGGGTTTGATGATGAGGAAGGTGGACAAGACCCTGCCTGGACAGAGCTTACATTCTATTACATAATTCTTTAGTTACCAGTGTGATGGTGCTAGAAGGACAAGTGCAGCACAGTGAGACAAGGGCAAATGGGGTCTAATTTATCTTACATAATTTTTTTTCACTTACAATTGATATTCAATATTATTTTGTATTTGTTACAGATATATAGCATAGTGGTTAGACATCGATTTTTTTGAGAAAGGCTTTTTTGAGGAATTCATACATGAATTGGGATTTGACAGATGTGATAGCATTGGTTAGGTGACATTCAGAGCTGGCTGGGGAAGGGAACAAACAGGATGGGAGAGGAAAAGCGTTCAAGCAGAGGGAAGAGAAAGAAAGAAGGTTTCAGCATTTGAAGAACAGCAGGGTAGTCTTGGCCTGAATAGTGCTCTTGTGCAATTGGAAAAGCATCTGGAGAGACAGCTATGGGCAGAGTGAGTTGCCTGGCAAGTGGAATGTGGACTAGGCTTCAGCACTCACCATCTTCTGCCTGACATCCTTGTGCAGGGAACAAATTTTCCAGCTATATATGGTGGCCCAGAAGCCCTGAAAGAAAGCCAGTGTGGCTGGAACAAGTGGGTAAAGGAGGGTGTGTGAAGAGATGAGCCAAGAAAGCAAGCAGGGTCTTAGCAGTGCGATAAAGAGGCCACATGTGGAGAATTGGGTGCAGGAGTCACTTGCAGAGGCAGGAGGATCCAGGACAGCACTGGGAGAGAAAGAGAAAAATGAAGGCAGGGGCTAAGGCTGCCTTGGACTGTGGGGGCTCTGGTGGGTGCAGGGGGAGGGGCATACTCACGGGCAGAGATGAGGGCCCCAGCCAGAGCTGTCAGAAGGAGGACAGCAGCGAATCTCATGATTGAGGATGAGAAGTCAGTATAACCGCAAAATCCTCAGATTGTCCAGAATACAGTGCTGGAATGGCTGGGCCCTTTTAAGGATACCAAGGGCCAATGGGAATAAAGTCTGGAGGGGTGTGACTTCTGGGTCCTCCTCCCCTTCTTCCCGATTGTCACCTGTTAAGTCAACACGGGCTAGCTGGGACTGGTTAATACTTGGCATTCTTGCCTGGAGAGCCTTTCCCTGCTAACTTCCAGCCATCTCTTTGTTCTCTCCTTTCTTCTCCACCCCACCCGCTCTCTGTGTTCACATCTCTGGGATCTCAGGGACTGGAGGCAGAGCAGGTTGGGTTTGGGGAGATTCTGGAATGTGTCTGTTGAGGGTATGGGCAGGACTCTTAGTCCTGGCATCTTTCTGGAAGGAGGTTGGGGGCTTAGAAGATCACATTGCCCAACTCTTGCCTCAAACTCCATAGGATTCAGTAGAGGGGCTTGAAGATTTCTGCAGGCTAAGTGAGTCCCATTACCCAGGGAGGCCATACTTAGGACATTTTGGGGCTGATTTCATGGCTCCTTTCTCCTCTTGAGGGGATGGCTTTGAAGGCACATGTGACTTCTCAGGAGTTGTCCCCTATTCTTGAAGTTATCTTCTCTCTAGAAGGAACTCGCCCATCCCCACATAGGCCTATGTCAATCTCTGTCTTCAGGCCCAACCAGTGGGACCCCACACTCCTGAAAGGCTCTCCTGGTTAAAGGAAGATGGTAGTTCACTGAAGTTGAAACTTTGTTCTCCCTTCAAGTAGGGAGCTGATCCATGGTGTTAAGAATCCAGAAAAACAGGTAATTCTCTTTAATTTGGGATTTATGCCTCCTCTGAGCAGGGACTCAAGAGGCCTGGATTTTGAGTTCTGACTTTGACATATACATAAGAGAATGTACTGTCATATACCAAGGAATTTTATGATTTTCATTTATCATCTAGGAGTTATGGTTTCTAACCTGTCTAAGGACAGTGGTAGAGATTAAGTGAGATAACATGATAAAGCGTTTTATAGACAATATATGTCTATGGAGATTTGTGGGAATCTTGAACTTTGCAGAGGTTTTATCTTTCTGGGTAGTTTTGATTTTTTTCAAGCTGGTGCTAAATGCTAAGTTGAATGGGGCTGAGGAGAAACAGGAGCTGATTGAGGGGTTGATGGGTGGAGAATAGTATGCTAGATACCAATTTGTGAGTCTCCATTTGCTGGATGTTTGTTTCTGCCAGGCCCCAGGTAGTCATGCAGGCTTCTCTGCCTCATGGCTGCTCTGAAGATTGGTGTGGAAAGGGGACAGCAGGGAATTTTTGACACAAGGACATTTTGGGTGCCTAGGTTCAGAGCATTAATATCTTCAGGAAATAAAGGGGAAAAATTAATGGAGTGGACATTGCAGGCATGAGGAGTGAGTCTTTTTAGGCCATTTCACTCATCTTTAACCTTCAGGTAAGGTGACCATTACATTCAGACAGCTGATCTGCTGCAGATATGGGCTGTGAGACCTGGGTTAAAGCAATGGCTCCCCTACCAGCTCTCTGTGTGGTTTGATATTTGAGATTTATCTGGCATCTAATGGTGACCAGTGGAGAAGAGGGACATATTGAATTAACACAGGGATGGGACATGGCAATTGACTTCCACTTGAGGGTCTGGAACTGGGAGCCTTGAAAGTGATGGTGACCTTAACTGGATGTGGGGCAAGAGTGGGGGACCTGAGGGACAGGAGAAAGTTTTAACTACATGAGTTCCTTGTGGGGTGTGTGTATGTGTTTGTGTTCATGTGTAAGTTACAGGAGGAGAAGCTTGGGCCCTTGTGAGTGCATTAAAAAAGCCAACAGAAGCAAACTGATATTTGCACAAGTTTTTTCTAAGAGGAAATTAGAACTTTGGCATCAGCCTTTGAGCTGTCATGGAACAGGGTCTTTCCAAATGTCACTGCTCATCCTTTTTCCTCTCCCAATCCCCTCAGGGATTAAAGAGACAGGTATTGACATAGATGGGGGTGAGGTTATAGGCAGGGACAATTGTTCTACAGAAAATTTTCATAACTTTATAACAGAGCCCAAGTCCAATGTTACTGCAAATTATAGGATCTGGGAAAGAATTGGATACATATATAAAAGAAAAGAGATGCACTCCATGTATCTGGGTGAGGGTCTGTCCTTTATGTTGTCTTGTCTTCTAGGTTACCTGATCCCCATGATGACTGTCTGTCAGTTTGCCCATCTGTGTCTTTTCTCATGTACAGGTCGTTCTCTATCCACCCTACTTCCCTCCCCTCTCTGCTTCAGATCTGTTCTCTGACCATCTGTGCCCTGGTCTGGAAGGATGACCTTTGTGGACTTCGTCACCTGGGTTCCTTGCCCTATAACTTCTGGTTGAATTTGGCCCATGAGAGACACTTGTGACGTTAGAGGATGGGCAGAGAGATTGATCAAGGCAATTGCTCTCCCTGCTCTTTCCCTGCTTTGGCATGTATGGTAGGTAGACTTCTAACAGGGCTCCCAACGATCCCCACTATCTGGTACTCAAGTCTTGAGAAATTTCCTCTGTCTAAGCTTGGGCTGAACCTAGTGATTTGTTTATAACAAATAGAAAATTGCAAAAGTGATGAGATGTCTGTCACTTTCCAGAGTAGGTTATAAAGGTTCTGACTTTTGTCTTGCTTATTCTTTTTTCCTCTCTCTCTCTGGATTGTCTCAGCTTCCCAGTGAAGTGAGCTGCCATGGTGTGAGCTGCCCTAAGGAGAGGCCAACTTGGCAAGGAACTGAAGGCAGCCCTATCCTGCAGTCAGGGAGGAATGGAGGCCCTTAGTTCACCAGTCTATGAGGAACAGAGTCCTGTCAACAATCATGGGACTGAACTTGGAAGTGGACCCTTCTGCAGCTGAGCCCTGAGGTGACTGCAACCTCTATGATCTCTTCATTGCAGGCTTGTCAGAGACTCTGAATGGAGGATTGTGACTGGATTCTTGGCCCATGGCAACTGTGAGATAAGAAATGATGTTATTAAAAAAAAAAAAAAGAAATGATGCTATTTGAAGCTGCTAGGGTTGGAATAATTCGTTATGCAACCAAAGATAGTTAATACTACATGGTGTGGCAATGACTGTTTTCCTCTGTGACTATAACTTATATTTGGTGACCTTGGTATCAGAGTTCCATCTCCTAAGTGGTCTTAGGGAACACCGTTTCATCTCCTGGCCACTTCAGTTTTAGGGATGGTAATGGCTTCCTCATAGTGTTAGTCCTTATCTGTACTGCTATAAATATATTTTCTTTTCATTAAAAAGTCTCTTTAGAAATCCCTTCTGAGTGCATTGTTTTCTTTTTTTCCTTTTTTAAAAAAAATTTATGGCTAATCTAGATTTATTTATTTATTATTTTAAAATTTAATTTATTGAGTGACATTGATTAATAAAATCATACAGGTTTCAACTGTACACTTCAATAATATGTCATCTGTATATTGTGTTGTATGTTCATCACCCAAATTCAAATCTTCTTCCATCACCATATATTTGACCACCTTTACCCTTATCCACCTTCCTCTCTCCCTACTGCTCTCTGTGTTTATGAGTTTCTGTTTGTTTATTGCTTTCAGTTTTATATCCCACCTATGAGTGAGATCATATGGTTCTCAACTTTTTCTGTCTGACTTATTTCGCTTAGCATGATAATCTCAAGATCCATTCATGTTGTTGCAAATGGCAGTATTTCATCTTTTCTTATAGCTAAGTAACATTCCATGGTATGTGTGTACCATATCTTCTTTATTCAATCATTTATGGAAGGGCACTTCAGTTGTTTCCATATCTTGGCCACTGTGAACAATGTTGCTATAAATATTGGGGTGCGTTTATCTTTGTGGATAAGTGTTTTCAAGTTTTTTGGGTAGATACCCAGAGAGGGATTGCTGGGTCATATAGTAATTCTATTCTGAATTTTTTGAGGGATCGTAATACTGTTTGCTATAGTGGCTCTATCAATCTACATCCCACCAACAGTATATAAGGGTTTCTTTTTCCTACAATCTCTCCAACACTTGTTATTACTTGTCTTGTTGATGATAGTCATTCTAACAGGTGAGGTAGTATCTCATTGTGGTTTTGATTTGCATTTTTCTAATATCTAGGGGGTTATGCATCTTTTCATATGTTTGTTGGCCATTTGTATGTCTTCTTTGGAGAAAAGTCTGTTCAGGTCCTCTGCCCATTTTTAAATTGTTTTTTTTTGGGGGGGTGTTGAGTTGTACGATAGTTTAGATATTACCCCTTTGTGTAGTTTAGATATTACCCCTTATCAGAGGCATTATTTGTAAATATCTTTTCCCATTCAATTGTTTACTTCTGTTTCGTGGATGGTTTCTTTTGCTGTGCAGAAGCTTTTTAGTTTGCTATAGTTTCATTCATTTATTTTTGCTTTTACTTCTTCGTCAAAATCATAAAATCCCCTCTAAAACCAAGGTCCATGAGTTTAGTCTATGTTTTTTTCTACACAATTTATTGTTTCAGGTCTTATATTTAAGCCTTTGATCCATTTTGAGTTAATTTTGGTGTATGGTGACAGCGGTCTAGTTTCATTCTTTTGCGTATGGCTTTATAATTTTCCCAGCATCATTGAAGAGGTTTTCTTTTCTCCATTGTATGTTTTTGGCTCATTTGTGAAAAATTATTTGCGTATATATATATATATATATATATATATATATATATATATATTTATACCTGAGCTCTCAATTCTGTTCCATTGGTCTGTGTGTCTGTTTTTCTGTCAATACCATGCTGTTTTGATTATTGTCACTTTGTAGTATAATTTGAAGTCGGGCCATGTGATACCTCCAGTCTTGTTCTTTTTTCTCAGGATTGCTTTGGCTATTGGAGGTCTTTTGTGATTCAATACAAATATAATGTTTTTGTAGTTGTTTTTTTTTTTGTTCTATTTTTTTAAAAAGTCATTGGAATTTTGATGAGGATTGCATTAAATTTATATATTGCTTTGCGTAATATGGCCATTTTAACTATGTTGATCCTTCCAATCCATAAACATGAATTATCTTTCCATTTCTTTGTGTCTTCTTCAATTTTCTTTTAATAATGTCTTACAGTTTCAGTGTATAGGTTCTTTACATGCTTCATTAAGTTTCTTCCTAGGTATTTTATTCTTTTTGTTGAAATAGCAAAAGGAATTGCTTTTTAAATTTCTTTTTCTGAAATTTCATTTGTAGTGTATAGAAATGCTAAGGGTTTTTATATGTTGATTTTGTATCCTGCAACTTGACTATATTTGTTTATTGTTTCTAAGAGTTTTTTGGTGAAGTCTTAGGCTTTTCCATATAGAGAATCACGTCATCTGCAAAAAATGACTTCTTCATTCCCAATTTGAATGCCTTTTATTTTTTTCTCTTGCTTTCTTCCAAGACTCCAGCTGATACACCCCATCCCATCTGACCTGTGCTGAATGTCTTTCCCTTGTTCCCCTTCTGTATGTTAAACCCTGTCCTGAAGTAGAAAAGGGTAGTAGAGACTCCAAAAGGAGGAAGGGACACAGACTCCTTGGGGTAGATAGCTCACACACCAAAGACATAAACATAAGTTGTGTCTATCAGGGCCGTCTTACCCTGACTGCTGAGGTTCACATGACTTGTCTCTGCCAAGCTTTTGTGGGCTTGCCCAAGCTCTACCACACTGCTCTGATGCCCTTGATCATTCACCTTGGCCAATGGAAGAGGTGTGAAGGGAAAGCAAATCAGTAGAATTTAAAAAAAGACTCCGTCTATGGCCATGCTACCCTGAACAAACCAGATCCTGTCTGATCTCGGAAGCTAAGCAGGGCTGGGCCTGGTTAGTACTTGGATGGAAGACCACCTAGAAAGACCAGGTGCTGTAGGCATAAAAAATAAAAAAAAAATAAGAGATTGTAAGCTGACTAGGTCCTTGAAATCTGTGAGGTCAACCAAAGCTTGCCTTGCCTAAAAAACAAATTAAAAAAAAAAAAAGACTTCAATTCTACTTTAACAAAAATATAGCAGGTGATATATACCAAGCACAGTTCTCAGAGCTTTATACATTTTAATATCATTTAATCCTCATAACAACCCTATGAGATAAGAACTGTTATTATTCCCACTTTACAGATAAGGAAACTAAGGCAAAGGCAGGTTAAGAAACTGGTCCATGATCACACAGCTGGTAAATGGCAGAGCTGGTTTCCAACATGGGCTTTCTGGTTCCAGATTGTGTATGATCAACCACAACTCTCTGTTCGAATATTAAATTCTATTTTGTAATAAATAGTAGACCTTTGTAACATTAAGTTTCTCTAGCCTTAACTAATTGGTAGCTGTACTATCAGGACTCTCTAGATAAAACATAACCGATAGTGTGTGTGTGTGTGCGTATGTATGTATGTATGTATTTCTTTATTTTAAAAAATTTGTTCATATGATTTTGAAGACTGTCTAGTCTAAAATCTGTAGTTCCAGTTTGAAGGCTTTCTGGCTGAATACTCAGGAAAGAGTCGATGCTGTAGTTCAAGTTGAAAGGCCATCTGTTGGCATAATTCCCTCTTGCTTCAGGGAGGTTAGTCTTTTGTTCTAATCAGTCCTTCAGTTGATTAGATGCAGCCCACTCACATTATGGAGGGCAATCTGCATTACTCAAAGTCTACTGATTTATATATTAATCTTATCCAAAATACCCTTACGGAAATATCCAGAATAATGTTTGACCACATATCTGGGAACTGTGGCCGAGACAAGTTGATACATAAAATAGACCATCAGAGTACTCTTTGAGATTTTAATTTTGGAAGATTTAGTGGACAATAGGTAGGACCCAGAGGACTTCAGAAAACTTTTTGTAGACTTTAACATGCAAGACTCTTATTTTCTTTTCCAGGTTTCACAGGTGAAGCAGTGAGCTCTGGGGAGCCACAGAGAAATGCCTCAAAAAACAAAGAGCCAGCCCTCCTCCTACCTCTGGTACAAGCAATTCTCATGGATCCCATGTGGTCTAGCTACTTCACTTGGCACTGTCCAGATAGGGACTTGGAGTCAAAGGCTAAGGTTAGGGGTTGCAAATTTCAGTGTGTACAAGGGTCAGGCAGGTAACATGAATGAGCCAGCAGGCCAAGTATAAGGCCAACAACAATGCAAGTACAATGATAAATGATAAATGTCCCTTTACCTCAGGGTTAGGGAGTCAGGAGGAAGTGGAAACCTGTAGTAAACTGGAGTGTGCCTGTCCCACCTGTCGGGGTCAGCTGCCCCTTCCTCAAGCTGATGGCATCACACATTCTTGTTCTTCAAGAAAAATTAGAAATCTGAATTTCCATGTGAAATCTCCGATTTTCTTTTTTGTTATTTTCCATATGTTTTATGTAATATTTTTACATTTTATTTTGAAATAACTTTAGACTTACAGGAATCTGCAAAAACAGTGCAGAAATCATCACATGCTCTTTGCAGGTCCACTGGAGACAAGATTCCCTACATGTTAACATTTACTCATGCTTGCTTTATCATTCTCTATGTTTATCTCTGTCTCTTTCTCTGTTTTTCCTTAACTTTTTGAGAATTAGAGCTGAATTATTAGTAGACATGACAGAAGATCCATTCAGAAATAGGTGTTCAGTTTTTGACTTTCTCCATGATGGCAAATTCTGGTCCTTGTGAGTTGATGTTATCTCTGGAAACAATAGTTTGTTGACTAGTCAGGACTTGGTAGATTTTTCTTTTACTGCACTGTCTAATCATCCTTTCCCATTTGGGATGACATATTGAGCAGATTCCACAGTTTTTTAAAAGTTCTTTTTGGTTATTAAGAGTTCATCCAGTTTAAAACTTTACTTCCTTTTCTCTCCCTAGGAGACATGAAATGGGGATTTTCTGGTTCTGAATCTCAGGAAAGGCAGGACAGGCAGGCAGAGATTCTAAGGTAACTGGTCACTGTCAATGGGGAGAAAAGTCTTTATCTACTTCTGACCTGGTCTCCATTCATCTGCTCTTCTGAGGGTCTCCACTGATGCATGGTGTGCTGGTGTCCCATTCCATCCCAGCTCCTACCCTTGCTGTGGAACCCACCAAAATGGCAGTCCCCTTAGGTTCTGCTAGTGGCCCACAACTTAACCTCCCACCAGGCTCTGCTTCCTTTCATCTGGCCTGGAGACCCTGTGTGGCCTCTTGGCCTTTGACCCTTCTTCTAAATGCATTCATGGGAGCAATGGGAAATTCTAGGTTCTTTTCCTTGACCTGTAAAGGCTTCAGGAGACTGAGGCTGGTGCATTTTCTTGTAACTTGGACTACCATGGAAACTCTTGCTTTATTTGTAAGAGAACCTCCCTCCATCTTTCCTCAGCCTGGGCACTGCAGGGACCCCTAGGTGGAGTTGCTTTGCTGAGGGAACCAACTGCTCTCTCATGAGAAGGTTGGTAGGCCTGCACATGCAGCAAATTTTACTACCCCGGAAACCTTGTGTATAGGAGAAGGAATGTACCACCCTTGCCCCTCCCCAACACACACACACATTTAGGAGTCTGGGTTTATCTGGGTACTGTGTTTATCCATTTCCCTGTGTTTATGCCTGGGAGTGAGACCTGCTTCAGGCTGGCATGGGAGATCTTGTATTTTTTTTTTTAATTAAAAAAATTAAAGTATAGTCAATATATGATATTATATTAGTTCCAGGTGTACAACGTAGTGATTATAAATTTATGCACTTTTTGAAGTGGTCATCACATTAAGTCTAGTAACCTTCTGTCACAAAATTATTACAACATTACTGACTGTATTCTCTATGCTGCATATTACATCTCTGTGACTTATTGATTATATAACTATAAGTTTGTACCTCTAGATCTCCTTCACCTTTTGCCCTTTCCCCTGCCACCCTCCTACTGCTTTATGCATCCTAATTTAAGGCTCTGAAGTTGACAAAGACAGTTACTCAGAGGGATAGATCTGTGCTTCCTTGATGGCTTTGGTGTCATTCTGGCTAATGCTGGAACTACTGTGTTTTTTTTTGTTTGTTTGTTTTTTGTTTTTTTTTTTGCCAATAACAGCTCCCTCCTCGCATTACCCCAGTAAAGCCCTTGCTTTAGGGAACACACCCTCTCCCCCAGCTCTTTTACATTTTTAGCACCTTTCAAGTCTTTTCTTGCTGCCTCAAAGGTGTTTCCTGTTTCTACAGGGCATTTTCCTAGAATGGATTATAATTCAGGGAGAGGAAAAGTCATGTTAGCAGAAAGATCACATCACTTTAAAGAGAACCAGGAACCTCCCTTGCCCACATCCTTCAGTTTTCATTCCCTAACCTCATCCCCTCCTCTCTAAGTGTGGAGAGATCTTGCTGAGGGACTAGTGTCTCCCTCAAGGGAATGTGGTGGGCCAAGGCAGAAACTATGCTCACACAGCAAAATCATATAAGAGAAATGTGTGTGGGCGCAAGTGTGGGAGGGCTGGGGCTTAGATGGAAAGGAGAACCTTGTATCACAGAATCATGAAAACCTTGAGGCCTTCTTAGCATGTAACTAGAGTGAGTGTGGGGCGAGGCTTCAGAGAGTGGTTGGGACTTGAAGCATATTAGGCCTGAACCGGTGAGGGGTTGGAAAGGTATCTAGAACCAAAGTTGGAGCATAGGAGTTAATTCATAAACCTTATGTGAAGGATGTAAGCAGTGGAGTCTGGGGAACATAGATTTGAAAAGTAGCCTCGATCCAGATCACAGGTAGCTAAGAAGTGGGAGTTATGTGGTGGGAAATGGGGAACCACATGAAAGAGTTTTGAATTGAAAGTATTGGTGAGGGTGGGACATGATGAAAACTTCTGAACTCACCTCATGTCATTTTCCTCCTGCTCCACTTCCAGGCAGACACCCCCTTTTTTCCCCTGGCTCTATCCTGTTCCAACACAAAATTCTCTCTTTCAGAAAGTCTCTGATCTCTGTGGCTCCTAAAAATAGGTATCCCAGTCCTCCTTTCTCTGGACCCTGCTTCTGCTTCTCTTCCTTTCTTCCTCCATCATTAGCCCTCCCACCCAGAGCTGGGGCCGGAGGGAGAGGCGGTTCACTGATCCTGGAGCAGAGGCGGCTTCTGGGTCATCTGCAAAAGAGGGAACAGTGGCCATGTTAAGTAGGGTGCAGCAGATGAGGCAGATCTAACTGGGGCTGTCTGAAGTTTCTAGACTTCTAATCTCAGGAGTGCTTGTATGGACACACAGGAGAGAAATCTCTGCTACACAGGGTCCACCAGAAATGCTTTTTTGATATCTAAACCAAATCTCTCTTTGTTATTCTCCCCAGACTTAGGCTACTCATAACATCATTCTCTGACTCTCTTCCATACCTTGCTAGATGTCTGAGTTACATAATTAAAATGGAAAGGGTATGACCTGGTTACAGATATGAGGACCTCAGCCCCCCTTTTCTTTATTCTTTTGACAGCATGAGTGAAGTACATATTATGCAGCAAACATTGTTTTAGAAGTTGAGGATACCATTTGGAGGAGGGTAAACAGTCTGCCCTGGGAAGTATTTGGAGGAATTATCATAATTACACAAACAATGTACATTAATTATTTGTGATGGTTCTAAGAAGGCAAAATTCTGGAGGCATTAAAATGGAAAGCAGAGAACTAAAGTATTCCTGGGCTTCAGTAAGGTTGCTCTAAGGAAATCCACTGACAGAAGAGGTAAGGGGAAAGCACTTGAAGACTGGATGGGAGGAGGTTGGCCTTGGTTGGGTAAAAGAATGGGCAAACAGTTGTGTAAGAGTCTGGTCAGGTAGGAAATGGCTTGTTGGAGGGAAAAGAAATGCCACAGTGTCTGGAGCAGAATGAGCAAAGCAGAGATGCAGCTGTAGAGCCAGAGGGTGCTTGACAGTGCCTGGCTTCCCTTGTGTAGAGAACCTGGTGAGAAGCAGGAGTGGGCTGCAGAGACAGACTTGAGAGAACTACCTCTTCTGAGGAGGAGGAGGGAGTATGCAGGCAGGGGGCAGTAAGGATGGGTGCAGGGGGAGGGCTCTACTCACAGGCATAGACCAGGGCCCCAGCCAGAGCTGCCAAGAGAGGAGGCCATGAAGCTCATACTTTCGTGTACTAGAGTAGGTAAACCACAGAATCCTTGGAGATTCTGGGGTCTGGCATGTCAGCATTATCTCCCTGGGCCTCTTTAAATGATGACAGAGACCAATGGAAACCATTCTTTCAGCGATGTGTTCTCTTCTCCACCTCTTCTTCCACTTCGGAGCCACTTGTTATGTCAACAAAATCTGGCTGGGGCTAGCTGGTTCCCGTCTTCCCTGCAGGTTGGTCCTGGACAGCAGCTCTGGAGCTGGCACTGTCTTAATTGGCATGCAGGCATCCTTTGCCTCTCTTCTCTTACCTGTCACCTAGGTGGCCATGTCTAGTGGCATCTGAGGTTCTGAGATAGACTGTGAGAGGTTTCTAGGGAGGGATCTGTTAGGAGAACTGTGCCCAGAATTCCCTCCCTTTATCTAGAAACAGGTGTGTGACTCAGGAGGTCAGACTCAGCCCCCTCAGGACAGAGTGGAGTGGCCTGAGGTTTCCCCAGAGTGGACCAAGCCCATCCCAGGAAGCTGCCTTTGGGGCTCCGAGATAACCCTCCTCACTAAGGCCTGGAGATTCTGGCACCTGCTCTGGGGGTCTCCACTCTGCAACCAGTGTTTCCCAGCCTCTTCAGGCCCTGACCAATGTGTTTTCAGTCCTAGATAATGATCCTCAACTCTAGAAAATTCTCCTAGTAAATTAGCCAGAGGACGTAGTCAGTTCTGGTTTGCCCTTTAGGTGGGGGAGGGTGGCCAGTAATGTGGACAATCCACGTTAGTGGAAAACTCAGAGAGGCTTCTTCTCTGCCTCAGAATCCTTTCTTTCAGACTTGTGTTTGCTTAGAGATGACAGAACCATCCCTGTGTCTCATTTTTTTAATTTACTAACTGTGGGATCTTGGAAAAGGCAATTCACCTGCCCCATCTCAACTATTTTTCATCTGGTGATTGGAAATTAATAGTCCTTATCCTACAGGTTTATTGAGGAATATGTATGTCCAGAATGGTCTTCACTCTCCTCCATCCATTCCCAGGCCCAAGTTGGGGAGCCGAGGATAACTTGAAACTTTGGTTTCTGGTCCTGACAAAACCTGTCTATTCCCTGAGGCATCTTCTCTGTGTGAAGCTGATCCAGCCCTTGCCCATTTCCTGGGGCTGTGATGAAAACACTTTAAGATTCATTCCCCAAAGTGCTTTCTCTATGCTAGGCGCTGTGTGGGCCTACACAGACACAGACAAGTAGGTTGTGGTGTTGTCTTGAGGGGTGCACAATGGGCCAGGGCTCCGGACAGATGAATAGACGATTGGCATGCAGTGCCTGTAGGTGGAGACATCGCATCTTAGAAGACAAAGCATGCCCCTCCTAGTCCACAGGGTGAGGGGTGGAGCTCTGCCTGGTGATTTAGTAGCTGGGTGATTTGGGCCATGTCACATAACCTCTCTGACTCTGTTTTGCCATGTACAGTATAATCTAGGGCACCCGTGAAGTTCAGTGGGAAAAGCTCAGATGGGTAGGTTGGGTGGGGCTCCTACTTGTGCTCTGGCTGTATTCCTCTTACTTCCTCAGGAATCCTTTCTGTCCAGACTTCTGGTTGTTTAATTGTGAGCCTCTCTTAGCTTTCACTCTTCAACATAGAGGCATCTTAAAAATAAACAATATTTTCTTTGTACTATACTTGTCTAGAATCTTTCCAATCCTTTCATAACCAGGTTTTCTGGAAGAAAAAAAAACGACACTGTTTTCCCCTCAACAACCTCATTTTACTTTACCACCCTGTAATGTTTCCAATCACCACCTCTGGAACAGGAACAATCCTTGCCGAGGAACCCAAACCCAATCTCTACTTTCCAGCCTGTGGGGTTGTGACACTGCTAACCACTCATCTATTGAAATATTGTCATGAATTCTCTCTCTCTCACCCCTTCCCTCTATCTCTCTCTCTTTTGGCTCCCCTTCAGCTCCACTTTGACTCACTTTTTCCTGCCCCTTTAATATTCTCCAGCATTCTATTCTTAGCCCTTTTCTCCTATCCTCTTACATACTCTCCCGTGTGACTCATTCTTGGAGTGATGCTTATGACTCCCACATCATAATTCTAACTGAGACCCTTCTCTTGATTGTTAATATCCATCAGTTGATGGGCGATCAATTACAGAATGTGCTGAGTCTATCAACTCCTATGAATTGAAAACTGGTCTCATCACTTCTCCCACTCTTCCCCATCACCTGCTCATCCTCCTCCACTGTTTTTCTGTACATTCACCCAATAATCTGCATAGAGATTGGAGAGTAATTTTACATTTTTCCTTCTCCCTGTCCACCTATTTTACAAGGACATGGGGTTTATCAAGTCTCCCTCTTGAGATTCTGTTCTTTTGTCATTTCTAGGACCTCTGCCTCAGCACTGGGCCTGGCCATTTCTTATCTCCACTAAAGAAACAGCCTCATAACTGATTTTGCTTCTGATAGTCTCAGCTTCCTTCTACAAACTGTCCAAGTGATTTATTTCTAATATACAAATTTTATAGCAGATCCCACTTTCATGAGCAGGCTCCTATCTGTCCCTTTCATTTCAACCTCTTTTCACTCCCTTGTCTGGATTCTCCCTCAGTCAAATCAAATTTCTTTCCATTTCTTGCATAGATTTTGTTTTTTTCCTTGCCTCTGCCTCTTTATGTATTCTCCTCTATGTATTGTCTTTAATACCTTCCTGGCAATTCAGGCTACAGAAACTTTACTTCAGTCTGGAAAGAAAGCTTGCATGTTCTTGAAGGCATGGAGAGTCTCTCTGGGGTTCTGTGGTGAAGCGGGCTGGCACTGGATCTCGAATTCCTATGTAGTCTATGGTGGGACTCTCCAGGAAGGGCCCTGAGGACAGATTAAGACATGGGGGATACCTGGCTTTGGAGATTTTGGTGCTGCTCTCTTTGATTGATGGCTGGCTTCCAGGAAGCCTTCAGGAGAGTCAGGTAATTTCAAAATAGTTGGGGTAGGAAAAAAGTGGCAAAGAGTTGGAAGTCCAGAGGTGAATTAATTTGCATATCAAAGGCAGGTATAGAGACCTTGGATGGGATGAAGGGGGAGAGAATTCAGAGGAAGGTAGACTGGGGCTCCAGTCCTTCTGCAGATAGCAGCCACTGGCGCCAGAGATAAGTGTGACTGGGTTTCTGCCCTCATGAAGCTCACAGTCCAGGCTTGGTAATAAAGTTCAACTAAACAATTTGATATGAATATGGCCTGTAGTGGGGAGTACCTGGAAGAGGAAAAAATGATGGTCTAAAGTAGTACAGAGATGTGGTGGGGAGAAGAGGGGAAATGTTAGATGAAACACTCAGGCGGTGTGGTCAGGAAAGTGAGGGAGAGGAAGTGCTGCATTCCTGAAGATCTGAAACCAAGTGAGTGGGGTAGGGGGTGAGTCAGAGATGGGTGGGGTTTGAGCTGAGTGATGGCTCCTGTTACAGAGGAACAGAGAGGGTAGTCAGTGTGCGGGCTTGTTTGAGTGTGTGTGTGTGTGTGTGTGTGTGTGTGTGTGTGTGTGTGTGTTTGAGTGGGAGGATGTTGTCTTCTCAATCCAAAAGTCATCTTGGACAGATTATTATACAACTGACAGGAAAAATCCTTGCTATTTGCATAAGTCTTTTCCTGGAGGAAATGAGCCCTCAGGTGCTGGAATCTGCACTACGAAGGAGCAGCCTGTGCACCACCCCTCCCCATTCCCTCCCCTTCCTGGGCCATAGGCCTTAAAGGGACAGATACTCCCAGGAGTGGTGGTGAGGGGTCAGAGGTTTCTATGGTAAAGACATTTTAAATTTACTTAAAATGACATGCTTTTCATGACTTTAAAATAGCTCTGTAATGACTGTTACCAAGCTTAAGCTGTTACCTGATATGGAGAGGGAGGCAGGGTTGGGATAAAAACAGGGTAGGGATGAAGCCCACTTCAGTCCTCTGGATTATTTGAGGGGGAGCTTATTGCTGGATGCCTGGTTGAACACCCTGGTGATTGTCAAGGAGCTGATCTGACCTTCCTCCTGTCCTTCATGTTCTTTCCCATTCTTCTCTACTTGGGTGAGGCAAGGTGAAAGATGTGGAATACAGAGCGAAGAAGTGACCCTTCCTTAAGAGGATGAGCGTGATGCTTCTTACATGTAGGACATGGACAGATGGTGCCTTTACCTGGTCATCTTGCACTGACCACTTTGAGTGACTTCACTGGTCTTCCTGTCAAGCACCCGTGGGCACTGCAGTAATCAGTTGTTTCTATGAGCTGGTAGAGGCTCAGTCACCTTGGTCAAGTGCACTAGGTATGACCAGAAGATAAATGAGCTGAATTTGTATATGCCTTCCAGGAAAATATCCTCAGAGTCAGTGTTCCAAGCTTTGAATAATATCAAAGTGACACATCACGTACCTCTGAAAGCTGAACTAATTAATATTTGGAAATGGGTGAGGAATAAGGTGGAGAGAAGTTTGAGCTGAAAAGTCAATTTTGTTATTTCATCACAAGACTCCCTTTCTTGTCTAGCGCCTGAACTGGTTCTGAAAGTCAGTTCAAAAGGGGAGACAATTTTGGAGCATTGGAAGTTCATTTGGGATGAGTAAGGCTTCCCAAGGTGACTAGTTTGAAGAATGTAGTGTTCATTTATATGGAGAGGTACTGGTTTATTTGAGACAAATATGTTCTTCTCTCTTTATTACTATCAAGTTGGGACTTGGCCTTAGCCAGGTCTTTGGAACACTTAGTACATGCTAAATTCTTTCATTCTGATGGACTGGAGAGCTGAGTAGTCACTAGATCTCAGAAAGCTGCAGGCGATGGAATTAATTTAGGGAGACTTCCTGGACAAAGAGGCCTGTGGGGAGAAGATGGAAATGAGGACCTTCAAAGCTGGGGACTCCTTAGTGTAAAGCTTGGACGCAGAATTGGGACATGTGAATTAAGTGGAATTGACTTTGGGAACTCTTAAAATAAGAGAGTAACAGAGATGAGGCAGGCAATTGGTAGAAAGCTAAGATAAATTGCTATAATGAAATTTTAAACAACAGAAAAGGGAAGTCACTTTGGTTGCCTGCCATTCCCTGATTTAGGATAAGTGGAGCCAGTTCAAAAATATTGAAGGGGCCTGAGTGGGTCTGGGTCTACCTCTACCTCTAGCCTTTGTGTCATACCTCTTTAATTCCTAGAAGTGCCAGGGATCAGGCCTGGCTAATGGAGAGACAGTTTCCTCATGGAGATGACTTGGACAAATAAGATTTTTACGTTCTTGTTTATTCTTGTGTGAATCTGGTGGAGAGGGTACTGGAAGTTGAGAAAAGGAGTTGCCATGAGGTATGCTGGAGGTAACTGGTTTTGTTCTGTGCTGAGATTCTGGGAAATCTAGGAGGCTGCTGTCCCAAAATGCCTCAAATGGGCCACAAGTCCTGGCTCCCTTTGTCCTCTGGCTTTCTCCTGGGTAGAATTCCGACCTCTTCCCTGCTTCCTGTTCTGAGTTAATGATAAGGAAGGAGCCTGCTGGGTAAGGGGGAACATTTAACCTCCTCAGAGACCTAGAGACAGAAGGGAAACATGTTAGGGAGAAGTCATTTCATCTATATTCATCAGAGTGGAAGAGGGAAGGGAAGAAAATGGTCCAGGTTAATGTCACAAAAGAGAGGGTGAGAGTAATTCCTTCATTTATGCTCTGTTGTATTCTGCAAATGTGTAATTCTTACAGTATCATGTGTTCTCTGTTTCATGCATTTGTAGCTCATCTTTCTCACTGTGGAGGCAGGAGAGGACATCTCTAGCTCTATCTGCTTTCTTGAATATTTATTTTTAACACCCAGTGAGTAGACTTAACACCCCTTCCCACTGGGAGAAACCCAACTCCCTCATCAACATCTCTATGGATTCCTAGCAGTTTCTTACCTTTTGATTATTTTTCCTTATGATTTTTCTCATTCTGTTGAATTGTCAGTATCAATTTATGTCTTGAACCTTTGAGATGTTCTCTGTGCCCTGAATCCCCCCCAAATATGGACACAGCCCCTGCCTCTAATTTCTCTGTGTACTACCAACATGATATTTTTGCCTTGTTGAAAATTGAAGTTAAATTCCAGCACAAAAAACATAGTGAATATTAGTCATCCATGTCCTAAATTTTATTGACCCTGACTACCACAGAGAATTTCACATCATCTCTGGCTCCTTAGACCTTAACTCTTCCCTACCATTCTCTTTCCCCCGACACCATCCTTATCCATTTACCTAACTTTATTCTTCATCTGTTCTCAATAAATGTTTATTGAGTGCCTCCTATGTGCAAGGCATTGTTCTGGTCACTGATTAGTTTGTTGTTTAGTTTTCTTTGTCTCCTACCACCCAGGAGAATCTCAGCTTTCTCCACTGAGAATGCAAATCTGACACTACCATTTTGACCAAGTGTGCACATCACTTACCTCAGTCAGAGAAAAACCTAGTATCTGGTGATAACCCATAACAAACCGCAACTCTGTCCCTTTACCCCATAGTGCAAAGAAACTTATCTTTGACTTTGGCTGCCAATGATGTAATGACCCTTGCTAGTATGATAATCATGTGACAAACTGCTCTTTTTCTACCAATGAATGAAGAACAGACCAATTGCTACTTTGCTTTTTTCCTTTACTATCTGTGTGTCTTATTCAGAGAGCTCAGTTCTTCTAAAAGAATTCCTTGCAGACACTGGAAATAAAAATACTTTGTTTTAAATGTTAAAATTTGCCTCTGAGTTTTCTAGTTTTCTTTTGACATCACCCAGAGATCTTTTCTTTTGATATCCAAAGCTCACTGAAATATCCTCTTAAGCCCCAAACCATTTATACCTGGATAAATCATGCCATTATTTTGGAGGGCAGGAAGTCTATAGCTAGTTATTTTTTTTCATAAATTATGCCATAATAAGAATGATGTAATTTTGCTTGCATGTAGGAGCAGGGTCCTCCTGAAGGCTGAGGTAATTCCCTAGGCAGTGGTTGACCCTCAGGGCTCTGCTGGTTCTGACACTGAGTCTCAGTGTCTGGCACACTCTCTGCCTCTCCTCCATCCCACCCCTAGCCCACCACCTTATCCCCAGCTTCCTGGTTAACTGCCACACAGAAACTAGGAACTGGTTAGCTGATCCTAGATCTCATAAGTTTATGGGTGGCCATATCACTTCTAACCTTTTGGGTGGTGGTGTGGAAGAGCGTTTTCCAGAGTGAACACAATTTTCTAGGGTTCTTTAGGGACCAGGGAGGGTCAGAACCCAGGCAAGGCATCTGAAGATTTCTGCCAGTTGTTTCAGAGCCCCAGCAGCAGTCTTGTGAGGCAGGAGTAAGACAGGAACAGCCCTGTGAGCCTTGGCAATGAGTGCTCCTGGTAGGGTCAGGATTTTGTTAGCTGAACTGTTTGAATTCTAGTTTTTTGTTTTTAAATTTCCTGTTTAGTTTCCTTAAATAAAATCATGCTGAACATTCCAGACTATTGCTGAACTAAATGCATTAAAGAAAGGGTATTTTTCCATGCATAAACAAGGGACGATTTCAGGGGCCCAAATGGAGTGGGATGGCAGTGACATTCTTGAGAACAAGTCTGAAAAAGATTCTGGCTGCCTGGCTTGGCTCTCTCCTTTCTCTCCTCCAACATAAAACTCTTATGTAGTGTTTCTGAGTTTAGAGTTAAGAAGACGGTTCCTATATTCAGGGCTCATTTAAAGGCTGAGTTTTCAAAGAAGATCAGGGGTGTGGGAAACAGCAAGAAAACTAGGCTTGTTTGAGCAGAGCATGTGTGAACATATTCTGGGTCTGGATGGGGGGTGCTCTAGAGTGCAAGCCTTGGTTTCCATATCGTTAAGCAGAGTCACCTAGTACTCCCTTCCTTACCTTTGTCTTAGAACATTTTTCATTCTTGCTGTAGTTAAATGCTTATAAGCTGTGCGTTTCTGACATCCACCGGAAGCACTTGGCTACGTTTCCGGATCACCTTTGGTCTGTGAAGTTCATTCCCTGGGAACATTTCTACTGAGTGGCTAGGAGAACATGGATAGTTTTCACAAAATTGCCATTGGCTCACTAGGTCTTCCTGGAAAGCCACAACCCCTCCCTTGGCCTCTGAGCCCTCCTGTGTAAAACAAGTGGGTGTCATTAGATTCCTCTCAGGTTCTTGCCAGTTACCTCTGTTGGGAGCCAACTCATAGGAAAGTTTAACTGAGAAGTTAACCTCTGAACATAAGTCTCACAAGTCTTGCTAGGCTCCTAGGAAAGTCCAGAAGGGCAAACACAAGATAAACCCGAAGATGCCTGCACAGATAAGCCCATGCCTGGAGCTGAAGATAAGTCCGTGCCTGGAGATGCCAGAAACCCAAAGTATCCTGTTTGATCTAACACCCAACAGCAGACCCTTAACGGCTGCCGGCGCCACACCAGATCACCCCATGCCTGCCTCCCTCTGATCTTTGAAAATATATATACCCTTGTGTGAAAATAAACTTTGAGGCTTGATCAGAACTTTGTCTTGCCTCCACTCTTTGCGTCTCCTGTCCCCCATTCTCTTGCAGATTGTCTCCTTGAGTCTCACGCCTGGTCGGAGCTCCTGTTAGTCATCCCGTGGGAAGGGACAACCTCTGTCCCAGGTTGTGGGCTGGCCCCTCCCCAGGTCTCCCAGGGCTCTCTGGCTGATGTTAAACTGCCTGAGATTCAGGGCTGGAGACCTGCTTGGGTGGAAAGTTCCCTTTCCAGGGAAGATTCTGAGTGCATGCTCTGGACGAACAGTGTTCACCCCGTTCCCCACCCCTCTTCTCCCAGCCCCAGGACACTTCTGCCTGAGAGAAACTCTGTGTTAAGAACAGTTTTCTACAAACTTTGTGAGTTTTCTTCTTCTCCCAGGTCTCAGGATTTACTTTCAAGCTGTGGAAGCAGCCCTCTGTGTGACCCAGGATCAAAGTGTTGGGGAGGCACCTCTCAGAGCCATCAGGAGCTCTGTCTTGACAGGCATGGCAAATCCAGGACAGCAGAGGATGCTGTGGGAGTGACCTGATGGTCCTCACTGCCCTCCTTTCCCTCCAGAAGTCATTTCAGGCTACCCTGTTTTTATTTATTTATTTTCTCCCATTTTATTTTTATTTATTTATTTATTTTAATTATAATTAATTAATAGTGACATTGGTTAATGAAATCCAATGTTTCAGCTGTACACTTTAACAGTAAGGCATATATATAGTTACACTTCTTTGTTATATAGTTAGACTTCTTTCTGTCAACACATATTTGACCTCTTTTACCCCGTCCAGTTCCCACCTACCCTCTAGTAACCACTAGTCTATTGTCTATGTCCATGAGTCTCTGTTTATTTGTCCTTTTTATTTGTTGCTTTTAGGTTTATATTCCACATGTAAGTGATATCATGTAGTTTTTAATTTTTTCTGTCTGGCTTATTTCACTTAGCATGATTATCTCAAGGTCCATCCATGTTGTTGCAAATGGCGGTATTCATCTCTTCTTATGGCTAATATTCCATTGTATATATGGACCACAGGTTTTTTATCCAATCATCCATCATAGGATACTTCGATTGCTTCCATGTCCTGGCCACTGTGAATAATGCTGCTATGAACATTGGTACGCAAGTATCTTTTTGGATATACGTTTTCAAGTTTTTGGAGTAAATACCCAATAGAAGGATTGATGGATCATATGGTAGATTAGGTCTTAGGTTTTTGAGGAACCTCTATTCTGTTTTGCACAGTGGCTGTACCAAGTTGCAGTCCCACCAGCAGTATATGAGGGTTCTTTTTTCTCTCCATCCTCTTCAACGTTTATTATTACTTGTCTTGTTGATTATAGCTGTTTTAACAGGTGTGAGATCCACCCTTGTCTTTAAACCAGACTCTTTCTCATCCAACCCAGTCCAGCCCCTACCTATTTTATTTTTGTCTTTCCACCATGCATATACTTGGTGTGTGTTTGTTGAATGAATGACTAATGTAAAGAAACAGAAATCTCTTCTTGGTTCCTACTTTCCATGGACAAAGAGATGCCCTGACCCCAGGTGGTCATCTGTGCTTTTCTAGCCTTGTTGGCATACTGAAGTGGTCTCACTCTAAGGCCTATTGCTTCCAACTGGCTGGAGACCTTGGAAGCAGGCAGTATCGAGTACTGATCAGCCCTCTGGTTACGTGCAAGTTCTATTCTTTATTTGAATAAATTCTGGAGAGCTCCATCCCTGAGATGGAAACCCACAGGCAGAGGGTCTTTGAGTCTCAGACTAGGACTGGGCACTGGAAGGAAGGTGGGGATGCCCCCCTCCTGTTTCTGATGGGAGAATAACCAAGAAACTGAGGTCCTGGAGACACGGAGTAGTGAGGCAGTATGGCCTCCTCCTCTCTAGGTGGTTCTGGGGCTCAGCATTAGGATGAGACCTAAAGTGAAGGAGGGTGGAGTCTGCAGTCTGGGTTAGAGGAAGAACCCAGGCTATAGGAAATAAAAGGGTTTATGTTCCCTAATAAAGAATGCATCCCAGCAACATGCGGGTCATGTTGTTAGAGGCACTGATACATTGGTTCTTTAAATTCCATGCCCTCCTATCTTATCATTATCACTTCCTTGATCAAGACTGCTGTAACTTTGTACTATAACAATAACCTCCTGGTGGTATCCTTGTCTCCAATCTTTCTGTCTCCTGTGGGTCTGCAGAATGAGCTTTTGCAAAAGCATATCAAGTTATGTCAGTTTTCACTTTTAAAATTCATGTCAGCCCACTATATGCAGGATGAATTCTAAGCTGTTAGTATGGCATTAAGGCTTAAAAAAATTAGCTCCTTTTTGGGAGGATTCTGAGAAAATGGGGCAGCTATGGCATAGATTTAGAACTTTTCTGAACTTCCACTTAAAGACAGAATGATAAGAGAGCAAAACCCAAACTCATGGACAATCTTTACAACAAAACTAGGTGACAGGTATCCTCACAAACCCCAAAATACAAGGGGATGAGGGCAAGTCACCTACTGATGCAAGATTGTTATTGGTGACTTGAGGGGAGAGAGCAGAAGGAGTGATGGGAAACCTTGCAAACTTAAGAGCAGAACCCTCAGCCCTGTCCGCCAAGCAATCAACAGGAATTTCCTGGAAGACATTGCAGACCAATTTGAGAACAGCAGCTTAAAAAAAAAAAGGGTTTTTGTCACTCCATTCAGGAGGTGGATACCAGGGGCCTGTAGTAAGTCTAAAGGGATGGGCTGGAGCAGTTGAGCCCCTTGAAACTGCCAATGCAAAACTATCAGGGGTTCTTTCCAGGGAGGAGAAACTTCTGGGAATGGAATAATTTAGTAGGATAAGGACAAGAGAGAAAAAGAATAGGGAAGAAATGTTAAAGATGGGGTAGCAAACAGCTGGGAAATCTCACAAAGTAAGCCACCAAATGTTTTTTAACACTATGTAAAAACAATAGAAGAGGAAGCTCTGTAAGGTTAGAAAAGTCGCCCTGAAACATATTTACTTTTAAAAATTCATGTAAAAACAGAAAAGTTTTGAGGTCAGATATAGTTTTTTTTTAATATAAAAAAGAAAAAAATAGAATATCCCTACACGCAAATAAAACATGCCAAGGAAACATACCTACAGAGTAGATCATAATGAGCTAAAAAGTATGTATTAGGAAAATGATGCAAGACATAATAGAACAATATAAATCAGAATTATAAACTCAAAAACAAGGTGATCAAGATCAGGAAAGAATGAGAAATAAAAGAAAAAAATCACTTCAGAATGAACTTAATGAGAGGGAATATAAGAGTGAATTCACAAAGTCGATAATGCCGCAGGTAAACAAAATTGCCACCTTTACAATTCATTAGTTGGGCGACATAGAAGGAAAAAAATTAAAAAGAAAAAGAAATTAAGAAATAGGATTCAAGAGGAAGTGACAGATATTGAAGAGAGGCAAAAGAGAGCTGCATACACATAATAGAAATCCCTAAAGAAGAAAACCAAAGAGAGGGAACAGAACAAACTAAAAATCATACTTTGAGAAAACTTTCCTGAAATCAGAAGATTTGAAGATTTGAAGCTACAAATGAAAAGAACATACTTTCTACTTGAGAATCTCAGCCCAGAGTAAACAACACCAAGACAAAGTGTAGTAAAGTTGTTTGTTAGACTGCAAAGTGACATAAAAGCCTTTGGGCTGTAGGCAAAAGCAGTAAGTGATTTAAAAGGAAAAGAAAATTAGATTATTATCCGAATTTTTTTTTTCTGGTGACAGCAATGCTTTGTGCAAGAAAAAAATAAAGTAATATATTTAAAACTCCAAAGAAAGAAAGTGTGAGCCAAGGATTTTCTATCTAGCAAGACTGACTTTAAAATGTAAAAGGCACACACTGCCTTTCTTGAGGAATCTACTAGAGAATAAGCTTCAGATAATCAAAATGACCAGAGGGATATCTATGAGGAATGGTGCAAACACTAAAAATTTAGTTACATGTAGAACTAAAACTAAATTAGAGTTAAAAAGCATAAAATAGGTATATATTCAGTCAATTGAGGTACGGGATTACAAGAATAAAGAGATTGCATAAGAAATTTTTAAAAACTTTGGAATACTGGAGGTGGTAGCATTATTTTCAGAATTTTGTTGTACAATGCAGGATAATGTAAATGAGTAATTATGAGGCTGTTCCATCATGTTGTGTATTTAAGAACTAAGATTTTTTTCCCCCCAGGAAAAAAAAAAAACTTGCTGTGATTTTTATTGGGTTAACACTGAATCTATAAATCAGTTCAGAGATAATAGATATCTTTATACAATATTGAATTTTTCCATCTATGAATGATCTATTCCTTCATTTATTACTAGTTATTAATTAATTAATAATATAATATTAACAACCAGGTTTTGTAGCTCCTGTGTAGAAAATTTTCTTTAGATTTATTCCTGCATTTTTGACTTTTTGATGTTATTATAAATGTTTTTAAAATTACATTTTCTAACTGTTCACTCCTTGTATATGGAAACATAATTGATTTTTATAAATTGACTTTATATCTAATGACCTTACTAAAAATACCTAAGTCTGGTTGCAAGTTCTTTGGAGTTTTCTACACACACAATCATGTTGTAATTGTGCTGTGTGGGAATAATAACAGTTTCATTTTTCCCTTTCCAATTCTTGCATTTTTTCCTTGCTGTTTTGCAATGGCTAGGATCTCTATTACAATATAAACAGACATGGTGAAAGCAGGTATTTTTGTTTTATTCTTGATCTCAGGTAGAAAATTTTCAATAATTTACCATCTGAATCACAGTTGATAATAGGTCTTTTTAAAAAGATACTCATCAGATTGAGAAAGCTCTTCTTTATTTCTAGTTTGCATGATGAATGAATATGAAATTTTATCAGATGCTTTTCTGCATCTATAAGATGGTCATATAATTTATTTGTTATTTTAATAGGATGAGTTGGAGTATGACTGACAAACAGAAATAAATATTAAGGTGCACAATGTAATGTTTTGATATATGTATACATAGCGAAATGATTATCACAATCAAACCAGTTAACGTTGTACAACTGTTTTTTTTTGTGATGAGAACACTTCAGATTCACCTTGTTAGCATATTTTAAGTATCTGCTGCATATTCGATCTCCAGAATTTTTCATTTTGCATAACAGAAACTTTATACCCTTTTACCAACATCTCTTTGCAACTACTATTCTACCCTGTGCTTCTATGAGTTTGACTATTTTAGATTCCTATGTAAGTGAGATCATGGAGTAATTGTCTTCTTGTGTCTGGCTTATTGATCACGTTTGGCAGGTGATAAAGGAAATAAATTCATTATCTTTTAAACTGGTAAATAAAGTATGAACTGTACCACTGGGTAACCAAATAGTAGGAAGTGTTTCTTAATAAATGTATTCTAACTAATAAATTAAAAATGTTAGACTATCACCACTCTGCAACTCCCAATGAACTAACAGGTTTAGACTCTGGACATAAATAACTGTTAACGTCACACACAAAAAAGAGAGAATCAGAGGTTATCTGCCTCTTAGTGAAAGAACATAACACCACCTGCGCAGTCTTACCAAAAAGCTCAAACATCAGTCTGTCCCAGGCTCCAGATTCAGCTGTCAGTTTGCTGAAAATAAAGCGGAGAGAAACACATTGAATCCTGAGTATGGAATCAACAAATATCTACACTTTCAGAAATTATACAGGTCAAATGCCTATCTACAGGTCAAAGGTTATCTTCAATAAATACATTGAAAGCAAAAGAAAGAAATGGAGTGGGAATCTTTAGATTAAATGGGACTTAAAAAGCATTAACATTTTTTGAAAAGGAAAAGCTCTATGACATGGGTAGTGGAGTACATGGGTGTGTTAAAAATAACCCAGTAAGCGGTACATTTCTTTTGAGTGGTTTTCTGTATCTGTATTTTATTTTACAATAAAAAGTTTAAAATAAGTTTAATCTTTTTCTGGAAAGCTCTCCTTTCCATATTTCAGTCTCCACGCACTCCTTTGATTTCACCATGCTGAGCAATAATGCCTCCCAAAGGTCAGTGCTCTTTCCTCCTTCTTTGCCTAAAATAACTCTCCGGGTCACTCAGTTAATGAAATGTAAACTTGGCCCTAAACCCCTCGCTGGCTGAGCCTTAGTCCTGGCTCCTTCTACTATAGTGCTCTGTTCCTCTTTCATAATCTAAATTGTTCCTCTTTCATAATCCAAATTGGTTCAGAAATTTGCCATTATCTAGCTGTTATGACTTCTTAGGTGATGTCTCCTGGGCTTGAGAGGGGTCTTGCATTACCTGCTTAATTCTTGAAAACCCCCATTTTCTTTTAGGTCCTCTGGCTTTGGAACTTAGGACTATGTTCTCTCTACTGATTTCCTTATGAGTTTATGGTCTTTGGCAGTGCTTTCCTTCCTCTTGGCAATCTGGGAAGTTCTGATCTTCTTAGTCTTAACTTCAGGCAAGGACACACCATATGTAATTTGGCCTCCTCTTCTGTCCTTAACCCATTCATTTAGCAGTGGGATGGCTCATGGATCCAAGCTAAGGTCAGAACTTGGCTTTAAGTTCTTGCATTACTGAGGCAGCCAGTGCAGTGAATGATGGGGAACTGGCACAGCAGTAGTGCCAGGCTGAGGCACAAAATCATGGTTCTTTCTGTTGACCTCACGCCCTGTGTTTGTTACCAAAACTCAACACAAGGCTAGAGTTCCTGGTTAAAGGTTTTTTTTGATTACAGCCACATATTGGACTGGAACCCACTTCTTTGATATCCCACCGTAGGCCTTGTGCAGTGAATTCCTTTTTGGGAGTATCCTTTTTTATCAACAGACCTCATTGGGATAACCTCAGGTAACAAGAGAGGAGTATAGTATTATTTAATCCTGGGAGGAAGGAGTCAGTGTCTTGATCCTTTTCCTCTTAGAAGCCTTGTTGAACTCTGTGCATATTTACCCACTTTCACCTCAGGCATTTGCTCTAGCTATTAAGGATCTTAAACAAATTAGCTTTGTCTAGTCACATATCAAAGTTCTAATGATACCATTTCCCCAGGAGAGTGGAAACCTGCCCACCTGGCAACCGTACAACTAAAATAACTATTTAGTAGTTTCTATCATAATAAAGACAATCTGCTCAGACATAGAAAAATCTGCTTAGACATAGTAAAGGCTGGTGAAAGCTCAAGTTCTGTGTTACTAAGCATCCCATTACATAAGTAATAATAAATTGAATATTTGTATTAACTAAAGTACATAACTTGATTGATGTTAAGATAATTATGGTTGGCACAGTTGTGTATAATTTAAAATAAAAGAAAAAATATTTTACATCTTTTTCTTATGTATTATTTTTTAAAATGGAAACTGTTGAAAATTCCTTTTTTAAATTTATTTTAATTAGTTTCAAGTGTATAGAACATTGGTTAGACACCTATATAGTTGGTAAAATGATCCCTCCAATCGCTCCCTCTTTCCCCTATCCCTCCTAAGTCTCCTGGTCTTATTAATGTGGATTTGTGAATTTGGTGTCCAGTGGCTCAGTCCTGAGAGGGGTTCAGCTGCAGGCCAAACTTAGCCCAAGCCTCTGCCCCTCCAGGGCCTCCTGTTAAGATTCAACAAGCAATCCACAGATCTTGTGCTTATCGTTTCTTCAAAAGGCCACACCGGAAACTGAGGCCAGCTGCCTCCAGTGTGAACCTAGGCACTGCTCAGCAAGGAGCACCTGACTCACTGAGGATATACCTGGATGTGGCTTGAGTGGGGGGGTCTAAGCTGGGGTAGGCGGGGTTTCAGGGAATCCTCTGGGCGGAGCGTCCTCTGTTACCTAGTCTGATGACATCTTGGCTATGGTGGTGCTGTGTCCATGCACTGAGAGGGGAAAGGCTCAACAGGGAACAATGGATACTGCTAGTACTTCTGTACAGAGCAAGCCTCGCCTTGGCCCTCATTAAGACAATGTCAATCTGTAAGTTTCTGGTGCTCCTTGCGCTCAGTCGGATGGGCACTGGTGTTCTGAGCAAGCATGTCCGTCACTGCGAAATGCTCCTGGATGTGACCCCTTTAAGAGGAGGCTGCTGCTGCCACAGCCTGTGTCTCACTCAGCTGTTGGAGACCATGCAGCCCCTGTCTTCGCCCCATCCTACTTTCTGCTGTTAAGGGTGCTTTCTTGGATTGCTAGTTGTATGGTTGTATGACTTGTTCATCAAGATCCCAGGTGATTTTCCACTGCTGTTGCTCCTTATTTCTGTTACAACTTTGATTTGGTTGCCAGATAGCTGAACAGAGCCTTAATTATGTATGCCATTTTTTTCTCTTTCTATGTATTCTTATTAGTTACATATATAGTTATTATTAGAGTTGTTGAAAGACTGCAAATAGTTAATAGCTATATGTTACCACTCTCATGGACCAATAGGGATCTGGGTCATCCAGCTAGGAAAACATTGTTCTGTGTAACATAGGCCTAGAATACACTCCATCTCAGGGCTTTTCAAAAGGGTCTGTACTGGGCCTGAAGGCATGCATGTCCTACTGCACATGCTTGTTCATAGCTACCATGTGGTCTGCTGGGGCTTTCTTGCTTGATACTCAAGCCAGTGTGTGTGTGTGTGTGTGTGTGTGTGTGTGTGTGTGTTTGTATGTGTATGTGTGTACATGTTCCCACACACCAGAAGGCTCACTGAGAAGGGAATCACCCACATGGTCAAGGTAGCAGGGATTGTAAGAGATGCACTTGAGACCAAGAGGTACATGGTTGAAGACTCCCTTTCTTCCTCCTGCCTTTCTTTCACAAATAGTGTAAAATTGTTGAGCTTCTATAATGCCAGACATTGTCTTGGTCTTGGGCATTCAGATAAAAAAAAGGATTCATTTCTTGACCTCACAAGTCATGGTCCAGTGGTGGAGACAGACAAGAAAACCCATGATCATAGTCCCTCCTTCTTCTTTCAGGAAGAGAATTCTGGATTTTGTGGTGGTGGTAACTATTGACATGGGGGGCAGTTTTCTTGAGGACAGAGATTTTCATTTACTGTGGCTTCAGGTGGCAATGGCTCAGGAACTATGGTTCAGAAACTATGGTACAGAAACTATGGTACCTCTGACCATTCTAGAAAACTCTAGAACTGTAGTGAATTTCATCATTCTTAGCTTTACTTGTATTTGTTCATTCAATAAAATCTGTAAAATAAAGGATTTTGGTGGTAGCAAAGAAAGGAGTGGTAGGGGAGATAGAACCCCATTCCATGGCCAGACTTGGGGGAAGATCTCCCAAAGAGCAGGCTGGAGATGGCGCCTAAAGGAGGAGCTTCCATGGCCCAGAAGAGCCTGCATGTCAGGAGTGGACAAGAAGGAGGCCTATCATGTGGGTTGCCCACGTTCTCTGCCTCCCTAGTCTACAGGGTGGCATTCTGTTGGAGAAGATGTCTGGCCCTAGAGACCTAGGTGACTTGGAAGAAACATCTGTTACTCCCTACCCATGTCTCTATCACTATCCACCCTCCCAGCCAAGTGCTGCTCTGACTTTGACCACAGTGAACTGGATAGTTAGTGCAGAGTTTTGCTAGGACATCAACTAGTAAGTCAGGAAGGCAAGAAAGGCAGGCAAGACAGAATTCTGGGCACCCTGGCTATGCCTAGGGAACCCGGCTCTCAGTTTTCTTTCCACTCAAAGTATTGACCTATCTTTCTTGACTTAAAAAAAAATCTGTATGGATGATCTATTCCACACTTTTATCTCAGATATCCTTGACCCGTGGAACTCACGTCTGTTTTTTTAATCTATTTCAGAGAATAGCAGCAAGACTGACAATTAGCTGCTGCTGCTACTGCTTCTCTTTTGGAAGCAGAGTCTGTGTTTTTGGAAGCACAAAGTCATCTAACAAGAGGTGAACAAATTTCCAGACCTCACTTAAACCAATCCATCTGGGGTTCTGGTTAGGACTTGGGGTTCCTTTTGTGTTTAAATTGTTATAACTCACTGACTTCTTGATTGGTCAGTTCATCAAAATCTTTGGCAGTTGGTTCAGAATCTCCATCTGCATTCCTCTGAGGTCATTCCATTAGGGTATCCAATTATTGGAAAATAACGTTTTGCGATCCCCCCTCATATATACTTAGTGGCATCTGTTATGATACTTTCCCTTTCTCCCCTTATCTTCGCTCTCACTCCACTCCTCAGTCTCAGAAAATAAAGTATTGTTCTGAAACCCTCGATTTTACCCTCATATTCTGCAAAATCTTGAACTTATTCCTCTCATAGCGATTTCCCCTCAGCCCACAATCATTATTTTATTTCTTTCTTATAGAGAAATCTCTTTTAATTTTGTCACTTTTTAACTTTTTACGCAAACTTCTACACACTTTTATTCTCTTGCTCATCTCTCCATTTACTCCTACATTCATTTATCTGGATTCTGCTCTAATGCTCCTTCAGAAAAATAATCCTTTACTCCTTATTTGATATTTCTTTTATAAATTTAATTTTTCTGACTAGTTTCCTTTTCACACATAAAAGTATTCACTACTTTTCATATACATGTTAATTTAAAATATCCAAATTTATACAAAGGTAAACAAAATGAAGAGAACAAATCTATCATTAAATATATATATTTGAACACTGGAGGAGGTACAGGCTGGAGAGTGGGTTGAAATAATAAATTTGGTTTCCAAAATATTTTATTGAGCTGGCTGAGTGTTATCCAAGATATCATTCAGGCAGTTCAATATATAGGGAATTCAGGAGAGAATTTTGGGTTGATACTAAAGTGGTGACAAAAATATTAACATTAGTTTGTATCAGATACTGTGCTAGGAGTGTTGCAGTTATTTTTTTTTACCTAATCCTGTTAACACGTGTATTTTTTATAAATTGGGAAACTTAAGCAAGAGCTGCTATGTAAGTTGTCCAGGTTAATAGGTATCAAAGAAGGCATTGAATTCAGTCACCTGTTTCCAGAGTTCACAATCTAACCTCTCTACTGTTCTTCCTCTCTCAATTGCTGTCAATCTCAACATCTCTTATTCTTCATTTGCATGTGGGGCTGTTTTGGTTTATTTGTCTTAAAAGATACATGTTACTTAATGCATGTTCTTCTAGCTTCTGCTCAACTATTAAGGGATTCAGTCATAGTTTTAATATTTGATTTGTTCTCTCTGCTTTGCACTTTGTGGCTTGAGTTTTTTTCCTTATGGGTTTTCCAAAAGCAAAAATTACAATCTCAATCATATGTCATTCAAGCAAGAGAATATTTTTTAGTCTTGATTGAAATGATACTTTAAACCTCAAGAATTCCTATGTATCTGGTGAGGGCTGTGCCCTACTTGGTGTTTAGAAGACTATCTGACTTCCCTAACACTGCAGGAATCAACATGAGAAGGACATCTGACCTCTGAAGTTAAGCTGAGAAGGGGAAAATTAGAGGCTGGTGTTTTTCTGGTGAGGTGATAAAGGGGTCAATGGGAAATGAAGAAGTGAGGACAGTGATTAGAGTCATTTTCAAGAAGTTTGGCCTGGGTGGTGACAGAACTGTGTGTTCAGGGGTTTGGTGTTGAGGGAGGATTTTCTGCAAAATGAGAGAAGCTTGACTATATTTAAATGCTGATTGAAAAGAGCCTGAAGATAAACACTGTTAATGTTTTCTTGCTTACACATCCAGATATGTTTCAAAATATATTTCATATATATACATATTATGGTAATTTTAGCAAAAAAAAAAAAAAGAGAATAAGAACAATTACTTGGAATGTTGCCATCTAGACCAGTTGTTAAACTTCTCAGTTTTTTCCTGGGAATGTGTGCACATATATATATGTCAGGGCTTTATCTCCTTTAGTTCTCTTATCAGTACCTCAAGGACTATTTCTGTTTCTCCCCTCTCCCATTTATACTGAAGCAAATACAAAGATTTAAATCTCCATTTAAGTTCAAGACAGAAAGATACAGATGCATACTTGTTAGGGTTTCCTCTCCCAGAGAACAAACAAGCCAGGGCTGGAGGAGAGAAGGATGGGTTGGAGTCGAGTTGGAGAAGATGAGGGATCAGAGTCCTTGACTGACATGTCAAGGACCTTTTATGTTCAGGACTTTGGAAGTAGCCTATCACAACCCAGTGCTTTGCATGTGGACCCTCTCATGCCACTGACCCGGTTGACAGCTGTCCTCCAACAACCTTGGACTCTCAAAGCCTCCTGAGCAGAAGGTGGTATACGTACGTAACTAAGATTAGGTTGAGACTGAAGAGAAATCCTTACCTCTGGGCCGCGGGTAACTGCAGAGCTGTTGAGAATTTTTCTATGTGCTGGAGTGGCTGTGGAATCACTGCCTCTGTTATATGGTGTATTGAATGAACCAGACTTAGTAGGAGGAAAGAAGAGAAAGTTAGTATTTTCCTCACCACCCTCTTTGAAAACCTTCTCTGTAAAATCATTCTTCCTACCCCTGGATGAAATTGCAAACAGTTTTTATACTATTTCAAACACTGCCAGTCAATAAAAAGTCCAGTTGAATATAATATTAAACTTCTAAACTTTCACCCATTTAAGACCTTTTTCTTAGAGACTATTGTGGCTGAGAAGCATGTATCTAGGGGAGGCATGGGCAAATTTAATCTCTCTTTTGCCACCTGGTCCTTTACTCTTTCCCTATCCATGAGCCTGCATCTGACTCTTATGGAATTGGAATAGAGTGGAGGAGAGATATGGGCTCTAAATGCTACATGAATTCTCCAGTTTCTCTCATAGACTCTGGAGATGGGTGGGCAATGGCAGACTATCTATGACCTGCATAGGTGTTATAGCATCTTGCCTTAGAAGTGAGGGTCCTTGGTACCTAATATTTAGTTTTTCTTCTTGGGGATTTTTGCCAACATAAAGACAAAAAGTTCTCATTCAAACATTCAGTTGCATACATAGAACACAAATACATTCAAAAGAATTTTGTCATGTTATATAATATACTGCTTTTTTCAATAGATGTAATATTGTAATATTTTTCAAAGATAATAAGCATACATCCATATGCTCATCTTAATAGAGTATATTTTTTCATTTTAATTATTTAAAAATTCAATGGCGATGTATACTCTTATAAAAATTCAGATGATACGGACAAGTAAAATTTCCTTTTTACTCTATTAAAATTCTCTCTTTTCGAAGCCACTTTAATTTTCTATGTATTCTTTCAAATCTTTTCCCACCAGTTTACAAATATATATATATATATAGACCTAAAAATTAAAAATTATCAATAGTTCAATGTGAGTAGATGGGCAACTATGTTTAATTCTAGAATCCATTGGCTGAACATTTCTTTCATAAACATATGAGCCTTATTCTCTACTCTCAGATCTATCAGTAGGAAAGATGATATCTTAATCATTCTTCGCCGTATTCTTTAAAAAAAAGTTAATTTTTTATTTTGAAATACTTCCGTACTTCACAAATTTGTAGAAATAACATCTGTATACCTTTCACCCAGATTGCCCAAGTAATAATTTATCACGTTTATCTTATCACTCTCTCACTATTTTCAGCTATTTGAGAAATAAGACCCAATTACCCCTAATTAAATAGTGTGTATTTCCGAAAAATAAGGACATTCTTCTAATAACCATAGTATGCCCATCAAAATCAGATAATTAACATTGATTTAATACTACCATCTAATCCACATTCAAATAATGTCATTGTTCCAAGCATACCTCTTGTAGCAAAACAAACAAACAACAAAACAACATCAACAAAAATTTTTTTCTTTTATGCCTTAACTTCTTTCCAGGATTGAATCTAGGGCCAAGCATGATATTTGGTCTTCATATCTCTTTAGCCTCCTTCAATTTTGAAAAATTCACTGCTGTATCTCTAGGGCTTTCATAAATATTTGCTGAATGAATTAGTACCAAATACTTTTCTGGTTAAAAAGCTAAAAGAAAAAAAAGTACTTGGGACCAAGTGATAGAGAAACTCATGCAGAAACAAAAGCAGGAGAGGGCTTCTGCAGAAAAGAGAGCTGCTTTTTCCTCAGAAACACTGGAGAGCCTAGAAGCTAGGAATCAATAAGCTTGAAGAGAAACTGACCAAGGGGATGATCTTTAAGGTAAATAAGCAAATGACTATTCTTGAATATATAGATTAGTGATTCCTCTCTCCACCCCTCTTGTTTACATAGTGACTGGCTGAACATTTTGCCTTGGGGTGAATGAAGAGAGGAGTGGGCCAGGACCTGCAGGAACTCCAGGCCTTTAGATGGTTACAGAGGAGAAAACAAAGGAGAGATTATTCTTTAAGAGGAGACACCGGTTCGACTGCTGGCTCCACTTCCAGTAACTCATATACCTTAATGAGAAACACTTCTGTCAGCATTCTTCTCCTATTTGCCCCTTTAGGCCTTCCAGGAGAAGCAAAAAGTTATCATGGAAACAGAAATATAGAGAATGGTAGAAACTTATGCCAGAAAAATATAGATTTACAAAGTGCCATGAGAGAAAGTCCTAATTATACCTCATTTAAAACAAAAAGAATCACCAAATAGTTGAAGAAAATGAGCAATTTGAAAATAAAGAACCAAGATGAATATACAAGATAACTAATTCACCTTGAAACAACTTTTTTTAAAAAAATTTCATACAAAAGTTATAATCACTTAGAAAACATTGAGAGGATATTAAATCCACAGAACTAGGGTATGTTTCCATGAAGAAGAGCCGATAACTAAACAAAAAAGATTTATGGTTTTAAAAGATAAAGAAAAAAAAAGCAATAATAGGAGAGCTGAATAACTGAAAGCACATAGCTAAAGAATAAACCAGTGATTTGGAAATTAAGATATACTTTTTTTTGATAACATTAAGCAAAAAGACAATAGACATTATGGGACTAAAGTTAAGAGATATAGAGGATTAGAGGATATGTGCAAGAGAACAAATATTCATTTAAGAGGAGTTAAAGAGAAGAAAACAGAAAAGAGATAAAACGTCAAATAATAGAAGGAAATTTCCTTGAGGGTAAAACGTACTCAGGACTTTAGATCCCAAGTGCCCACTGAGGACTCGGTGGGAGTACTGCAGGAGGACAGCCACATCTAAACACAGCTAGGTGAAATTTCTGAGTTTCAAAGGCAAAGAAAAATCTTACTACTTTATGGTGAAAAAAGTCACTCCCAAAGAAAGCAAATCAGATTAGCTCCAGGTGTCTTTCCTGCTGCACAGAAAGCTAATGAACGGACAATAGATCAGACAGTGCTTGCCATGTTTTGAAGCTAGAATTCTGAAGCTAGTTAAATATTGTGAGGGCAAAATTAAGAGCTATGAAAGTATATCATTCCTTTTTGGGAAGACTTGGTCTACAAAAGATAATATTTCAAAAAAGGAGAACAGGAGGTAACAAGAAAGAGTGGTAAATAGAGAAACAGTGTATCATTAAATGTAAAAGATTCTTATCACTGTGTTCAATACAATTATTAAGAAATGATTCTTAAAATAGAAGTATAATTTCTATTATGTTGAAAACTATTTTATTATATATTATATAGACATTTTAATAACATACCAAGTATAAAATAAAATATTACTAGATTATATATTAACAACAGAAATTAACAATGTCTAAAATAAAATTATAAATATTTTATTAGAATTTTAGGAGACAGAATGGGAAAGATGGATAAATTATGCATAAAATTAGATACGATACAGGCCTCATCTTTTGGGAGGAAAAGTCATGGATATTAATTGTTAATGCTGATACAAGAATACATGTAAATAGGTTTGTTAAAAATTTAAATATATTTACTAGTAGAATGGTTATAGTTTTTAGACTGTGATAGCTTATTATTTGCCTACTCAACATCCATTGTGGCTTTCGGCTTTCTTCCTTAGTAGTGGAATTCTGATTTCATTTAGGAAGGTAATGTGTCTTGTTAAGACATTTTCTAGCTGCTCTGACAGTAAGTAGTGACTGCATTACTACTTACTGAAAATGGAAGTACTGTGTGAAATGTCAGGAAAGGCTTCTTCAAAAAAGCTGCCTCAGCCAACACATACCCTTTATGCCCTTTCTCCCTTCTTTCTTCCTGCTTCCTGGAAATCGGACATGATGGCTAAAGCCCTAGTAGCTGCGTTATGACCTTTAGAAATGGGAGTTATGTTCTAAGGATGGTGGATCAATAAGAGAAAAGGAGGCTGGATTCCTGAGGCCAGTGGAGCCTCCAGATCAGTCCTAGACTCACTTTCTCTAGATTTCTTTTCTTGGTTAAAAAAGAAGAAGAAGAAGAAGAAGAAAAAGCATCATATCTTTAAGCTGTTTACTTTGGAGTTTCTACTCCATGCAGCCGAACTGAATTCTAACTTATTTATAGATCTGTCAAACTGGTTGTGGGGAAAGAGGAAAAACAACTGAAGATTTGATCAATCCAGCAAAGGTTAAGAAGATAAGAAATAAAGAACAAATAAGAAAAATAAATAAATGGCAAGGTTAGAAAGTGAACCAAAGTTATAGATTCTTTTGTAAGAGACACAAAAAAAATGATGCACAAAAGTTGAAAATAAAAGAATGGTTAAAGAAATGTTAAGTAAATGGGATGGCAATATTAATATTTGAAAAAATAGAATTCAAGTTCTAAATAATTAAAGGAACTGTAAAGTGCTATTTTCAATAGTATAGATAAAAAAAGGTGAAATTTGCCAAGAAGATATAATAGTTACGAACTTTTATGCATGGAACTTACCTTAAAACACAGCAAAAACTGTTGTAAATATGAAGACTATCTGACAAAGCAGTCTTTGTAGGAGACATCAATCTATAAGTCTTGGAAAGTGACAATTTCTGTGGACCAAATATAATATTGTATATAGAGATTTTGAGTAACACAATGGACACGCTTGCTTAGAATGTTGTACCCAAAGAAAAGAAAATAAACGTTGTTTTCAACACTCACAGGGCTTTTCAAAATCGATTAAATACTATGTACCAAAAAAAACCCCCCAACAACAACAAAAAACCCCCCAAAACCTGAATCAATTCTCCAAAGAAGGAAGTATAAATGCCACATTCTCAGAAATTAAAAATAAAATGTAACTAATTATAATTTACTAAACATTAACCACCGGGGAAAAGGAACAATCTTCTTAAAAATTTTGGGGTCAAAAAGAAAACTAAACCTTAAATTATGATTGTTTGCAAATAGGTGTTATGTGAACAGTATACATCTTTACCTGGATTGCAGCCAATGCAGTTCTTAGAGGATCCCTAGTGTTTAGTGTATTTATGAGGAAAGAATACGCAGCAAAAATAAATTCAATTTAGTAGCTAGAAAATAGCTGAACAAATACCCTGAAAAAAAAGAGGAGGGAATTAATAGACATAAAAACAGAAATTATTTGACTAAATTTAGAAAGAAGCAACTTGAACAGAGAAGACACAGTTCTCCCCAAGCACCCTCCTTTCTCTCTGAATTGTAAAAAAAACCACTCACATTCTCACAGCTGTGCTCCTCAGGTTGGGCAGTGGAGTGGGCAAACATGTTGATTACCTTGAACTCCACTGCAGTGTCCACATGTACCACTAACAACCACTAACAGCCATGTACCGCCTCAGAGGAGTCCTGGGTAATCCTGTGCCCCTCACTGTTTCATCTGCTGAGCTCTCAGTCACTTTCCCTTCCTTCATGGAAAACTGACTTCTTTCTGGATGATGGTCTCCCCTTTGGTCTCAAGATTCTGGACAACTTCAGGGGTCATGAACAGCAGTCTGGGTTCCCATGTCCTCATCATGACTTTCGTCCCAACTCCTGTGGCCAGTCTATGGACCTGGTCATTACTCAGAACAACTCCACTTCTGAAAACACCTGCTCTCTGACCACATTCTCCCATCCTTCCAACTCCCTCCTTTTGATATATTTTTTTAATATTTATTTTTCAAACTTCATTTCCTTGACCTTTTTATTTTCTCTTTACACACACACACACGCCTATCTCAGTCATCCCTTTCAGATTAAATTATATGGCCCATCACTTAGATAACTCTTCTGCCTATATATGCTAGATCCTGGCCATATTTTCACAAAGTCTGGCAAAATTCTAAACCTTGCAGAACCCAGTTATCTACCTCCTCTAGTCTTATTCCAGGCTTATTGAGCAGATATAGAAAAGGAAAGTTATAAAATTATAAAGATGATACATTTAAAGTTCTGGTTTATAACCTTAACAAGGCCGTCAACTCAGTCCAAGAAAATCAGGAATGCTTTCTGCTTAGTGTTGTCTCCCATTCTCCAATAAAGCAATAGCAGACCTTCAAGCTCATCATGCCACACCCATCATGCCATACCCTATTTCACCCACAGCAGGTAACCTCATCAGTTTCACTGAGAAAATAGAAGGGTTTTGATATAAATTTCCTTTATTTCCTGGTAATATATACAATCATACATGTACTCACATCTGCCTTTTTTTCTTGTTTTTATGGCTACTATGTGAGATTTTTTTCCTTCTCTTGTCTAAGACTTAACCTTTCATCTAGGCTCTGAATCTCATGTTGGTCTTTTCAGAAATCTTGTTCTGTCGATTACCTCCACTTTTTTTTGCATTTTCTTTTTCTCAGCACTTTTAATAACAGCAATTAAACATGGCTTACAAGGTCCTTCACCATCTCTCCCCTTTCTACTCTACTACCTCATCAGCTTTTTCCTCTTCTACTTCTCACCTCTCAGTCTATTTCCTGCCACGCAGGTTTTCTTTCAGGTCCTTTGGCATGCTGTGTCTCAATTAAATCTGGGATTTTGCCATGCTGATTCTTATAGCTTGCATGTTACTTTCCCTTTCACCTCCAATCTCCATACTTTTGAGTAATACTTCTTACACCTTTTGTCTTATAACAGTTTCTCTGGAAAATCTATCATCTAAGCTTCGATTAGGCGTAGTTCTAATAGACTTCACCTGTACTCTGAGAGAGCCTATCTTAGTATTTACTATTTTTAAGATGTTTATTTTTCTAAGAGACTTATTTTTTTGACTCCCCCACTCTTGTTTTCTCCAATGAGACCAAGACTATCTTATTCAATGTTGAATTCCTGGCATCTAGAACATGTCTGGCATATAAGAACCACTATATATGTGTATATAGTTGGACTGATTCAATCATTTGACTGAATTTTTGGTCTCAAAGCACAATGCAGAACTTTAGGAAGCTTAAGTGGACCATATGGTAAATGCATTTCGTGTGGTTTAGAGTCCTGAATGGTGCTATTTAAGCTCAAATTTAAATATCAGAATTTGCTACTCAGGAGAGATGAAATCCATAATCGTTAGCGTTAATGGAAAATGAACCAGAGAAAGGTTTTCACTGTACATAGTTATATTTATCCTGCTCTGCCTTCTACCCCAACTAGAAAACATGGTTGGTCCAGTGAAGGTCTGCAATCTGATCTGGTCTCTTCCTCCACTCTTTTCTCTCCTTGAAAAAGAATGAAGAGGGATCTCCAGCTTTTTTCCCTAGAGACTAATACAGTGATATACTTCAGTGAAGAAGCTTAATAAAACTGAGAAATAATATTTGAAGTCTATTAATACAATTCTGCTTGGGTATCTTACCCAGTTTGGATACATTCTTAACAAATACCCTTATTTGAATACATTTTTTTAAGTCAAGATATTTGATAGTACTGTGGAATTTTTCATTTTCTATGGTAGAAGAGACAGTATAAAATTCTTAAAGCTGGTATTGAGTAGGGAGGCTATATATCTTGCTTTGACTGGGACAGTCCAGTCTAGGCCTGTTTTTTCCAGTATTCAGTCTAGGTTAGCATGTGACCTGGATTTTTCACATTTTAACAAAGTATTAATGTTTTTTATCAATGGATAAATTTTAATAAACAGATAGATTGAGAGACCTTCACTTTGTGTTCTGCCATGGTCTCATCTAGTAGTGTGAGAAACCCATCTTCTCACTAACAGATGGTTAAATCTGAAAGACAGCTAGTGATAATCTTTTATTCTCTCTGAAGTTTTATAAATCTGGAGTTTTATAAATCTTCTCTATCTTTTCAAGTCTGGGTTCGGAATTTTGCCTGTGGGCTTCCATGGCACCCTGTGGAGTGTGGTTTGTCTGAGGCTCCCTAGGACAGGCTTTGTGATATGTGTCAGAAAGGAGTCACCAAGTCTGACTTGGTGAAGAGCATCCCTTCCCCCACCGGAAGGCTGCATCTTGGAGAGGCTAGTTATAGGGAGGAAGGTTGGGTAGTTCTGTAGGAGAGGAGTGGGCTCAATATGAGGTAGAACTAGAGTGATCAGAAATTGAAGGGTCTGGAAGTCAGTTGGTTCTTTGATCAAGAGTGTTTAGGAGAGATTTCTGGCAGGGAGGGCTAGAGTGAGGTGCAAAGTGGGAGTTGGGACAGGATAAGCTGGTTTGGGCCCCACTTATCCATCAGATAAACTTTCTGTTAGGCACTGGTTATAGAGAGATGAATATGGCAGATTCTCATCTTTAAGGGATTTGCAGTCAGGTTTGGGATTAAATCTGAAACAAAGAATTTAAAATTTATCTGGCTTCTAATGGAGAATATTCCAGAAGAGATAGAATGAAGATTCGATGTACCTCAGGGTCAGTGGGTGGAGAAAAAGAGGTCTATTGGACAAACACTGCAGTGCCCACAAGGACAGGACTTGGCAGCTGAGCAAACATTGGAGTACAGCGGAGGGGGAGATGTTGTACGTCTGGGGGTTTCAATGTAAGTGAATAAGAGGGTAGCTTGGCCTTGACAAGAATGAGGAGCCTGAGGTGGAGGATGAGAGTTCAGGTGTGGTGTGCATGCATGTGGGAGTGCATGTGTGTGTCTGGGGAATGTGTAGACAGAGGAGGATGCTTTCATTCCTCTCAATAGGTGACTGAAAATGCAACAGGAGCATATCCTGCTGTTCGCACCAGTCTTTGCTCAGATGGAAACCGGTCAGGGTTCCTGACTCTGAGGCCCAGGAATTGGAGGGAATCAACACAGAGGAATGAAGGTGAACGGCAGAAATCTGTGTGATAAAGAGTTTTTCATTAGTTTAAAAAAAAGTGACCCAAGTTTAATGTCAGTCCCAAATGGTGTCAGAATACGAAGGTATAGGATGGGAGAGGAAGGAGTAACTTTAGAAAGGGCTCCCTGCCACTCCCGGCTACCGCCCTCCTGAGATGTTAAAAAACATACCCATCTGTGCCTAGGTGGCTTGAGAACCTGTCCTCCATAGATGTCCTGTAGAAGGTCCTAATCATTGTGTGTCTCACTATTCTCATGTCCAGCATGTTCTTTCTCTAGCCCTCATACCTGTGGGCAAAGCCTTATCCTAGAGACCGGGAAGTGGAGAGTGTAGAATTCAGTGGGAAGGAATCACCCAGATCCCTCTAGGAACTTTTATCTTGATTGGGAGATGCCTTACATATCTAAGATACAAGTACAAACCATCTTTATATGAGTCATCGCACACTGATCACTTTGAGCGTTCTGGCTTTTCAGTTGGGCACCCGTCGGCCTGGCAGTAACAAGTTGTTTTCCTGAGCAGATGCAAACTACCCAGCCACCTTGGTCAAGAGCACCTGGTATGACCAGAAGGGGAAGAAGTTGATATACTAGAAAAACACCTTAGAATAAATGTCCCAGGCTTTGACTTATTCCTGCACAACACACCACAGACCTATGAAGGAAGGTTCTGTTGATGTTTGGAAACAATCGAACATCATTAAGAAACAGTGGTGAGGAATATGAGGGGAGAGTTTTAAGAGCTTGGCTACACCAATACAAGGCTTTCAAGTTTTCACAACTGCAAAAGAATTTCTCAAGGTCTTTTTAAAAGGGACTTTCCATAAATACTTTTGGAACAATGGATATGCTTTTGGAATAAGTGCTTTGCCTCTCAGAGTGACTAGTTTGAAGAAGATAATGGCCACCTAGATGTAAAAGTTCTGATTTATTTGTGACAAAGCTATTCTTCTCATCCTGTCATCACACATCTTGGACTTGACCTTAGCAAGCCTACTGATATCTTTAGTGAGAGCTCAGTTCTTTTGTATCAAAGGCTGAGGCACCATTAAACCCTGGGAAATTGTGGAGCAGGCAATACATTTCAAGGGAACTTCCTGAAGGAAGAAATCTGAAAGCCAGTGTTAGAAAGGAGGGGAGATGAAACTTAGGGTTACCAAACTAAAGGTTGCTTATTGTGAGCCTTGGATATAGAAGGGGAGAGGAGAGGTAAAACCAGGACAAGTCAGCTTAGTAAAATTGATTTGGGGAACCCCTATAAATGAATGGTGACATAGGTGTGAAATGGAGAGAGTTGTTAGGAGACTGGATGGTTTTAACAAGAGGCTGTGATAAAGTGGAGTCCTAACCGAGATGGGGCGTTACCTGCTTGACTCCCTGCCTGTATTTACTTTAGGCAGTTAGAGCTGGTTCTAAAGTCCTAATAGGGCCTGAATCGGATCTGAATCCTTGCCAACCCCCAGTCTTTCTGATTTACCCCTTTACTCCCTGGAGGCACCAGGGAGGCAAGCCCAGATGCATGAATTGCAAATTCACTCATGGGCAAATAGGATCTTTCTGTTCCTGTTAGTTCATGTGTGAGCAAAAGTTGGGGGAAAAGGAGCTGCCCAGTGGAGTATGAAGGACATGAGGGTTCCTGTTCCCTGCTGAGATTCCAGGAAGCTGAGGAGGCTGTTGTGTCCAGAGATGCCCCAAATGGCCACAATCTCTGGTTCCCTCTGGTTTTCTCTTGGGTAGAATTCCATTCTCTCCCCATCTTCCTGTTCTGAGTTGGCAACAAAGAAGGGGCCAGCTGGTTATATGGAGGGCTTAGTTTCCTTAAAGATTCAAGAGATTCCTGGATGGGAAGGGTCTTAGGTGGATGTCCTTCCATCTGGATCTCTTAAGGAGGAGAGAAACAACTATGCCCTGTCTTGTGTATAGTGGCGCTGGGGTGAAAGAATAATTCTTTATTCTGGCTTTATCTTTTGTTGTAAGTATGCAACTTTGCTCTCTGAATATATGCTATGGTTGTGTATTTATAAATTCATCTACCTCAAGCCTGGGAGCCTCCCTGTTCTCCAATCCTCTTTAATACTTCCTTTTATTTATTTAATTATTATTTATTATTATTATTATTATTATTATTATTATTATTATTATTATTTTAGGCGAGGCAACCCTTGGTTGACCTCACAGATTGCAAGGACCTTGTCAGCTTACAATCCATCATTTTTTATTTTTTATGCCTACAGCACCTGCTATTCCTAGGTAGTCTCCCATCCAAGTACTAACCAGGCTCAGCCCTGCTTAGCTTCTGAGATTAGTCAGGATCAGGCTTGTTTAAGGTGGCATGGCCTAATACATTTGTTCTAATACATGAAAAATAACCTATGGGGGAAGTCCAGCTCATTCTCCCAAATATCAGGGTCTTTGAGTCTCATAATCATCTCTCCCTATGATTTTCTTTTCCTGCGGATTTGCTACTTTCTTTGGTATCTTGTTCCCTGTAGTTTTCCAGAGACTTTGAATCTCCATGAACATAAGACTGCGTCCCCTTCTCTGAATTCCCTTAAGCACCACCAACATGAAGTTGTTGGTGAAACAGGCTTTGGCTGAGAGTTTGGGTTGACATCACAGGAAGACAAACAACTTTATACAGACTATTAATCACCCACAATGTATGTTCATTGCCTATGGCTGACACTGAATTTGTCACTATTTGATCTCTTCAGGTCTCTCATCCTCCTGCAAAACTTCCTTTTCTGGACTGCCACGGTCCCCTGGCTATTATCTCTCTCTTCAGGCTTCCTCCTTATTATTTTCACTTTTTTTTCTCACTTACCCATTCCCAAAACAAGTGTTTGTTGAGTGATCACCATGTTGCAGGTGGATTAATTTCACTCTTGGCTCTTATTGAATAGGAAATCTCACATTTTCAACAAAAGGCCTTTCAGAGGTTCTGAGGAGATATTTTAAAGCAACAAAACAAAAAAACTATCTGGTCTTAGATGAAAATTATCACTCTTCCATAAAACAGTAGGTCTACATTATTTTTGTCACAGGGTTTTCTTATTTTCTGGAGTCTATAATCAGGATAAAGATACTAGGGCATGTGTATGTGTGTGCATGCATGTGTAAGGGCAGGGGAGAACATGGAGGACAAGGGAGAACATGGAGGATGGGGGAATGAAAGGGTGGGGTGATTGCCTGGGCAGTGATAGACAGTATATGTTCAGAGCAAGGTTCTGATGCTGAGCCTCAGGCTCTGGCCCCCTCTCTCTCTTAGGCTCCCTGTGAGCCTCCCCCTCTTACCAACTGCCTCACAGGGACCAGTACTGATAGCTGGTTGGCTCTATGTAGAAAGGGAAGGGAGGGTCTTTTGACAGTTGGGAGGTAGTATCCTGTGTCATTGCCAAGCTCCTGCGTGGAGAGGTGTAAGAGAGTTCCCAGGCAGGGAGTGCAGCAGAATCAGGGAGACTCTGGCTTGTCCTATTGGGGCAGGTTGGGAGCAGCCATTCAGGGAAGCAGGAGACAGAATGGGATGGCCTGTGAGCTATGACTGTGAGCTCACCACAGAAAGCCAGGAATGTTTATGAAGCAGCACAGCGCAGTTTCTAGAGTCACAGTAGCTGGATTTGAATCCCAATTCTGTCCCTGTTTCGCTGATTGATCTTGAAGAGATCCTGGGCTCTTGTGTCTGAGAGATGGTTATTGCAGGGTTCTTATTCTTTAGTCATGATTGCAGTGCAATAAAATAATTGGAGATTAATCTAGCCTGTAATGTAAGAGAGAAGGTTAGAAGCAGGAGATTAAGGGTCTGATATAGTCCTAAGACAGCAGGTGTGGAGAAGAGAGGGTGCATTAGGCAAACACTGCAGTGTCAGTAAGGATGGGACTTGGCATCTGATGGGACATGGGGAGACAGTGAATAGGAGAGGTGCTGCTAGTCCAATGGTTTCAGTGCAAAAGCATATGAGGGAAGTTGTATGTGTGTGCGTGCATGCGTGTGTGTGTGTGTGTGTGTCTGAGGATGCATGCACATGTTATATGTTTGTGTATTTGTGCATGTATGTGTTATATGTCTGAGTACGTGTGTGGTATGGTGTCCCTCTGTGTGGTATCTGTTTTGCCTGTGAGTTTATGAATAAGTTGTATATTTAATTTAATTTAATCTTAACTTTCCAGGGCCAGTTTTAGGAGCAGAAGTGCCTCAGGGAGCAGGACTAGTGATGGGAGCCTGAAGGAGGGGTGTAACTAGCTCCACAGACCAAGGAGCGTATAGAGAGGGTCGGGGACTGAATCAGGAGGTGTTGCCTCCCAGACTCTCCTGAGTGACATTTTGACTTAGGGCTTGGAGCCATGTGGGTCATCTGTTGAGGGAGGTAGAGATAGGCGACTTGGAGAAGGTTTCTCCTACGAGGTCCATGTCTCTATCACCACCCACTCCCCTTCCAAGCCTGCCTTCACTGTGACCTTGTGCAAGTGTCCTGCAAGGCAGTGACGGTGCCAGAGTAAATACTAAGCCGGTGCCAGCACAAAACCCTGGGAAACACTTGCAAAGAACAAAGTAAATGACCTCAGGCAGCATGTGATAGATTACTGGATTTGGACATAGGTGAAGCATAGAGGGAGAAAGGGAACTGAAGGAGGATATTTTATTTTTTTAAATTTTTTTTTCCACAGTGGTCTGAACCATGTCTGGGTTACTGAGGATGGTCTCTCTGAATTTCCAGGATGAGGCCCTGGGGTAGAACACTCAGGTTTTTGGGTAAAGATTTTCAAACTGACAGGTAATGCTTATAGCAAGGAATGTCTGACTGAATCAGGAGAGAGGGAAGGGCAAGGTTTGGCATGGGTGGATAGGCAGAGACACACAGAGATGGACACATGCAAGGAAAGCTAGAAAGAGACCAATAGGGAGAGGGAAATATTCTGAGAGATAGAAAATTAAGAGAGATTTAGAGTGGGAGACAGAGACAAAGATAGAGACCGAGACAGAAGAACAGAGAGTAAATAAAAATACATTATTGAGAAACTCCCTCCCCTTTATGTTTGGGATCATGGAAAGAAGCCTGTGGTTTGCTCTGGTGGCTGCAGCTTGAAAAGGCTTCCCAGATTCTCTGGGCATTCAGTTAGAATGGGGTATTAAAAGATAACCTACCAAAGGTAGTGGGCTTTATCTGGCTAGAGGAGAAAAGTTGGGGTTGGGATGCGTCAGTCATTCTTCTGAGAGGTGTGGCCCTGTTTCTCTATCCCCAGGAAGGAGTGGTTTGAGGTTTCAGGGAGATAACTCCCTACCCTGATGACAGTATGGACCCAGGTGAGAGCAGGAGGCCCTGAAGTCATTTTCCTGGCTGGGGTCGGGGCTTGAAATAGAGTCCCAGGGTGTTTCCTCTTCTCTTAGGATTTGGTAAGGGATGGCTGAACAATGAGCAATGAACACCTGCACCTGTGAAATGGCTTATGTCTGTGCATAACTGCCACCTGTGTGATCTGGCGCTGAGCCTATGAATGTGGCAGATTTAGCAGACTTCCCCCAGATTCAGGAAAGACACACACAATGGAAGAACCTAAACTACGCTGCTGACACTCTACCTAGAAACCTGAGGATGGCTGGATCCTCCGAGGTTTTCTGTCCAGCCCCTGACCTACCTCTCTCCCTGAGAGCCACAGCTAGAGCCCGAGGAGCAAACTCGATGGCAACACCTATCCTCCTCTTACAGTTTCAACTTCTTCTTCTTTCCCTTTTATTGTTCTGTGAGCAGTTTCTCAACCACTTTCTTGCCTGTGGAACTAGTCCCTACTTTAAATTCTCTCTGTTTAAATAATCAGATTTTTTCCCCCAAAATTAGGTCCTGACTAGGAAAGAGTAATGATCCAAACAGACAAAGCCCTTGTAGTCATGGAGCTTGTGCCTCTGAGGAGGGGAGAGGACACAGAATATAAACAAGTATACACAATATGCCAGGGGGTGATAACTAGAATGGAGATAGGTGATAGAGAATTTCATGCTGGGGGTGGGATGGGTGGTCAGGTAAGATCTTTTTGATAGATGACATCTGAACTGTGGAAAGTAAGAGAGAGAGAGAGGGGGCAGATATCTGAGAGGAGAGCTTGTCAGATGTACGCCCAGAGGCTGGAGCATCCATGCACTTTGTGGAACCACAAGAAAAACATGCAGCAGCAGTGGAGTCAGCAAGCAGGTAGAGGTGGGCAATGCATTCAGAGAAGTCATGGGGTGGGGGAAGATCATTTAGGGCCTTGCAAGCCATTGTGAGGGCTTTTGCTTTAACTCTGAATGACAAGGAAAGCTGCAGTAGTGTTTGGAGTGGATAAGTGATATGACCTGACTTACGTTTTGAAAGGATCATTTTGGCTGCTATGTGGAGAATAGATTGTGGCAGCAGAGAGACCGGTTTATCAGCTAAGCTTGCTGCATGTTATAGAAAACTGAAGATGTGTTTATTTTTTCATATTAAAAAAATCCAGAGGTACACAGTTTAGAGATGGTAAGGTGACTACCATCAAGGATTCACACTTCCCTATTTTTGCTGTACTCTACTGAGTGCCTGGCTTCCACTCTCATGGGTACTTTATGTTCTACAATGAATACTGAAGCTGCAGCCACTGAGCACCCTGAAGGCAGCAGCAGGAGCAAGGAAAAGAAAGGGCTAGCTCGTTTTCTTTTTAAAAGACTTCCCAGTAGCCTCATGTAGCACTTCTGATTATATTACATTGGCCAGAACTGAGCTATATAGCCACACTTAGCTCTGCATGGAAAGCTGGGAAACACAGTTTGTCTTTTTTACATATTGCCCAAGTTTTTGTTGCCAAAGAAGAAGGAGAGAATAGGTGTTGAGTGGCCATTTGCCTCCTCTACTACACAGTTAGGAAGCTGTTGCCGTAATCAAGGGGAGAGATGATGTTAGCTTGTATTAGGTAGTAGTAGAGGAAATGGTGGTCAGGTTCTATAGTATTTTGAAGGTAAATGTGACATAATTTGCTGTAAATTTCTTTCTACTACAAAACAAGTAGAACCTACATAAAACATATATTATTGAGTTAGTAAGAAGTCAAGAGATTCTCCAAGGGGCAAAAATTCTCAAACAAACCCTGAGCTAAGACCACAGTGATGAGCAGTCAGCTGCTCCTTGCTGGCAAGAAGATTCAGGAGAATCTGAAGGTTCAAAGTTTTTTAACTTAACCACGTCTACCCAAATATTCCTGTTCTAAGATCTCACTTCTTCGCTAGTGCCCTAACTTTAGCATAAGCAACAGGAGGGTTTGAAGTTTTGATTGGTGTTACAACTTTGAGAACTTTCCAATCATACTCTCACTGTTGTCCTCAGCCATATTTTCCCTAAGACTACAGGCAGGAAATGAGAGAATCCTTCAAAGCTGCCATGAAGGCCTCCGGTTCTCCATGTGCTTTCCCGACTGTACATTCATAATCCCACCCCGCTTCTCTCTTTCTCGCTCTCTCCTAAGTACACATTCTAGCACCGTAAGAAGCAGCCATGTGACTCTATGATATTTATAAAACACCATCATTGTCATGGTAACTAAGTGCCAAAGCCACACAATCTCCTGACCCCTTCTTTGCTCTCCACCTGTACTTCTTCCTATGTTACCATTAGTGGTAATTTGAGTAATACGGTGCAGTGAGCTAAACACACAGGTTACTAGTGTCCCAGCTCTCCACAGAAAGGGAGGCTATCTTGCCTTCTGTAGAGAAAACCACCAGCCCTGAGTGACCTTGCTGGGTCAGATGCACAAAACATCAAGCGAGTAATAAATAGACAAAACTCTAGTTGGATTCAGTGAGTGAAATAATCATGTAATAAATGACACAAGTATAATGGGCTTTTAAAATAGAGGAGAGTAGTTTCTTACCTTGCCTTATGTATATGGTATATTCCAAATGATCTAAAAATCTAAAAGTTAAAAAAAAGGTAGATGAATATTAGAGAACATGAAAATACATTGGGGGTGGAAAAAACCTTACACTAGAGAAAAAAACAAGAGGAACCCCAAAAAAGGGAACAAATATTCATACTACATATAAGTTTAAAAGTTGTTTATGTCAAAAGTTACTATAAATGTCAAAAGAAGACAGATAAGAAAATATTTTTATTATGTATATGATATTCGAAAGGTTACTATCTTTCCTATAGAGATAATTTTTATAAAATGACAAAAAGGGGAAATAACAGTGACTGTTAAAATGGCTAAGATTGGGATGAAGAAATTTGCTGGAAGGAAATACAGATTGTAAATAAAAATGTAGAAATCTTCTCTACTTTACTGGGGAAATGAAAATTAAAGCACCAGTGAGGAACTATTTTTCACCATCCTATTGGCAAAAATTAAAAAATTGTGGAGAAACAGGCATTCATATCCTGTTGGTGGGAGCATCGCTTCCTACACTTTTTGGGAAAATAATCTGACAGTATCTGTTAAAATTAAAAATTATAAATCATTTACCCTAGTATTCTGAATTACGGAAAACTATGCCAGAGAAACAAAAGCTTCTATTCATAGAATGTATGGACAAGGATATTTATCAAGACTTGCAGTAGCAAAAATACATACATATATTCAGTGAAAAAGGAAAACAAAACCAAAACCACACCTACAAAATAAAATACCTGTGTATCTATCAATAGGGGAATACTTGCATAGATTATGGAACAATCTAAATATGGGCTAGTATGCAGCTATTAAAAGAATGAATTGGACCTATACAGTGGATCTGGAAGGTTATTCATTCCAAATTATTAGTGAAGAAAACAAGTTGTAGATAGCACCCAGAGTAAGATTCCATATTTGAAACAAAACACAATAGCATATATATTTTTTATATGATTCTGGAGAATGATCTGGAAGAATACATACAGAACTACTCACATATATTACCTTAAGGGCTAGGATTAGATAATGTGGGAGAATAAGGGCTTATGACTTTTTTCTATCCCCTTAGTGTTGGCTTATTACAATACAGTGAGCTCGACAAGGACAGGAATTTTGGTCTTGTTCATTGCTGCCTGTTTAGTACCTAAAAATATGACAGGCGTATGAAATCCATTCAATAAGAGTGAGTGAATAAACATTTATTTCTTTAATTAGCAAAAAGAAAACACATGGAATCAGATTTTAGAGAAATTGAATTAGAAATAAGAGCAACTCAAAAGAGATGTTGCGAGGGCAACTGTAGAAACAAAAGCTTTCTTTCCAGAAGAACTTGGAGAAACTTTTAAATCAGGAATCAGAATGTATAGGGAGAGGGAGCTGGGCACAGGGTTGGTAACAGGGGCAATTAAGCAAATAACTCTCCCTGGAATAGCTAGGTAGGTCAGTTCTCTCCCCTTTTTTTGTTTACAGAGTAACTGGTTCAAGGGTTTACTCTCAGGCCAATGTGACAGGATCAGCTGGTATGGGAGGTCAGAGAGAGGCAGATCACAGTCTGGTATATAACTCTAGGTCTCTGAAATGGTCACAGGAAAAAAAAGGAACTGTGTTATAGAGAAACCAGATACACTAAAGCTAATTTTTTAGAGCAAAATCATCCCCAGGTTTTCTGCTAGCTCTCCACCCTCAGGAGCTGTGTCAGCAGCATCCTCATCCCTCTTATTCTGAGCCTGTAGTTGGTTAGTTCCAGGGAGAGACAGTTTTCCTACACAAATGCTGAAGGATCCAATGCCTCTTGTCTATAAATTCAATTTAGTGTTTCATTTGAAGCAAAGCATTAGCAAACATTTGAGGAAAATTAACATCATAAAAAAGAAAGGCCAAGAGGAATTAATGAGATAATTAGCTGGGGATGAAACAGAGGAAAATAAGCAACAGCAAAGAAAAAAACTTCAAACATTATAATTACTATATTCAGAAAATGTTGAGAGGATATTGTATTCGGAAATCAAGGGCCCTTCATAGACAAAAATGTTCTTACAAATTAAAGAATTATTTATCAAAAGAAAGTTAAAACTAATTGGAAGACATGGCTATAAAATATCTTTAAATTATTTGGAAATCACAGTATGCTCCCATACCATTGACTAAAAAGACAAGGAGATGAAAATTATGACTATAAAAATAAAAAACGTGAAGGGTAGGTCCAGGAGATCATATAAGTAAGAAAAAGTTAGAATAGATCAGAATATGAAGAAGGAAGAGGATGAAGAGAAGAAAACTTTCAGAGGTGAAGATATACTTAATATTTCTAATCAAAACTGCCTACTGAGGGTAGGAAGGAAGAGCCAGGTGAAATTTCTGGATTCTAAATTTTAGGTTAAATATAATTTACAAGTTTCCAGCAAAAAATTACATGCAAAGAAAAGCCAACTGGAATGGCATAAAACTTATCATCTATAAGATTAAATGTCAGTGGCTATTTGGTTTTGAGGGAAAAAAAATTGAGAAACTGAATTTCGATAGTTAAAAAATAACATATAAGAAGTAGGTACAAATAGTATGGCCACTCACACACCATTTCTGAAAAAATTACTCTCAACAGAAGAAAAATTCAAGAATGAAGATAATAGTTGGAAAGCAAGAAACCCACTATAACTTATAAATTTAATATTTAATTTAATAATGAATCTATTATATTTTATTTAATAATAAAATAAATTTAATTTAATAATTAATTTAACTTTTAATTGTTAAAATTGATTTCCATAATAAAAGAGTATATCATATAATAATTGATCATAATATGGAAGTAATATTTCACTATTATTTGAGAGTAATAACTGGAAAAAACAGAAGAAGAAATGATACATATCTTAATTTGGGAGAGACAGTAGTGTTTAATTGTTGATAGTGACAGAAAAATTGTTGATATTTACAGAAAAATGCCTGTTTAAATATATTTGTTATAAAATTACATGTAATAACAACTAATAGAATGGCTTAAAGGTCATATTTTCCAGCCACCCTTGCAGCTCGGTATATTTTAAATATGTACTCAATAGATGTAATCACATCTCCATGACTATGTTCTTGCCGATTATGTGTAAGTGTGGGAAGTCTCCTCCAATGGAGGTGACTCAGCTAAGACATGCCTTTTTTTTGCACTTCTCCTTTTCTCTTCTTGATGCATGAGTCCTCGGCATAATGGTGGAAGCCCTAGTAAGCCACCTTATGATTTTGAGAATGGAAATTGCTCTTTATGAATGGTGGAACAAAAAGAAAGTGAGAGCTTAGGTTCCTGAGACAGTGGAGTCTCCATTTATGCTGTGAACTGCCTTCCTCCAGATTTCTTTTATGTATGAGGATATATTTTAGGGTTTCTGCTTTTTTTCAGTGGAATCAAATACTAAATGATATATAGATTCTTGAAACTACTAGAAGAAAATAGAAATAGCAACCCAAAACGCATCTTGGAAAGGTCAGTAAGAAAAAACAAAACAAAACAAAACAAAAAACCAAGGAAACAATGCTACACACAACAAAAATAGATAACAGAATCAAAAAGTAAAATCTAGATGTGTGCTTTTTATGAGAGATGAATGGTCAGAGCAAGTTTGAACAATAAATGATTGGGTAAATATATGCAAGGTAAATGCTAACCAAAAGAAACAAGGTTAGCCAAGTAAGTATTAAACAAAGTAGAATCAAGGCCAAGATCTTTAAGTGGAACAAAGAATGCCTTTTATATATATATAAAGGTATGACTTGCCAATAGGCAGAACAGTCACGAACTTTTATATATCAAAACTACTTTGCACTGAGACAAATAAAACAAAATCTGTCAAAAATGTAAATAAAAAAACAACAATCATACTAGGGGACATTTAAAATTTCTAACTCAAAAAACCCCTTTAAAACATAGAAGATTTGAGTACTAGAACAAAGAAGCTTCACTATTGCTTTGCACACAATGAACAAAGAATGAACATTATTTTGAATTCTCATGGGGCATTAAATATGGGACATGGATCAATACTAGGCACTAAAGAAAAACTCGACAAATCCTTAAGATTGAAAATGTCACATTTTCCAAAATAGTGCAATATAAAGAGAATTAAGAACAAGAATGTAATAAAAATTGTTTAACTACTTGGGAATATTTTTTAAAAGCAGTTTTCTAAACATCTCTTTGTCAAAAGAAAAACTGAGCATTCAATCACTGGCTATTTGGGAACTGACAACATGAACAATTCACATCTTAACATGTGGGTTGCAATCAATGTGGTCCTCAGAGAATTCTTTGTTTCTGTGATTTTTATTGCAAAATAATATATGTCAAAAATAAAGGAACAAAACATTGAAATTTAGAATAAAAAAACAAACTAAAAGAAAGTAGAAGAGAATTAGTAGATATAAAAAGCAAAAATCATTTACATAAAAAACTGCAAATAGGACAAGACTTGTGGTCCTCAGAAGCCCCTCTGCCGTGGGAGGCACCTGTGTGCACCTGCTGTGCTGCACATCTCGGGTTCAGGCACAGGAGGTGGAACCCAGATACCTGCTGGTTGCTTGGTCCACACTGCAGTTTCCAGAACATGTGGCTCACTAACATTCCTACTCCTCTGAAGCATCCGTCATCTTGCTACCCAGCCTCATTGCTTCATCCTCTCCCCTCCCACTGACTCCCCTTCCTTCATTTAAGACTTTGGCTCCTCTATCAGTCTTGCTTTCTATCCCACAGTCCACCAACATCTTAGATTATTTGCATTTTCTGGAGCTTCCCAGTTCTTTGACCTTTCATTTCTAATAAGTTTCATCTCAACTGCTTTGGCTACACATGGACCTAAAGCATTACCTAAATTTGCGAAATTCTTAGTTCAAATAGCCCCTGCCCCTGACCACAACTTCCTATTCCTGAGTCTCTGACACAGATATTTTCTTTTAACCTCTTCTTTCACCTTTAGTGCCTTGGCTGCTTTGATTTATTCCACTCCTGTATTTACAAAATTCTCTCTCTCCTCTCTCTCTCTCTCTCTCTCTCTTCTTTTTGCAGTAGATTTCATGATCCATCACATCCAATTCATGAAATGTAGACATTCTGGTATATTTGTGAAAAGTGATTCACCAGTTTTCCTTACCTGATCATAATTCTCTTGGATGTGACCTCAACAAAATTACTAGCTGACTATTGCAAATTAAAATGATAAGTCCTAAGGAGTCATCAAGAGCCTTGAGGAGTCATCAGACTTTGGAAAGTATGGTGATAATTTGGGAAAGTTTCATGGAAGAAGAGGCCCAAGATGTGGTTGGTGTGGAGTTTTGTCAGTAGAGAAAGGAGAGCAGAGTTGGTGAGAATGTGTTGGGAGCCCTGAGAAATGAAAGAATGGAGCAAATCTGTGAAGGGGCCAAAATTTTATGGAGGTCTTAATAGAATGATAGAAGATATAAGTTCTGGGAATAAAATATGAATGAAGTAACTTCTGATCTCTTTTGTAATTCCAGGAACTTCAGGTGACAACTTAGGCCAGAAATCCTGCAAAGCCCAGGTGGCAACCTTGCCATATACCCTGGATCTTTCCTGTCTTTTGCCCTTCTTCAGGCAGCATTCCACCTGCAATTCTGAAAAAGTAATTAACAAAAAAGGGATGTGCTCTATAACAGTTATAGGCCCAATTAGAGGGAAAGGGGCTCAAGGAAGTTATGTCATACTCACATAGGAAGAGACCAAAATTGTTTCTCCAGTCTTTAGGTTCTCAGGGGATGCTGGGCAGGGGGCTTGTCTACACAAGACAGAGGAGGAAGCCCTTCCTGCAACTCTATTCTAGTTAGTCGATTGGTCAATCAATCCTCTCCCTGCCAGGCTTAAGGATATGAGGGGCAGTGAGGAAATACAGAGACACTAGAAGTCAGGATGCCCACTCAGATTGATATTCAAGGCATTTCATAGCCCGATTCACACTTTTTTTCAGCCTCATTTCCCACCCTTCCATCCACTGCATATTCAAGATACATCCAACTGTCCCTAAACATTCCAATGATGTTCGAGCTCCTTGTCATCACTTATTCTACCCTCTGCCTGGAATGCTCTTTCTTCATTTCTCTCTTGTCAAAATATTACCTAGCCTCCACTGTGGGTTCTCCAAGCTTCACAGGCTCAGAGTCAATTATTTCCTCTTGGCGCTCCTGCACCTCTCTGGTGTGGCTCTGAGCTATGAAATTAGACTCGTGTGTGTGTGTGTGTGTGTGTGTGTGTGTGTGTGTGTGTGTGTGTGTGTGGCAGGGGGTAGGTACTATGCTCCTCGAAGGCAGGTATTTTTGTGCACAATGCTGCATATGATAGGTGCTCAATAAATATTTCTTTAAATAAAAACAATTTTTGATCACCTATGTTATGAAGGGTTCTAGAAATATGCAGGAAGTAGAATGAGCTGGAGCTTTGGGAGAGGAATCTCAGGAGGTTGATGGAGATTTGGCTAGCAGAAGAACTCTGCTATGGGTACTGGGAAGAGAGATTGGGGGGAAATTTACACCTCCAGGCATCTTGTATATGTGGAATTACCAAATGATGAATGATATGATTCTTGTTTTTTGAATTACTTGTATACTTTTAGTCCAGTAATCGCAGATAAAACTATTGTGCGTATATATGTATGTATCTCTGTGTATATTTCAGAGAGAACAAGAAAGAGAATTGAGAGAATTGAATATTAGGGAGGATAAAGGAAAATCCATGAGTTAAAGCAGCAGAATTTCCTCAAGCCACACCAGCTATGACTGAGTGTGGTAAGCAGAATAAGGCCTCCCTCCTCCAAAGATGTCCATATCTTAATCCTCAGAATTTATGAATATGCTGTTACATGACAAGGAGAAATCAAGGCTGCAGGTGGAATTATTTGCTAATCAATTGACACTGAGATGGGGGAAATTTGGATTATATGGGTGTCCCTAATGTAATCATAAATATTCTTGTAAATGAAAGAGGGAAGTGAGGGGTCAGAGTCAGACAAGCAGACAGAAATGAAGCAGAGGTTGGAGTGATGTGACTGCTGGCTTTGAAGAAGGAAGGAGGCCACGAGCCAAGGCATATAGGCAGTTCCTAGAAGCTGGAAATGGCAAGGAAATGGATCTGCCTTTAAAACTTCCAGAAGCAATGTGGTCCTGTGGATGCCTGGATTTTAGCTCCATTTCAGACATCATATCTCCAGAACTGTAATTTGTGTTGTTTGAAGCCACTGCATTAGCAGTTATTTGTTATAGCAGTAATAGGGAACATACACTGAGGCAGATTTTCTTTTTAGTGCAAAACCCTAAGCAGTTTTGAGTTTTGAACTAATATGGGAGGATGATTCTATTATAGCCCCATCATGCACATGAGGTCAGTGATGAAGATGGTGGGAAAGGGTAGCATATTAAGAGGGCTTGAGGGCTTGAGGGCAGCATCATGGAAATGATCAGGGAGGCTGATTACAGCTAATGCACAAGAACAGAGTAGCACTTGGGTGCTTGTCTTCATGTGGCTTCAAGTCATTGGGTGACCCAGGAAAAGGTACTCTTCCCCTTTGAAGCTCAAATTGCTCTTTTGTAAGTAAAGAAGTTGGATCAGATTTCTCTCAGGCCCCAGCAGCTCAGACATTAGCCTTGACCTTTACTTGGTCAGTGTCCCCCTCGCCCCCACATTCTCTTGTTTTAGACACACTAATACACACAGGTCTCAAGACAGATTACTTTCCTTGTGTGCCCTGCACAATGTTCCTCAACCTCACTGCTCCTCACTTCACTGGGAAAAAAACCCTGTATAGAATATTTTTCACAAACTGTATGTTTTTGCCATATTCTTCAGATCTCAAAACATGATACTTTTGGTGAAGAGGCTGCTCCCTAACGGACTGGAAGTGGGGGCAGTGCATGAGAGACATTTTTGGCTTCTTCAGGGTGGATTTTTTTTTTTTTTTGGCTGTAAATTACTGGCCATAGCCTATTTGGAACAGCAGGGCACATTGTTGGACAGCTAAATTTTCATGTGTGAAATGAGTGGCTGTGTGAATTTCATATTTGATAATTCTGTTAGATATCTAAAACTAATTGTAGTTAATCTTGTTTGTGAAATACTTTGAAAAATAGTCAAGAATAGAATAATATGATAAGCATCCATTTTACATACCCACAGAGCAATTAGATCAAATTTTAACAATATGTGTATTTAATCTTAAAAAAAATTAAACAGTAAAGTATCAACTGTGAATCTTCTCCCTTTCCACTCAGAACTAGCCACTGTCATTAATTGAGTGTTTATCCTTGCCTTGCATACTGTTAACTTTTTAAATGCATAATCACGTCTCTATCAGTATTATAAAGATCTTTACAGATTTTAAATTTTATATAAATGGTCTCATGCTTTTGTTTCCTTCCAAATTTATCCTTTTTGCTTACTCTATATTTTTGATACTTCATTCTGGTGACATTGTCTAGAATTCATTATTTAAACCACTGATCAGGATTCCATGTATGAATATAGCTAATCTATTTCTATTTCCCTATTGGTAGAGGTATGGTTTTCCATTTCTTTTTCTTATTAAAAATATCATCAGAATATTTTTGTTCATGTCTCCTAGTGTACATGGGTTAGAGTTGTAGGGTTGTGTGATATTAGTGTCTTCAACTTTAATGCATACTGCCAAGTTGTTCTCCAAATTGGTGGAGCCAAATGCTCTGCAGTGGTGATGCCCACAAGCTATTTGCCTGTTGCCATTGCATCAACACTCAATATTACTAGACTTAAAAAATTTTTGATAATATGATGAATACAAAAGCGGTTTGTCATTGTTTTAATTTGTCTCTAATTATCCATGAGGTTGGGCTTTTAATCATATGTCTATGGGCTATTTCCATTTTTTCTGTGGATATCTTTTCAAAAATTAAACTAAACTTTTTATTTTGATAAGAACACTTAACCTGATATCTACCCTCTTAAATTTTTAAGTGTATGATACATATTCTTAGCTAAGGCATAATGTCGTACAGCAGATCTCTAGAATTCATTGTCTTATACCTGCTCATTTTATTTACACTTTTTAGGTCTCTGTTCAAAGGTCATTCTCCTAGATTTTCACTGACACTTGTTACTTCTTTTATTTTTGATAATAACCATTCTAGCAGACACGAGATGATAGATTATTGTGGTTTTAATCTACATTTTCCTGATGATTAGTCCCTGAGTAGATCCCTGGGTGGGCAAGACTGACTTTGGGATGTGACTGAGAGAGACTGGGACTGAGCCCAGGCTGTTTCAGCTTCCATAGCCAGGATGGAAGTCTTTGGAACTGGCTCTGGAGGCTCCGATGGGCTTATCTATCCCAGATCCCTGAGTGGGCTGGACTGGCCCTGACCACAGCTAGAACAGCTAGTGCTTAGCACAGGGCTCTTTCTGGGTCCCCTGAGGTGCAAACATGAGTGTCTCATGCTGGGATGCAGTGTTGGCAAGACTACTAGAGGCTGCGGCTGGGAGGGGTTGTAATAGGTATGGGCTCTTTTAGGATCTCCAGGAGCACAGACAGGAGTGTCTCCTGTTGTGATCCTGGGTTGGCAGGTCTGCTGACAGAATGGCTGTGAGGGAGCTGGAGCCAAGCAAAGGGTCCTTTCAGGATCTTCAGGGGTGCAGATAGGGGTATCTCCTGCAGGGTCCCTGTGCCAGCAAGACTGTGGACTTTGACTGGATCAGGCTGGGAGCCCTGTTACAGGGCCCTTTCGGAACGTACAGTCTGACTCAGTGTGGTGGGCTTACCTCCAGGGGCTCATAGACTGTGGCTAGGAGGGGCTGGAGCTGGTTTGGGGCCACTTCAGGACCCATAGCCAGGACCGAGTTCTGAATGCCTGTTACTGGACAGACACATAAGTATGCATGACTCCTCTAGGGTCCCCTGGCATGTGGTGCTAGTGACAAGACCAAGTGAAATGGGGCTGTAGTTGACTCCTTGTGGGTATGAAGTTGTTTCCAGGTCCGTAGCTGGAACCATGGCTGGCAAGTCAGTCTGCAGTCTTAAAATGGCTCTCCTGAGTCTTGTATAGAACCAGTTTCATAGTCTCCTACTGGGACCCCAAAGCTCCCACAAAGTCAATCTCAAATGGCAGAGTTGGGATTCTTTGTGATATTTAATTTCTTCCTTACTTTTGCTTATATTGGTTGCATTTTTCAGCATTATTTATGCTGCCTTGAAAATGGGTCAAATAAATAATACTGTTGTTTTACAGACACGGGTTCTAAACAGGTTAAGAGATAGACAAGATGATGTGAGACAGATAGAGATTAAATTATTAGCTTTATTATTGATAACATTGATATTGGAGTATGTGACATACACAAACACACACAGAGCCAATGTGCTTCCTAATTTTGATCTCCAGGATTAGACAGATTTATACCCAGTCATAGGCAGTGCCAAACTCTCATGGGCCACCGTGTTGGGAAATACCTCCACAAAATCAGGGACACGGGGGCAGAGTTGTTGTGTATTTTCTGTAAGCAACTTACTTTAAAGAGAGAAGTGAAAAGAAAGAGGTAGTTTAAACATGTCCAGTTACATTTTTCAAATTCATAAATCAGATTAAATTATACTCCTCACCCCCTAAGAGAGTGAGTGGAAGTACTGTGAAAGGCCAGGAGTGTTGAACAAGCAGTATTATCCATGGAATAGGAAACAGCAAACACAGGAAAGATGTATTCCTCCTTGGGCTAGGTGTTTTTAATATCCATTCTTTCCTTCTTTATCAGTATTAGAACTTTTAAATTTAGCTGAGATCATGGCCACTTAGAAGAAAAGTTAAATTTCTTAACATCCTATCCTTTGCAGATATGATCAATGTGAAGTAAATGGAAGAGGTATCGTGCAACTACTAAAAAATGTGCTTAAAAGATGGAGCATGCCGTTCTCATTTCTTTTCTTATTGCTGCTTGTCATGTGGACATTGAAACTGAGGCTAGAACAGTCATCTTGAGCTGGGCCACAAAATGAAAAATGCATGATAAAGATGTTAGAGAAACAGGATCAAAGAATCCTGGATCCCTTACAATGATGGATTGGTTATGCAAACTCTAGACTTTCTAGAAGAGAGAGAAAAATAGAGAGAGAGAAAAAGAGAGAGAGAGAGAGAACATGTCTAGTATGTTTAAGCTACTGTTTATTTGTTTACTTATTTGTTTGTTTACTTTCTGCTGAACTCAATCCTTACTAATTTATATTTTGGTACTTGGAAATGGAAAGATGCATTAGACAGAAACTAAAAATGTGACATTGGCTTGGTGATTGACCAGCAGCAGCAAGGACCTGGATTTTGCAGAGAGAAAGTCTAATGACTACTGTTATTCAGTGAACACATATGACAAAAAAACAAAAACCTGCCACAGTTGAGAAGCTAACCACCTGCCCACTGAGGATCTGGTATTAGTGAAAGTGATGGGTAAAATACAGTTTTCATGTGGGTTGGTTGCTTTCTGCCACTTTCATTAAAGTTCTTGGAGATAAATTCAGGTTAGAGCTCACCATTCTGCAAGTAGAGACAGAAGGAGGAGGTACAACTCTTTGGAAGATGCTCTCTGCCTGAGGCCTTTAATTTAAATTGACTGAAGTCTGGAATTAGGAGTCTTGAATTTTGGAAAAGATAATCACTATGGTATTCCAGAATGAAGTAGTTATATGCAGTGGCTGTGAAAAGGCAGCCTAAGCAGGAGATAAAATTGTGGCTCCAAGCATTATTTGACACCTCTATTAAGTTTTCTGCCAGAGAATGGGAGCTCAGTGCAACAACAAAGATCAGAGTAAGGATGCTGTCTTTATGCAAAAACTATATGTTTTTTCTTTCTGAAGACTTCTAGATCTCTGCCATTTCTATGATAGAGAGAGCCACAGGTAGAAGAGAAAGACCAGAGTCTTTAGATTTAAAAATGTGTGGACATGTTTGGTTGTGGGATATTGGTGTGTAGGCTACCTGGAACCTACGGGATGCAAACAGATCTAATCTGTACTAAGTTTTTGAAGAAATTATATTGATAAAGAAACTGTGAGCTTGGCTGTAAAAGCCAATGGTTGTTCCATCTGTAAAACCCACAGTGAGAAGCTGTGCAGCTCCCAAGAAGATAATATAGTCATATGCCACATGACAATGTTTTGATCAATGGACCCAACATGCAATGGTGGTCCCATAGGATTATAATAAAGCCAGAAAGTCCAATCGCCTAGTGACGTTGTAGCTAGCATAACACATGCATTGCTCACATGTCTGTGCTGATGCTGGTGTAAACAGACCTACTCTGCTGCCAGTCGTATACAAATATAGCATATACAATTATGTGCAGTACGTAGTACTTGATAATGGTAATAAATGACTATGTCACTGGTTTATGTCTTTACTACACTATACTTTTTATTGTTATTTGAGAGTGTACTCTTCCTATCTATAGAAAGTTTGCTGTAAAACAGCATGCTGTGTTATGCTGGCAGCGGCCTCACACTTCTTGTGTTTACTGTGTCTCTTGATTGCATCATTTTCACTGGTGCTTGGCTTAATCTCATGTTGTTTTGTACAGTAACATGCTGTACAGGCTTGTAGCCTAGGAGTAATAGGCTGTACCAAAGAGCCTAGCGTGTAGTAGGCAAGGCCGTCCAGGTTTATGTAAGTGTACTCTATGGTGTTCGCACCTGAGGAAACATTTCTCAGGATATGTTCCCTTTGTGAAGGAGCGGATGAATGTACTTCCTGACATGTACTTCCATTTGGCTGTGGAAGATGATGAGCAAAGAAGAAGTGAACAGGACAGTAGACAAAGCAGTTATTTGGTAAGAGCAGAAACGGGGGAAATTGGGTGGTCAAAATAAGGACTTGCTCTTTCTACCAAAGAACAACAAATTAGTTCATTGTTATGGAATAGTGACTGCTGAGGCAGATGAGGCCTTATAGCTTATAGATCAGTAGATCAGAGAGCCATATCTAGTCCTGGCCCAGAAATCTTGGACTTTGATTTAGAGGCTACGCCTGGTTGAAACTTGGCTGTCGTCTTATTTTGAGGAGGGTGTGCATGTGTCCTTTAGGGAGAGAAAGGGCATATACAGATAGTTGAGAGGCCAAAGGGTCAGATGGTGGTAGAAACTGTAAGTTTGTCCCTAATAGCCATTCTTCTCTTCATCCTCAGTCACAGAACCTTCAAATGTTAGCTGGACACTTGGCTGCTGGACCTAAAGACCAATTTCCAGTTTCCATTGCTGCTATTATGTCCACAAGACTAAGTTCTGGTCAAGAATTTATACATGGGCATGGTTGGTGCATCTGCTGAGCAATGTCCATCCGTAGAGGAGAGATGAAGAGTGTCCTTTTTTCCCCCCTCTTCTCCTTCTTACTGGCCAGAATGAGGACATGTGAGCTGGAAGTGGGAGATATATCTTCAACCAGGTGCTAATGTAGGATCCACATGATGAGGATGGTAAGGTAACCAGATAGAAGGCAACTGGGTTACTGGTAGTTGTGGAGCCCTGTATAGTCATCCTTAGCTTAGAGAAAGATGTATTGTTGGATCTAGTTCTGACTAATACACATTTTCCCCCAAATATATATAATCATTAAAAAACTCCATTGTAGCATTTTAAAAAAATGACCAGACAACCAGCTACCACCACCACCAACATCCGAATGAACCATTTTGAAGAGGAGGCAATATAGGAGGTGAGAGTAAGGATTTGAGTACTGTATAGTATTTGATTTGACTATCAAGAGACACAAACAAAGCTGTGCTTTCTTTTCTCTCAGAGACCATTTTATTTGAGTAAAAGCACTTGTTGTATTATTTGGGATTTGGGAAGGGGGTTGCTTTGCAACTTGACTGGCAATTACCTAGCAGGTCTGTGACCCCAAGATTGGCTTGATGTGTCCCCATCGAAGTACATTTTCTCCAGTGTATGAAATTTGTCATAAGCAAGCTTTTGTTTTCTTCAACTTTAGGTATAAATAGCATTTTTAAACAGATGAAATAGTTGGATTCAGTGTTATGTGGCTGTACACAAGTAATTTAAATGCCACATAATGTCACATAAAGGAAAAGTATTTTTAAACAAGTTGTAGTTATTAGCCCAGTTATGAATACTATTTAACAATGGATGTAATAGATGTTCATTTTAATTATAGATGTGTCTAATAGTCTATGTATATTAAAAATACTCTCTCTATATTTTTCAAATGAAATTATTACAGCACATTGAAAAGTCCAATGTCAGGAATAATATTTGAAGCATTTAAATATCATAAACATTTAACATATATATGGAAATAAACCCTCATAATATCCTTTGTTTCAAATTAAATCTTACTCTGAAGTGTGATATATAAAGAAGCTGAAAGTTGAGCCCCTATATGTAAGCCCTGACAGATAAGGAACCAGAGCCCTGCTCCCACACCCCAGTCCTGGCCTGTGTTCCCCTAGGAGTATCAGGGGGTCACCCAGGGTATGTGGGAGGTGCAGTTAGGCAAAAATCTCTCTAGTTTTATGCCCTCAGTTAACATAGAAAGTGACTGCAGCCCAGAAGGAAGTTATGTGTTTTGAATTATACCACTGCTTTTTTTCCCCTCCATTAGGTGGTGAGAATTCTTGCTGTGATTGGTCCATTGCAAGAGCTCTATATAGTGTTTTGGCAGAAAGTGCCTTTTGTATTATTTTCAATTTGTTTGGTGGATTTATTAGAGAGAGCTTGCAGATGGAAGAGGAATGGAAAAAGGGAAAGGAGAGATAATAAAGGGGAGGGAAAGTGCCAGTGTTATTCCTTATTGAGATGAACCAATAAGAAAATTCTTCGCTTTCTTTTTCCTTCTTTACTTCCACCAAACTATACTTTTTAAAAATTAAATAAACAAAAACATGAAAACTATGACTCTCATACAATATAGTACGAGAATATATAAAACATTTGCTTAATTCATCAATGAGGAAACCAGCAAGATGGGAGGGACTAGTATATGTGTTAAATTAAAAAAAATGATGGAATAAGTTTACAAAATTAGATACAAAAGTAGTTGCTTTCCTACAGGACTCAACCTTTGGGGTTATCTTTTCTATGGAATAGAAATTTACTCATTTTTTTCAAATTAACATTTAACTTTACAGAGTCTGGGTCCTACTCAATAATAAATAGTAAGCTAGCAACACTATGGTCCTTAGAGAATCAAGTGATCTCCTTGGTTGGGCTTCTTAAACAATGTCCTATATGACTTTGAGAGGGTGCACAATATTTTTTTTGTCCTATTTTCAAGTTTCAGATAAATTTTTAAATTCTTCATACCTAGTTTACAAACATCTTTAATTTCTTCTACTTCTTTTTAACCTTTGGTCCTTTATAAAACTACCATGAGCTCTGTTCTGTGCTCTGGAGGTACATGATAAAAAAGACATCGACAGAGCTCTCACATTTCCTGTTCCAGCCACCTCTCTTCATGAGGATGATACCTCTTCCTCCTCACCCAACCTGGTGTCAGAGGTGAGGATGTTCTACCATCTCTCTGATCCTTGAGCACTCCCCACTCTGAAGTTAGTCTGCTCCATTCATCTGATGAGTATGCTCTGACAGCTCTTGCAAGCCCAGTGTTGGCTGTTACTTGCTAGACTGCCCTGTGGCAAAGGGATTGGGCATGTTATCTGCTATTCGGGAGACAGACCCACAACAAATGAGTGAAGTTCATGAGCTTCATGTGAATTTATCTAGGTATTTGCCATTTTTACCCCTCTACATTTGTAAAGCATTTCAAAATACACATATCCAATATTGTGTTCATCATTCACTCTTCCTCTGCTGTTCCCACCTCCTCACAGTTAGTCCTTGTCCTTTTAAAAACAAATAACAGCTGTTATTCCATTTTGCTTGAATATATTTACATGACAAAGAACTTCTAAGTATATTCTATAACAAACAGAAAAAATGCTGAAAATGGCTCATTATTTTTTCATTTTAAGCCAGTAATTTTGTTAATTACACTGTGCTTTATTACTTTCTGAACAAACAACTGAAGGGCATGGACCAGACATGATGCTTATAATTAATTGCATGAATTGCCTTATTATTTCATCAGCCAACTTCACTATAGCTTGGTGAGACCCAGAGATCACACTCGGACTTATATAGAGGGGTTCACCTTTTAACTTCTTTATTTACCACATTTCAGAGTAAAAAATGGAAACAAAAGATATTATGAAGTTTTATTTTCATATATATTTAAACAAGCAAAAGAGAGCAAGATGTATTTATCATGGATCCGTCTTGATACCCAGGTGTCTGATGTATAAGATTCTGAAGCAGAATGTTGAATAGCATCAGTAAAATAAAATTCATTGACATAGTTTCTAGAAAGAACTTTGTACCTAAGATTAAGTTAGGGAAAACCTCAAAAATTCCTCTTCTTCAACAACTGAATAATGGTTGTTAGTCCATAGTAATAATTTCACAAGCTTTTTTGTTTAAAATTTTACCTTTGACTCAAAAGTATAAGGCATTATCTTCTTAAATTATTCTTGTAAAATAAATCCGTTGGTTTGAAGTTTGATGAGAGAATACAATGTGTTTTTTCAGTACTTCACCGTGTTTCTCTATCATTTTTCCATTTTAGCCATGCCCTTTGTATTTTTTATTATGGCTTGATTGGTACTAGAAAAAAGAAAACCTTGTTTATGTGTAAATGTAGGTGTGTTTGATAAATACTTGACACAAGGCTTATAAGTTCTCTTGTGAAATTTTGAGGTGAGAAGTTGACATTCTGCTTTTAATGAATGAAAATAATATTTTCATTCTTCTATGATGTAAAGAACTTAAAAATAATTTTTTTTATGAAAGACTCATGATCTAGATGCAATTAAATAAAAATTAAGTATGATTTTTAAAGACTATTTTGTTTAATGTCATGTATGTTGGTACACCAAATTCTACAAATAGAAATATTTATTAGTCTTCATTTTATTATAATTTAAGATATATTTTATAAGTATTTGTTGGCTCAAAAAGATATAGTGTTATAAGTTCATCTAGCCAATGACAGATTAATGTACTCTATATTTGCATTGACAATTTATTTATTTAAAACTCCTTAAGAATTATTTTTATACATAAAATGAATGGATTAATTCTTGCTGTGCCAAAGGTAGGTTCAATGACTTGTTAGAAGAACTTAGAAAAGATGTTATATTCATGGTTACAGTTTATTATAGAAATATTATACAGGTTAAAATCAGAAAAGAGAAAAAGGTGCATAGGGCAGAATCTAGAAGAAATCAGGAATGAGCTTCAACTTGTCCTCGTCCAGTGGAGTTGTGTGAACAATGCTTAATTCTCCAGCAGTGATGTGTGACAACATGTGTGAACTATTGCCATCCATGGAAGCTAACTGGGGCCTTGATGTCCAGGGTTTTCACTGGAGGTCAGTCATGTAGGCACGGCACACTCATGTGACTGACCTTAGCTGTTCAGTCTCTAGCAACCCCATAGGTCGAACTGATGTATTTTATATTCGGGGTCAGTCATGCAGGCATGGAGCACCTGTGTGACTGACCTGAGATACTTGACAGGAAGAACAAACAGTAATATAAAACCCCTCAGGTAGAACATGCTTCTCCTGTGTGAGCAATAGCAAGGAGGCCACCATGGCTGGGGATAGGTGAGAAAGGAGGTTAGTGGGAATGAATAAGATCAGAGGAGTGGCTGGAGGCCAGATCTTACAGAGCTTGTGAGAAATGAGAAATCACTGTAAGGTTTTTTTTTTCTTTCTTTTTAAAAACTGTATAGTTGGCATACAACATTATATTAGCTTCAGGTATAAATTGGAGGTTTTTCAAATTGGTTCTCCATAAGCCCAAAGCCACACATTAAGGACTCTGATGATGCAAAACCATACCCAACATAACCAGTAGAAATTGAACTAGTGGTCTAACCAGAAGATGACTATTTAGATCCTCTTTTTCTGTCTACTAGGTACTGGATCTGGTTAACGTCATGAAATCTGACCAATCATAACTGTATTCCTCTTTTCCAAGCACAAGTGAAGAAGGAGGTAGAGAGCATTCACTTTTATTTTGTCTCTTGAGTTTAAGAAATCTGTGGTCAACCCCTTAGAGAAGAAATAGTTAATACTTACTTACTATGTGCCAGACACTGCTCTTTACATGTATGAATCAACTTGATTCTCAAACTTATCCTTGATATTAGGTGCTATTATTAACCTTGTTCTTCAGATGTAGAAACTGGGATCAAGAGAAATTAAATAACTTGCCCAAGGTCTTCCAGTGGCCAAACTGGGATTTGCATGCTGGCAGCCTGGTGGTAAAGTAGCGTATGATGTGGAAAATCAGTTGTATTTCACGTATACACCCACCTGAGACCAAAGCAATTGACTGTACAGCTTTTTTGATGTTGCCAGAGACCAAAGCAAATGGCTATACAGCTTCTTTGATCTTGCCAGAAAAGCTTATGGGTAGTGTCAAAGTAAAACTTAACTTAGTTAGTTCCAGTACAATTCATCTCTGCTTCTTTCTTCTTCCTGTTTTTACGTTTGGATGCAGTATCTAACTTTGGTCACTGCATAGTTTCACAGTGACCACCAGATGACAGTACAACACAATTTAATATAGTACCAGTACTTTAAAAATGCCCTTTGTTGAACCATTTTGTTTTTCCTTCATTTTCATGCCTCCATATAAAAATAATGTTTCTCAATTAAATAGTCTGTTCCGTGATCCCACAAGTATATTAACTATTAAGGGTATTTCCTTACTTTTTCACAGTTTTAGTCTCTTGAATCTTTCCCGGGACCTGAGTGGATCTTGAGTGGCTTCCCATGTAGCTGTGGCCTCCTGGGTTTCTAGTGGTTATGTTTTCAGTTCCAGCATCTACATCAGAAGCTTACTGGTGAATCACATCCAACTATTTGGAGAATACAATGTTTAATTTTCCAAAGAATTACATCTGAAACACTAATATTATCTTGCACCCCCAGGGATTTACTGAGGCCTTCTTCTTCTCCCTTAGCACCACAGATGAAACAAAATTCTGGCTTTTCTCCTTTTCTCCAGTTTCAAGAATCCTAGGATTTGAACATTGACCTTAGTGTGGGTGCTATCTATGTGTCAGGGGAGAAAGATGAATAATGATGGTGCAGAAATGTAGTTAGCATTTTCCTTTGGTTCTTCCTGAAATGTTAGTAGTGAAGAATCACAGTTCATTGAGATTTAATAGTTTTATTAATATGATATTTTAGAAAGACAGATAATGCCCCAAGGAGGCACATGGTCTCAGCAATGAGAGCTGCAGCAGAGCGCTGTAATAACAACCACAACAACAAGAGGGCAAAAAGAAGGGCCCAAAAGTGGGCCCATATAAGTCTGCCTTATATTTGGGCTATGATGGCTGGTTCCAAAGGCATTCCTAAGTGACTGGCAAGAGAGCTCATTTTGATTGACATCTGGATGCTGTATACTTCTGCCCAGTGCATATGTATGTACCTAGAATTCTACTACCAATTTGGGTATTCTTTGGGCAGTCTGTAGGCTGGGCCCCAATTCCTTCTGTTCCCCCTGTCGCTCATGTCTGACTAGTTACCTAACATGGTCTCCACCATGGTCTCACTTTTCCTACAGCCTGTCCTACTCATTCTGTTTCTCCATTTCTGAAGAACCTCTAGGATATTTAAGCTTGCCTTGCTACTTATGATGGCTGCCAAAGCCTCCAAAGAGAAGGGTTTTTTATTTATTTTTATTTATTTTTTTATTTTAGAGAAACCTAAGAATATTCTGCCTTGGCTAAGACACCTTTCTTCTAAGCAGAGCTCCTTAGGGAGATAAATCTACAAAGGAGTCAAGAAAAGCAAAATGACAAGGGTTTTGGTATGTGTTAAAGCAATTTCCTCATGCTTAACACCTATTTTTGTCTACTTTCTTACCTTAACTGAGGCTGGCTCTCTTTTGTAGATGCTTATATTTTTGTGGCCCTCAAAGTGGAGGCTGTTTATGATCCCACATTTCATGTTTAAATAAAGGATCTTCACTTACCTTTATCAGCTTTCACCTTCCTCATTTTCAGACTTCTCTGTCACACACTGAAGACTTCAGTCCTCGCTCACAGTCATCCTCTCTGTTTTAAGCTCTGACATCATCACCCAATGTTATACCTCTATTTGTCCTTTGACAGTTTTTTCACTGCTCATCCTGGAAGTGCCCACACCATATCCTTCTTGTTCTTTGTTGTACATTCCTACAACCTGCTAGTTATTAAGCAGTTACTGAATTAGAGTGATTGAACTGATTATTCACCTGTATTTGTTTCTTAAATTAGAGATATCTAGAAAACTGGGTTAGACTAGTAATTTAAAACTGGGGTACCATACCTTAGAGGTACACAGTTACAGATAGCATAAAGAGAATAAATTTCCAGATTCTCACAATTTTTTTCCTAAAATTTATCTTCCTGAAAACCAGCCTGTTATAAAAAAAATCATGCTGGTTTGCTTTTCTCACCTCCCCTTCACAATTACCTGTCTCTTACTTTAAAAATAAAAGCATATTTCTTATTTATTCAGAAAGGATGCATTAACCTGCTGTGTAAAAACCTCTAGGACATCAAATAGGGGAATATTTGAAATACAGTGCTAATGTAAAGAAAGTGAATAAATTTAGTAACTGAATAGTCAATCATTTTGCAAATCAAGTAGTTTTCAATTTTTGTCATATGATAGATTACGAATTTTTTTATAATAGATGGTTATCTGATGTTTTAAAACATGTAACTTACAAGAAATTCAAAGAATTGAGAGTATTGTTAAAACAAGTTTATCCTTTTCTATCAGCTAGTTTATTTGAAAACATTTTGTTAGTGCTCACAAATAAACATAAAAATTGAAATGGTATTCATGCTAAACCCTGTAGCATTAAGTAATATTCATTTTGGATATATGAACTAATTGGAAAAAATCTATTTATGAAATAGATTTCCAATGATATATTACATGTTTGATATTTGTACAGATTTATAATTTACATGTACTATTTTGATCAGTAGTGAATAAATAAAAATTATAATAATAACTGAATTCAGAAGTAAATGTTTAACACTTGAAATTTTATGACTACAGAAAAAATTTAAATAATATACATATTTTTTGCTGCAGAAGAATATGAGAAAGTAATCAATAAAGTGCTTTCAAGCATAAAAATATACTAGGATAAAGTTTGGTGGAAGAGTGGAGTTTAAATACAGGTTAAAAAGAAAAAGGAACTTTGTAAAATTTTTAACTTTAAAAACATCTTGTCTTTTGAAAATGTTTGATAGTGGGTGTGAAATTGCTATGGCATTTAGATCTCATTGGATACACTTAAAAGAGTGAAGTAACAGTTTTATTTAAAATGTCAATATTATAATGTGGTGCAAGTTATATCACTGGTAACTATTTAAACTTAAATAATTTCTTTAAAAATCTTAAATGTCAATTTAAAAATGTGTGAGAGGGTAAGCAGTTTTTCCTAATCCTTTTAGGATCCTTGTGAGTAAATGTGTAGGGATCACTGGGCTAGACCCTCTATGGGCATCTTCTTTGACTAAAGTCCTAAATGGCCTCAGAATGAATCTTGGAAATTACTGCTTAAATGAGATGAAAAGTTTACACCCACAAATATTGGAAGAGGAAGAGCCCAAGGGAAGATTTCCCTATTGCTCTTACCTGACAGAAAACACATCTTCACACTTGTTTTGAAATCTGACTGATTAGAACAGCACTTCTTCCCGAGAAAAAGCGAGGTATCAATTGTCAGAAGTAATGGAGAGGGGTTTTGTACAGCTCCCAAATGATACTGTGAAGTTAAGAAATAAAATAAATGAAACTGGGAATAACAAATTGGGATCTTCTTATAGTACTGGGTCATGGCATGCTTAAGTTATGATCACTGTTTGAACACTTGCCACTTAATTATAATAATATTCAACATGTCCAGTCCCCTTCTCCTACCATCTCTTAGCTCTGGCAATTGTTAATTTATTCTCCATCTCTACAATTTTTTCTTTCACAAGTAATTATTTAGAACAGCCTTCCTATTGTATGGAAGGTAAAATAAAAAATTAAAGTATAGGTATGCCTCATTTTATTGCATTTCACTTTATTGTGCTTTACAGATACTGCGCTTTTTACAAATTGAAGGTTTGCGGTAGCCCTGCATGGAGCAAGTCTGTCAGTGCCAGATTTCCAACAGCAATTGCTCACTTTATGTCTCTGTGTAACATTTTGATAATTTTCACAGTTTTTCAAACTTCTTCACTATTATTATATTTTTTATGGAGATCTGTGATCAGTGATCTTTGATGTTACCATTGTAATTGTTTTATGGTGTCATGAACCACACCTGTAGAAAATGGTCAATTAATTGATAAGTTTTGTGTGCACTCTGACTGCTCTGCCAACTGGCTGTTTCCTAGTCTCTCTACCTATCCTAAGGCATTCCTATTGCGTGAGACAACAATATTGAAATTAGGCCAATTAATAACTCTAGAGTTGCTTCTAAGTGTTTAAATGAAAGGAAGGGTCACATATCTCTCACTTCAAATTGAAAGCTAGAAATGTTTAAGCTTAGTGAGGAAGGCATGTCAAAAGCTGAGACAGGTCAGAAGCTAGGCCTCTTGCACCAAATAGCCAGGTTGTGAATAAAAGGAAATTTTATTCTTGAAGTAAATTAAAAGTGCTATCCAGTGAACACATGAGTGATAAGAAAGTGAAACAACCTTGTTGCTGATGTGGAGAAAGTTTTAGTGTTTTGGACAGATCAAACCAGCCACGTTCCCTTAAGCCAAAGCCTAATCTGGAGCAAAGCCCCAACTCTCTTCACTTCTGTGAAGGCTGAGAGAAGTGAGGAAACTGCAGAAGACAAATTTGAAGCTAGCAGAGATTGGTTGATGAGGTTTAGGGAAAGAAAGTGCAAGGTGAAGCAGCAAGTTGTCCAGAAGACCAACTAAGATAACTGATGAAGGTGGCTGGCTACATTAAACAACAGATTTTCAGAGCCTTTTGGAAAAAGATGCCATCTAGAACTTTAACAGCTAGAGAAGAGAAATCAATGCCTAGTTTCAAAGGACATGTTGATGCTCTTGCAGGGGCTAATGCAGCTGGTGACTCTAAGTTGAAACCAGTCCTTATTTACCATTCCCAAAATCCTAGGGCCCTTAAAGAATTACGTTAAATCTACTCTGCTTGTGCTCTGTAAATAGAACAATAAAGCCCAGATGACAGTTCATCAACATGGTTTACTGAATATTTTAAGCCCAATAGTGTGACCTACTACTCAGAAAAAAGGTTCCTTTAGAAATATAACTAATCATTGACAATGCACCTGGTCACCTAAGAGCTCTGATGGAGGTATATGAGATTAATATTGTTTTCGTGGCTACTAACACAACATCCATTCTGCAGCCTATGGATCAAGGAGTAATTTTGACTTTTAAGTCTTATTATTTGAGAAATGCTTTTCGTAAGTTTACAGCTGCCATAGGTTGTGACTCCTCTAGTGGATCTGAGCAAAATAAATTGAAAAACTTCTGGAATTAATTCACCATTCTCAATGCCATTAAGAACATTTACTAAGGAGAGAACTAATCATCAGTAATAACCATAAAGAAGCATGGTGATGATGAGTGAGCAAGATGCTACAATAAAGTTCTGCTTTGGAACTTGTGCAAACAAAAATAAACAAGTAAAAATTCTTCGTAGACTTCAAAGGATGGTGAGCTCAGAAAAACTTCAAGGATTCATGGCAATTGAGAAATGTTCTTAAAGATTGCATGTGCTTATAGACATGGAGTAGAGAAGTATGATTCATCTCACCTTTTTTTTTAGGTGAGGGGCAGAAGTTTCTCTTGAGCCCAGGGCTAAAGTTGCTTTTATCTCAAAACAATCGAGTACCACAGAGGCACATCTTGGGGTGACTGATTTGAACTCCCACATTGATCAGGCACTTACTTCTCTAGCCTTGAGGATACATTATTAAACAAAACATACAAAAATATTTTCTCTCATGGAGCTTACATTCTCCTAAGGATAAAGATGCAATAAACAAATTAAATAAGTAAACATAGAATGTTAAATAGTATAGTTCTGTAGAGAAAATTATACAGGAAAGAGATTTTGGGGGCTGCTACAGGTTTAATAGAAAATGACTGAGGACTCAGGCTGAGAGATGGAAAGAAACTTGCCCAGGGTAGGGTAGCAGGTTAGAACCAACATTTCTTTCTCAGCCCTACCAGCATTTATTTTTCTGTTCCTCTTGCATGTCCCAAGATCAGAGGCATCCTTATGAAGGTTGCTGCATCCTGATTCAACTGATGAGAGTCAACATGGAAAAATCTTAAACAATGTACTTTTCTTATGGATACTTTAACCTTGATTTTGATTATAGTATAAAAATAGAACATACAGGTAAATTTGGGGAGTGGTAGGATATGAAAAGAGAGTAGCTGTGTCTTAAGCTGCAATTTGTAAAAGAAATAATACAAAGCCTTACTATATACATGATTTACAGTTTACAAAGCACTCTTTAACTCTTTTATCTGATATTCATGACAATAACTGGAGAGAAAAGCAGCTTTATTTCACATTATTAATCCCATTTTAATGAAAGAGGAAACTGAGGCTCATAGATAGAGAATAAGTGATAAAGTTGAGGAAAAAAGTGTCCAAACCTGTAGACAATTTTAATAAGAGTTTATTTGAGTCAAACTGATGACATATGCCTGGAGGTAAGATCTAAAATGCTCCCCAGAATAACAATTTCTTTTATGCATTTGAAATTAAGGAGGGAACAGTAAGGAAAATTGCAGGAGGGTGGGACAAAGAAAGTGTGTGTGTGTGGGGGGCTGGATTACAAGATAAAGTTATTGCTGTCTTGAGGATGGTCTGTCACCCTTTAGAAAGAGCGTTCTGGTCTGGGGTGTGTTAACCAGAGATGCACAGAAACAATGGATGGACCTTGCTTAAGGCAAAGGGAATCCTTTTACTAAAGAAGCCACTTGCCTGGGGCATGGGAACCCACCATGACTTGCTCAGTTAGAAACTCATGATTAGATTACCTGTGAGGTTTCTTTACATAGAATCCCTTTTTATCCCCATCCACAAAGTTCACTTGACAAAGTGCACACAATAGTGAGTGGCCTCTGTGGCCGGGACTAAGTCAGTTATCCTGATCAGTCTGACTGAGGTATGATGTGTGCACAAGGTAATGTGCCTAAGGCTGTTAACTCATGCAGCCTGATTGCTTGTTTGCTTTTATGAACAGATATTATTTGCTTGTGTATGATGTTTGATTGGTGACCAAATATAGTCATAGTATTATTCATGAAAGGAGACTGTTATATTAAGGAATGGTAACTTTATCATGCATCTGAGAGAGAATTTTTCTTAGGATTTTGACAAAGTTTTATTGAAATTGTCTGGAGCCTTTTGCCATCCAAGCTCAGTTCTCCTCTCAAGGCTCTAAATAGAAATATGTCCCCATGGAGACAGGAATGAGAAAATATGGATCAAGCAATCAAGCAAAGGTGTTTTCCAGCACCAACTCCATACTATTTATTCCCATCTCCACACCAACAAAGAGGTAGGTATGAGGAAATAGTCATGCCAATCAGAATATAATACAACAAGCATTTTGAATTAGATCTTAACAAGCATCCAGCATCAACCTTCTTCACCCCTAGATTTACATATTTAATTTGGTTTGGTTTATGAAGACAGCTTTGAAGTCAGTTTATATTTCCTGAGACCTAAAGGGCTAAGCATGTGTTATGTTAGAACAGATAGCAGAATGTATGCTGAGCAAGGGCAGGTGGCTGGAGACTGAAAGCTGCCTAAGGATACAAACCAATTTCTAGGTAATTGAGACGAAGTTGTTTCGTGAGAAAATATTGTTTTCCTGTATTAAAGTCAGCATGTTCTAAAGAATTAATGAGCCTCAGAAATGGAAGAAATCTGAGACATTTCTCTGCTCTTTATATAGAAGAACTCATTTCATGTTCACAACAAGCTCATGGAGTGACTATATCATTATCGAACAAGATGGTCTTAATATTCCCTTCAACTTAATTAAACTTTAGGTAGACTTCTTTCTGACCCTAGGCCCTTGACCTCCATTTTCTTAAAGCATTTACTTTAGAAAACTTGCCATTGTAAATTCTTTCTCTGCCCCTTTGAGATGTAAATCTCGTCCCAGTTTTACAGCTCCCAGATGTAAATCTCTTGCCAGTTTTACAACTCTCAGGATGTCTTTTTCAAGGTCAGGGAGCCATCTCTTCTAAATGTAATCCTCAAAGATTAGCATCCTTATCTCCTAATTTATGTGGGAAGCTACCAGGCTAACATCTGAGCATGCCTAGCTCAAAACTGCAAAACCATCTCGAGCTATAAAGATTTGAGAGAGATTTTTCTTTTGGATAAGGCCAATTAGCAAATACAGGTATGGCCTATGACCCCTCCATAAGTCCTTCAATACTTTTCCATTTCTCACAACATGTCTATCAGCAGAGTTGAGTTCAGACTTAGTTCTGGCCTCTCTCCTCTATTGACATAGCCATGAATAAAGTATTTCTTGCCTGCTTAACTTTGGTGCAGTTTTTACTGTGACATTATCCAGTTTACTGATTAAGAGTCTGAGGCACAGAAAAATTGAGTAACTTGCCTAAGGCTACACATTACTGAGCAGGATTCTAGTCCTATCTCCTAACTTTACTGATGTATACTGATGCTGTCAGTCAGGGCTTTCTGTTTTACTTAGCTTGAATCCTGCCTGGAGTAAACATTACTGTGTTAAAAGCATATTTATTCCATTATTTCATCTGATCTAACCCAATGTACTGACAAGACAGGTATTTGTATCTTTATAGTTGAGAATTTAGGAAGGTTAAACATCTGCCTAAATCAAACAGGTTAAACATCTGCCTAAATCAAATAAATATATTTGTTTCCATGAGTTTAAGGCCTCCAGGTTAAGAGTTCAATCTCACTGCACTTGGTCTGTGAATCTAACTAGAATCAGATACCTGCGAAGGGCTAACTTCTGCGCAGGAAGCCTGTGCCCTCTCCAAGCCAGCTGAGCACCTGTGATCTCTTCCTCCCCACTCCAACAGTTCTTCCACTTTCCTCTTTTACCCAGTAACCTCCAGAGGCCTTTCTGTAGTTCAGAAAAGCCATCTCCTAAAACCTTCTCCACCCACATTACTTTCCTTTGAACAAGCGCTCTGTTATGACCCTGTCTTTCCTCAGCCTCTTAGAATTCACTTAAGAATTCTGATTTACATATGACACTTGTCACTTTGTGGGGTCGCAAGTATGAGCTCCAGCGTGTTTCCTGCTGGTGTCCTATCTCCCAAATTGGCTTCTCTTCCTTACACAAAACTTCCCAGATAATTCAGAACAGCAGTGAGGCGAGGGGGTGGAGTAGGTAGTTGTCATGGCAGAGAAAGATCAGCACTGAAAAGATGCTGATGGAAAACAATTGTGTGGAAACGTCTGGACAAAAGAATCGATCTAACAGAAAAAAAGTCTCCTACTCATGATCAGGAGAAGGGGGGACCCAAGCTATCGCCCTGGTTGCGAGCATGTAATCTCGGTCACTTCCATTTCCTTACTCTGAGCCTTTTTTTTTTCCCCCTTTCCAGACCACTGGGGAGTCCCTTCAAACTGTGATATTTTGAGATTCTCAGGCCTCGGTTTTCCTGGTGGGAATAGAGGTATTTACCTCTTCCCCGATGGGCTTACAGGGAATTCGGTCGTTCTGGCTGGCTGGATGGCTATTTCAGAAAAGTAGAGCCGGGACCTCGGAGCGAAGAAGTTATTGCAGTGGCTGCGCTTCGCTTGACAGTACCGCACTGCCACGCGTCTAATACAATTTTTTTTTTTCTGGGGCACTGAGGCCGGCCTGGGGACTATTAGCTGTGGTCGGGATGCAACCAACCCGGGAGCTCTGTCCCCCCACTCCCGCCCCTGCCCCGTGATAATGGAGCTGGTTGGTGGCCGGGAAGGTGGCAGAGAAGCCTGGCCCTCTTTGGGAAGAGAGAGACATGGCTGGAGAGAGGGAGGAGCAGGGAAGCTTTTGTTTCCGAAGCTAATAATAGAACCTTCCGCAAACACTCTGACTCACCATGGAGTTCTTCAGAATCTGCCTGGGAGGGAACGGCAAAGCAGAAGGCACTGTTTCTTTTCCTCCCTCTGGAGGAAGGCCTCTGGAGGCTACTGACATTGCCTGTGCGGAACCTTCCATTACTTCTCGAGGGCTGTGCGGCCTGAGGAAGTGAGGAGAGGAGGTTATCTTGGCCGTACCCCGCTGCCAGAATTCTATCCCCACCTTCCGCCAGACTCATTCCCTAGAAGATTTCAGTTATTCGTTCCTGTATCTAATAGTAGCTTCTGAGAAGCTGAACGTAAGTCTGGCCTCCTTTTACAGCCCCAACACATTTCCTCAAAGAGACCAGATGTGCTGTTAGTCTCTTAGGCTCTTTAAATGAAATAATCTCTGGTCCTTCTGTTCTCTCTGTCACCAGATTGCCTAAACGTCCCCTCAGCTTGACACGTCCCGTCAGTTTGGACACGCTTCTTCCTGACTCTAACCCCTGACCTCCCTTTTCCTAGAGTATTTACTTGAGAAATTTTACCATAAACCTTTTCTCTGTCCCTTTGAGATATAAATCTTCTCCCAGCTTCATTCCAGTTTTACAACCCAGGAAAGGACCTGAGAACCCTGTCTCTAAAATGTAAACATCAGGGAAGATAGTGCCCTATCTCCCAGTTTTTATGGAAGCGGTAGGAGCCTAACCTCAGTGGCGTAGGATGGGAGGACTTAGCTCCAAGTTGTGAAACTATCTCCTGTCCGGTGGTGAGGATACCAGGAAGTTTACCTTTCCTTTGGGTAAGGCCCATTACTAAACACAGATAGTTATTTAAGATTGTCCCATCCCAACTGTTAAGAAAACTCAGGGGTCTTTGTTTCCATCTAATTAGGTAACTAAATGTCATCTATGTTCTATGCTCTTTCCCCTTTTGCTGGCAATAGTATCAGAATAAAATCAACCTCTGTCAGGTCATCGTATCTGGTGTGATATTTTTTCTTTAACATTCAAGGTTATGATTTCTCTTAAATCCTTCTCTTCTGGTCTTGCAATTTATAGGCAACCAAGTAATACATGATTGGAAGTGTGTGTGTGTGTGTGTGTGTGTGTGTGTGTGTGTGTGTATGTGTGTGTGTGTCCTCTCCCACTCTACTATAATTTTCTTGGGGGAAGAACATGTCTAAGATGTCTGTACCACATATTGCCTGATAGAGAACTGTAGGTGCTCAAGCCCTGTTTGTTGACAAAACATTTTCCATCCAACACAAACCGTTACTGTTAGTTTTAAAATATTTTTATTTGCATTATTTTCTGCCAGCAGAAAATACTGTAAATTTTTACCATGACCAAGAGGAGGGACACTGAATCCTACTTATTTCTTTTTCTATGAAGATACAACATTTGGGATAGAGGGAGAAGCTGGTTTTGAGGGGCAGGCTGCAAGTAGATCTCCTGGGATGAGGCCTCAAGAAGGAAAACATGACTCTGGTGTTGCGGAAGACATCCTAGAATTTAATTGGGAGCCCATAGGATGAGAAGAGGCTTGGCGGGAATCCTGCTGTGGGTTGCACCAAGGTTTCAGAAAACTGAAAGTGGGATTTTGCTTTCCTCACTTAGCTTGAGCCCTTTGAGAGCTTTCCAGTAACAACCTTTGATCCAGTAGCAACTCTTGTTCCTCAAACTCCATCGTCCTTAAACCCTCTAACTGCCTTAGGCAGTGTCAAAGCTTGGGAGAAAATTAAGTCTTTGTCCAGCTGACCCCTGTCCACATCATGTATTCTAATATCCATTTAGTAGAGAAACTAATGCAAAGAGAAATGAAGGCATATGCCTAAGGTCTTTCTTTGTGCATGTGGTTTATAACAGCATCAGGATGTAGATTCCAGGTCTCTTAGTTTGGTCTTCTTTCCCATGTACCATGCTGCCTTTCTCTTACTGAGTTCAGGAGTTTGTAGGACCTAGGAGCAGGAGTTGGATGTTGGAGGCAGTATCATCTCCTGCAAGAAGACGTGCGAATTAGGCTCTTCTATGAAACCACTGCTGTTGTGGTGGTGGCGAAAGCCTGCAATAGGAATTAAAAGCGAACACATCAAGCATTTTTGAGACAACTTTGGGTACTGGTTTGGTAGAAACCTTCAAACCCTACTTGCAGAAATGTTTCTCACAACTATAAGTAATATTTAAAGTTATTAGCAGCAGCATCAAAGAGTCATGTGAAAGGCTTTTTTCTCTTCTTACCATGAAGTAAGATTTCTAGAAGTGTTCACCTCTTATTTTTTATACTTATAGAAGTATACCCTTACCTTTATGATTACTGAGCTGGAGAAAATTATAAAACCACTGCCAAGCCATGCTCTGCACCTTGTGCTAAGCCCTGACATTATTCACCTATTCAACTGTTAATAGATATTTTTAATTAAACATTTCTCTTGTTCTTTCTCCATAGTGCAATTTCATATCTTTACTGTCCTCTTCAAATTCCATACCTCACACTTTTTAGTGATGCAGTGGGAAAAAAAGAGAAAAACCGACAGGCAGACATTTCTTGACTTCCTTCCAAAATGACTGGTGTAACTGTATTCACTCTTGTCCTTTTTCTTTTCCTTTAATCTCAGAGATCTGCACCTCTAACTCATGGCTAAACCCTCCAAAAAAGCAAACTCACTCTAATTCTCCAGTGACTTCAGATCATCATTTTTCCTTCCTTCCTGAACCATGACCTCCTTGACTCTATTGATCCTTTCCCTTCAGCAAATATATATGCTTGAGTAGAGATGCAAATAATTTCTTTCCAGTGTGACCAGTTTTCCCAGAGATTAATTTATAGCACTGTTGGATATTAACCAGTTTTGTAGCTAACTGAGCAATCTGCTAGTTTGTCTGTATATAACTAGTTTCTTAAATACTCTCCGGACGCGTTCAAATACATTACTAGTACCCTTATTAATGAATCAATTGAATAAAATCTTTGAACATGTTTATTTTATATTTATATGAGAGCATTATTTTGCCTTTTTGAAAACTGTACTTTAAAACATTTGCCTTCCAACTTGTTACTTCTACTATATTCTGTTGTTAATAAAAGGACACTAGTATTCACTTACCCAAGAAAAAAAACTTAGAAATTTCTCTATGTTTCCTTCTTTTCCTCATCCCCCAGCTCCCAAGTCTGATTTATTTTAGGTTTAACTACTGTATGTACTAAATATCTAAAAATCTCACTCTTCACTATTCCCAGTACTCTTGTCTTATTTCTAGTCGTCGCATTTCTCCTCAATCCTCTGTGGTAGACTCTTGAATGATTTCCTTTTCTACACTGACTCCCGATTCTTTCCATTTCTCATACTTCTGCCAGAATGATCTTTCCAAAAAATAAATCTAATCATATCATTCCTTTGTAAAATTTTAACTTGCTCCCTATCTTCCTAGACTAAGTCAAAATACTTAAAATAGCACGAAAGACTTTGTTTCATAATCTGATTTCTGTTTGTCTTTTCTACTCTTAATTTTGATTTTCTCCCACATATCCCCTTTCTCCCACTAAGCATAAGGTATAGTTTCAGAAGATATTGTTTGTGATTTTCCACTCTCCTCTGCCTTTGGGCACGTTTTCTAACTAAGATATCAATGTCCTCTTCTTCTACTTCCTTCTGCTCCTTTCTCTTGAGTTCTAGTCCTATTCTGATATTAACTAACTAGTTACGTGATCTTGCTAAATCAATTTCCTTCTCAAATAGTCTACATGATTATGCGACTTAGGCGAGACAATATCTCTGAAAGTGCTAAATGCTGGAGGTGCTTTCTACCTGAAGAGCTGGGTAAGGTAGTGTGGATGGAGCTGGAGCCTCTGCTCTGCACATCTCTAGGAGCAATGCTCACATTGCAGTTTACGTGAGTGTTGACCTGAAGTTGTGTGGCTTGACAGCCTTGGATATAGCCTTGGTAATCCTTGGGAACCTTTGAAATGAATAACTCGGAAAAAGAGCATTATGCAATGCAGAGAGCTGTCTTCCACAGGTCTAAAGAAGAGCACGTCAGTACAGATAAAGGGAACGTCAAGTAATAAAAAAGAAGATACACAGAGATGAACCGGCAAATACAAATTAAAAATAAGATGCTTAATTTTCCCTATTGTGAAAGAGGCTTTTCCCCACTTCACTTTTTCTTAAAGCATGTTTCTTTAGAAAACCTGTCAGTTTTTTATTTGCCTCTTTGAGATGCATGTAAATATATATACATATTTTTTAAAGAGGCTATATAAGCCTCTTGCCACCTTTACAACCCAGAAATGTGTTTCTCAAAGGAAGCCACTGCTTTGAAATGTAATCATCAAGGACCACAGCTCCCCTATTATCTAGTCTCCATGGGAGGATAGGAGTCTAACTTAGGTGCCTGGCTCCAACTTGCAAAACCATCCTCTGCCATTAAGATAGGAGAAGTTTTATTATTCCTTTCGATAAAGGCAATTAACTAACACAGTTGGCCACTCGAGTTACCATATGAATCTAGGATGAACTACATATGACAAATGGTACTGTCAAGTCCTCTTATTTGAGGAGTAGTGATTGTTTATTTTGACAACATGTTGTGATGGGTTATAGAAGAGGTGAGATTTCTTGCTGTCTTTGCAATCTCGTTAGTAGATTGTCTGTGATGCGCATCATATTCTGGTTTAGTGCTTATTCAAAAATAAAGCTGTTTTCTTTCTCTTAACCTTTCTGAAGAGGTTTTCTGGAGTGAGAGAAGATTTTTTTAAAAATTATATTTCCCTAACAGGTGCAAAATGACATTGGTAAGAATTATAAATGTGGCAGAAAAATAATTGTCACAATCTCATGATGTCCTGTCTCCCTTTTCCATCTCCCTTATACTTCCTATCTAATAGCCCTCCCTTAAGAATTTATTTTGGTATAAAAATAACTGCCCAGTGTCATCATCTATAAAATGGAAAACAATTTAAAAAAGCATACATCACAGGATTCAATGATTTAATTCCCATGAAATGCTGAGGATAGTGTCTGACATGTAGAAAACCCTATATTTATTTGTTATTGTTAATATCATCATGTGGGAAAACTTACATCAAAGAGAAATCTGTAGCTAGCTGACTCACACAGGTTCTAATCAGTACAAACAGACAGAGCTTCGAATTAACCGCTATGGGATTATTTCTCACTAATTTCCTTCTTTATACTATGCTCTGCACCAGCCTCCCAAACTAACCCTTCCTGTCTCTTCTTTCACCGCCACCAGCAGAATTGACCATATCATGAAACCTCCCATCTCCATAATCACTTTACAAATAGAATATATATTGGCCCTTGCTACCTCCATCTGGTAAAAGAAACAAACAACAACAAAATAAAAATCTTCTTGCCTTTGCCTTTTATAAATGTAATAAAGGTTAAATGGTTTAAATTTCCATAACAGGGCACCAATAAAAGTGCTGTGAATTTGAAATTCTTGAGCACAGCGCTAATTAGTAGGAATGATCAAGGTCAGCCTTTCCCAGGAACTTGGAAGGAGAATAAGACTTCTCTGGCAGAGACTAAATGATAGAGAGGAAAAAAAGCTGGTAGCTGGGGACAGATCCTCTTTTAACAGTAAACGTGCCATTGTGGTAATTACTGAAAGGCAATTGTCTTATATCGTTGAATTAGGAAAGAAAAAAAAAAAGGAACTCCCTCCTAGAAGATGAAGACCCTTGAGATTCTGAGTGGTAAGCTAGAGCTGGATTTAAACCCTTATTTGTCTCTTTTGGTAGGTGTCTTTGTGCAATGTGAGGACTATACAAACTGGACACAGTGCTGGTTAGGTGCTGCTACGTCTTCCGACCCATGCTCACACCCTTTCTATGCCCAATAACCAGTAGTAGATTAACTCCTGGGACTTTATACAGAGATCATGGGAGATAATTCATCTCGAGGAGATAATTATAGATCCTGAAAGAGGCAGAGTAGGGCTGTTTTTCAGTAGATCTGAGGGACTACCCCATATATTTCTGCCTTTGATGGTGGTAAGTGAATTTCCCTCTTCCTTATTTCTCACACAGTCTTTAATCTTTGTAGTCCTGTGCGGTTTTGTAGCAATTTCCCCCTTCTTGTGATCTCTTAGGTGATGATAGAAGAGTGGATCGAGAAGACTGTGCACAACTTTATGAAAAGATGATGAAACAAACTCACAGAAAATTGGGAAGATTTGGCACCCTCTGTGATCCTTGTCACAGCCAAAGACTGTCAGTGCAGAGATCTCTTATTCTTCTAGAGAGGCACAGAAGGGAAATCTACAAAGTCACTTCCTCTTTTACCAGAGAGACTAAGTGCATTGAATTTCTAAAGTTACTGTCTTTCATTGAGTATGATAAACCATTATTTTTAAAGTTTATAATTATTTTATACTTCACTAAGGAGGCAAAATTTAGACAATTAAATTGGCTGACATTTACAATGGTAAGACCTATTCTATCTGAGAGATATTAAAATGTGGAAAAAATGTATGCCTTAGATTAAGTGAAACACAGCATTTCTAACCACAATCTCTCTTGCTGTAACAAAAGCCAATCACTATGGTAGAAAATAGAATCTAGTGACTTATTTGAAATGTGTAAATTTTAGAAACACTTCTTCTCTGGCATAACCATATAGATTGTGTACTGCCTGTTTGGTATTTTTCTTGTGTGAGGCTGACATCTGCTGGACAAATAACACTTGAACAAATCTTTGTACAGTGGCCTATCTCTTCACCATCTGCCATTTGGCCTGTGGTTAACCACAGTCCAAAAATATTAAAGGGAAAATTCTGGAAATAAAAAAATCATAAGTTTTAAACTGTATGCTATTCTGTGGCGCTCAATGAAATCTCTTGCTGTCCCGCTCTGTCCTGTCCCATGCCAGACGTGAATCATCCCTTCGTCCAGTCTCCACACAGTATATGTTTCCTGCCTGTTAGTTGCTTAATACACTTCTCATGGTATTGCAGAGCTTGTCTTCAAGTATTTTACTTAATAATGGCAGATTTACATGACCTTAATTAAATATATTGTTATAATTTTTCTATTTTATTCTTAGTTATTGTTGTTATTCCTTTACTGTGCCTAATTTATAAATTAAACTTTTCCTTAGGTATGTATTACTAGAAAAACATGGTACTTGTTAGAACTTAAAATTCTCAGGCCTTGTCCAGACTTATCTATTTAATCAGAAATTCTAGAAGATAGGATTCCATACTAATAGTTTGGTTTCAGGCATCCATTGGGGTTTTGGATTATATCCCCCATAGATAAGATGTAATTTATATCTATAATACACACACACACACACACACACACACACACCGCATATAATCACATATATATGATTATAGGACACACATATAATCATATATATATGATTATATATGTACATATACAATTCTCCTATTTCATAGGACAAAACTAAAGTTAAATGATTTCTGCAAGATCATTGAACTAGTATGAGCTATAACATTTGGCTCCAGATCTTAAAATTTTCAATTATATATTGCTGCCTTTTGATAATTACCTATATATCTGGAGATGAAGGTAAATAGAGAAATAGAATTAAAAGTGATAAGGACTCTAAAAACACAGAGAATTAGAATTAAAAGAGTTAGAATCATAAAGATCTTTGTAATTCATGAACTAATAACACTGAAATTTTGGAGTATTATCCAAAAAAAGCTTTTGGGCTAGGAGGTGCAGTAAATAGTATGAAGACATGCAAAATGGATGGAACTCAAGATTAATTCCATTACTTAATTCCAGAAGGGTTTCAGTTCCCACTATCTTGGAAAAATCATTGTCTCTGAGGCCATCTTCTCTGTGATTCTAGGGGATAGGTGGTGAAAACTACAGGAGACTAATTTTCACTTAGTTTAAATAATAAATCTTTAGCCATAATGTTCAAAAGTATAAGGGAAACCTCTGGAAGAGTTAATACTCAAAACTCTTAGTAATAGGCAGCAACTACCTATGTGATGTTTATTGTCCTTTGAGGAGAAGTAGGGGAGCTATGCATATTGGAACCTCACTGCAGAGAGGAACTCAGAACCTAAGTAAACAAAGCTGTGAGATACAGTGAGGAGTCTTCCCTAAGTCCTGTGTTGTAGGCTGATTGGAAAGCAGCTAAAAAAAAGTAAGCACTGGCATATAAATATCCATGGTTGGTCCTCACCTGTTACAAAACTTCTACAACAATGCTTCTCAAACTTCAATGTGCAAAAGAGTCACTAAGGATTAATATAATATAATTGTGATATTATATTGGGGGGCGTGGGGCTGTGATTCCAAATTTCTAACAAAATCCCAAGGGATGTTAATGCTGCTGCTGGCCTATAGACATTTTGAATATTAAAGTTATACAGAATTTCCTCCAGAAGAGCAGTTCTCAGGCTGTTATCACCAGCCCAGCAGCATCAGCATCACCTGGGAACTTGTTAGAACAGCAAATTCTCAGGCCCTGTCCATACCTATTTAGTCAGACACTCTGGAAGATGGGGCCCAGACATCTGTATTTTAACAAGTCCTCCAGGTTATTCTGATGCTAGTATCTGAGACCCACTGATCTAGAGAAGCATTATCCAGCCATAATAGAAAACACCTGAAGAACT